>CM037590.1:34392352-35610485 GCA_021018995.1 Chloranthus sessilifolius
ACTATTAAAAGAGATTGTAATTCTTTTAAACTTACAAGTGATATTTTCCTCTACTAACCCTTAGTTTTGGACTTTGGATGCACAATTAAAAAAGAAAAACCAATTAAGATTGGCATCGACGGTCAACCAAACTATAGGTGTAAAGAACCAAATAAATAGATTTTAAAAGATTAAAAGAAAAGGAATAAAAGCAATAAATTTTAAATAAATAAAATTCACCTTGCCGAGGAGCAGGGACGGAACCAAGGGGGGGCTAACAGGGGCCATGGTCACCCCTGCTTATTTAGTTTTTTCTCTTTCTCTTTAATCTATCTTACCAATTTGTTAGGCACTAAAATGATTGGCCCTGTCTAAATAAATGCACAGCTGACCTCTCTCTCTCTCTTTCTCTCTCCTATCTTTTAGGCGTCTCCTCTCTCCTATCTTTTAGACGTCTCCTCTCTTTCTCCCTATCTTTTAGGCATCTCCTCTCTCTCTCCTATCTTTTAGGCATCTCCTCTCTCCTATCTTTTAGGCGTCTCCTCTCTCTCTCCTATCTTTTAGGCGTCTCCTCGTCTCAACCAAATACGCTACTTTAGGCTCTCCTATTTTTTTAGGAGCAATAGTTCAACCACCCTCCTAAAACTTCTTTTCTTAAATTATATCCTAAGACATCTCTCTCCCTCTCTAACACATGATTACGCCATCGAAATGTCATTTTCCTACTATTTTATTCAAACAGACCTTAAAAATTAAAATTGGGGCTCAGCCCAATTAATATGGCTCCCAACTATGGCAGATTGGCCCTAATGCCTATTGATAGGCACACAAATTTATATAAACAAAAAATTTCTTTTTAAAAAAAAATTTGTTAACAGTAAATGAATGCTATTTTTATTTTTTATAACATTATACATTTTTTGTTCATACTTTGGCCCCCTCCCATGAAAGTTTTCGGCTCCGTCCCTACCGAGGAGGAAGTGACAAAATATTTTGGTAAGAGGCTTTCCTTACCAATTTTAGAGTCCAGATTAGCAACCAAATCTCCTTCAAATTCATAGTTAATCATTTTCACAACCCCCACCACAATTTCTTCATTCCCACAAACACTCCATTGAAAATATTTACCAAACTCATTATCTAATTCAGGCTATTTCTATCTTAATTTCACTAGAAACATAGCTTATTTAGGCTACTTTATCTTAGTTACATTAGAAGCTGCAAGGCTCCTCATGCACTCCCACCCACACTCTGGCGTGGAGCTCGCTTGGAGCGCATTGGTAAATGCGCAGGGAATGGGCAGGGAGTCGATGGGCAACTACAGAGGGATCCGTAACTGCAGTTTTGCCAGAGCACTTGGGGCACTGGTGCACACCAGTCCCTCTCAATTCCAAACAAAGTCATATCGAACTGCAGAACCACAGTTGCCACATTGCAACCATAGTCACACAGATCGCCAAATTTTTTAAACAATCACGAATAATTCTAGAATTTAAGGTTTGCGAATTAATCCCAATTTTTTCCAAAAAATTGTGTGTTCACAAAAGTTAGCGAATAATTCCAGGCTTTTTCAAAATTTTATAGTTTTAAATCTTATTGTTTATTTTTCTCTCCGTATATTGCCCCAAACTTGCCCGATTTTAACCAATTTTAACCTTGCCGACTTATTGCCAAACCCCGACTTGATGACTATGATTCCAACCAACACCCCAGTGAAAAATATTTAGCTAATTCAGGCTATTTATGTTTTAATTTCATTTTCGCTATTTCTATCTTAATTTCAATAAAAAAACATAACGAACTGCAAATGAAGTAGAACTAAGTGCCCATAAATCAAGCAACTACAATCCACCCAACAAATTGAAACACAACCAAACTCAATTCCAATCCAAAAGCACCAAATCCAAATTACCGAAACCTGGGCCGCATTAAATCCATCCATCGACGAATAAGAAGAAAAGAGAAGACAAAACTCCTACCGTATTGGTTCTGGGGCGAAGATGGACGTAGTCCCTTAGAAAATCAAGCGGTAGCTTAGTCTTGTGCATGGGGTACTTAGCAGGATCGACGGGGCCAACTTCCATCACCTTCACCACTCTCAGCTCCACGTTCTGCTTCGTACCTTCGGGAGGCTTCTTCAGAACCCCTTCGACCGATACGCACGTGCCGGTCGGCACGAGATGGCCGAGAGGTGAGACCGAAGCATCGACCAGCACTTGGAGGTTGGCCGGGCATGAGCCGTCGTTCAGCTCAAGAAACGCGAAGGTCCCCTTTCCCTGCACTCGACCCGTCTTCACCCACCCGCCTACCACCACTTTGTGACCGGCCAAGCCGACGCCTCCGTCTGAGCGGCACACGATGGTGCGGATGAGCACGCGGCGCGAGTACTTCGCCCACACCGGGGAATCGTCGGTCACGCTCGCGGCTTCCATTTCGCGGACCGGCGGCTGGTCATGTGCTGCAGCCATTTTTGAAGAAAAACCTATTCTTTGCTCTCTAATAAGAAGCGTCTGGAGAAGAGCGAGGGTCAATCGTGCACCGTTAAAGCCTTGGAATGACGGAGACTTCGATTGAGGAATGATGGAGTTTCCAAATACTCTGAAAGAAAAGAGAGCGACTTCAAGTGGACGTCTAGACAGCATCTGATCTGAGCACAAGGCTTTGATAGAAGGCTTTAATAGAGATCATGATAGATTCTCTCCGGAATAAACTTTAAAATACTAATATTTGATGACAACGGTGGTTTGGTTGAGAAAAAAATTAAAAGGTTTGATAATAAATAAGTAACCCACGATAACAATAACACGATATAAGAGTTTTTTCCATGAAAAAGTCAACTACAAACAAATTACGGGATCTAATTCTTAGAATCAAAATGTATTTTGAGAAAGGAAAAAAAAAAAAATCATTTACAGAAGATTTTCTAGACTCTCTAGCAACATGCCGCATAGTGTACCTATATGTATCGCCTTCAATAACTAAGTCTATTTTCTCCTGTTCAGACGAGCCGCAACTCTCTCAAAATACTGAGCACAAACAAGCTTGAGTCAACAAGCGCAAGCCTCCCAAAGCCACGGAGGGAGAAAACCTCTCTAGGATCCAAATTTAGAATGAAACGATACCATAAAAAGACTCAAAATACGATTTAGGTAGGTTTCTAATATAGAAACTTAAAGCAGTCCACCCATTTATGTGAACCAATGATGGGCACGGACTTCCTCCGTGCTCTTCATGCGGTCAAGAGACGTGTGGACTGTCATGTCCACCACTCCTTGTAATTGTAGGCCAACTCTTTAAATTTTTCAGTGCTTCAGCTATTTTTCAAGGCTCCGCTTTCCTCCAAACAGTGAAAATGGTGTGAAATAAATTTTTATTTTTCAGAATTTGTTATGTTTTTTAAACCCAAATGCAGTTTAAATAAGGGGAAAAGAATATGAGATAATTAGAGAAACATGCCTCAAAAACAAACTTTTTAGCGAAAATACTCTACTTCAAACGTTTTTGAAAAATCGTGCTTCACGGATTTTGGAACTTCAAAAAACCATAAAACACTGTTTCTTATAAGGTCGAGTCTTCTGAAGTTCCAAAATCCGTGAAAGCACCGTTTTTCTTAAACGCTTGAGATAAATTTGTTTTTGAGGCATTATTTTCTAAAGTGCCCACCATAAAATTATCAAGCTGATGAACATCAAGTCTTTTAATTTTACCTTCTTTAATCATGTCAAAATGTGGCTTCCACGGATATCAGAGATATAAAAATTCCGTGAAAGTAAATTTATAATCTTGTGATCACGATAATCGGACACTCCATCTGGGTGATAGATAGAATCAGAGAAATGCAGCATGGTAATTTCCCAGTTTGATTTAGTAACACTTTATGTTCTTTTTTGAATCTTTTAGCGAGCGGTTCCTATACGTTTCTTGTAAACTGGTTTAGAAGGTTCCCACAGTACAAATCCAACGAGTTTTACCTTGCTGGGGAGAGTTATGCAGGTAAAAATATTAAAAGGCTTTAGTTTACGAATTTTTTCTTGGGCACTTTTTTTTGTTTCTTCTTTTTTGTACCTTTTGAGTAAATAAACGAATATATTTTACTTTTACAGTTTTTTAGTCTTTGTAAAAAAAATATTAATGCAATGTTTAATTAATGGGTACCATTATACTCACCCTATCAGGCTGCTTTTCCACCCCACCTTCTTCAATCGGCATGCATTGACCGCCTTTGAATTAGATGGTGGAGGTGTTTTTTTATTCCCATCTTTTGTAAAATGGATCTATGGATTGTTAGTGTATCATCAGACGGTCGATTTTTTTATTACATATGACACACATCTCAAAAAGTGACCCTAAAATTATATGACCCCATCACGCTCAAGCATGATTTTAGTATCACTTTTTGAGATGCATATCATGTATAATAAAAAATCGATCCTGTGATGGTACGCTCACGATCCATAGATCCACTGTGTAAAAGATAGGGACGAAAATTGACCTCCACCATTTAATTTAAAGGCGATTAATACATATCAAGTGAAGGAAGTACGGTGAAAAACAGCCTTTTGGGGTGAGTATAACGGTACCCTTAATGATATTTGTTTATAAGGCATTACGTTCCTCAGCTTACAGACGTCATCTTTGATGAGAACAAGTGAACCACAAACGATAACTATAAAAATCTCAAAGGTTTCATGGTAATCAGATAATTCATTCTCTCTCAACAAACCTGATTATATATAACTTGGTTGTGTTTGCAGATTGCGAATGCTATAATGAATATTGAACATGTTGGAATGGAATGATAGATTATGCAACGGGTCACGGGTCACGGGTCACGCCGTAATCTCAGATAAAGTTTACCAAACAATAAAAAGTAACTGCGATTTTAGTAAAACAAATCAGACGGTAGAATGTAAGGGAGCCTTATTGATCCAATATATCTCTGTTTTCAATATCATCAACATGTATAGCTTGTATTCTCCACGCTGTACTTAACAAAGCTAAGAATCTTTCTTCCTATAGATATAGATATATATATATACTAGTAAAATCGCACGTGCATTGCACGTGGATACTATAAAATAAATTTTTTTTATTAAAGATGATTTTAATTATGAGTTAAAATTGACTGATCATATAAAAATATAATCATATATTACCAGTCAACCACTAAAAAACTAATAACAATTATTGTTAAATATTATATTGATTCGAGTATTTTATAGGACTTATTCTTTTATAATATCAAAATTTTAATTAAAATTCGTCTTACTCAATAGTACACATGTCAGAATATTAGTTTTGACTGATGAAGACAATAAAATCAATAAAAAATTAGATTGGTGAAGTAACAAATCCAATCTCATATCTAATTAAATTATTAAAATTATTTGGTTTCAGTAGTTTCTTATTTTTTCTTTATTTTCCCATTTACAGTAAATACTACATTTTTATTTATGCATAATAATATGCAGTTATATCTATTTACTATATTTAAATATTTATATTTTACTATAGATATATGTTTCTATCTTATCACATTCGATTAATTCGATGATACACTAATTATATATATGTAATAAATTTTTCTTAATTGTTAATTTCTACTTTAATTTTATAATAACTAATATAACTAAATCAATATGCTTCAAATTTTCATACCCTACTTATTTATTAATTATTATTAAAAATATGAATAGTAATATCCATCCATACATAAGGGTCTAAGTTTTGACCCGAAACTCGAATCCGACCTGAAAATCGGCGAATCAAACTGGTCTAAACAAACCCGAAAATCAATACTTAACATATTCTGGACCCGTTTCGATTTTTTTGAGAAAAATCGTGAATTTATTAGCAAGGCAGGATGAGAAAACCGAAATAGTAGCTTAAAATAATATAATGGTGATTGCACCCCATTCAAATCCATGATTGCTTCAAATTAGGTGATGGAGATCGTAGAATAGATCTTGAAATCACGATCTTACCCTCGGATGGCTAGTTTCTTATTCTACGTGGCACAGATCCCAAAAAGAGATCCTACAATCACGTTTGTGCGTGGTGTGTCATGTGACTTCCGACAATATTTTTACAATTTATTGGGGTGAAAAACGATCTTCATCTTCGAACTCTCAGCAGTCAATGGATTTAAATTGTCTTTAGATGTAGGCACAGACAGGGCTGGCCCTGACATTTTGGGGGTCCAAGGCGAGTTTCTAAAATGGGGCCTCTGTTTCATATTACTTTATAATATATAAAAAGTTTGTCACATATTTTTTTTGACAAATAAAATAGGGGAGCCATTACTTGCACACGTTTTTCAAGTGATTGCACACTGAATTTAAAGAAAGACTTGGTATTTTAGGGACATGTGATATGTAAAATTGCAATATGGGCCATCTGATTTGAAGCTCGTGATCAATAGATCTCTAGGGCATAAAATTGGAGCAAAACACGATACTTGTCATATGATCTATTGTAGTCAATTGTTGAATTATATAATAGCCTTTGACTCCATTTAATCAAATGATGAAAATTATATTTTGTTCTAATCTTTTGCAATTGATATCTTTAAATCATGGTCTTCAAATCAAATGGCTTAGATGATGTTTTCACATAATAGAGGTCGCCAAACTTGCAAATCTTTCTTTGAATTCGGTGCAATCTGGTGCAATCACTTGAAAAGCATGTGCAAGTAATGGCTCCCATAAAATAGTACTCATATTCTATTTTACTATATATATAATTTGAAAATGTAACTAAAAATTTTATACAAGTAAATATCAAAGGAAAATGTAATAAAAAAAGAAAATGCAATACTAAAAAAACTCCTAATTCCCTTAAGACCATGTCTCCCACCTATCATATGATTACTTTTATTCCACATGTTATATCCCCAAAACATGACCTTAAAACCATGTTTGAGTGTGATGTGTGTCATTGCACACAAGGTGCATTTTTTGGGGAAATGTCATATGTAACATGTGGAATCAAAAACTGACCGTCCGATATGTGGTATATCGTCTCAAGATCCCTTGTGTGGAAGATCGGGATTAAAAAATTCTCTATCGGACTCTGATCTGACCATGGATCAAAATTTCATCCGATACCGATATGTATCGGTATCAGAGGTCACCAATACGATACATTGAATGCACCGTATCGGTCATATATATATATATATATTTATTTATTTATTTATTTATATTTACCCGGATGATATATTCAATGTATCGTCCGGTACCGTCCGATACCGATGCATATCGTCCGACACGTATCGGTTTTGGGCTCGAACGATACATATTGGTTTTTCAGCATTTTGATCCATGGATCTGACCCAATCAACGAGTTTTATGGGGTTAGACACGTGAAAGCTTTTAGAAAATGTGTGCGTGCAAATAGTCAAATAGACTTTTAAAGAAAATAATTAACTATTGTAATGAAAATGATGGAAATTCTAAACAAAATTTTAGCTCAAAAAGACAAAAATTGGTATTGGTTAAGAGTAAGGTAACCAAATTCGGGGCCCTTTAGCTTTATAGAATTTTTATTTTATTTTTTATAAAAAAAACTCTATTTTTTAATGGGCAAATGGGATTTGGGCCCCTAACAATCGAGGGCCCAAAGCTCTTGCCTAACTGGCCTTGGTCCAGGGCCAGCCCTGGGCACAGACAGAGGTACCTATAAAAAATACGGGGAGTGATTACTTGCACCGAAAAATTATGTCATTGCTCCTAATTTAAAAAAAAATTTGATATTTATGGGACCTATGCAGGTATCTCTGTATGTTTACTTAAAGCGCCTATATTAAAAATTCCTTGAAACCCATTGACTTCTTGGAATCATATGATGCAAATTATTTGTCCCCCAACATTCTAGAAAGTGGATCTTGAGACCATGAGCATTCCATATGACAATCAAATTTTGATTCCATGTGGCACAAATCCATGAAAAGGCCAGAGATGCCGGTACAAGTGCAACAATTGTAACTGGACCCAAGACATGATAATGATGTAACGTTGAGCCGAGACACGAAACTGATGACTATCCCACATTGGCACCCTGAAGCTGGACTTCTTCTAAGATGCTTCTAATTTTCAACTCTTATTTTAACCGTCCGATCTTTAAACGATAATATCAATAGTTGTTTTTAGTTTTAATGGCTGATATTAAAATTTATCAATTAGATTGTTCACATCCACTTATCAGCATGTTTCATTGGGTTTTGAGACACATTTTAATGATAGATTGCCACTTGTTCAAGATCACTTTTTGGGTTGTGATATCATCATGGGTAAAAGTGAATAAGATTATAGCATGCATCAAACTTATTCAAGATCACTTTTTGGGATGTGTGCAACATAAAATCAACATCTGACTATCTAATAGTAGGCCCATGATGATATCAAGATCATCGGTGTGAAAGATTGGGATGAAAACAGTCTCCATCATCTAATCCATCATCTAATTTAAACAAGTGAACGAAATTTTATGTGAGGTGGCTATAATTGAAAGTGGTGTGGCAGTAACACCAGCCTAAATAAATTAGAAATAGAATATATCATATCTCAAGCATCATCTCTAAATATAAAAGAATCAATATAAAGTAAATATAATATACAACAAACCTGTAACAATCGCAAGTATACAGCTCCTCGGAACAATGAAATATGGAGCTCAATCATAGAGTAAGTGAGTAACTATACTATATGGCAGCGCACCCAATTCCCGAATCCCGAACAGAAACCCCACCGTCACTCATATCCCTCTCGTTTACCGCGTCGTAGGAGGAGGGTCAGTGTCTCCGTTAGGATTACCTCCATACAACTGCTGGATCCCCTCTACGTCGTCACTCGCTAACGTGACTCGGCGCGACCCGGAGGGAATCGTCGGATACATGATCGCATCCTCTACCGACGAATGCCCTAGCCCTAACAAATGCCCAATCTCGTGCACCCCACTGACTCTAGATCAATCTGGAACGACGCAACATCACCCTCCAAAATCCAGTTCTCATCCGCATCCAGATGGAACCGCCCACTCGGTGGCGAAAAAGCGTGCGCTAGAGTTCCCAAAACCCCATCAAACGGCTCTCCATCACCGTGATCTCCACTAAAAAATCCGATCTGTAGATCCTCTGACCCATAGTCCGATATCTCCGAGAACGTCAACGGCGTAACTGCTGACCACCGAGCGAACGCGCTGGTGAAAATCGGTCGCAGGGACGCCACGTCGAAGATTTCTTTCGTAGGCGAAAAAGCGTACGTTAGCGCGCGTCTGAAAGATGGCCATCTCGGGGCGCCGGGGAAGAACGTGTAGTGCGCAACGGTGTGTAGGTTAAGAGCGCTGCGCTGCTGTCTTAAGGGTATTTTAGAAACGAAAATATGACAGAAATATTAGCACTTTTATTTAGTAATAAGTATATATATATATATACTAGTAAACATTTACATGTTGCTCTATAAAATTATAAAATAATAATAAATTTATAAAATTAAAAAAAGTATGTGGGTTCTAATATAAGGATGAATCTATGCATTCACACCTCAGATCATATGCCACACAACACTTAATTTCAAGATAGTATCTTTTTTGGGATCATGTGCAATGTCGCATGTCATCTATTAAAAAAATATATATATAATTTATCTAAACTTCAGCCAAAGTTTGGATACTGCCTCACTCATCATGTCAAGTGTTCGTTAGTATGTTTTATTGAAGATAAAAAAAAGATTGACTTATTACTATGTTTCATTCCTTCATTATATATAATTTAAAATTAAAAAAATAATAATAATTATTAAAATATATATATAACTTATATTGTCAATTATAAAACATGGAAAAAAAAAAAAATTAAAAATTAACAAGTATAATCTTGATAATTCAATTAAATCAAAAATGAATATTTATTCCTTCTCGAGTAATAATTTATCTATATGAATTAATCATACATAAATCAATCAAAAATGATCTAAACCTCATTCCAATAATCCAATTCATTAAATCTCCATTTACCCAATAAATCAGATCACAAAATAAAAAAATATTATCAAAAAAGTCAGATAAATCGTGAACGCACGCTGTAAAAAATAGTGCTTTTATGGTTTTTTGAAGTTCTAAAATCCATGAAAGCGTTGTTTTTCTAAAACATTTGAAGGCATGTCTTTTATATTACAAAGTTTGTTTTTGAGGCGTTGTTTTCTAAAGTGCCCAAAAGAATATGGGGCAATTTAGAAAACAATGCCTCAAAAACAAATTTTTTAGCAAAAAAGATTCAATCTCAAATGTTTTAGAAAAACAGTGCTTTCATGGATTTTAGAATTGCAGAAAATCGTGAAAGCACTATTTTTAATAAAAAATTAAAAGTTCTTTCACGATTTTCTGAAGTTCCAAAATCCGTAAAAGAATCATTTTTTTAAAATATTTGAGGTCGGATTTTTTTTATTAGAAAGTTTATTTTTTAGGCATGTTTCTCTAATTATCTCAAGAATATAAACCACGAGACATACACTGATTTCTAGCTTCCATGAAATCTATGATTGTATACGCTTAGAACTATATAGACGGATAATTTTAGATGGCCTTTGACCATTTGAGTCAAACCGTGCGGGCACGGCCAAAAAAGGTTTAATCGGTCAGACCTGGGTGACTTCTGGCGCAGAAATTAGATCATAGCAATCAATCGACAACCTTTTTATCTGGACTTCTACAGAGGTTTCTTAATCGTCCAAGAGAAATCAATAGATTGGAAGATCAAAAAAGTCAGTAATTATAAATCCACGAGGTGGCCCATAGATTTGAACGTTACAATTGGAGGAAAGGCATCAAATGTTGGGAAATATGCGGTACACATTTAATAGGTAGAGTTAACATCAGAAACCCAATCTAACTATACAGGCGATGATTGGTCAATTTCTTTATGTCAAATGGTCAAGTCTTGGATTAGAGGTGTAAGCCTATTTATGAAAGCTGTTAACTTTGACTTAGGGCTCAAAATTATGGGTTCGTTACCCGAGATTGGTAAGAGGTACATTGACCCCCAGCAACACCACCATGTGCTTGGGCCGGGTACCAAGTACTACCCTTTTTTGTTGTCCTAGGCAGGGATTTAAAGTCTATATAATCGTCATTTCCACTGGGTCCCACGCCAATAAGTATATCCGTTATATATCAGCTAAATCAGCCGATATTCAAATAACTTTTTTATTTTTAAAACAAAGAAAAATATATAGAAAATTTAATTTTTTTTTGTTAAAAATGCATTTTTAATATTTTGTCCAAGTTATATCCAACATATTAGCCAATATGACCCAATGAGGGAAGATATAATCTGACAGAACCATCTCCATCGTTGGATTGAAAGCACTCAAAAGCCAGATCAAATCAACAGTATGTTCATATGTTCAATTTACATGGAAACCATTAATTTTAGCTATCATAATATAATTACTTTGAATCCGACTTGGATCATGGTGCACCTCTTAGACAGCACACATTCCAAAAAGCGACCCAAGTACCAAGTTGTATGGCGCTCAGCCCTCTAACTAAAAGGCTCGTACTAACCCATACTGTATTAGCTATTTGGGCTGAGAAGGAAAGGTGTATGGGTTCAAGGTTTTAAAACCTAGCCAATGCATAAGGTGTATCGGAAATGTATCAAGGATACCAACCAGTTGAAGTTTCTTCTGTTTTATTTTAGAATACCTCTCTCTCTCTCTCTCTCTCTCTCTCTCTCTCTCTCTATACACACACACACACACACGATAAAGGCTTTCATCCTTGAGGTCCCACATGAAACTCGAAACACTGTTTGGATGCCACAAGGAGCACTAGTACATTGCTTAGGACATCTTTGAAAAATCATCGCTATCACCTTTTAAGCAATGAAATTTGGACCATTGAAACTAGTAAAAGTTTGACTTGGGCTTCAAAAAATACTTAGTACCTTTTTTTTTTTGAAATTGATCTAAAAGGTTGCTCCCCGTTGAGCTAAATAATGTTTTGGTGCTACATGGTGCTCCACATTGACCTTGGAGGACAGTCAGTGTACCCAAGTGGAGGATGGAACGGCCAATATGCATCAGAAATTAAAAAAATTAAAAACATTGCTATAATGGGACTTTTTATATAATGCTTAGTTCACAAACATATGGGTCATATTGGCCAATATGAAAGGATATAGTACCGTTATCAGCCAGTGTAAGTAAATCCATGTCCAATCACGAATGGATTCATATTGGATCAGGCCTGACCTGATACATATTGGCCGATATGCATATGCACCGGAAATTTAAATCCATGGCCCACATGGAATATAGCTTAGAATTTAAATCCTTCGGTCTATTTTTTTTGTTCATACTTTAGTGACGGGCCAGCAATTAATCGGAGAACTAGATCAATCTGATGACTGCAATTTTTAGGCACACTCATCAATTTAGCTGTCTGCATAGAAAGATACACTGCACTGTAGCTAGTTTTGGTGTGTACTGTGTAGAATTCGCTATAAAAAAAAAAAGTCCTAAGAGAGATGTCTGGATCATGCAACATTTGGGTTTTGAGAAAAACTATGCATGAATGCAGGCAAGAGCATTCTGGTGTAAATGCAATTAGTCCTTGTAAATGTACAAATATATAAAAAAATTTAGGATCACCAATCAAAGGAACAATACAGGAAACAAAGCATAACAAGTAAAAACAATATTTTTTTTTGCTGAAAAAAAAAACATATATGGGAGCTCAAAAACCCTAGAGAAAGGTCTGGCTCCAAATCAACACCTCAAAATTACCCCAAGAGAGATAGGTTAGGCTCTACTCCTGTGGTTAAAGATTTTTCTTTTTTTCCAAATAATAGCAACCCCTATAAGTGAAAAAATAAGTAAAAGAAAAAAAAAGGGAGTATATATTATGTGTTGCCCCGTTCCTCCTAAAAATCCCTAACCTCGTCTCAGTGTGCTTGATGCCACACAAAATTGCAATCAGCTATTTCAGTCAAACCGGTTGGTTTGACCACAGTAAGTGAGAGCCCGCCCTTTTATGGTGTGTTAAAGCACAAAGATCCGTTGGAGATCTTAGTGGGCAACACTCAATATTTACACCCAAAGAAAGAAAAAAACAAGGTACTTATTGTCTTTGCAAGCTCTCTTGATGGTCCGATAAGGACAACAATCTGGTTATGAAGGGTGATAGTGCCGCAAGTAATGCCTTGGGACACTCCTCATGCGGAAGATGGCCGCATCCAGATATTGCTACTAGTCTCTGCAGACAAACAGAACATAAACATAACAAGATTAATCAACAGGAATTATTAGCCATATATGACCAAATGCAAAGAGTAAATCAGTTCTTCGTCTAATATAGTAGAGATTTCATAAAAAAAGTTTTGATTTGAAGTATAGTTTACATGTTAATGATATCTAGAAGGCGGATAAGGGTGAGGAAAATAGCTAGTTATGGTCATGGAATTGACCTTTCATAGTTAGATAATGGGAACACATGAATACTTACAGAATTTACAAGCTTCGAAGCCATAGCTTGGGCAGATTTTAGTGACACCAGGGCATCCTCTGCTCCCACAACAACCAAAATCGGAAGGTCTTCAACTGATTTCACCAATGCGGCAGCATTTTGTGTGGATAGCACAGTCGCAAATGATAACCTACCAATCTCATGAAGTGCTTCATCCCAACCTTCCACGCATAATGGTGCCTGAACACGAGTAAAAAAAAAATCTAACTTGAAGTACTTTCATGGAGAACAAATATGCATGAATTCGTGTGGAGCTTGTTACATATAACATTATATTACATGCACGCACATACATGCTACACATATCATACTTTAAATTTCTGGATGGGACACACCACAAAGCATGACCATCTCAACCATACAAAGTGGCATGTAAATAAATACATTAGAAGAAGAGAAAGGGGATAACTTGGCCACTACAGGATGCCTAGAAGTTGGACAATTTTAGTTTATGGTCCATATTACATTAAAATTGGCCATTCATTCCTTTTAACTGTTTTTTTCCGATCGGATTCCTTTGACTTCGTGAAATCCTATTTTCCTAATCTACTGTGGTCACCACAGCATCATGTACATTATAGTTACTTTATCTCATTTTATATAATAAGAAATACCTACCCTTCGAATAAATAATGAAATACGTTCCCAAAATATAATGGAGTTCAACAATGTTTCTTCGTCTAAAACTAATATAACATTACTGCGTTGCACACAAACACCATTTCGAGAAATATCCTCGAGATTCCAATGCACTACAACTTTCAGATCGAAAAGAACATGAGCATTTTCGTGATATCATCAAAAAGCAATAATGGGCTTTTCTCAGGCAAAGATATGTCATATAGCCTTTTATTTGCAAAATAACCCCTAAAATAAGCTCCTTTATAACAGATATATTTTAAAGAGGGTGAAACATAATCAAAAATAAATGATATAGAATAAACCTTGTAAAGACTCAAAATCTCTGTCGTCAGCTTGGTAGCATCATACCAAGCACGGCGATTAACCACTTGAGTAATCTCAGCACGCAGTAGAGGCCGGACCATGTGCTTCTTCCCCAATGACGTATGCAGGAGGATCCGGGCAAAAGCAGGAACAACGTCCCTTGACAAGCTGACACCAAGCAGTATCACTCCCTTAATTTCCACCTGAAGCATCAGTGAAAAGAAAAAATAAGTGACATAAACCACCCACAGTCTATAAACTTCACCAAATGCACATAAAACAACCCTCAAGGTAAGGTGGTTAACTTGATTAAAATTAATACATGTGAACATATCCCTGATATAATTTGATTTTCAGGCATTTCCATTGGCATACCAACAAACAATAGTAAGGTCTGTAAAGAATACAATAAAAAAATGCAAGAACAAGCTGTTGAAGGAAAGTACTTATATGTCTGTATTCATATCCGCTTGGGGGAAGGAGAAAAAACACCAGAATTATTCGTTTGTTTCGATAAGAACTTTCGATATAGCTATTTCTAATAATGAGACAATTATTCTGTCAATAGAAGAAGGAATGCATCTAAATGCACGATCAAATAAACAGATTATACTAGTGTAAAATTCTACTTAGAACAGAAATCCTGGCCATACTCGATATCGGAAAGGCCTGAGACGAGAAATACATGTGTTGGGCCTATATAAAATACAGTAATTTTTATAAAAATTTAAAAATGCATTAATTTTGTCCCCCCATTTTTTCAATATATTGCTGATATAAAGTTTATATCGGTGATACCCGAGGCAATACGTCCCAGTATCAGCACTCTCAGACAGATACCAGGTTTTAAACCTTGATACTGGAAGCTGTGGGTTTCACTCACATCAATAGAGTTTGCAGATGCTCGAACTCTCTCTGCAGCTTTTAGAGCAAGTAGCCCCCCATCATCATGACCAACAAGCACCACCGAAGAAAACCCCATTGCCAAACAGAATGAAAGTAGCAAGTCCACCTGGGAAAAACCATAGAAATAAAACCATTCAGATGACTCACATGTAATAAGTGACAATAAATCAAACGAATAAGGTGTCAGAAACCTCATACGACGCAAAAATGTAATGGGTATTCAGCAGCATATATTTTTCCATTTTCGACAAAGTTCACTTGATTTTGAAACTATAATGGTGACGAAGGATGTGCTTGGATGCACAAACCGTATGGATCCTGATCCAACTACATCTCAATCAATGTTGTTTCAGGTTCTACTTGGAATAAAATTGATGGTGTTTGCACCCTTTCCTAGTTAACAAGGCTAAAATCTCACTTAAGAAATGGTGTTACCAAGCATGCTGAAACACAAGCGCAATAGAATGTACCAAGAAATCACTTGGATCCTGATATCTTGGTAAATCAAAATGCACCCTAACTTCCTGAGTTTCATAAAAATAGTAACATTCTGACTGAATGTCGCCAAAACATTTGTGCTAGTTTCAATTTTGAGCAATGTATAGATGCCGCATGCCACTTATTATCACATTGTTTCCACAGAGAGCAGGCCAGTTTCCAAAATGCTAATGAAAAAAACCTAGGTGAATAACTGATAGCTCCTTAAGCTAGGTGCCATAAGTTAACATTCCAAATGGTTGCAATACTTCACCTAGAAGGTCACATGGACTACCAAGAAAACCAACCAACAAATTTTCCAATGGCAAAAGGTGGAAAAATAAGTGGAGAGTAAAACAGATGAACCAAAAAGAAGAAGTTGGAATTTGGGGGCAATGGATACACGACACATACCACTTGTTAATTGTTATCAGTTCTCACATTGCTTCAAGGGATAGCAGGGCTGTTTGAGAAATGCTAATGAACAGAATTATTGATAGTTCCCTAAGCTAGGTGCCATTATTGGAAACTTCAAATGATTGTAATATGTTGTACCGTGAAGGTCACAAGAGAAAACCAATCTGTATTAAAGATAGATAGAAGTCGCAATACAAAGTATTCAAAATTATTCACTAGCAGTTCATGCTTTATGGTGCAAAACATAGAATATGCACACATAGTCACTGAGAGGCATCCGAAATTTCGCGTCAATTCAAAGGAAGTTCAAAACAACACCTTCTCGATTAACTTACAAAAGGCTGTCTAAAAGACAAGTGCTAGGAGATATAAGTACATTAAACTTGCTTTGGCAGATGCAAACAAAAAAATCCATATATATACCTACTTTAGTACTATTGATATGTAACATATATTTCTATGTTTCTTGATATTTAATAGAACCAAATGAACATTTAAAATATAGCCCAGTTAATCAAGGACCAGTCTGTGAGAGGCAGCCAAAATACTTCACAAAGTAAGTATAGATGCCTCAGTGTTAGTCTTTTAGAAAGCCCGAAATATTCCTGAAAGACCAAAACTAGCAACCATAAACATTCCAGACTTGTAAGAAGTGACCAAGTAAAAATTCCTGACTTGTAAAAAGTGACCCAGTAAAAATTCTTGACTTGTAAGAAGTGACCAAGTACTGGTAATTCCTCTGTAAATACAATATAGCACTTTCCATTTCATGAGGAAGATTACCATTTTCCGTGGAGAACCAACAAAACAAATGATTCTACACCTAGAAACCACCCTTAAATACAAGAAGATTGGATTTTTGTTCTCCATCCTAATCTGCTCATAATGAATGTATTTCATAAAATTTACAATAATATTCAGAGAAATAAGACAATCACCTGAGACTCAAGCTTATACGGATTTGGCAATTGCTTCTCTTCCCAATCCTTTCTGTGGGGCCGAGATGTTAACCCCCATCCAGGCCGATCGAAGGCCACAACCGTGCACCCAACCTGTCGAGCCAGCGTTCCCATAACATGCCTCCATGAGAACACTCCACCACCAAACCCATGAACCAAAACAACACCAAACTTCCCCCTTCCCTCCGCAACTACCTCCAAATTCTCAGAATTTGAGAATCCTACGTCTCTATCATCATCATCATATAGGGCCAAAGCAGGGATTTTGTCAGAATAACAAGTAGGCAAAGTTGCAGAACCACCCAACAATGGAGCATATAAAGTGGAACTATGGAACTGATTACTAAAGCTCCTATGGAGATGATACTGAGTTTTGGATGGAACTGTGAGAGGTGGCCTGTCAAGTTTAAGCCTTCTTGGGGTGCGTGGAGGGCTGCAATTGGGATTTGATTCAAAGAATGCTGAGGTGGGTAGGGAACAAGAGACAGGTGACTCGGAAAGGCTTAGCTTGTAATGAAGTGTCAGACCTTGGCAGCCAATAAACTTGCTGTCAAGGTCAGCGAGTACCCTGATTGGAAGTTCCCCCTCACCACGGGCTGTTGCTGAAAGTTTCCTTCTAATTTCACCGTCACTTTTCGAGCTTTTCCCCGTTGAAGGCGTGGGAGATCGAGGGACCTTCTGATAGCCAGAAAACACAGTCTTGCATGATAGAACCTGCGATAGAGAAAACGTAGTAAGAAATCTATTTCTCGGTCATTTTTTGCAACAAGAAGCTAGGAAACTGTTTGAGAACTTTGAAAACATTGGGAAAATGAATTACAAAAACCAATGATTTGTGACAAATCTAAGATTGTGATATTCACTAAAAATTTCAGAAACCAAGGAAGCTATAATACTAAAATAGTATCGAACTGCATGGTATAAAAGAAGGTATATATATATATATATATATATATATATATATATATATATATATATATATATATATATTAGAAAAACAAAAGAAAACCAAAATGGAACTTACTGCCTCTGGGTCGACTCGGTGAAACAGGAGCTTCCTCCGTGCTCTG
Organism: Chloranthus sessilifolius; assembly: GCA_021018995.1. NCBI lineage: Eukaryota > Viridiplantae > Streptophyta > Magnoliopsida > Chloranthales > Chloranthaceae > Chloranthus > Chloranthus sessilifolius. The sequence continues at coordinate 34,410,630 of CM037590.1, forward strand.
CAGCTTGTTCGATATGCAACCACAATATGACCAAGAGCAAAAACTAATGAAGAAAGGAACAGAACAGGCATCCCCCACGATTTCTTCAAATGGAGCTTCTGTTTTGCCAATGAAGCTGAGGCTGCGGTTGTGATTTCGGAATTTGCAGTAAAGACACATGCTTTCACTGACAAAATGAGAATTGAAGCAAATGAGCATAGCGTTGCTGTCCCAAGAAAAGGCCCATGCGAGAGTCCCGGTCCTTCACACAGAGAATAAACAACTGGAAGTAGAAAACATAAATGAGCAGCAACCTTTAATCGAATAAAAGCTCAAAATTTTCAGGTCAAAACCTGTTACAAAATGTCAATAACATAATTTATAACAGCATGTAAACTTTTTTATCACTTTGTTAAGTTGGAATTCTGCCTAAATTCTTCAATTACTCGTTAAAAAATAGAATAAAAAGGTTTCTCCTTTTTCTTTTCGTAATTTCATTCATAGGCACATATCTGTTGCGAAAGAAACATCCTTTGGTAAATAGTTTTCTTGATCCCAAGAGAAATTCCACTAAAGATTTCTTCAAAACAGTCATGAAGATCAATTATAAACTTTCTGAACAACAAAAAAGGAGAACTTATTACCAGAAGAATATCCAGGAAATTTTTCGGATATTTCAATATATCAGGTTTGCATCGGTAACAAAGAAAACCCATTCAATATTTGTTTATTTTTGTTGTGCAAATAAATAAATATATTCACCTACGTTTTCCGTCACACAAAAGAAATTTTCATCACAGGTTACAAGAATTATATGTATTAACATCAATAACATTTTAAAAAATTATAAAAAATCTCTTGTGATCTTCCTTTTAGAAACCCTAGAATCATACGTTTCAACTAATCCCTAATATAGAGAAGATTAACATATGATCCTTACGTTAATGTAAACATTAATCACAAATCCCTCCCCCCATAAATCATGCTCTGATATTACCTTTTTAAAAAAAAACAATAAAAAAAAGTCAAAAGCAACTACTGTCGATCCACAAATTTCAAAAATACAAAACAAAATCAAATCCTTTTTATTTTCAAAAAAAAAAAGACTCACCAATCATTCATTAAAATAAAAATACTAAGATCCTCACATGTTATAACGAGAGATCTGATGATCGATACAAGGGGAATATCCATCAAAGAGCTCCTAAAACCGTATCTCTGCAGATGCTCTCTAAAGCTAAAGCATCTCGTGCACGTAAAAGTCGAAATCAAAGCGCAAGGCACCAAAATATCGCCGACTGCAACGAGAATCGGCGCGGAGAAAACGAGAAGAGAGGCCACGAGGGTTAACACAAAGAAAATTGTCCTCAAAACTCGCCGAATCTTCTCAAGGTACCCTTTTCCGGCTGCCATGGCCGGAATCGAATCGTAGAACGCTGGAAAATCAGGTTTTTATGGCGGAATCGTATTCTCCAGTTAATCAACCAATCGGTGTTCTCAGATAACCAATAACATAGGGTTTTGAAGGTCTTGAGGTTTTTGACGAAGGATTTGGAGATGAAATCGTTTCGGTTTCCGGCGATTTTTGGGCCATTTCAGGCGAGTATCGGCGTTTCCGTTGTTATAAATATTGGGGGTTTTGAGGAGAAAACGAGGAAATCGCCAAAGCTGGGGTTTCGATGGAGATGGAAATCGAACCAGATACTGCTGAGGAGAAGGAGATGGTTTTTATTAGAGACCCCTTTTTTATTTAATTTCTCCCTTCGCTTTAATCGTTTAGCGAGCGTAATTAAATTAATTAATTCGAGTCGAGTTAATTACATCTGTTACATCATCTCAATAAAATAAAAAATTACATCTGTTACATACCTGGCAATGTTTTAAATGACAATAATGCCCTTGTCAAATTTAAACGCTTATATAATAATTATAAAAAGACAAAACTGCCACTCCATTAGTTGTTGAGAACTATTATATTCGGATTTAGAGGAGAGCAAAATGAAGTTTTGAAATAAGGTGCACTCAACGACGTTGTTTGCCAACATAATAGCGGCCTTTTTTTATTGGAAAATCTTATTTTAAACGTGTTTTTTCTTATAAAACGTGAGAACACCTTTGAAACACATATTTTATTTTATTTTTTAAAACGTAATTTTTGCATTTTAGATGAAGTTTTTACCAAAAAAAAAATTAAAAAATTTCTTATTTTTATCAAAAATTATTTATCGTTTAATATTTTTAAATATTTTCCGTTCGGATTTTTCCAGTGCCTTCGCATATTTTTTTCTCGAATGTTTAATTGGTAACTATATGACATATTAATATGACACACCATCCTGATTGATGTGAAACAGCCCCATGTTACTGGATCAAGCTGAGTAAATTGTGTGATAATGGCAAGAGAAAGTACAAATATAGCAATAAATCCTATAGTGGCATCCATTGGCTCCCGTTTGTCCTAGAAATCCTTCAAAATGGTCTCTTAAGGGATTAGGATATGGGACAAATATTAATATGTGAAATATTGGTCAAAAAAATCGTCTTATATCAATACGTATCAATTTTGAATTTGAGCGATACGATATAAAGGCATTATACCTTCTTAAAAATAATGTACTTATCGTTCAATAGTATATATATATATATATATTTCCGATTGTGTAGACAATCGAAAAAAAAAATTTCTTTTTTTCGATTGTCTACACAATCGATGGCTACTGTGTAGACAATCGCTACACAGTCGTCATCGATTGTGTGGACAATCGTGTAGACAATCAGAAAAAAAAAAAATTTTAATTTATTATTTTTTTTTTTCAATGTATCAAACCGATATCCGATATGTATCATCCTGGAGGTCAGGACGATACGTATCGGTTTACCGATATTTTGATCCTTGATGTGAAAGGACCGGTGGTGGCTCAACTTATTAATCAATCAGGAAGAACATGAAATATGAAGACCATACAAAACAATTTTATGATTGAAGATGTGAAAGTCATCTCCACTATTCTCCTCACACTCGTGGCTATAGATCATCTAGTATGGGCGCATAATGCAAAAGGAAAATTTAAGGTACGGAGTGCCTATCACTCTCTTCTTCATGAAGTTTAAACGCATTCAGCTAAAGGTGATTCTAGCGCTAACCAAGATAATGGTATGTTTAAAGAGATCTGGCACAACCCTATGCCAAACAACATCAAAAATTTTACTTTGCAGGCGATGAAGAATATCCTTCCGATTAAATCGAAACTTCACTCATAAATCAATCTAAATGAGATGGGTTCTGAATTTTATGGGGATGATGTCAAAGACTTGACGCATGCATTGAAGGATTGTGATTGGGCTGCTTTGGTGTAGTTTGCATGCCCTCTAGGAGGGAGAACACATTGTGCACAAATTTGCAGCTTCCAAGATTGGGCCGAGAACTTCATTAAAAGATTCAGAGAGGCAAAATGATCAATCTTTTCTTTACCATAGCATGAGCAATCTGGAACTACAGTAACAAAACTATTCATGGGAGCAAAATTGGGGATCCAATAGCCACGACCTCTTTCACCGAAGACTATCTTCAACAATATGCGGAAGACAATAACTACATCAATCAAAGCTTAATTTTGATACAACAAACTCAAGTCATCAAAAGACAATCATCAATTGAAAGAATCTATAAACTCAACTTTGATGGTGCATGGCGCAAGCACACTAAGAAAGTAGGTTTGGGAGCCATCATCAGAGACCACTTGGGCAATCCAATGGCGGCCATGGAGAAATGTGTTGAAAATGTGATTAGTGCGGAACATGGAGAATTATTGGTGGCTTATGAAGGCGTTAAGTGGGCAAAGGAAAATGAGTTTAAGAGAATAATTATAGAAGGAGACGCAAGTTCTGTCATCTCTAATATTATAGATCGGACAGATAATGATTCTTTGCTTGGAGACTTTGTGATGCTCATCCAAATGGAATTGCAAAATTCTAATTCTTTCGTGCAATTATGTGAAAAGATATGCACACAAGGCGGTTGATGGTCTAGCAAAAATGAGTCTCACTCTCATTGATATGTTGTCATAGACAGAGGAAGTTCCTCTTCAAATTGTACCTATTATCATTACTGATTTGGCTTAATGAATTTAATCTTTTCTTCTAAAAAAAAAAAAAAAAAAAAAGAGTACAAATACGGTTGATTAGGTGTAGGTAAGGGCAAAAAGCAACCCAACGCCTACCCGAGTCGAGTTAGGGAAAAAATCAGCCGCGTCCTTGTTTGGGCATAGATATCCTCAGCCAATCGAACCCTAGGGGGAGCGTGGTCCAAGCCAGATTGTAGGCTTTTTCAAACCATTTTTCGCTGACTCTTCCAAAAAAAAAAAAAAATCATGAATGCAAGAGCTCTTAGAGAGAGTGAGATATATTAGAGGGCATTCAAGAGTAAACAATTTTAACTCGTTTCAAGGGCAATCATATTTGCAGCCCTTGGATGATGGAGAAACTTGATTGCATGACATCCTATGAAAATGTAATCTGTAGAAGTGCAATGGTTAGGTCCAACTGGTTGAATATAATTTTGTGTTCAACCACATTTACAGCCCTTAAATATTGGGGAATGTTGACTGCATGTCATCTTATAAAAAGGTAAACTGTGGAAGGCAAGCCCGGCCCTAATTAAGCCAAGTCGGATCATGCTTAGCCTGGTCCAAGTCCCAAAGTCGGGTTTACACACCTAAAATACTTATTTTTTTAGGTAGCCTGTTCGAAATAACCTGGTTCATTGAGTGCCCTCAGTCTGATTAGATTAGCAAGTCAAGTTTGCTTCCAGTATATTCACTAAGTACTTTGGATTCAATGAAATCTAGGCCATGTTTGGCGTAGCATTTAGAAACCATTCTTCACTTTCTGATAGTGAAAGCAGCACTACAGGATGTTGTTTGGTTAACAAGGCTTTTCAATTTTTCGTAGAGCTAAAAGTGACTAAAAGCTGGAATCGATCAAAACCAGCTTCCAACTTTAGCATTTCAGGGAATCTATTTTCCGTAGAAGCATGCAGCTAGCCCTCAAATCTATGGTGTACAAGTCTCCCAAATTGACGATAATTAAGATAACTATTAAGATCTACTGATCATTGATGGCCCCCACTAACAGAAAAGCCTGGCTATGCACGTGCACTTAGCCGACACCCTTGACTAATCCAAGTCTTTCAAGTTACAAATGATCAAGTGAGTTGATGTTAGCTTGATCAAAATGGTATCAATTAAGTGATTCTAACTATTTTATTTGGGCGCTTTTAATATAGACAGTTTAGCGTTAGTACACGGTTCATATGGAAGAGTTTTAAGATTGGATGTTAATGATCCGTTTATGACTGTATCAAGGTGTCAAAACTCGACCGATACTGATACGTATCAGTTTTCGGCCAAACCGATATATATCTGTCCGATACATATCGGTATCACTGATATGTATCGGCCGATATTGGCCCGTATCGATCGATACGTATCGGGTTTCAGCCGATACGTTTTAGTTTCGATCAAGATTTTAGTTTTTTTTTTTTTAAATTAGCCGATATGTAACGGTATCAATCGATTCGTATTGGCCTCGGGCAAACCAATGCCTAAGATCGATACCGATTTTAATACCTTGAACTTTATAGTCAAATCTCTTTTAACTCCTTGCTCATTTAAGATAACCAAAAGATTGAGTAGAATAGAGTTATCAGTAGGTGTCCTAATACCTAGAGGTGCTAAAAAAGAGTTGAGTATCGCTTCCTTGGGTTTCTGAAGACACCTTTTTCGTACGATTTTAGAGGTTATGTTCCAAAATTATGTCAGGGAAAAACTGCATTCTCAGCCTTTTGCTGTCAGAGCCACGATGATGCATCATGTGTTCCTATTTAGCACTGATGAAATGAAGCATAACGGGGTTATCCGCAGCCATGGTTCTTCAGTTCTTGGAAAGCCATATCCAAGAATATAATACAAAATTTCACAAAAAAAAAACTAATGTATTAAAAATTTACATAAATTTGTTGATGTCCGAGGCCAAGAAAAAAAACTCAAAAGTATGAAAGTTGAATTTTTTGGCAATATATATATTGCCAAAAACCAATTCGTACAAGTATCGGCCGATTTTTGATACTTTGATAAAGTCTCAACCTCTCTCTCTCTCTCTCTCTCTCTCTCTCTCTCTTTCTATATATATATATATATATATATATATATATATATATGGGAGAAGGGAAAATGCGCCCAAGCGTAGAGATTTCTCTACGCTAATTGATACGGGTGCGACACATAGCAACCTTCTTGTGAAGTGATGGCCCACTTTATTAATTAGGGTTACACATTTAAAATATTTTAAATGTTATAATCCTTTTGAGCCGTCATTCTTAACTTTTTTAGAAACCGTTTTAAAGTCTATTTTTTAGTCTCTTCTCTTTTTTTTGTAAAAAAGTGTCACACTTACTTTTTTCAGATATATTTTACTCAAAGAATATAAACATTTGATAACGAAACGCTAGCACCATAGTAGCGAAGTGCCGGATAGCGAGGCGATAACACCCTGACTTCAAAATAGTGTTATGACTTAAGAGTTTTACATAAAGCTCCATATAGGAACTTCAAGGACACTCACCGTCCTCCTTTGGAGGAGGGAACCATGTTCCATATATATATATGGAGAGAGAGAGAGAGATAGAGAGAGAGAGAGAGAGAGAGAGAGAGGGGTTGGGACTTTACAACCAAGAAGCAAAATATGCTACCACAAGGGTGTCAGATCACATGCCATTTGGCATGATCAAGCCAAAATGAAACTCATTTTGGGTTGATCATTCATGGGACATGTGATTTAAAACATATATATTTTACTTTTTTGTCCTTCATTTGATAGGTTAAAGATAAGGTAACTCCCAACTAACTTGTTACATTGATTTTAGGCATCTTTGACCAAATGTTTTACTTTGGATATGTAATGGATAGGGCCCAATTTTCTTTGGGTGATACTTGATGTTATTGCCCAAGTTGCCGTCGCATTCAATCCTCGTGATTGAAGTCATGTGGTGCTCAAATTGTCTTATGGTAGCAATTTTTGCTACCCACGAGTGTATAGTCCCGAGCCTTATATATAGTGAGTTTTTTCTATGACATTTGGGACTATGCAACTAGGTGTAGAGAAATCTCTGCAACCATCTCAGCTGGGCATTATGTGATACCTATTACGAGAATTGGATGACACAACAAGAAGGATAAAATCGATTAAGTGTCAAACAAAAAATTTAGGCATATTCCGAGAAATATCTACAATTAAAAATGTAGTTAAAGTTCAACAAAATCAATACACCAAATTTGCGGAGAGTTACTATATCTTTGACCCATGTTAGTAGTCCAAAAATATATATATTTTAAAAAGTACGTTTTTAAACCACATGCCACATGACTAATCACCTCAAAGAAGTATTGTTTTGGGTTGGTCATGTCATGGGACTTGTGATCTAGCGTCTGGATGCATGTATCCATCCCTGTCTCACGATGCTTTCTCTCTATTTTATTTTTTGAATATGATACACTTGAAAAAAGAATTTTCCTTGAAAATCCACCTGCAACATTTTTTATGGGTTCGGTACCACACATCCCACTATATCCTTTTTTTTTTTGGGAGCAGGCTAAATTGAATTAAAAGAATAAATAAAAAATCCAGACGCATACAAACAGGCCCGCCGGCCCAAAACCGCACAAGGGCCGACACCCAACAAAAATCGGAACCCGGAAAGATACACAGACAAACAGAGCACCTCACATATTGAGGGAGCTCGAATATCTACACACTGAGATGAAATCTTTGGCTTCTAAGGCATCCATCCAAGAGAAAATCGTATCAGCCACCTCATGGAAAATCGTGGAAGAAGATCGTTGCAAACTTTCAAAGGTATGACCATTTCGCTCATTTCATATGCTCGACATGATGGCGAAAGGAATCGCATTCTACAACTTGAACTTAACCTCTTTGCTTGGGAGTACCCAACCTCTAAAAGCATCCCCAACTGAGGCCAGGGGACACCAAGCTACCCCGAAGTGTGAGAGGAGCCGGCCCCAAATAGAGCTAGCTAAAAAGTAGGAGAAGAAGATGGTTAGCCGACTCGCTATCCTCAAGACACACAATACACCGGTTGACGAACTGAAAACCTCTCTTATTAAACGAGTCAATCGTAAGGATTCTCTGCCAAACCGCACACCAAGTAAAAAACCAGATCTTCTCCGGAAGCTTAATTTGATGGATAAAGGCCCAACTACAAAAATAAAGCGGACGGTGGATGAAGAGGAAGTAGTGGATTTTTACCGAGAAGAGACCGGAAGAGACCCCCGCTCAGTATCTTTCATCAGGCCTGAAAGGAACGCATGGAGCCCTTGTAAAGAGAGAAAGATTAGCGAAACTCGATCCGACTCGGAGAGATGAGAATTCGCGATCCACACATTACCTACTATCGAACAGTTGTCCGCAACCATCCCACACTGATTGGTAACCTGCGGAAAGAGGTCCGAGAAATCAATAGCAAGCGGTCTATCCGAGGCCCAAGAGTCCAGTCAAAAATTGACTCATGAGCCGACGCCCACCTTGAATCGGATATGCTTGCGGTAGCTTTGAAATAGCGACGAGATCCATTTATACCAACTAGACCTTTGCGACCAACTAGAAAGCATGCACCATCATGGGCTGGTGATTCCATATTTGTCTAAAATAATAGACTTTCAGGTGGCATTATGGTTCTCGTGGTCTCCCAACCTTCACCACCATTTAGTCCATAGGAGAGAGTTGTTATATGCCCAAACCCCCATAGAATAATTCATAGGAGAGAGCTGTTACCCATCCCACTAGTTAGGTGGATCTTAAAAGTTTCATCAGGCCCATAAGAAAGGAAATTGGGCATTAATCCTTCAAGCTTTCTTATTATTATTTTCGAGCAACTCGAGAAACCCAAGAAGTAGATGGGCAGACTAGCAAGAGTAGCCTTGATCAAGGCTAGCTTACCAACTGGAGACAAAAGCCCGCCTTTCCACCACGCAAGCCTAGGGTGGAAAAGGTCTCACACGGGATCCCAATGATTCGAGAGAGCTCTGCCAGCATACAGGGGCAGTCCCAAAATAACAAATTGGAATAACTAAGCAATAGCTGCCAAAGAAATTTCTTGTATTTGTGTGTTTTGAAGATAAAGTGGGCGTGCCATTAGCATCCATTACAAATTTAAGAGTAGCTCTATTCGCGCCTAACTAATTACTAAGGGTGTCTATATTGAAAACATGTTGACTATTTCAAATCAGATGATGCAAATCGATTTCATCTCAATCTTCCGCATTATTAATAATGATACAATAGACGTACGATCAAATGGCCAATCTTTTATTCCATGAGGCAGATATCTAAAATGCAATCCTAAAATCACATTTGAGCGTGATATACCTCATATGATTTTGGAGTCAGAACTTTTGAGATTTGTGCAAGGTGAAATAAAAAATTGAAAGCTTGCTGGTACACTCATGATCTTAAGATCAATCATGTGCATAATTACCAAATTTTTCGCTTTTTTGAAAAATTTGTGTTTTAATCGTGATGTTTTTAAAATCATTCCTTTCAAGATTAAAACACATTTAAAAAACATGGGATTAATCGGTCTTTTTTTATTAAACGTATTTTTGCGCACTTTTTTTTCTGATAAATTCAAAAAAATAGGATTGGTCCAAGGGTTTCAGTAGAGAGTCGGGTTGATCCCTCAATTTTTTTTTTTCCAACTTTCCCGATTTTCCCCTTCTTTTCGTTTTTTCAATGCGTTTTCAGCGTGGTCGCCGCACCCTCATTAGGTTACTTGGCGCGACTAGAGCTACCGAATAATAAAAGACTTGGGACAAGCGACTAAATAAAGCCAAAAAACATGGGCAGTTTTGTATAAAAAAAAATTGAATTTTTAAAGAGGGAGGAGAAACAGAGAGCGGTTTCCAAGAACTTGACCGTTAGCTGGTTGGGGGAATGGGGATCGTGGTCGGACCAAGTATCAAAAGATATGAAGGGTCCCGTCAGATACGGTCCCTACCTAGAGTGGGGCCCACGTGCCTACAGCTTGCCGCATGGCTGATTTCCACGTGTCACTGAGAGACGCGGGTACAACGCGGTTGAAAGTTGACAGAGATGCCTCAGTAGTGGCACTATAACGGTCATATTCTTCAGATTCGTTACTACGCTTTCGGCACTGCCGGCGTGCCGTGCACCGATACGATACAATAGGATACGGAGCATGACAACAATCTTGGCTTGCATGCGAAACGCATTCACCATTTTATTTCTTATGGGTAGCTTTATCAACTACGGCACCTACCCCATTTGAGTGCGTTTAATGGAAGTCAATTTTGGTCTCAATCTTCCACAAAAGAGATCTTATACCCATGGCCTACCATTCAACATTCATTTTATCATTCCATGTGGGACAACTTCACTAAAAAGTGAATTTAAAGTCAAGTTTGAGCATGATATATGCAATATGAATTTTTTCTCATCATTTTTCAAAAGTTTGTCATATGAAATCAATAACTAATCGATGGTACACTCATGATCTAAAGATTTCTTTTATGAAAAATTGGGACAAAAAATGATCTCTACCGTCAAATTCAAAATAGTCAATGATTTTTTGTGTAGGTGCCGTCTTAGATTTTGTGAGTTTTTTTTTTTTTTTTTATCTCATAGAGGATTTCCCGAGTGTCATTAAAACTACCCTATGTTACCTTACGGAAAATATTTTATTCATTTCTTGTGAAATTTTGTTTACAATGATAAAATAAATGGGCGGACCGTACATGCAGACATCTTGAACTAAACCCTTGTAGTGCAGGGATTCTGAAATGTATGAAAGTCTGCACCTCTCACAAGGTCACTCTAGTATTATAATGGATTTATAAATTAAAAATAAGGGAGCCATTGCTTGCACACGCTTTTCAAGTGATTGCACCAAATTTAAAAGAAAGACTTAACAAGTTTTGCGACTTCTACTATGTGAAACCATCATTTAAGCCTTTTGATTTGAAGGCCATGATTTAAAATTTTCAATTGCTAAAGATTAGAATAAAATATAATTTTCATCATTTGATTAAATGGAGTAAAAGGCTATTATATAATTCAACAGTTAACTATAATAGATCATATAATAAGTATCGTGTTTTGCTCCAATTTTATGTACCAGAGATCTATTGATCATGAGCTTCAAATCAGACCACCCATATTGCAGTTTTACATATCACATGTCCCTAACGTACCAATTCTTTCTTTAAATTCGGTGCAATCACTTGAAAAACATGTGCAAGTAATGACTCCCTAAAAAAAAATTTAAAATAATCAATAATTAAAATTAAAATAAGAGAGAGGGAGGGGCGGGGACCTATAAATTAAAATTTTAAAAAAAAATCATTAAAAAGAAATCTCAAAAAATCAATTTAAAAATATAAAACCCATTTTTTTATTTTTGAAAAGACAAAAAGGATTTTATACATGTTTTTCCAAAAAATAAAACCATTTCTCAACAAAGTAAAACAACCTGGCTTTTGCGACTATCTTGAAAGACAGGAAGACAATTTTCTTTTATAGGACTAGAAAATAAAAAAACCTAAAATTATCCTAATAATAAATTAATTTTAGCTTTTAGCCACAAATTTTTATAATAAATTAAATCAATACAATCATAGGGATATTATAGGCATTTTCTATATAAATTAAATTGATACATTGACTTAACGGTTTGATGACATGAAAATATAGTGTTTTTAAGGTGAAAATGCAGATATAAAGTTAAGTCAATGTGTGTTAAACCCTTGCTTAAGCACATAATTTTGTTTAGTAACTGCAATGGTTGGTAGACAAATAGATTATTATAAGAGAAACCAAATGAGAATAAGCTTATAATAAGCCCCTCCAATAAGTATAAGACAAAGAAAAAGTGAGGGTTATCCTTTTTACAATAAATTTTATCTCATTAAAAAAATAGAGAAAAAAAGTAAGGCTGAGATCAAAAGGGTATGGGAAGACAATATAAAAAAAGATGCTAATCGAATCGCCTCGTCATTCCAAATTGGCTGTGATGGTGCAAATGGTCCCTCTTGAATCCCCATTTTCAAAGAGCAATAGAAATTTGGTCTCACTTCCTATAATTAGTGAGTGTAGGTAGTCGACATTAATGAAAGTTCTTAATTTCGAATTCATAGGTTTGGATTGTGGAAAGCAATGTGACCAAGTCAGGGTTCAGGAATAAATTTCCTGCCAAACATTTGAAAAATTGTACGAGTTCAGGAAAGTTTTATTAAAAAAAAATATACCTAGAAAAAATCAAAGAAAATGGATAAAAGTAGGAAATTTCATGAATTATTCTCAAAATTTGCGATTTTGAAAAAATCATAAATAAATCATTATTCGTTTCTTCATTTTTTTTTTTAAATCTCGAATTATTGGTGATTTAAAAAAAAATCGGAAAATTTAGTCACTGTAGACAATTATAGATCACAAAATATATTTGACACAAATAATAAATTTAGGTAGTATTAGTCTGAAGTCAACTATTATTATCAATGGATAAAGATTGATAATAATAGTTTGTTTTTTTTTTTTAACTTCTGATAATCTCAAGATTACACTTGGACTAATTTCTAAGAGATGCCCTTGCCCTCATGAGTATTTATCCATTAGCATCGGCCTTTATCCATTGGTAATAATAGAGAGTTAGAGACTCCTTGGTCTATGTCCAATCCCAATTCGCCTCCCTGTATGTTGTATGTTGGTCCCCCTCTTAGAGGTGCAATCAGGTTTAATTGGATGCATTCTATATGGGGGTCAACTGATTTAGAGGTGCAATCAGGTTTAATTGGATGCATTCTATATGGGGGTCAACTGATTTGGATACACGAAATTATGATTATGATAGGTGATGTACTATTTTTGTGATGTATATATATATATGTATATAATAATGATTCTCTCATTGAGGCATCAAATATGATCCAATGACTGCTAATAGCTGTTATATATATTAGAATAGTAATATATATATTTTGTGTTTCAAAATTAAGGTAAATTATCATTAATAATTCAATGGTAAACTTGTAAAATAATTGAATGGCATACTTGTAAATATTTATTCTTTAAAGTATTTTTTTAAAGGTGTCTTTTCAAATTTTGAATTAATCTTTTTACCGTTTGTTGAAAAGACACAAGTCTGGTAAATCTCAAAAGACACAAATCTCTTCATGGTGAAAAAATACAATCTTTCAAGATTATCTCTAGTTGTTATCTGAGAAAATACAAATCACTTCACGGTGAAAAAATACAATCTTTCAAAATTACCTCTATAAATAGAGAACGGATCCAGGTTAAAAGACACAACAGAAATAAAATATATATATTTTTTCTTTCGTTCTTATCATTTGTGTATCAGAAGGCAGTTTCTTTTTCTTAGAAAGTGCAATCTAGAAAAGAACATACCGTTCTTGACAAGACCGGGCTCTGTTGTATCCTAAAGGCAGATTCGCTGGAAACTCTATTGCATCTTCGTTTATCCAACGGAGTGCGGGCGCCTATTGCCTTTGAGACAGCGTAGTGAACTACGTGCCTCAGAGCCATTATCAATACCAATTTTCGTCAACAATAACAACCATTAGTTGCATGTCACATCAAATCAACTTCTTAAGTCACCTGATATGACATGCAGCCAATAGGTACTCAAGCCATGAGTTTATATCCCATGACTCGAGTCATATATATGCTATGCCAGTGCTAATCTCACCCACGTCATTGCTAATAAACATATTAGAATCATAACTATCAATAAATTGAGGCATGTTGCACATGTTTTTGAGCTACCTAAATCACCAAGATTATAGCTCATAGATTTTAAAAAAAACACGGCCCTAAATAACAAAGAGAAGAATAACGATCCATTTTAAAGTGTTATGATTAGATGATTAGAAATAGTTTGAATGCTTAAGTAGTCTGAGATTTTTGGTTTAGCTTAATTAACGATTACAGCTTGTCATTTGAACAAAAAGTTGTAGGATTCTTATCTCAACCCGCCCCCAGTAATCCTAAATGAAATAAATTTAATTAAGTAAAAAGGCCTGTATTCTCTCTTTCTCTCTCATCTATGAATTCTCAAGAGAAAGAATCATTTCAGTATATGTGAGCAACTATTTGTACCATGTTAACATTTTGCTTTTCAAGCTTACTGGGTAACAAGAAAGGGTTCCGTTATGAGCTTTATGTGGCAGCAAAAATATTGTTTCAATGCCACTTGGAGCTTGGGTGCATTATTTAGATCATTTAAAAAAAAAAAAAATTGAAACTTATCTCCACCGTGCGTTTTTTGAACCGTGAAATGTGAACCAATAAAATCCGTCAAACTTTAGCTTGTGGGTTTAAATTTTTTTTTCAAAACTTCTTTTTTTAATATTGATCTAAACCGTCTACTTGTACTCCACGTGACACCCAAATAGTATTTTGGGTGCCACGTGGACCTCCATGTGTATCTTAGAGGACGGTCACCGTCCTCGATTGGAGGACCTAACCGGCTCCCTATATATATATATATATATATATATATATATATATATATATATATGCCCACACACACAAATATATATATACCAACACAAGTGAAGCCCGGAAGGGGTAAGGGCTTTTAAAATATATAATGGAGATTGTTTCATGATTTCCAATCTTTTACCCCATATGTTGGATTTTTATGATAACCAACAACATTGAGTTAAATGATGGAGGCCATTTTTGGTCTCAATCTTTTGCTCCTAAGCTCTTTAGATCATGATGTGCCTTTTAACTGGTATACATATTGATTTCACGTAGCATACATCTCAAAAAGTGAATTGAGTGCCAACTCACATGCCTGCTTGTACTTACCCAGTACTAACTCACACCTAATAGGAACTCATTTGTCTCGGGGAACATATTTGGGTTGTGTTTGGGCTAGCTCTTTCCAGCCAAATACCTGCTCTTTCGCTCACTGACTCCAACGAGGAATTGCTTTTATGTTTGGTTACACAACTCTTCGTCCCATTTGCTCTGGCAGATAATTGTTTAAACTGATAAAACTGCTTTATGCATGTCTTCTATAAGAACATATTTTGTCTACTCAGATAGAGAGCAGACATAGTTGTGTTTTCTCTAAATGCTAACCCAAACACAACCAAACCTCCCTTGAAAGAAAATCCTGGTTCTGGCCGTGAGTACGATACAGACAGATTCAGTACCCAAACCGAGATTTTTATCCTTCCTAAACACATAGTAACATAGATTACAGGGAACTGGTCAGGTTCAATAAGTTGAAGTTGATATGGTGTTAAACGAGTTTTCTAACCATTGGATAGAAAGAAATTTTAAGTTTCCACAGTTTTCATTTATAAAAGATGATGTGCAGTCAAGATACCCTTCTATCCGATGCTTGTAAAACTGGTTGAACCAAATAATTGAACACAATATTTGGTTCAACCAATGGGACCTGATCATTGCATTAGATTACATACATCTAAAAATGGTTGGTTAAGTGCCCCCTCCGGGGCATCAAAGTTTGGACGCTAGCAGACTTCAAGCGGACAGAGATCCGTGCATATCTTTTGGTCTGCCAACTCTGCCTCTGCTCATCACATGCGCCAGCACACAGGTGCCTAATGACGACCTTTTGAAAATAAGATAATTTTATGGATTTTGAAACTTCAGAAAACCGTAAAAGCACCGTTTTTTAAAACGTTTGAGGTCGGATCTTTTTGGCTAAAAAGCTTGTTTTTGAGGCTTGTTTCTCTAATTATCCCGTCATTTTTTTTTTTCCCTAATGTTTTACCTCATAATTTCTTAATTCATGGCACACTCATTTGATGGCACACATGATGATTCCACGGGAAACATATCCAAAAAAGTGACTCGAATATTAAGGGTAGATGGAGCTCGGACCTAATTTTCAGTCTAATCCCAAATCATATCACACGATTACCAAACTGAGTAGGTATTAAGTACACAAATTAAGTGTCATTGGCAGTGCTCAGTTTAAACTCGTGCCAAAAGAGTCGAGCACAAGGAGGTTGACCTGATCACAATGATGCACATTTACGAAAATTTTAAATTGTCCAAATAGCAAAACATCATTGAAATATATTTTAACCAAAAAATTATGCCTTAAGTTAATGTAACCATCTCTTTGGTGAACTTTAATATCAGCAATTAAAAATAAGAACAACAGCTGATATTAGAGTATATGGACATGATAGTTAAAATCTCCTAGTAAGTACGATATTTGGGCACATTAATCTTTAATGTATGATCTATCACTTTAACCGTATGAATTTTTCACATCTTAATGATGTAAGATCATTTTAACATCAGGGAGTTTACATGACCGTAAGGTAGGGCTGACTGTCAAAAGGCCGGGTCGGCCTGATACCCAGCCTGACATTTTTTTATCAGGTCGGGCACATAAACTTGACCCATCGAGTAATGCAAGAGACATCCGACCCAACCCTATATTTTATATATCAAAAGTACAAAAAATAAGGGTTTTTTAACGGGTCGGGTCAGGTCAGGTTGGGCAGCAAAAATTTTGGTACGATCCGACCCGTAGACAGCCCACCGTAAGGAGAGTCAGGTAACCAGATTCTTCTCTTATTTCCAAATAGCTGTAGTGTCTCTATTCTTACGGGGCATAATCACCACACAAAGTTAAGTGAAAGACAATTGCCAGATCCAACAGGTTGACACATATATAGCATTCAACTGACTTCACAACCCTCGGATACAGTGGAATCTTGATTTTATGCAGTTTCTACACTCTTAAGGTTCACAAGAAAGTGCTTTACATGTGAAAATTCCCTTGTTAAAAATGCAAATAAGGAAAATCAGACCCCAAGTGGAAACCCAATTGCTTCGTTTTTGACCTTTTGGTTCTATGACTTGAAAGGAATAAGCTGGATTCAAGGCAAAATTCGTAGGGAAAAGAAAACCAGAGACATGTCAGTTGAGAAAAATATGAGAATGAGGAAAATGAGACCGCATGTGCCTTTAGCAGAAATAAGTGTCCGACACTCTGGTACATTCTAGTTGGACCCACTCACCCACCACTGAAGAAGGCCAAGAGAGCAGTAATTGCTCCCACTCCCAGCTATTGTGGTGTCACTTTACCTTTTTCTTGGCGGGTTCCCCTCATTCTATGAGGGAGCACGCAGTTGATTCTCTTTACTCATTTGCGCCTGATTTTAGGGTGCCTTATGATTCCTTCTCAATTGGGGTTACACCTGTTTAAATTGTTGGCTGCTTTGAATTCGGTGATATTTTTCACTCCAATCTTTCATACAAGGGATCTTGAGATCACTGGCTTACCATCTGACAATTGACGATTCCAAGACTCTTCTGTTGGTAATATTCACCAACCGATCTTAGATCATGGTGCATCTATCAAAAGACAATGGTTTCATATGGCACACATCCCAAAATTGACCAGTGTACCACATCACATGCCGCTCCAACAGCTTAACAAATTGGCAAGGATTTAAGTCCGATACATATCGGTTGGGTTTCAAGCCGATACGTATTGGATATATCGGATACGTGATAAACTAGGGACAAATTAAAATTAAATATATATATATATATATATATATATATATATATATATATATATATATATATATATATATATATATATATATATATATATATATATATATATATATATATATATTAAATAATTATATAAATAATGTATTACTTAAAAGGCATTTTTGATATTATCTGTGATTCATATCGGATACATATAAGTCAATATGACCCGATATTATTCGAATTTGACCCAACATAAAATCGAGGGTATATATATCATATCGGATACCCAATATTTAAAACCATGCTAATAAAATAATACTAAAGTAGTAGAAGTACCAAACTACTAATAACTAAATTATATGTTATGTATCACTTAATTGCTTCACACAATAGGCAAAGGGTGAAGATCCATTGTAGAACCTACATAAAATTTTCTTTTCTATGCAATGGTCGTAACCACAAGTTCTTGTGGATCACATAAACAAGTATGAATCACAAAGAGGGGGACAGAAGTAATATTTGGCTACAATATTAATTATTAAGCCTAGCATCATATAGAAGAAAGTTTGACATGTGTTTCACAAGTGAACTTTTCTCTTAATAAAATTATGAGCAAATAAAGGCTGCCACTAGTTACTCGTTATGTGTAAGGCGGGGACTCAAAAATCAAAATCCAAAATGCAGGCAACTTGATGGGTATGAATCATAAAATGTGGTCCCTCTTTCTGTTTATGTGGCCTTCAACGGTTCAACGCTTTAATAAGATTCCTAGAAGACAGGGTATCTATGAAGCAAACCTCCAGTTTTTGAATTTTCAATGTGCACCATAAACATATCTCAATATAGTGGAGAGCATGTGGGCTTTTGATTTTGGGTTTTTCTATGTGGGCTGTATTTGGTTACTTACACCCATTAGAGAAGAAGATGGTACATTGGTACCCGCTGTCACACCCTGACTGCCCAATCGGTAAACCACCGTCTACATCACTATGAGAAATAAATGGTTAGATCAACTTTTCTTCTGCACACATTTTGGTGTATCCATTAAAAGCAAGCAATTGATTGATTGGACCATTCGAAGGCTGGATCCAAGGAAGGTCATGTGCTGCCATTTTGTTTGTAACGGACTAACAGGTCTGCAGTTGCAAACAGAGGGATTTGAACTTGAGAATATATTCTATAATGTGCAGACAGCTTATTGTGGACAATGACTAGACAATGAGCTGAATCCATGTGGCACTTCCTTTTTTTTTTTATCATTATTGGGGTGTCCCAGCCGCTTAGAGCACCATACTAATCTTAGGTAAGGGTCACGCCCGGCCCTCAATGGGTCAGGTATGGGCTTCATTTTTATGCCCATTTAATAAACATGCTAGATGGCTGGCCTACTTATATAAGTGGGCCGGGCTTGGGGTTATAGACTCAAGCTTCTCGGCCCATTATACTAAGAGTTAGTTTGGCCAAGCCCGGCCAGAATGGATCTTAAGATCATGTAGCACCTATCAAACATTCAATTTGTGATTCCATGTATCCTCAATTCCCAAGAAAATGACCCTAAAATCACATTTGAGCATGATGTGTGTTATATGATTGAAGAGTCATTTTTTGGGTATCGGTGATATAGGAAATCAAAAACTGACCGTCAAATTGATGTGTCATGCACCCAAAATATTTGTTAAAAAAATCTCCATCATCTAATCCAAAGAAATCAACATTTTTTCAGGGGTCTGGAACGTAGGCGTTCTTAGAAAATATGTGGGCGTGAACAGAGAGGTATTGACATGTGTGCCACATCAAAGAAAAAATTGAGCATTTAATGATAAGCTCATGATCTCGAGATCCATTATATAAAAAATTATGGTGAAAAAAATCTCGATCGGTTGATCCAAAGCAGTCAAACGATTTTAGCATGAAATATCCAAATTGCGAAGAACAAATTTCGGGTTGCAAGGGTAATAAATAAAATTCTTCTTTAATTGGAATAACCCATGTCGTACGCCGAAATAATTTTCAGCTAAATTTTGGCTGAATCTTTTATTTGAGTTTTTCTTTAAAAAAATTATCACTGATGGGTCCCACAAGATTGCCAAACAAAATCGTTCACCCAAACAACATATTTAAACTGAGGCTTGAGATCCCAAAAGCGAAGGCTTTTTTCAACTTCCCTCCATTTTGCGCTTACTCTAATCTTAATCAAAGCCTATAATCTAAAGATAAAATTTAGGCGTACTAGAATTTTTATCTTTTAGAGATGTAATTTTGCCCCAAAATTTAATTTAGGCTTAGCCTGTAGCCCGAAAATCTATTTAGAGTAATAAAGAGTGAAAAAGTCCAATCTAGCTTTCGTGTACAACATTTTTTTGGGTCTCACAGACAGATGTATTCTCTCATTTCTTATCAAATAAATTCAACATTTATTTTGTGAGAGCTATAACTTGTGCGAAAAAACTTTCTATTGTGGGACGTAGCTAAAAATCAAAGAATTGATATTTTTTAGATTTGTGCCATGTAAAGCACTGTCTAAATCCTTTGATTTAAAGGTCATGATGTAAATATCTTTGCTGCTAGAGATCACATGGAAATGAAATTACACTTCTGTTCGATCTTTAACATAAAAGATCTTTACATCGTGGCCTTCAAATCAAAGGGCATATATAGTGTTCCACATAGCACATAACTCAAAAATATCAAGTCTTTCTTTTTCGACAATGTGCCACTGTACAAATCTCCTGTGCTAGTTGTAGTCATAGTGACAAATTTGGTGAAATTTGGTATTTTCGGCCAAATTTCGGAAATTTCAGTATTTTTTTATGTTTATTTAAAAATAAATAAAAATAAATGTTAGTAATTTAGTATATATTGTAGGAATTTTTTTAAAAATATTTAATATATTTTTAATATATTTCTAATCCCCGAAAGTTTCCTGAATTTTTTTTGAAAGGTATCGAATTTAATCCGAAATGTACCGAAAGGACCCCCTACCGAAAATGAAATTTGTCACTATGGTTGTAGCTCCCTCTTTTTATTTGCAAATCATAAAATATCACGTGCAACCTACCTATAGTAATAAAAAATTCAACAGGCCTAAGTCAACCTCACAAAATCGGACAAGAAATTAGTAATGTGGGGAGAAAGAATAGACTTTGATACCATATAAAATTTAATGAGCCTAACTTAACCTCACAAAACAGGCTTGCAAGGAGAAGAGTGTCCAACTTATATATATCTAAGTCCTCCAAGCCCATAGACAATACGGGACTATTCTAACATATAAGTTAATTACATTGAAAGAATTGTTGGCTGCAAATAAAGCCACTCTAAATGATATGTTCTTAGTTCCGGGAAGCGTTGAGCTCCAAAATGAGATAGATGATGGAGAGTCGGGTCAATATATTACACTCTAAAATGTCTACTTTTGTCGGACATTGGACATTGCCGGCAAGTGCCAATGCATCCTTCTTCTTAAGGAGCCGTTGTATTTGAAAATTCGAATACAAAAAATTTTGAATCTTACAACTGACTTGTTTACTTGGCAGGGAATCGTGGATAAGTCGGGCCCTACAAGAGGACAAGCATCCACCTTCTCCCAGAATCACACAAACCATTGCACAACAAAAATTTCAGGTGGTAGCTGGACTATTATATGAGCCATTAATAACTTCACCTAATGAAAGTATACTGTTAGGGCTGCCAACGAGTCGGGTCAACCTGATACCTGATTCACACAACCCGGACTTTTTACCCAGTCTGGCAGATAAAGTTGACCTGGCGGGTTGGTTCGGGTATGAGGCAATCGACCCGACTTTCGGATAAGGTTGGGTCGATCCGACTGGCCTGATATTTTATATACAAAGTCAAGGGAATAGGGTTTTTTTTTAATCGGGTTTCCGCGTCGGGTCGGGCATATACCCTTGACCCGTCAAGACGGGTCAGGTACACCATCGAGTCAGGTCGAGTTGGGCATTGGGCATATGTCAATTTCCGGCAAGACAACCAAAATTTTGTTCCAACCTGATCCGACTGGTTGATAGCTCTATGTGCCAAATGTTGAATGTCAATAATAGCTTTGTGAATACATATCTTGGTGAATGAGAGCTCAATATATGGTTGCTATAGACCTTACCATCCAAGGCTCAATATATGGCTGCTATAGATCTTGCCATCCAAGGCTTGAGCTT
The DNA here is from genome assembly GCA_021018995.1 of Chloranthus sessilifolius. Classification (NCBI taxonomy): domain Eukaryota; kingdom Viridiplantae; phylum Streptophyta; class Magnoliopsida; order Chloranthales; family Chloranthaceae; genus Chloranthus; species Chloranthus sessilifolius. The sequence goes on from CM037590.1 coordinate 34,432,397, forward strand.
GGAGTACAACTTGCATATCTAATCTAAAATAATAAAAAAGACCTCACCATCCCACTTCCCATATTTTTTATTTATCCAAGTCTAGATGGCATATCAACATTTCAATTAAACTCCATTCAAGAAAATGACCTCAGAGGATCCAAAGCTATCTAACAATAGAATTTTAATATGAACAAGGATATCGTCAATTTTTAAAATTTAAATGATATTGAAAATGACTCAAAGGCACTTAACTGATAATGTTTTCCTACAAACATTCAATTCACCGCTCGGCGTTCCATCGTTTAAACAAATATGCAAAAGGATTACCAATGAATTTGCCTAAAGGATGTAGCAATACAAATATGCAAAAGGATTACCAATAATTTGCCTAGAGGATATAGCAAAACTCATTCTTCATCAAAATCGTGCATTCTCTTTTAGATTGTACAATTTAAAAAAGGAATCTATCCTACAAATTTTTTTGATATAATAAGCCCTCATAAAAAGAAAATAAGAATATAAGAGTAATAGGTCATGGGATCAAATATTGGCATCTTCCTTCTGCGATAATAAAATACCCCATAGGATGTATAAATCGTAAAATACTCGTTACATGGTGGGGGCGAAGGCATCCCTTATGGATGAGTCCAAGTGTAAGCTTGGGATTACTTATCAAAAAAGAAAAAAAAATGAAAGAGCAAAAGAGACAGAGATTATTATATTTTCAACTGTATTTTGTATTTAGTATTTGATTCTTATTATAGAAAATATTATAGTCATTGTGTTCTCCTTTCATTTTTCATTTTGATCTCTTAAAAGGGAAATTTTCTCGTTTAAGCATGCAGTGGTACTAGCTTTTTCAATTTAAGAGCCACTGGAGACACCCTTCGTCGCTCATTTTCCTTTGGGACAATGAGCATTTTCGAATCATATGCAATGGTAAATAACATGTGCCACTAGACATCTTATGGTCCAAGAGTGGCACGATTAGACTGCTACTTCTAAGAGTCCCACTTTGGATAGAGACTTGTCATGAGCCTGAGTTATGAGGTGCGACGGACCCTTACATGTAACAATGCGTTTTGGGTGGGGATGATAAAGCGTAACCCTCTAGTCAAGAACAAAAGCGAGGCGGGGACTTAAGCCCATAACCGAACAATATCTTTGACATGTGGGTCCAGGTCGTCATAGAATGGTAACAGAGCTAAGAAAGACTCTTCTATAAGGTGAGGGGATTGTGATAGAGTTACACATCGGATAGAGATTTGTCCTGAGCCTGAGTTATGAGGTGTGACGGGCCCTTACATATAACTACGTGTTTTGGGTAGGGACGGCGGGCATGCCTGTGGGTCCGGGTCGTCGTGACACTACCTCAAACCAACGGTGAGTGGAGTCCATTTCTTTGTATAATAGAGACATAGCCGGTACAAAGGTAAAATTGCAAGGGATTAAGGGATTGTTGGAGAGGGAAAAGATGAGTCAAGTTGTGTATGAATCCTTCAAAAAACTATTTATAGATTTTGATACACCACTTCTAATAGTTTTATTTTTTATCATGTTATATCGCATAGACAATTTGGATGTGCCTTACATATTGTAGAGAGTGTGATAGTTCAGGAGCAAAACTTAAAGAATAAATCATACACAACAAAACACTCATATTGAGTGATACATAGTGGAATAAATTCCACCCAACAATCCTCACCTTATTAATATAAGGGATGAAGCAAACATGGAGATTGTAGCCCATGGCCTCAAGCCTCACAAATGAGGGAGAATACCAACTGAGCTACCACTTCTAACGGTTAAAGTTAGAGAGAGCTTAGCATTGAATAAAAACATAGCGACCAAAACACTTTTTTTTTGTTTGTTTAAAAAATGCATTTAAATTCTTTTTATTAAATAAAAAATTAAAATAATAAAATAAAACTTGAAAAAAATGTCTTTTTCGAAAAATTCTTGTTTTTTTTTTTCTGAAAAAATGCGTAATAAACCCTTTTTTTTTCAAAATAATATTTTCCCATTTAAAACTCACGTTTGGTCACAAACATATATATATATATATATAAAAGTTTTTATTTTTAAAATTTTCCAATTTTTTCTGAAATTGCCAAAATTTATCACTCTTTTCAGTATAGATAATGTTTGGAGCCTTTTTCTTCTCATACCTAGACTTGATCACTCTGATAAAAAATGAGTGAAGAAATAGAACTTGCAAAGCTTATCCCAAATACATGAGATAAGACTGTGATGGTAATGATGACTTTGAATGATTAAAAATCCCTTCCAATGGGCTTGGGCCTGTAGCACAATGAAAGGTTCACAATATTGCAACCTCAAGGTCACAAGTTCGAGCCCAACTTATCTATCCAAAAAAAAAAAATCCCTTCCAAAAGAGACCCAAAACTCTAATCAAATTCGCACAAAATAATTCATTACTTCGAAAATAAAGTTTTAGAATGTTTTCAATTTCAAAATGCATTAACTAATATTTAAGTATATTTGTGAACAAAGGGCTGTGAATCAAGCTAGAGGTTATATGGAGGATGATTTAATCTGCATAAAGTGCGGATCGATGTGGCACATCACATTTGACTGCAAGTGCGGTGGAGCTCAATTAATGTAGATCGGTGCAACCAATTACATCACACTACGTCAGCTGCCTGCACTTTGTCCTCAACAAATATATGCACTTTGTCCTCAACAAATATATCATCCGTTTATAATTTTCCATCCCGAAGAGAGTGGAATTAGTTCCTAAAAACCACTTTGTGGTCTAGGTTGAAAGACAACCTTAGAGACAAAAATGTGAGAAAAGCCTCAAAGCTAAAACACCCCCAAAAGAATGCGTTTCACCGCTAAGTTATTTAACAAACTTTAAAATCTTTTTAGCCTTATGATATTTAAAGTCTCCTCCATGCAAGAGGATATGAGCTTATTCTTGAATCTTGAGACTACTACTATTATGAACATAGGAGAAGACTTGGGTTTAGTCTCACTAGTTGATGATTTGGGTTTGCTCCCCAATGTTGTCGGTTCAATTAGCGGCACACCCTTCTGCGATAAACTTAAATCGTGAAATATTTGTGGGATGCTAGTGGCGAGGGCATTTCTCTTAAAATTTGTCCAAGCGTAAGCTTGGAATACCCCAAGTTATAAAAAATTAATATAAATAAATAAATAAGTAATTATGAACATAAGAGAAGCTAAGATTAGAGATTTAAAGTGGAGAGTAAGCAGACCCAGAAGCTATATCTAGCCGTTTGGTTGAGATTTATTCAAATATCTACAGTTTAGATGATCAGATCGGTGTTCTTCTACATTTCCTTGTTATATTTTTTGTCGATTATCAATCCGATTGTGTTGTCTTTCAACATTGTAGGCTTGTACCAACGGTTCTTCATATAAAATACGATGTAAACATGTCATTTATGTTTATATTAAGGGCATTTGGAAGGTACCCATCTATGGCACCTTTATAAGCATGGACTGAATCTTTAAAGGCATTTACTAAAAACGGTTGACTGCTTTAAATTAGACAATGGAGAGTGTTTTTTCACCCAAATCTTCCATAAAGGGGATCTTGACATCATGAGTATACCATCAGACGGTAAGTTTTGGTTTCATGCGGCACACATCCCAAAAAGTGATCTATACTTTTCGTTTGAGGGTGATGTATACCATGTGGTTCTTTGGTCATTTTTTATGGGTTGTCTGTCACGAGAAATGAAGAATTGATGATCTGATGGTACAACCATGATCTCAATATCCACTCTGTGGAAGAAGGGAGTAAAAAACGTTCTCCATCATCTGATTTAAAATTAGTTCATTATTTTTAATGCATGTGCACATTGAATGGAAAGCATGCTAAAAATCATACAACAAATTGTTAAGGCTATTCTTTTGTGGTTTTCATTTGACTATCCCCCTCAAAAAAGTAATGACAAAGTAATTGGTAGCCCAAAACAAATACTACTTTGAGGTAGCACACTATTATATCACTGTGCTATTGTTAACCTTCTGCAATCGATAATTTATCTCCTACCATTTACTTTGTTTTTGGCAGATAAAAGGCTCTTAGAGTTGAGCTTAACTTCGAGCCCCAAAACACAGTGAAGAGGGCCGGTTCCCTTCATTCCAAATTTACAACTCATTTGATAGATGAAGCGAGGACAGAAATCAGGGTGACCGCGAGGTGAAGCAAAGTTATAAGGTGTTGAAGTGAGCTCCTCATATGGTCATACCACACCATAGGGGCCTGTTTAAGGTCACACAACTTTGTATACATGACCGAGTTTTTTCCGGGTCAACAAAGCAAGGAGGCTATGACCTGTACACAAAGCACTTTATGTAGGTTGATTACCATTGTAGGGTTTTGGTCAGGTCCAACCAATTGAACCGTAAATGGGGTTCATCCGGTTTTAAAATCGTTCGATGCACTAGATCCAAAGATACATGTCAACTTACCAAAGCTAAAGTCAAGATGCCCTTACATCTAAGGGTTTTAAAATCAGCTGAACTCGGTTTAGGGTTCATTCCATTGGACCTGATAAAAAAAACCGGCCTACCGTTATATTCATGAACAAGTTGTGGCCAATGTCTTCTATGGGGCAATGGTCAGGTCCATCTGGTTTCCGGATTTCGTGTATAACCAGATTTGCAGCCATTGGATAGAAGAGAGTCTCGACTTCTACGATTTCCGTTTTCATAGGATGACATGAAAGTCAAGATTCTACTATATCCAAAGGCTGCCAATTTGGTTTAACACGAACTCTGTTCAACCAGTTGGACTTGACCCTTCATGACAAGGCTCTCAGTGCTTCCATGTCCCTTCAGCTTGAGGGGGTGTTTTACAGACGAAATTTGAAAGAGATGTTAGCGAATCAAAGCTCGTGGAGATCATGTCCAGTCAGGCAGTCACTCATGTAGTCATATCTCCCACAGATCAGAGAAATTATTTCTAATCTCATCAAATCTCTATATTCTATACTTAACTCTAATTTAGAACTTTTTCTATATCCAAACCAGCTGTATGTCTTATAAATAGTAAGCATATACAACCAACAATATAGGCTGGAATTGTGTGAACAAAATCTTGCTCTTAACAAAGTTTACAATTTATTCTATTCAGCATGGTCCAATGATCATGGTAATATTTTTCAAAGGGCGAATTACCTGAGAGAGGGTTCCAACTTGGCACTAATTATCTGATATGTTCCCACCTATTATTGATTACCTAAGAGGGTCTTCGACCCTCAACCTTTTAAAGAAAAAACTTTGAAACAGGGTCTATTAATTAGCGCGTGTTGAAATTCAACTTAAATGAAAAATGAGTTGGACAAAAATGACCTAGAGTCTCATATGAGACCAATCAATTGGACTCATGATTGGTCTCATATGAGACCGATCAGTACACTATAAGAGAAATGGTGTCTGTATCATTTGAGACTGATCGGTCTTATAATAAACTGATCAGTTCCATACGAGATAATTTGTTCCACATGAGTCCGAGCAGTCTTATATTAGACTGATCAATCCCTTATAAGACTGATCGGTCTCATATGAGACAATAGGAGCATTTCTTTTGACTCATTTTTTCACTATTGAATATCGAGCACATATCAATTAATACACTGGTTCAAAAGTTTAAAACCAAAAAAGGAAAAGTTGAGGAACCCGGACCTTATTGAGTAATAAGCGAAAACGTCAGACCTTGTCAGATAAATACTGTATGGGTAGAGAGTAGAGACCCCATGGGTAATTATTTCTTTTTAAAATAATACCATGTTTAATTAAAATTTAGGCAATAATCTAATCCTACACCTCTCTAACCTATAAGGGCAATGGTGTCGGTATCATTTGAGACTGATCGGTCTTGTAATAAACTGATAAGTTCCATACGAGATAATTTGTCCCACATGAGTCCGAGCAGTCTTATATTAGATTGATCAATACCTTATAAGACTGATCGGTCTCATATGAGACAATAGGAGCATTTTCTTTTGACTCATTTGTTCACTATTGAAAATCGAGCGCATATCAAGTAATACACTGGTTCAAAAGTTTAAAACCAAAAAAGGAAAAGTTGAGGAACCTGGACCTTATTGAGTAATGCGCGAAAACGCCAGACCTGTCAAGTAAATACTGTATGGGTAGAGAGTAGAGACCCCATGGGTAATTTTTTTTTTTTTTTAAATAATACCATGTTTAATTAAAATTTAAGCAATAATCTAATCCTACACCTCTCTAACCTATAGGAGCAATGGTGTCGGTATCATTTGAGACTGATCGGTCTTGTAATAAACTGATCAGTTCCATACAAGATAATTTATCCCACATGAGTCCGAGTAGTCTTATATTAGACTGATCAATCCCTTATAAGACTGATCGATCTTATATGAGACAATAGGAGCATTTTCTTCTGACTCATTTTTTCATTATTGAAAATCGAGCACATATCAATTAATACACTAGTTCAAAAGTTTAAAACCAAAAAAGGAAAAGTTGAGGAACCCAGACCTTATTGAGTAATAAGCGAAAAAGTCATACCTTGTTAGGTAAATATTGTATGGGTAGAGAGTAGAGACCCCCATGGGTAATTATTTCTTTTTTAAATAATATCATGTTTAATTAAAATTTGGGCAATAATCTAATCCTACACCTCTCTAACCTCTAAACAGTATACTTTAGATTAAAAAAACATGTTACATATTTAGGGTAGCTTTATTCGTACCTACCGATTTATTGAGGGCACCTATACTCAACCATCGTGAGTGCTATAATTCAGGTAATGGAAATCGGTTTTAGTCCCAATCTTCCGTAGAATCGATCTTAAGACCATGTGCATACTATTAGATGGTAAATATCTGATTTAGGTGACACACATCCCAAAAAATGACCTAAAAATCAGGTTTGAATGTGACGTTTGTCACATGGAATATAAAATTGGGCATATGATGTCACACCCATGGTCTCAACATCCGTTGGATACAATCTCCATCGGCTGATTCTAAATGTGCCCTCGGTAACTCGGCATGGGAGAGTAGAGCTACTCAAATGTTAATCCGCGGTGTCTTGATTTGATGGCAAGGACCTCAAAAGTGCAAACCACTGTTGACTCTGTGACACATTGAGTTGGCCAAGGTCCTTATCAAATTGTCAACCCTGAGATTATTCATAAACAGGCAAATAAATGACAGTACACTTTTGACCTTAGGCAGATTTGGTGCCCAATAATTTTTGGGCAAGTCTAAAGCTGTCAATGAGCCGGGTTGGACTATTGACAGGCCTAAATATTTTTTACTTTAAAAACTATTCCTCCAGAACGCGGCTTGGTTACAAATTGGGCTGGGCTGGGCTCGGCCTGGGAATAATTTAGGCCGCACCTATTACTGGACCCAAATGGCCAAATCTAACCTAAGTAGGGTTTGCGCTAGCCCAATCGTTTTCCCCGTGACATAATCTGGTGTGGTTGTTGGGCTGGGTTCAGGAAGGGCTTGATACTTGATAGGCCCAACTATTTTATTTACACAACAATTGGATCCAAACTCAACCTTTCTAGAAATCGGGCCAGTCTTGACCCTTGTATATTGAGACTCGGGATCGATTTAAGCCTAAATCTGACCAAAACTGGGCCAGGCCGGACTTGGGTTTAAGCCAAACCTATTCACATAATTCCAATGTTGTGGGTAAGATTTACTCAATTGCCAAATGTCGCACTGTGGTTGGATATAAAACATGGGACACCTGCATTTCCATCATAAAAAATCGTTGACTATCATGAATCAGATGATGATCATTTTTCGTCCCAATTCTATAATACAATAGATCTTGAGATCATTACGTACCAATTAGACGGGCAAATCTTGATTCCACGTGTCATGCCTATGCAAAGCTGACACTTGAGAACCCTTCTCAGGATATGTTCATGATCATGATCACTTTTAGGGGTGTGTTCTACATGGAATCAACATGTGGCCGTATGATAAGTGCGCTATGATGTCAAGATCTTTGTGTGAAAGATAGGGATAATAAATGATCTCCATTGTCTGTTTCAAGGCAGTTAAAAATATTTTTTGATGAAAATGTGTGTGTTTCACATTTGGTCACAGGAAAAAAAAGAAAAAGAAAAAAGAAAAATAAAAAGAGAGAGTGTGAAGGACTGCCAATGGTAAGATTTCTACATCTTTGACTTTGTGTCAAAGACGTTGGAAGGTGTGTGAATAGTTGTTTCACTTTAACATTACCCACTCTAAAAGGCTTGGAATGGTGCTTTTTTTGATGGCCATTAGGTAGGCTAAGCACCCTTAGTGAGCGTCTAGGTTGTATGTGACTTTATGACATGCACTAAATGTCAGTCACATAATTGTGTGGACTGCTTTAATGCACCTCATTAGTGGACACTCATTGCGGGCTAACTTCTCTAAAACAGCTTGGAATGATGTTGCTACTCACACCTTTCGTGCTCACCCCTTTCAAAATTGTTATGTAGGAATCATCATTAAAACATATCTAAGCTTAAAGAAGTATGCCTATTAGTTGCCTTGGATTATTTGATTGGTGAATTTTATTATCAGCTCATAAATAAAAAATAATGATTAATACTTTAGTCAGCAGACTAAATGATTTAAATTTCCCTAAAATATTATTTTTAAGTTTGTGGGCACTTTAATCTATAATGTATCACTTTGATTGTATGAATCAACCGTATCTTAAATTATTAATGATATAAAATCATTTAAGCAGTATTTTGGTGTTTAAATAATGATTAAGATAGTCAATGTCCTTTTTCAAGACTATAAAATATATTAGTACAACAATTTATCACACAATTGCCAAAAGTTGCATCACACGAATATGTAATCACTGTAGCCAAAAATCATTGATTGCTTCATATTAAGCAACTGGGAGAACAATTTTTGCACACATGGGAAAAAGCTTAAATGTGATGGTCTAAAGATCTATAGTGTGCAGAATTAAACTAAAATCTATCTCCATAATTTGATTTAAACCATTCAATGGTCAGATTATATTTCCGAGGGAGTCAGATTACACTTTCACGGCGTGCAAAAAATGTTAACAGTTTGAGAAATAAAATACGTTGGTATATCCTCACCTCTATCGACTCTCTGCTATATGGGCATTAGATTTATATGGAGCCCTCACAGCTATTACGGCCTGCACCCGCCGCACCCCCTGTCACTTAAGCACCGAATTCAGAATCTGTTGCATGTCATTTTCAGTATACCTCTTTCAGCCACACACACTCACCAATTCCTCGTGTCGTGTCATTACAAGAATTTGCATGGGTAAACCTGTCATTTTAATGTTGGTGAAGAAATAGTGCACGTGAGCAAAACCCCCTCCCCAAAACCAATCCACGTTTCTTTCTTTTCGAGATGGGACACGGTCCGTGGATATATATGACTCATACACGGGTCAATTAGCGCCAAATCAGTCAAGTAAAGAATTTAAAGCCGCCTGAAATCAAATTTAGAGCCTCTAATGCTTTAACAGTTTAGGGTTAACCGCCAATTGGTCATGGGATCGTGTAGGTACTAGGTAGACGGTCCATCGACTTTATTATTATTACTATTATTTGTTTTTTTACCCACCGATCGGCTTTATTATTGGAATAAAAATAAATAAAAATATATCCAAACGTACACTCCATCTGCCGTACGCATTGCTCTATTGTGCATGTGAAGCGCCAAAACCACCTTCCATTTCGTCTGCTTTGAAACTCTTCGCGCCTCTCTTCGCGCCTCTCTTCGCATTCCTTCGTCCCACCTACATATCTCAGCTTCGAAATCTGTTGCAGTGTTTCTCTTTCGTATGATAAGAACTCGTAAGCTCTCTCTCCTTTCTCTCTCTATCGCCACCTTAATCGTTTCTTTTGCTTTTTCTTTGTTTTGTTCATGATTTTATTTATTTTTACATCTTTTTTTTTTCAATGTATATAACTATTTTTTTGCTAGTATATTTTTTTATGATCACTTCGTTTTCTCTCTGTTTAGGTAGGACCTATTTTTCGGATTACCTACACATGCGGTTGTTCGGTCTTCGCAAATGTATTGTTTATTCTCATTTTAACTAGTTCTTGCCATTTTTGTTCCCTTTTTTGGGGGATTTCGATCATGGGTTTGATTTCTGTTTATTTATTTTAATCTTAGAACTTGTTTTCCACTTGTTTCCATTGAATTGGACAGATTTATAATCTTCAAATTTTGCAAACATCTTTGTTATTGGGTATTTTGATGCGGCATGAGTCTTTAAAATAATGCAAAAATATAATTGTAGTAACTTCAATGGTTTCTTGTTGACTGTGAAGGAATGAAATGTACATGCCAAATTCTAAGGACAAAGATTAAGTTGGATCATTAATCTATGTTTATTGTTTAGTTATGATTGAACTTAAAACATTTCAGTTGATGGCAGATGGATGCTTAAGTGATTTTATGGCCTGTAAAAAGCCCTTGTTGTTTCGAGGCATGAATGACAGCATGATTTCCATGGCTAGGAAGAAACTGAATTTTTTTTCTTTCTAATATGCATTTGTGCCAGGGATGCAGATCCGGTTAACTGAACCAAAACCAAAATTTCAGTTTTCGGGTCGGTTTCTCCAAAACCGAACCCTGACCAAAACATTTTGGTTTCAGTCGGTTCTGTTTTCTATTTGTAGTTACCGAAACCAAATCGGTTCGCTTCAGCAGGCTCGGTTTTCGGTTTTTATTTGAACCCCCAATGTGTGTGTGTGTGTGTGTGAGAGAGAGAGAGAGAGAGAGAGAGAGAGAGAGAGAGAGAGAGAGAGAGAGAGAGAGAGAGAGGAGCAAATCTACAAATAAATTTATATGATTTGAGAACAATTGCTTCCCTTATCCAAATTTTTAGCCCATTCTACTATTACTTCAACCTTGGGTTAACTAGATTTTGCGTCACCAAAATCTGTGATGCAATCCACAGCTTGCTCTGGGAAAGATTAATTAAATATAAAGCAATAAGCTAATCCATGAGACCTAGAATGGAAGAAGAGACTAACCTGTGCTCTTTAACAAATTTATGTTTATTAAAATTCTGCAATCTGAATGAAAGGACAACACATTTATCCTTTAAATAATATCTAAGATACCAACTTGAACTAAAGAACTAATAAATTAACTTTAAAATCAACTTGACACCTAAACCAGAAAGTCAAGCCAGTGAATGTGATGTGTTGACAGTTACAAATCTGTGAATTCTGTTGTAAAACTCATTTGCATGAATTGGTTTATGTTGCCACATGTTTTTTGGGCCACAAATCTTCTCCCTAATCTCTCGATCCTCCTCTTTTCCCTCTCCTTTTTTCTCTTCCTGAAATATTTTCCCTCTCATTGATCTCAGCTTAATTCTCATGACCAATTGCTTTCTTCAAAACTTCTCACCACCATCTTTTATATTCCTCCAATTTATTGAAATGTTTTAGAAAAGAGAGAAATTCCACCATTATTTGTTGGAAAATTATAAACGTAGGACAGATTTGTTGAGGACAAAGTGCAGGTGGCTGATGTGGAGCGACGTGACTGGCTGCACTGACCTGCATTAATTGAGCCCCACTGCACTTGCAGCCAATTGCGTCGCGCCACATCAGCCGCTTGCACTTTGTCTGCATAATATCTGTCCCTTTTTATCTATTCTTTAATTTCTTGTTAGATAGAGAAATTTTGTCAAAACTTGTCTTTTGTTCTCTTCTAGTTCTTTTGGGCTTTTTTTATTGCGTTGTTTACTTGATCAATCTTCTCTGTAGCAAGTTGCGGCTTGCATCAGTTGGTATCACAACAGGTTGAACAATGGGGGTAGAGAGTGATGCTTCCGTCAGTGATCTCTAGTTCTCTATGACCAGTCAACTAAACTATCAGTTGGAGCGACTAAAGGAGAAAATCAGCCAAATTCTAGACCATCTTATTCGTGTGGATAGGGTGGTACTAGGGAATGAAGGTGATAATGGGGTAAGATCCATGAGAAAGAGTTGATTGTCCCTTGCATTGATGTAGGGCTCAGGAATAGGTGCGTTTGAAGAAAATAATCTTCGAACCACGAAAAGGAGGTAAACAAAGGTGAATTTAAGTATGAAGATTTGGACATGGCATTGTTTCTGATCACCTTCTAGTGGGCATAATTTGATCAAGTTTTGAACAGTAGAAACGACCTAGATCATTTTCTTATTGAATATGGAAGATATGATGAAGTTTTCAATATGAGAAAGCCATTGATTCTCGTCATCTTGAAGATTTATGTTCCTATGGAATTTTTCGATAGTGAAAAAATGTCTAATCATCATCCTGTCCACGATCCATGGTCCCAATGGAATTTGATATAATGAAAAGTGTCAGATTGTCATCTTGTGACCAATCAATAGTTCAGTAGCATTCCAAACAACAAATATGCATCAAATTAACTTATCATCAATCAAAGAATTGGATGATAACTTGAAAACGGAACTAGTGAAGGCAAACTTCAAGAACAACTTGCCATAGTGGACTTGCTTTCAATCCGGGGAAGATGATGCAGTCTTTAGACCAAGGAAGAAGAAACAAAAATGGAATCAGAGAAGCGTTGGCCCCCCTTTAATATATACATAGGCCCAGGGCTATGCGTTCGAGTGCAGCTGGGGCGCTGCACTCAAGTCATGTGGGTGCCACGTAGCACCTAATAGGCCAATCTGAGATCGGGTGCCATGACAACATGCGCTAGTTCATTATTTAGTGTCTATTTTTTTTTTTAAAAGCACGATCTTCCATCGTTGAGTACGAAAGTTGAAATTTTTTAATGCACCATGTTTGGGATGCGAACCCCTAAGTTTGACCTATGATTTGCAGGACAAAAAAAGTCCAAAAAATAGTTTTTTCTTAAACACTAAGGACTGGCTGAACTCTTAGAGGATGTGATGTACCGGGCAATCACGTGCCACGTGATCTGACATTGGAATGTAGTGTGGATGGGCTGTATTGCAATGCACCCATGGATCAAAATATCGGAATTCCGATACGTATTGTCCAAACCTCTAGGACGATATGTATCGGGTATCGCCCGATACATTCAATGTATTGGCGATACATTGCATGTATCGTTTTGATACATTCAATGTATTGGCGATACATTGCATGTATTGTTTTGATACATTTTTTTTTCAAAAAAATCCCAAAAAACACTCTAAAAATAAGAAAAATTATATTTAATGGTTTTCTATTTATTTCAACTTTTTTAAAATTTATTTAAGACTTATTTGATGCATATTTCGGAATTTCTTTGGTACCACTTGAGTGAGACTGACCCATTTGCTATCCGATATCGCACTTTTCGGCATTGATTCGGTACCTTAAAACCAAAAATAAAGAAAGAAGAAGAGGAACTGAAGAATGAAGAAGTATAGAAGAAGTAAGAAGGGAAAAGGAAAGGAATTCGGGTTTAAAAGCCCGAATTCGTGCATCACGTGAGTTGGGGGATCCACCAGGAAAAATCTAAATTATCGGACGATAATTTGAAATTTTCGTCCGATTATTTGGCCATTTAAGGGTCCAGGTCAATCTGACTATTATCGGACGATACGAACGATAATGTGACCGTATCGTCCAATAATTTGGTTCCTTTTGTGGGTACTCGATAAAAACCATTTTTACCGTATCGTTGACCCTGAAAAACGATACGTATCGATATCGTTCGATATTTTGACCCATGAATGCACCGTTCCTTTCTCCACACACACACAGACAAATATATATATAAATATATATATATATATGACAGTTGGCAAATTTCTTAGAAGATGGTGAGTAAGAGAGAGCTCTCTTCATGAGCACGGGCTTATTATAAGGACATCCGAAGGGGTTATAAAAAATTCTACGGGTTGTGCAAGGGTATTTATCTGTCCTTTCAAACTAGGAGGATGAGAAACCCATCCTATTTTCAAGTAGCATTCAACAAGAGAAGCATTGAGCCTCACATTAAAGACCCAAGAGGTGTTATTTGGACCATGAACAAGAGCCCAACAAATGAAAGTTGTGTCACGTGGATTTTCCTAGGGTTACCGAATTTGCTGGACAAGCCACAAATCACAAACGGGTTTGCAATTCAGTTTGTTCCAGTTCGGTCTAAATCGGTTCGGCCGGTTCACCCACTTTAATACTTAACCGGTGCTATAGTAGAGCCTTTATTTGCTTCAAATATTTTAAAAAGACATCCCATGTTGTTAAGACAACTCAAACCTAAGACCTATGAAAGCTAATGAGAGCCTTCAACCATGTGTTTGATCATGTTTGAATCATTAGTTGATTTATATCTTCAATTTGATGTGTTTATCAAATTTTAGATGAAATCCTTGAATTTTTATTTAGGATTCAAAATTTTGATTTTGTAGATTAGAGAAATCCTTTGTTCATTGGATTATCTTTATAATAAAGTGGATCAGCTGAGGATTTCATTATTATTCAAATGTTTATTTGAATTTCAGATTATGGCAAATCTATGTTATACGTAGTTTATAATTCTGTATATGATTGATGCGCATGTCATATGTGGGTTCATGAACTTTAAAGGTTTAGCATGTTTTACGTTTAGAATAAATGTGACAATCTTATAAATAACACAACTCAATTTAAACACCACTATTTGAGAGAGGATTACCTAACTTTAGATTCGTGAACAACTGTGTTGTGCTTTTCCTTGAGAGTTGGGGCTGATTGCGATGTCGAAGCTCCCAATTTTGTATGACTGACTCCAGGTTTATTGTATGATGCTTTTCTCTTATTATGAATAAATCGCTTATTCGGAGATGAGTTTTTCCTACCCGTGGAGAATTGATGGGGACATTGGTTCATACATGGAACGCCAGAGGTGCAAGAAAGACTTAAGAGCGTCAAGGCATCCCCCAAAGCGTTGGAAGGGCAAGTGAAGATCCATGTGCACATGTGCACCATGTGAGAAGACCCCCACATCGGGAAGGCACACACATGGAGACCTAAAGGAAGGGGAATCGAATCCCAGAAAGAAGATGAGAGGTTCAGAAGAAGATCGCCGTGAAAGGTCACAAACGACCGCATTGAAAGCCACAGACGTCCATGGAAATTACGTTACTCTGTTCTTGTAAGAGGACAAAGAACGTCTGAAATCATGGACGCCCATGAGAAAATTCACGGACGATCGTGCTGGAGTTCACGGACTTATGTGAACCATCTCACGGGCGACCGTCAGTGACGTTCCGCGAACGAAACTTTCTTTTTTAATTTTATTTGCTTTGAGAGTTTTAAGGTAGTTTAGTAATTTTGGTTTCAAGTTAAGTTAGGGTTTATTAAGTCTTGCAAATAGTTGTAAAGACCCTTATTTTAAAGATGATGACCAGGAATGAAAATTGGTGCACATTTATTCTTGAGAAAGAGAGATTTTTTTGATTTAAAGAGTGATTTTTCTTCCTCGAGATGAGCTTGGTGCAAGACCAATAATTTCTTTGGTGAAATTCGCAGGATTTTCTTTGTCTTTCTTCTTTTCTTGATTATTGTCAGGTAATATTTGATTTTCTTTATTTCTTGATTAAAACGTAAAAGAACCTTCTTTTCAGTTTCTTATTGTTGTTAGTTTAATTCATCTTTAAGATCTTTGATGTTAATAAACCATTTATTTTCCTTTGATTAATTTCAACCCTTTTGCCATAAATTCTTCAAACCTTAGAGGAGTCAAAAGACACCTCTTTGATTGTCGCTTGGTGTCCTCATTATAACCCTATTTTCTAGATTGGGAAGGGATCGAATGTAGATTGAACACGGAATCAGAGTAACCTTATTGTCTAAATAAAATTTATTACATGTCCTATGTGTTTTGGCTTAATTTTAATATTTCCTCTGCTCAATTAAAATCCAAAATTTTATTTTAAATTGCATATTTAGGGTTTAATATTTGGTTCTGCATCACTAGACCATTGCTACTTGTTTGGTATGGGAATAGGGTATTGATCATTCAGGTGTGTAAGATCATTAATCGTGCCTCACTTAGAGGGATTCTTAAATCGCACATGTATTCTTATTTCTTGCAGTGTGTAAATGTAGACTTCGATCTTTCCCTTGTGCTTTACATTATGGGTATTCTATACCACTATCTTAATCTTGGGCTAGATCATTTTTCTCCAGAAGGTTGTCCATGCTTTGTCACTTAAATTAAGCCTATAACCTATTTGTGGTGATTGAGCAAATGAGCTCCAAAACGGAATGTGGAATACAATGTTCTATGAAGAGCTTTATGAGAACTAATTTAAGTGTGCATTTAAGCATCCTTGGAAAGCCTTATCCACTATTTGGCTATCCACAATGCTTTAGTGATTCCATCTTGACAATTTCCTAGCTTTAGTTTGACTAGTGTTATCTTACAATAATTTGAAGCCTTAAAACTTTCAAAAATCATTTGATGACTCTATTGAAGTCTCACATAGTATCCTTTGCTTTTGTTTATTACTCCATAAGGAGGTATCTTAATGGTCTATTTATTTATTTATCTTAGGTTCTCAAGGACAATGAAGTTGAGCCTTATCTAGTTCGATTTGGAGATATGCAATCTATGTCTCATACTGAAGAAGCAGACTACGAGTTTAAGTGGGGTGATAAGAAAGTTGCTGGGAAGGATGGAGTTCAATTTTATGAGTCATTTACTTATGATGGCGTGGAATACTTTTTATACGATTGTGTATATATACACAAAGAAGATGAGCCCGAGCCTTATATTGGGAAACTTGTGAAAATATGGGAACAATCGAATAAGAAAAAGAGAGTGAAGGTTGTGTGGTTTTTTCGTCCTATTGAAGTTCGTAATTGGATAGGGGATGAAGCAACACTCGAGAATGAGGTTATTTTGGCATCTGGTGAAGGTGTAGGCGTTGCTAATGTTAATCCTCTGGTAAATTGGACTCATGGTTCATCTCTTCAACATTTTAACTCACGCAAACACACACACACACACATATTTATTTTTTAGTGATATTGCATAATTGTAGAACTTGATGTCATAGACATGCCATAGTAATGGGCATACAAGTGTTTTACGTCTTCTATCATTTGGAGATAAAATTTGTTTTTTTTTTAACTTTCGGTGGGAACATTCATTTGAGATTCTCTTCAAAATAGCATATGGTAGTGAGTGCAAAAAGTGTTTGGTAGTTGATGGAACTTTACATTTGCTTTGTATAGAATCATGCTTATTGGCTTGACCATACTTAATCATACTTAATTACAATAATCATGCTTAACTTACTTGAACAACTTAATTGTGCTTAACTTACTTGAACAAGTTAATCATGCTTTAGTTAAACAAGTTAATCATGTTTTACTTGCTTTAAATAGCTAAATCATGCTTTACATACTTCAACAGCTTAATCATGCTTTACTTTCTTAATCAACTCAATCATGCTTAACTTACTTGCTTAAAGAACTTAATCATGCTTTACTTGTTTAATCATTTTAATAATACTTAACTTGCTAATCATGCCCAATTAGGAAAATCAGAGTTAATTAGCCCCGATCTGGATAAACTAGATTGATCGGGGTTAGTCAACCCTAACCAGGATAATTTTTGACTGATCAGGGTTAATCAGCCCTAACCAGGACAAACCTATCCTCCAAAACCCCTTAACTAAGATAAATCACCCTTAATCTCTTTTAACTAAACTAACTTAGCTAAAGACTTGCTTGATTGGAGACGTGGACCGAACTGGAGCTGGACCTGTTGTTTTGACCCCGACCTGCCGGACCTGAGCCTCTCTTCTTCTTCCCCCTTTTCTTCGTCTTCCTTTCTCTCTTCTCTATCTCCCTCTCTTACATTCGGTGGGGTTAATATGCTATGCTTCCCCCCTCTCCTCAAGTTATAGGCCCCAAGGGAAAGGAGCGGGGTGTCCAGAACCTAGGGGGTTGGTGCCCCCAGCCGCCACACCTCCTTAAGGAGGCCGGTTGGGGGCCACCGACCACCTAGGGACGTGACACCTCCCTTCTCCCTAGGTGGGATCCATCCCCCACCTCTTCTTCTCCTTCCTCGCCACCTCATCCCCTTCCACACTATTCTAGAGTGGGGTGATCAGTTACAAATCTGCCCTTTTGGCTAAAATTGCACTTTTTCAACCCTTCAAACCTCATTAGTTTAGCTCATCCCTCTCAAGTAAAATTACAGCCTTGTCCCTTAATAAAGTGGAATATTGCTAATCAGTCTAAAGGGCTGAAATGAACATTTTACCCCTGGTATTTTAGGCAATTCTAGATATGCCCTTAGTGTAGAAATTAACCTCTATACCCTTGTTATATTCAGGAATTTCCAAACAGTCACTTGAATTCAATTTTTACTGAATTTTCTTTACACGTGCAGGTCAAGATAAGTTCTTCTATGTAATAAATTGCTATTTTACTCCTCTAAATTCAAAATTTGTAATTCAGCCCCCTCTTGACAATAGCTAAGACATATGCCACCTCTGTAAATTTTGTTTACTGAAAAATTTGAATTATTACAGGATCACTACACTTGTATCCTTTTTGTGTGGGAGGATAACAATGGAGAAGCATTTGGCATTCTTTGGAGAGATAACTTGTCATGATGGAAGGATGGAGCAAAACATAGAGGCCTAAAAACGCGAGGAGGAATAAGAAAGATACTACTTTGAGGGCATAAAGGTGGGGGACACAAGGAGGAATAAGAAAGAGACTACTTTGAGGGTGTAACGGTGGGGAGACTTGATACCCTCAAGGACATGAGTTGGCATTTTATTAAGGAGATAATTTGCAATTACTGTAGTGTCACCCCATAGACATTTTGGAACATAGGTACCGGTCAATAAAGCTCGAGCGACTTCAAGAAGATGTCTATTTTTTCTTTCAGCTACCCCAATTTGTCGTAAGGTGTATGGACAAGTGGTCTGCCACTCAATTCCATGAATATGAAGGTAGGACTTATGATGAAGGGATGCATGCTCTCCATTATCAGATCTCAAATCTTCATAGTGCCATGATATTGGGTTTGGACTAACTTGTGGTGGACATGAATAACAAAGGCAACCTCATCCTTGGATTTCTACAAATACAATACAGTGAAAAGAGTATAGTCATCAGTAAATGATATAAAGTAATGATGACCGAGTAGTAACACAACAACATGGGATGGCTCCCAAACATTCAGATGCACAATCTGAAATATAGTGCTCCCATGACCACTAGGTTGATAAGATGCTTTAAAGTGCTTTGCCACCTGACATACTTCACATTGAATCTTGGAGACATCAAAAGAGTTAATTTTTTTAGGGAAAACAAGACGTAAACACTGTAGGGTAGGGGAAAGATGCTCAAAACGAGTATGCTATAGTTGAATCTCCTTAGGAGACACAACAACAACAATAGCTGTAGGTCTCTGAATATGATCTTCAAACAGATACAATCCTTTCTTCTCACTACCGCGACCAAATACCTTTCCTAAAGACAAGTCTTGGAAAACACAATAAGATGGGAAAAATGTAGCACTGCAATTGAGTTGCTTGGTAAGACTACTCACAGACAGGAGATTCATGGGGATGTTGGGAACATGTAAGATGGATTCGAAAAGTATTTTATTTACCGGAACCCTCCCTTTTCCAATAACGGGAACAAAGGATCGACCGGCTACATGGACATTACATTGTTTGGGTAATGGAGAAATGGAATCAAACAGGGAATACATACCAGACATGTAATCTGTAGCTCCGGAATTAATGATCCATGGAGAATGATAATGAGAAGACACATGAGCAGACCCAACAACACCTGTCTTAGTCAGATAGGGATGAGAAGAGAACACAAAGTCTTCATTAAACAACTGCTCTCCAGCACCAATCCGGAGGAAAATATCATTTGGTTCTTCCATTGCAAAAAAAAATTAGCCAAATAAAGAAGCACTAGACTTGTCAACTGTCCCTACGATACCACAGATCATCAAATACTTGGCTGCACAATCTTGAAAACGTCGAAAATATGTCAGAAGTTCCCAACTCAAACCAGGCTAACTAGCTTCGAGAACAATCAACGACCTCCACAACTCCCAATCTGGCTGCACCACGACAGCTACACAATACTAAAATCTCAGGTTTTCACTACACAAGGCTACACTGCATTCAATATTTTTTGCAAAATAGAATGCTATAATTCTGTAAACACAGCCCTTCTGATGGGGACATCGCGCTCGCACATGGTCATAAGGTATACAGAAGGCGGAAGAAGCGCATGAAGACGCTCAAAATCTTGTGGATAGGCGATTGAAGACCCATGTGCACGTGCGCGCCACACACGTGAAGATCTAACATATAAGAGGCGCACGAGATCGACCCGATTTTTCTAGTTTTGCATTTGTGTCCAAGTCTAGTTTCCTTTTCATTAAGGTTCTTTTAATTTAGGATTAGTTTCTTTATTTAAAATATTTAGGGTCAAACACATATGTATGTGACTATTAATTTCGTCACTTTTAGTGCAACCATTAGAAAAGTGGTCATAACTCCTTCAATACATGTCAGAATGACGTGATTCTTGTCTTGTTGGAAAGCTACTTCGATAAACTTTCAAACAAGACTAATTTCATGTCAATCGGACATCGTTTGACCCTTCAAAAGTAGTCGCATAATAAAAAGACGAGATTAATGGTGAAATTAATTGTGACCATTAGATTATAAAATGTTAACGGTTAATTAGGAGTTTTATTCTTAGGGTTTCCTTGCTTATAAATATACATTGTAAATCTCTTAGGAAGTTTAATCTATGCTATTTTGAATATTGATTGCTTTGAGCTATCTCTTGAGTTTGTTAAGAATTCTTCTTCCCCCAATATTTTCGCCGGTGAAATTCTGGTGATTGAAACTTCTATCTTCTTATCTCCAATCTTCTTATCCATTGTTGCCAAAGTATTTAGTTAATTGATTTTATTTGTTTGGTTGTTGAAATTATTTTAAAGCTCATAAAATTATTTCCTTTAATTCTACATCCTTATTTTTACCCTATTTCGTTGAAATCCTAGAATAGAATCGAAAGACGCCATCATGGTTAGTTGTTCGATGCCCTAGACTAGGAGGAAGTCAAGTTCTATCTACCCCGATCTAATTCCGCAGGGACTATCGTGTCGGACCTAACACTTGATTGGGACATTACGATTCTCCTTCCTTATATTCCGCGATTGTTCTAGGCGAATCTAATCCGAATTTGATTTATGATTGCTCTTTTAATCACACTTTAATTTTAGCAAAATTACATACTAGGGTTTTAGAGTGTAGTCCTGCATCACCTTCTACACAACCCAGAACCAAAAATATTGCAGGTTCAATGCAAAGAAACCAATAACACTATTTGTTGTTTATCGCCACTACCTCAACCTGATGTACTACCTTATCAACTTGATGTACCACCTTATTGCACTGATTGCAGTCCGCAATAGATTCAAGAAAGAAGGTAAATACAATTAATATTCCATGCAAGGATAAGACATGATAAAAACAAGGGGAAAGTAGAAGACCCAACCACATCACAACCATTCATCTATTCATTTCTCACTCATACCTCCATCTAAGTGTATGAGACTACTGGCAAAAGTAAGCTTTGAGGATTCTGATCCAGCCCCACTTAAACAGCACCATCAAACTGGCCCAGATCTCAGAAATTCAAAAAATCGTGAAGCTGCTATATTTTCCATTTTTTCGAAAAAAGTATAAATCAACCTTAGAACAACATCGATTCAAGAAGCAATACAGGAACTGAAATCTGGAGTGTATTCCGATCCAAATCAACCAGATGTCCCTATCCTTTCCGATCTCACAAGCGTCTGTAATCCCAAAAACCGCGAGGCAATATATTTTGAAAAAGGTGTTTGAAACTCCATGTTAGGCTTCTCAAAAGTCCACAATGTCTTCATTAAAGATGTCCAGAATGGTGAACCGATCAGAACGATGTATGGAGTCGGTTCATCGAGGCCAAAACTTTCTTACCGATGTCAGCATGTCGTCATGATAACGTTAATAACAAAAAGGGTGCTGTCAGTAGTCAGCACTGAATCAGGTCTTTTGAGTCCCGCTTTGATATCAAATTAGAATTGATGATTAAGAATTAGGGTTAGGGTTAGGAGGATGAAGAAAAAGAAGAGATGGAGAAAATTAGGGATATGGGAAAAAAGTTACCTCATACCCTTTTTATTAGTATATTTACCCCTTTACAATATTGTGCCCACTATTACGTACACACCCACTAATAAAGAACATTAACACACACACACACACACCCCAACTTATATGGATGGTATGGACACACCCACTCATAAAGAACATCAACACCCACACACACACACCAACTAATAATGAATGGTACGGACACGCCCACTAATAAAGAACATTAACGTGCGTACACACACACACCAACTAATAATGAATGGTATGGACGCACCAATAGATTGAAGCCAAAGGTGATAACATCTCAAAATTCTCGAGCAATAAGAAATCACAATCTGTAAAAAAGGAGAATATGAATGGAATTTTAAATACCAACTAAATGACAAAAAAGATTAAATTGCCTTCAATGGATAAAAGCATATGAAAGGAAAAGAGGACAACACAAGACTTGGAGAGTAGTGAAAAATGACGTGAAGGATTGCAGGGTAACATATAGTTTATCCCTCAGAAGAAACGAGTAGAGATTGAAAGCCCTATGGATTTGTCCTTTTCTTTCAAACATCAATCCAATTAGTCTCTGACCCCTTTTTTCCCTCACATCCATGCGAAAGGAGGCACGCTGGCTGATTGGTTATCTAGGGAAGAGGTTTTTGTTGATAATTTAATGGTGATGGATTGGCTATATTTAACTTTTTTTAGGCTCCTTTTCATGTATTCAGACTGTGACTTTGTACTCTCTATTTTTCTATATGCATGGTTTAATTTTTGTTTATGAAAGTAGATAGTTTTTACATGTTATATTCGATCTTCTTGAGGTTCCTCTTATGGTTGAAATCTTTAATTGAATTTGGTTTAGAAAAGCTTCTGGGTTCTTAAAGCTAGCTGTCATCAATGGCGAAAGTCTAAATTTTTCCTTTGGCCCAGTTTGGCAACCCTTTTCAGGGCTGTGGAATCACTTCTGGGCTATAACAAGCGTTTGGCAACAAAATGCTTCTCTCGCAACTGATTCCTGCAGAAGCTAAAAAAACTCAAAATTAGGTGAGTATCCGCAAGTTGCTCCAACCTGCTTCTGGATTCTCGCTTTTGCGGGAATCAGGAGGCAGAAGTGGCGCTGCTCAAACAGGGTCCTAGTGTTTGAACTTGTCCTTTCTGCATGCAAAGTGAGGCTAATGAGATGGCATGCTGTCTAGAAGGAAACAGCTGAGAGGTGCTTTTAAAAAATTGTTATAATTATGCAGTTCTTCAACTCATCTGACTATAGTTCTTTAATATGTTTTCAAGAGTGACTGGCTCTCATCTATATAAAAGATTTTTTAGCCATAACAAATTGTTGTGGATATAGGCCATTCTTTTATATTCACTAAGTAGCTAATTGCGACCGATGATAAGAAAACCCAGTCAAGAATCAAGTAGCTATAGCTGTAGCATAGCATTGGATGGGATCTCTAGTTCTCTATATATTGTGCTTCTAACTCTGTTGCTTATTAGTAGTATAACTTTCGTGTTAATTGTTTTTTCTTCTGATATTAAAATTCTCTAATTGCAAAAGTGTATTTGACCTGTTTCCAAGTTTGGTTCTTGTCGATCGTTACATAATTGTTGGTTCTTTTGTTCCTTGTTGAATCTTCCCTTGATTTAATTGAGAGATTCCAGATTCTCTGTTTTTTTGAATTAATGCTGCTATTTTTCTATGTTTCCTTGAAAGATTCCTTAAGAATGTTTCAAATATTTATACTTCTCCAAAGCTTCTGGGCTGTTGAAATACTTAGCAAGGTTGTTCTGCATTAACATTTAACTTCACTTTGCGAAAAGTTGTTCTCCTGGTAGATGTTTCCTGTTGAGATGTCAATGTTTATTTTAATAATCGATTCATGTGCTTAGGAAGTGATTGTTGGAAAATGCAAAGTTGTCTGCACATCAGAGGACAAGCGGAATCCACAGCCTTCCGAAACCGATTTGAAAATGGCTGACTACATCTTCTACCGCACATTTGATGTTGGAAACTGTACCATATCTGATAAAATAGCGAATAGAATAGCAGATACTGATGGTATGTTTTTTTGTTTTGAATTTTTTCTAACTACTCTACGTCTTCTTAGTTACTTTCTGAATGGGGGACATTAATTTCGGGTCTAATTATTTAGAAATTTGAATGCCTGTGGTGATAAAAATGTGTTGCAGTTAGGCACTTTTTTAATATGAAAAAGGGTCAAAAGCCTAGTCCTGTTCCCATACGCCGATCAAACAGGGATGAAGATGTGAAAATTGAGGCAAGTAAGAGAGCTTTACAATTTCTGTCTACGGTACACTCACCAAGAACACTGAAAATTGTAGCGAAAGATGACCGTTCTGCCAATGCAACTAGTTGTTCTACGAAAGGTGATTGTTTATTAAGGATTTTTTTATAAGATTTGACTTGTACATCCAATTCGTTAAATACAAATTTCTTTCTGCCACAGGTGCAAAATCCAGAGAAATTAAGGATAATGAGGGTAAGGCTGGTAAATTTCCTGCTAGTCTGGTTGAAGATAGAGAAAAATTGAAATATGTTATGGAGTCACCCCATTTGAAAGTATTGGACAATAGGGCTACCAAGAAAATGAGGGTACTTGATAGTCCCGCTAAGCTTTCAGAGGAACGACAGCCTAATTTATGGAAGGTAAGGGTGGATTCTGATATCATGGCACTTGTCACGATTTGTTAAAAATTCTGTTGGGCCTTACAAAGGTCTTTCTATGAAGGTGAAGCCTGATGAGAAGATAGTGAAGCCGTCTGATAGAATATTGCATAAAGTAGCTCCTACACCTGTAGTAGAGAAGGGCAAAAAAATTGGTCAAATATTGGACCCATCTAGAAGGCCGGATCCTGTAAGTTTATCTATAAACGTTAGTATTGCTTCCAAGAGAAGACGTTTTTAACCTCAACTTATGTGGATGATAAATATTATAGTTGCTTATAAATAATGCATCTTTATCTGCTGATGAACAAATTGATAGATTGAAAATAAAGCTGTCTTTAACTTTTGATCTTTTGATCCTGTTGGTGTTCATTGTGTAAGTGGTTGGTGTGTGTCGAGTAAGTCCATCATATATAGGAAGATATTAGTGGTCAACATGGGATATATTTGTATATATATTAATGAAAAAGGGGTTGAACCATCTAACTCAATACTCTCATTTCTATCCTCCTTCATTCTTCTACCTCTTACTTCTTATCTAATCTTAATATTCTACTAACCCCAATACCTAACACAGCGTATGATCTCAACTTGGTATCAGTGCGGGCTCTGGAAAACTCATTGTGACACAGTATCATTGCCGATGTCTGCATGATGTCATGCCGACATCAACCTGATCAAAGGGTTGATCTCGGATGGATAAAAAAGGCCCAAGGTTTGATCAAAATCCAATCAAAAGTATTTTCAATTAAATGTTTGTGATTTGACAAGCCCTTGGAGGGTTTCCGACAGGTTTTCGAAATCTTTGGATTTCACAGGTTTCTGGGTTCTTGATCTTTGTGCTGTTCAGAGCACATATGAGGGTTTGGATCGATTTTCTATATCCCTTCTAGTGGATGTGGTTTCAGAGCACAGATGAGGTTTTGGATCATGGGTTAAAATCTCGGAAAAACGATACGTATCGTCCAGCCCCAAAACCGATACGTATCGGTATCGGACGATACATTCCAATGTATCGTCCGAAATTTTGGATTTTTGTATGAGAGGCACCGATACGGTACCTTGAATGTACCGTATCAGTGAGGTCCAAAACTGATACGTATCGGTATCTGACGATATTTTGACCCATGTTTTGAATCGATAGCTGTTTCTGATGTGGAGTACCATCAAGATTCCCTTAGCTTTCTAGTGTTTTCGATCTCGTGTGGATTGGACAAGGATTGAGCCCTCTGCGATAATTTTTTTGACTATATGGAGTACCAGTTTACCTAGTTTGAGTGTAAAACTGACTGCTGACTACTTATTAGTCACTGGTGTAGCTGAAAACTATTATCTCCAGTCTTCTTTTGCTAAGTGCAGTGAACTTTAATGAATTATGATCTGGCTTTGGTGTCTATTTGGTAACTTTGCAGGTCAATTGAAATATATACGTCTCTATTTTTAATTTCCTTAATCGCTTTTGGTTTTTGTGCTGTAACACCACACTTTTAATTCAGAAATTTTTTCATGGTCAATATGAGCAAGTTGTGTGTTTTAAAATTACTCAATGATATCGGACAGCCTGTATGAGCTGCTGCAAATTTGATTCAAGTGTGGAAGGTTTGATGGATGTGGCTGCAGTATTGTAGTGCAAGCAAGATTACCATTGAATGTTTGTGTGGCTGGTTTAACCGTATCATTGAGTACTGGGACGGATGCTCATGCTTCAAGAGGCAAAGTATTGCTTGATGGAGCCGTACGCTCAACCATTCCCTCAGGCTGGACTGGGACGGATGCTCATACTTAAAGAAGGAAAGTATATCCACATAAAAAAAGTGATTCAAACCATGGTGGTTTCGTGTCAATCGGAGGCCAACAAATTTGACCTGCTGATGTCAGTATGATTTGATGCTGATGTCAGTAGAAATGATGACACAGCAAGTCCTAGGGTGAGGCCCTGACTCCAAGAAGAATACTAGGGTTCAAGGTGAGTGGTTTTAAGGTTTGGAAGGTCGTATTAGGTTGGTTGGGGGGGAGAGAGAGTCCCTCACTAGCATTCATATTAACTTGCAAAAATAATACATACACATCCACTAGTGCTCTACTCACCCATCACATAACCACAGGACAAAGCCCATACTAGCAACACTAATAACAAAATGTTGAATATGTTGACGCTCGAAAGTAGGGATAACCCAACCATAATGCCTTAATCTCAACCTCCATAGCAGTATGTGACGGGGTCAATACTCTGGGTAGCAGCAGGAAGGCGTGGGGGCCCTTGAGCTGATTGGTGGTGCGATGCGGTCGCGACGCGGTCACATGGGAGGATGATGCGGGGAGTCATGGGCGTAGTGGTGTGGGGCATGACACTGTGTGCCACGGAAGGAGTCCGTGTGCCATGGGGGTATGACAAACTAATACGTTTGAGGTCCTCGGGTTATTTGCCCATAGATGGTGTTTGGACCATCTATGTGGAAGAGGTGCTGGATGCATGGATCAAAATATCGTCCGATACCGATACGTATCAGTTTTGAACCGGAACGATACGGTAAAATGGGTTTTTATCGCCCCCCTAAAAAGCAGTCAAATTATCGTTTGTATCGTCCAATGTATCGTCCATATCGTCCAAATTATCGGTCTATTTATCGTTAGTCCCAAAATTTTTCTATGGCCCCTTAGAAACAGTCAAATTATCCTTCGTATCGTCTGTACGTATCGTCCAAATTATCGGTCAATTTATCGTTCGTCCCAGAATTTTAATTTTTTTTTTGGGATTAAAAAAAAAAAGTACTAGGACGATACATTCAATTTATTGCCAATACATTGAATGTATCAGACAATACACGATACGTATCATCCTGGAGGTTTGGATGATACGTATCGAAAATCCGATTTTTTGATTCATGGCTGGATGAGATGCCTCCCACTCACACGGCCCCTTTCGTCGCCAGAGGGTGCGCAAGTGTCTCCTAAGCCAGAAAGGGTGCTCCTAGGACATTGCTTCAGCAATGTCGTATGGCACCCAAGGTGAGGTTGCCATGTAGCCCCGGGCCGGCGTTGCAGTGCACATGAGTCGACAATGAGGGAGGCACTCGAGGGCTGCGTGGGACTCGGTAGAGCACGACAACAAGGGGGTCAGATGATAACGTGTGTTAGTAACGGGGAACGCACACGAAGGTGGGCTTGGTTCAGTATGTTGGCGAGGTACTAAGCATGACGCGTGGTGAAGCTTGAGCAGGCCAAGCGAGGCACAGAGGTGCTGGCATCATGGATCAAAATTTGGGATTTTCGATACGTATCGTCTAGCCCCAAAACCGATACGTATCGGTTTCGGACGATACTTTTCGATTTTTCCCCCCCCCCAAAAAAAAAACAGCAACAAAACCGATACGAACGATAGTTTGACTGTTTTTTAAGGGGGGTGATAAAAACCCAATGTATCGTATCGTTTAAGTCCAAAATCGATACGTATCGGTATCGGGCGATATTTTGATCCATGGCTGGCATGCGTGTCGTGAGGGGGCATGATGTAATGAATAGTTGGCCTCGAGAGAAAGCAACTGTGAACGAGAGTTTCCGTCCTCTAGGCAGGTGGTATCAAAGTCTGATGGTTGGGTAGTGATCGATTTTTAAAGTGTACCCTTGCAAGTGCATAAGATCTATTATAGCAAGACAAGAATACAAGTTTCGTACCCACAGGGAATCGCAGAATTAAATTAATTTTAAAGAGAACAAAAATGCTCAAGGAAGTACCAAGGGAGAGAAAGTTGATTTGCTAAATTATCACCACACGATGCTAAAACGATAAACTTAATTGATCTAAGTAAAAATAAATGATGACAAAGAAAATAACAATTAAGAGATGATCAAGGAGTTTGCTAACCCTAAATTCGTAATTTCTCAACAATCAATTACACAATTTCATACCACACCAAAATATCATCATTTAACTACAAGAAAAATGAATTGTAAAGAGTGCAATTATTGATCCCGCATACCCTATCCAAACACTATGACTCATCCTAATACAGCATGAATCATGCGAAAGGCATAACGTATCTCATATTCGAAACCACAACAATAAGAACCAATCATTCGACATCTTAGATCTGTCTACAAGATCGGATTTAGGTGGAATGACACCCTTTTATGGTTGTCGATAACCAAGATCAACGACTATAAATGAGCATTCGATGATCATATATTAAACACACACTACGAGCCGAATGATTCAATGATGATGATAAGAAATTATAGAAATAATAGTAAATTAATTACTCATCTAGTGGTCGCTTCCTCCTTGAACGAGGGGGTTTAGCCACTCATCCTCTATCTACACACCTGATGCAAACCAGAAGTCATCATTAAAATATGCTCTTTGATTTATCAAAAGATCTATCCTTACAATGCTTTGTTCCTAGTTACAAACTATAATTCTAAATTATAAAGAAAAATTAGGAAAAACCTAAGAAAATTCTGCCAAGAAAAAGCCCCCTAAACCCTAAGCATAGCATTGCTTTTATAGGGTGCGGATAGGAAAATTTTCATAATAGGCTCAATCGATTGAAATTCAAATTTTAATCGATTGATTTCAAATCCATCTTTTGGCGGAATCATTTGAATTTGAATTCAATCGATTGAGTTACATATATCAATCGATTTGATTTAATTCAAATTCAAAATAAAGGGGGAAAAAGCTGTCATCCATGTCAATCGATTGATTATGACAGACAAGATCTTCATTCTTCTGGTGGAGGCTGGGCCAATCAATCATTTTCACGGATTTTGGTGTTTCTGCTGGCTCCTGGGTCCAATGTTCTCGTGTAATTATCCTCTTTTGTGCTCTTTCGAGATTCAACGGTCAAAAACACTTGAAGCCACTAAAACCGTTCAACAACCATCAGTTAGCCTTCATTGGATAGCCAAATGTTGATTTTAGGGTGTGAAATATAGTCATATTTCAGCACAGATCAGGTAGGCTGGCTTCGTTGAACGCGGCATCTAGGCGCCGCACAGGTGTGATAGCTGGTGTCGGGCTGCTCCCCAGTGAAAATAATGGTTTTGATGAAAAAAATAATATAAGATAAGCAAAAAGAAGAAGAGCAGTGAGCTCTGAGATGAGCAGGCAGCAAAGAGGGTGGTAGCCCTAAAGGTGTTTTTTTCCCCACTTTTAAGTATAACTGAAAAAGAAAAAGAAACCCAGACAAAATTACAAAATCACCGATTAATCAGCTGAGTCGCCAACTCGGCCGATTAAGCAGCGATGTAGTTGGGATAATTGTAGGTCGTCGACTTTTTCCAAATTTTTGAATAAGTTGGACGCTTTTGTGAATATGGCCGTACCCATTGACCTCATCATACAATAATACCTCCCTCTTGTTTTTGTTACAATTTTTGAAAATGTCACCGACCTCAGTGTGTATTAGATTGCCCTGCTGCAATCATTTAAGTTGAGCTTAATCCAACCATCCACCAGAACAACCCACAGATCCCAGTTAGTGTAGATATTTTTTTTAGCTCTTTATATTGCTATTTCTTGAATTATACTAGTTTCATTTATGTATTTGCTAACCCTTCTGGTTTTTCCATTTGTTGTCACTGTTCGCAGGATAGAAGCAAATGGTTCAAGAAACTTGTGAGTTTCCTTGTTAGATATGTATTTGTTTCCTTTATATTTATAAACTTTCATCTTCCAATTTTTTTAATAACCTTATATTAGAAAATCTAATTGAGAAACTCGAGTGATAGCCATTGAATTTTGCCACCAAGTCAGTTTTTCTCAGTCTTAATTTGGCAAGATTTTCATCTTTTTTTTTTTGCCGGAAACTCAGTAAAAAAAGTCAGTACTTTGTAGCTTGATTGGTTTAGATCTTCTTTCTACTTGTTTTACAAAGAACTCAAACTGACAGTATATTTTGGATGTAGTAGACTACAGTTGTAGTTATAATTTTTTTAGCATAATTATAATTTTTGTTTACGTATTTGTTATCAATTTATCTATTTGAATCCCCTCGTTGCCAGGTCCTTTTCATGTGATTGAGATTACACCTTGAAATCTACTCCAGTGGATTTCGGGTCATGACACAAATGATAACTTGGTCAATGTATTAACTATTAAGCGCATCGTCAAAGTGGGACTAATAGTTAGGGGCGACAATTGATCGGGTTGGCTTGAAAGCACAGCTCATCTGGCCTACTACGAGCCTCGCATGGGCCACTAACTATGGCCTGGAAGGCTGGGCCGAGCTTAAACTTTGTCTCATTTAATAAACAGGCCAAGCTCGGGCGCTAATGCTTCAAGGCCTTCCCAGCCTAGCTGGATAATTAAATTAAAACTCTATAACTCTAAAATATAGTATTTTTTTTGTATATCACATATATACTATACACACACACACACATGTGTACATGTGCGTTCGTGCGCGCACATTTTATCTCTCGCTTAGGACTCTGTCTTGGCTATGTGGCCATTCATTGCCTTTTGTCGCTATAGTTAAGCTGTCGTATAGACAAAGGGCTAAACATAACCAAAATTATAGAGAGATGATGATACCGATGACATGATGATCAATGAGGACAACGACGATTGATAAAGACACAGTTTATTTTTCTCCTTTATTCTTGTTTTTTTAATCTTCGCATCATTTCTTTTTCTTCCCATCTTTATTTCCTCTTCATTTCCTCTTTCTCCGTTTTTTTTACTTGTGTAGTTGAAGGCAGTCTTGCACAACAGCCTACACCACATTCCAGCTAAGTAGTCAAGCAATTTTAACGTCAAAAGAATATTAAAATATTATTAACACTTGTAAAGGAAATAAATATGAAACTAAATGTAAAACATGATTAAGCTAAATGAGAGAGAGAGAGAGAGAGAGAGAGAGAGAGAGAGAGAGGAACAATGGACCATTACCTTATTGGGGTGACATAAACCCCTTTATAAAGAGGGGAACATAGGAAAAAAGTTAATCCTATCTGGTGTGGGACTAAACCCACACACTAACAATCTACTCACCCACTGCTTTTATAATATGCTTGTCGTATGTTTAATCCAACACTCATCCTTGAAGGGTTTCCGCAACCTTCATATGGTCTTCTTCGAAGCAACTAAAGCAATGGTCTGTCATTTCTTGCAAAGTCTTCTGTTTCATACTTTAGTCGTGGCCTTGTAGGGCAACTACAACCATATCTCACCTCACATGTATAATCTTATTTCTGACTTTAAATTACTTTCTCAGTTTTCTTCTTTTTTCTATCCTTGTGTTGTTGGTATGGTAGATGAACATTTTTTTTATGTTCATATGTTTCTAAATGAGTATCTTTTTATGAACTTACTTTGATTCCCTCTTGGTCCCTTCTTCAACATGTAAAAAGTTCGAAATGTACTTGATCTACTTGCTCCTTCCAACAGGGCCGACTCTATATGGTGTGAGGCCCTAGGCAAAAGTCTCCAATGAGACCCTTGTAAAGTTTTATAACAATTTTTTTGCTTGTGCTAAATAAAAATATTATACATAAACACTGAATGCACGTATTGCACCTCCAACGATTTCGTCAAGTCAACGATTAAATTTTTCGTAACAATCTTTTATTTAGGGTTTTTAAAGTCTAAATGAACCTACACTTTCAAACATGTTTTAGTAATCACTTTTTGGGATGTGTTACATGTGGATTAAAGAAAAAAAACCGACTGATGGTATGCTCATGGTCTCAGGATCCATTGCGTAAAAGATGGTTATGAAAAGCGATCTCTAAAAAGGGAGCTACAACTGGCACACGAGATTTGTACCATGGTACATCCTCTAAAAAGAAAGACTTTGATATTTTTGAGATCCGTGTCACGTGGAACAGCATCTATGCCCTTTGATTTGATGGCCATGATGCAAAGATCTTCTGTCGAGGATCTCATCTCTACCATCTGATAGTCAAAGAAATTACCTTTTGACTTTGGTATCATGTTACGTACTACTCATGCCTCAACAAATATCCAAGGGATTTGGTAGAGGAGGATTGCTAAGCACACATGCCCAGATGTCCAACATCCGTGAATCAGATGATTGAGAACGATTTTTGTTCCAATCTTCCACACCTCAAATCTTGAGATCACAGGCATGCCATCATAGTGTCAGATATTGATTCCATATGGCATATGTGTGAAAAAGTGAACGTGAAGCATAACATACCATCAACACATGGTTCACACTTTTTGGTATATATGACACGTGGAATCAACATCTGAATGGTAGGCCCGTGATCTCAAGATCTTTGCGTTAAAGATTGGGATGAAAGACTATCTGAGTCGTCTGAGTCAAAGAAGTCAACAGTTTTAAAACGTATAACTCAAGTTGAGGTGAAAGAAACTCGGGTTGAGAAGACTGAAACTCAGGTTGCAAGTGGTGTAAATAAATTTACCCTTAGAGATTTTAACCACAGTCATGGGTGGATAAAATTCTCTCAGTGAAAAATTGTTGAAAATTTCATCCGACTTTTTTATTATAAAAAAACACCATAATGTGGGATCCACACGTCTGCCGACCACCTGACTTTCTTATTTCACGTAAAAAGACTGTCTTTACATCTGAGTTTTAAAAAAAACTCATTCTGCTGAAAAAGATAGGAAGCAGTTCCTCTTTTATAGATAGGGTATAGATTTCGGAGGCCCCTCTAAATATGGAGGCCCAAATTGGCAGTTGTTTTATGACTTCAATATAAATATTAAGATTGATATTAATATTCTATAAGTGCATTAATTAATTAGTTACAACCGATTAACTGAAAAATAATAAATTACCTTTAAATACTGTGCTTAGCTTCTCCTATGGTGGACAATGGGCAATCTTCCTAAAAGGTTCTGCTTTCGGGGTTGGCTGTGAGAATTTAGCATCATATCATGTCCATTGGAAACAAGAAGCAATATGTACTTACTTTGATATGCACATAACAAACATCATTGATAGCAACAGGAATGTGATGGATGTTGTCCCATCCAAATCCGCTTTGTCCAATTGGTTTATTAATAAAAACATATTGTTTCCGAAGTGCTCCATAAATTGCACAATATATTGTAACACAAAATAATTATTCAAGGCATCTAGCATTGTTATCTAGGATTGTTTACTCTATCCATTGACAGACAGTTACCTTTTTTTTTTTCAAATTGTTGGTCATCTAAAAATTCATCACATGTTGTAAGTGTTGCACACGCGCAACTTTTAAGGCCTGAGCATTGCACACATCAAGTTAGATGAGTATGTATACTATTGTCCTATATCCGGATTGGATAATTCTATCTTCAATTGAGATATAACTGCTTGTCGTGCCACCCTCCTTTTTGGGAAATGGAGTTCTCAAATTTTAGTTGAAAATAGTAAAAGGTTTTAAAGATTTTATTTTTCAACAATGTTGAGAGGGACACTCCCATAGTACAAAGTAGTCCGCTCAACCTTCATCTGCTAACCAACATGATCAGCCTCATTATTTTCTTTCTCATATGATGAGAAACTTTAACATCGTCAACACATCATAGATTTCATCAAAGATGGAAGGAAAAAGCTGAGGGGGAGAGACGAAGAGTAATGGCTAGTTCAACATGCCACATCTAAGTAGTACCGCTTTTCCTAAAGGGTAAATGAGAACCTATTCTACCAACTGTTCCCATGAAAACTAGGATTCCACACATCAATAAGAAGGGGTAATCCAGTCTATGGGTGGGGTTTTGGTACAACACCTCTCTCTCTAGTCCATCATCAGCAAGTTTGAGTTTGGAGTGAATAGTGAGGCAACACAAATCTTTTCCTAGTAAAATCCATCATTCATTCGAGCACACTGATGTGGCCCATTACTTGTTTTTAAGGCCAGTGGAATTTCAGTGGTTGTAGAATGGAACAGGAAACAATAAATGAGCGAAAATAAAATTGTAAATGCCACTTACCTGAGTCCACTGAAATATAATTTGCATGGATTTCAAGGCCAAACAAGCAAAATTTTCAGCCTCAAGATTTGCGAAATTTTTTCCTTTCACGATACTGTAAGCAAGTGAGTTCCTTCTTACAACTAGTGGTGTAAATGGGTTGGGTGAGGGGTGGACCTCATATGTTAAGGAACCCGGTCTGGACTTTGGAACCAGATCCAAGCGCATTTTGGAAGAAAATTGGATCTAATTATTCTTTTCTTAAAGTTTTCTTTACAGTAACTCTTTTACTTCTATTTCTAAGATTAAAGCATTTGTTAGTATCAAATATTGAATAGGGCATCACTGCACCTTATTTCTTTTTGGGTGACTTCATTTTTTTGGATGTTCATTTAAGTTTTTTCGAGATCTGCTTTAGATTCTTGCTTGTGAATATATATATTTAGCACTCACTGTATTTCCAAATGGATGGACCCAACCACCTCCCCCCCCAAAGATTTTTACCTTCAAATAATAAGCGAAAGAGACATTAAAGTTACTCTTTTTCATCATTGTCTTAGTTGTAGGTATCAGTTTGGCTTTCTCACGTGTATCTTTTGTCAGCCATTGGAGGAGAGAATTCAGAGTGCTCATGAACAGGGAACACTTGTCCTGCTTGAAAATTTAGATCCAGCTTACTCTTCAACAGAAATCGAGGTATCTTCATCATACTTAATGGTTTTCTAGACTGTTCCGAATTTTTATAGCTTTTACGTTTGCTAAAATTAGTGTTTTGTCATTATTATTTGCTCATAAAAAAAGTGTGTTATGCCATCATTATGTGCTGCTAACTTGTTTGTGTTCTGGTGTTGTGGGAAAAGGATTTGCTAATTTTTTAATTAAGTCGGTCTGCTTTGGTTAGTTGTGATTTGGATCCTTTTTCCTACAAAAAGATTTTACTTTGAAATGTTCTAAATAGACAGGCATGTTATTCTGACCATTTCAATATAGTGCATAAATTCATGATGAATTCATTTTTTTTCCCTACTAGTATAAATACTAGGACTTATGTTACCTTTCATTCATTTTTGTTTCAATTTTTAGCCTGTTTTTTCCCTACAGTCTACTAAATTTATATTTAAGATTGGTTTTATGGAAAAATGATGCATCGACTTTGTGTGCTAATACAATAATGTTGAGTTATGTTTTCTTTGAATCGGTCTGCAAATTACTGTCATATTCAACCATGGCCTGATAGATATGAAGTCTTCCAAATTTTGCTTCTTGAGACACCATTTTATATAATTACAGCAGTAGATTTTCATTTTTTTTTGTCAGCGAAGAATGATGGGTGCCACTGCATGGTTGATCTTTGTTTGGGTGTTTTATACTTGTTTTATTTATAATCTTTCATGGTTTATATTTCAGGATATAGTTTTTAATGGTTTTAAGGAAAAATGCACTGCAAAGATGATACAACAAACTACATTTTCTAGTCCCCATTATGGTACGGCATCTATTTAGAGCTTGACTAACTTTGAGTATTGTAATTATGTCAAGATATTTTATTTGTTTATAATTGTTTTTGATACAGAAAGGAAGATGAAAATTCAGGAAGCATTTCTCTTTCAATTATTTTGTTTCGATAATATTTCAAAATGTGCTTTAAAGTTGCATCTGCCATTGGTATATCTCTAGTACAGACTAAAGTATGAGTGATTCTTATGTTCTAGGTCAAGCCCTTGTTATATTTAAATCAAGAGAAGCAGCAGAGCAAGTGATTAATTTGTTGCACAGGAGATGCCTAATACTGCCACATGGAAGGTACAAACACTTCAAATAAATTGTATCTGTTGATATGGAATCCCAGGATTTGGAGATGTCACATAATGATTCAATTTGCTTCCTTTTGCTGCTTCTCTCGGTTCAAAAGTGATGAGGGATTCCCTTGTTTTTTCCAGATTAAAAGAAGCAGCAAAGATAGCAATTTGATAATTGGTCATGGGATGCATAATACTAATAAATGGAAGATACAGACACTTAGGATAAATTGTATACAATAATTAATGTAACACTAGGGAGTTCTGACTTACGGTGAATTGGGGCTTGCGTGTTAGAAATTAGGACAAGAAAGACTAGAGAAGGCAGGTTAATTCTTTCGTTTGTCAGCAGAAATAGGAGAAAACGTGCTGTGGGTTGACGTGTGACAACCTGATCGTCGGGTTGTGTGTAGGTGTGCAGCCTGGGACTTTGCATAACTGTCATTTTGGTGCCACGTAGTACCCAATCCAATGATCAGATGCACATGCACATGCATGAGGCCGATCAACGACCATTTAAAAAGGTGATTTACCACCGTTTATTTTGTAGTCAAAGGTGAAAATTTTCAACAGAAAAATATTTGGGCGGAAAATCCATATATTTGATTTGTAAATGAAGGGAAAAATTTTACATATATATATATATATATATATATATATATATATATATATATATAAATTCAAAACCCTAGGGAATGTGGTGAACCCTTTTATATATATATATATATTAATTACACCAAGCCTCTAAAATGTTGACATGCGACACCCAAAACATGTTTTTTGGTGACAGATGGATCAAGGAGAAGTTGCATAGACCATCTTCACAAAAATAAAGAACTGATCTCTACCGTGTGAGTATATGGCAAAAGGGAAGGTGCACAGGTATGCAATGGTTTCACGCTGCACACTAAAGCCATATCACATGCCACATGGCACGTCATCGCAGGGGGTGGTTTCACCACATCCTCTAAGGGTTCACCACATTCCGTAGGGTTTTGAATATATATACTTGATTGTTAAAATATGTAAACCTTGTAAGTGCACAAGTTCGTGGAATTAAGGAAAGTATGAAGGGTGTCGAACCACATAGACTATGTTTATCTAAATTAAAGCTTCGATTAGAAAATGGCTTTAACTAAAAGTATCTAAAAGTATGTAAGGAAGCAATAAAACCAGTTTTGAAAAGCACTGAAGAAAACAGTCTAGGATCCCTCTTGATTGCAGATTCGTAATAATTCACAATTCTATTTCTAATCTAATTTTGAATTCCGAGTAATAACCTTTTCTTAGCTACAGGCTAAAGCTAGGTAAAATAATTAGATCCTATTCATAGTCATGGACTAATCGGGACAATATAATCCATTTAATCTCTAGCGATCTAATTTGTAAGCACCATTGCATGAAACTTATCAAATTAGACTATAAGTACTAATTCGATAGTGAGTATTTTATAATTTCGAATCCTAATCCCTACAAGGCGATTATGATTATTAAAAACAGAAATAAAACGCTTTAGAATCATTCATAGCAAGTCACTAACAAGAGTGAATTCCAATTATGCAATCATTACCATAAACGAATTCAAATTAGAAAAGAAAATAAAACTTGGAATTAAAACTTATCTTCAATTTACAAGAGATCCCAAACTTCATAAACTAGCCACACATTGTTGTTTTAATCTTCATCATCGGAGAACAACTCTCTGATTCGACCATATAACGATGGTTTACAATTCCCTTAATCTTACAAATTCTTGAAATTTGCAAACTATAACTATGAATTATGCCACCTCTAAGCTATGGAAAAACTATATATCTATAACTTAAACCTAGGATCTTTGTTTATAGATCTATAAGGCCATAGTATAATGAGATAAACTAGGAAAGAAATCCTAAAATGACTCTAATTACAAATAGGAAACCAACTAAGACTACCCTACAAGGCCTAGCCCGTCGACGAATATCCTATCTAGTCCAATCCCAATCCCTACAAGGCCACTGAAATTAGTTTAAACAGAATTAAACCTTTACAATCGCTCGTTCTCGATGACAATTGAAACCTCAAACATGAAATCGTACCATTAATGGAATTCAAAATAAAGAAAGAAACAAAATTTTATTAAATACTTATTCGAAATTTACAAGAGATCCCCGACCGAAGCTTTACGCACGCATCGATTTAGAGACCTTCATCATCGCTGAATCAGGCTTTGATCGATGATCACATTCAATCTCTCAATTCCAAAACTATTCCTAACAAAAACTACGGAAACTCACGCCAGAGCTTTCTAGAAAAGTTCTACCGTGCGAATCCCCTAAAATCGAAACCTAGGGTCCTTATTTATAGATCACAAGACCCTAGAACAAGTATACACAACAAGTAACTCTATAGGATCCCTAAAATTCCTCCAAAGAAGACGAATCCAGAAAGGAATTTGCATAGCTTTGAGTTATCCAGCTGTAGAAGAGAAATCTTGAGAAGATCTCGGGTGCTAGAAGATATCCGCAGCTGGAGCAGCTGATTTTTCGCTCAGAAACTCTATTATGACCGGTCGAATTTGGATTCCCGGCTCCACTTCAGCCTCCAAGTTGAAGACGCCGTGGCTTCGATTGAATACCTTGATTCTCTCGACCGTTAAACCCGACCGTAATTATATATCGATATTTCATTGTTCTGCTTGTTTAATTTTTGATCGGTCGAAACAAGTCTTGACCGATCCATCTTGCAATTTCTGAAGCCATTGAGTTCTGTGACCGGTCGAAACTCAGAATTCGACCGGTCCATTAAGACTTTCTCCTTTCCTTAGGATCTTTCTCTGCTGCGCTATCTTGACCGGTCAAAATTGCAATTTCGACCGGTCAGAAAAACCTTTTAATGCATTCCTTTGACTGCTCTCCCTTGGATTCTTGTCGTTGCTTTGGGTTTCTTCATAACTGTGCTCTTTTAATATATTTATCGTTTATCCGGCTTTTACACCTGTTGCAACATAAACTAAAAGCATATATTAATAGTTAAACAAGGGCTAACACGACCGAGATTTGGGGATAAATTATATAATTTTTTAGGCCGATCACACCCCCAAACCTCAACTTTGCTAGTCCTCGAGCAATGGCAACTTTAAAACTAAAATCCAGAAGCAAACTATTCTAATAATATACAAATTTATCTATGAAATTAAAAGCCACTTTCGTAGGGAGCATGATTGTATTTAGCATATGCAACAAGCCTTTAAACCCCAAGGTGATCTCTAGTGGAAGAGTTGTCTCCTGTGGATTTTTAGTGAAAACGCCCACAAACTTCCAAAATAGCTTTCAAAACTATCGATAAAAGAATTTTCAAAATCGATTTTCATAAGGTATATACATTTTAAAATAAAAAACATGTAATCATTTCAGCATGTCAATTTTTTGTTTTCAAATATCGATGCCATGATAATTCTATTATTGTTTATTCCTATTTATCCAATGCTCCGATCCTTAGACTAATCTTTCATCCATGCTTAGAGTGTCGTGTGTACATGTGCCAATGCTTAAATCGTTCTATTGCTGGATTAATCCAAAGCGGGAATCGTCGGATCTCAAGTCTCGACTCAATCCTCAATTTAGATATATACTCTCAAAACAAAGTCACTCCAATGAATGGTCCATAATTTCGCTCGCATGTGAGATGAAATTACAACACGATTTAAAGGATCCCACATGATATAAGGACGGTGCATTAAAGAAATTTACAAGTAATCTCACAAGAATGATGTTTGTATCTTAAGCATGTTATACCATGCACCATAGTCATTGCGTCATCACTCTCCACAAGGCATTTACGGACCACGATTGGATCAAAAAGATCTTTTTCAGGGTTGTAATGGGGCTCGGGTGAAGGTTAAGAAAGAAAGGGAAATTGGATTCAAATTTCTCTGAGAAACCGGAAAAAGATTACATTTGATTTTCTCATTCTCATTCTCACTCTTTCTTTTTCTATTTTTTCAGAATTTTCATTTTCTTCTTCTCTCCTTTTTCCTTCTTTTTATTCCTTTTTCTTTTGGATATCACCTTATATTTTTCATTTCCTTCTCATTTCTCTACCTTTTTCGCGTACATGTATATTTTTCTTTCCCCCCCCCCCCCTTTTTTAAATTATATTTCTGTCACATGTTCCTTATAAGCATATTTCTCACTCCTTTGTACTTCCTCTTCTTGTTCTCATCCCTCTTTCCCAATTTCTCAGAGATTGAAGGGTAAGGTTTTATATTTTTCGGTACTGGTATGGGATGTGGATATTGTAACTTAACAAGAAATTTATTTGTAAGCAAAATTTTTCAATAAGACTCAAAAGGGGTGTTAAAAGGTAAATCAATATAAGGTGGGCTATTTTGGGCACAAACGAGCCAATAGATGACCTTTGATCATTTCCATTCCCGGTGGTAATGATGCCTATTTGTTTTGAATTTAAATACAATGAGTTCTATTGCAATAATACAGACAATGCATAATCAATAAATCAAGATAAAGCATATGAGATTTAAATAATTAAACACAAATTTCAAGGATACTCTGAATTTATTTTAATCACTCATCAAGAACGAGATAAAGGTTCTAAAGCTTTATGAGTTTAGTCAATTTTAGGATCCTAGAATTCCCAATTTGAACTAATCCATTGATTTTCGGACCTAAGCATGGCAAAAGTGTAAAAATTTTCTAAGCAAAGAATTCGAACCAATCCTTAAATATTCACATTGGAGTTAATTATCCTAAACAACAACAGTTTTATCATGACATGAATATTCAAAAATTAAAATTTACATGCATCTTTGATTACATTTTGAAAATTTCGGCAAAAATAAACAAAGATGGTTTAAAAAGAAAAAAATAAAAAAAATATGGTATTGAGGATGTATATAAAACAATGGTTCAATATAATATATAGAAAAATAAGAATCATAACTCACGCACAACACTCCCAAACCTAAGTGGTGTTATGTCCTCGTTACACAAACAGTAATCAAGATAAACAACAAGAGGGCAATAAAAAAGGGGGCGAATTGGACATCAAATAAGCACTATAGCCCATCAAACCGAGGCTAAAATGTAGTAATTAAACCATCCAGACAGGTCAGGGCAAAGCCAAAAAGTACAGCAAGACATATGAGGGCAAAGAGGCGCAATGAGTCTCCCCCAAACCTGTTCAAAAACAGCATCCACACCTCCACAGAATTTTTAGCAACCACGAAACAAGAATCACAAAAATAAAGAACTATATATATATATTCACAATTTACAATTTACAGACTCCTATTTACAAATAGTGGAAATCTAGGGAAAATCTAGACATTGTCCAAACACTGGCGGCGACCCATGAGATATGGCACGACGATCCCTTGGTCTTCAAAAAGAATCCAATCCCTCCAAAAAGATATCACTCTTCCCTGCTTGGGGTGGGTGCTTCGAGGTGAAGATGGCGAAGGATGCAAGATTGGGAAATTCGGTGTCCCAAATGACGAGGAGTAGAGCCTCCCACATGTCTTTCTCTGCCTCAGGCATTGTGGCTGCCTCTCTCCGTAATTGATGCGTGATGGCTTGCTGGATATCAGACCAGCTTGGTTCGTCAGCCATAGTGAAAAGTGAGGAGATGGATGAAATTGGCAAAATAGGGCTAGGCTTTATAATGGCAACAGGTGGAGCAGATAAGGGGTAGTGATTAATGGGGAAGGTGGACAGTTGGAAGGTGAAAGGGCATTCGCCAAAAGTTCAAATGACACACAAGGCTCAAGGAAGAAACTATTGGGGAAAGCTAGGGCAAGACCGGCCGAAAATAGATTTTAATTGGTCAGAAGGGGCTTTAAATACCCTAGCGCCTATAGATTCGACCAATCGAAACCATTTCAACCGTTCACTAAATTAGAGCAAACGAAGTTTCTCTAACGATGCTTCAGATCTGAAGCAAAAATCCCGCTATTTCGACCAGTCGAAATCTTTTTTGACCGGTTAGAACACAACAAAAATTTTGGCTTCTGTTGTGTTTCTTCCTTTATGAGCAACCTGACCGGTCGAAATCTATTTTGATTGGTCAAAATTCGTTAGAGAACTTTGTTCTCAGCCCAGATTTCACTAACACACACGTACAAACCTAAATTAATAGTTTACCAATGCTTGGGTTGCCTCCTAAGAAGCGCTACGGATGTGTCGGTAGCTCAACAAGGTAAAGGTGCTCATCAGGGCACTGGCGAATCAGAGGAAGATGAGGCCTCCCCAACCACTGCTTTACATTTTGGGTTATTAATCGGTTGCACAAGCAACCAGGCCTCTTCACTCTTATTTAAAGCAACAACTAGTTCCTCAACTTGAGTTACTGGTGCGGTTTGGGAATTCGTGAGAGCGCGGAGTTAATGCTCGTGGCGTCGGCCCTGTTGCTGCTAGGTACGAATTGCCTGCAACATGGCTTCCTCCAAAGAGTTATTCCCGTGAGGGATAGAGTGTTGCTGCCCCATAAATTACGGAAAAAATTGCGGAGCATTCATTGGCCTATATGGCTGATTATTTCTCCACATCAAGTTGTGCTATCGGGACAAATTTGGGTGGTTCCTCCAACTTGGATTGTAAATGTTTAAACAACTAAAATTATTATCCAACCGCTGGAAGGAACTTGCTGCAGCAGGATGATCTTGGGTTATTGTGGGGGGCATAGGGGCAGCAAGATACGTAGGAACCTCTTGAGCACGGTTCTGGTTGAGACCATGAACCTCACCTCTTGGAGATATTGGGTGCGATTTTATACCCAACATGAACTAAAATTTTATCTTCCAAAGTTTCAACTTCGGAAGAAAGGTCATCTTTGATTTCAAGTCATACATCCCTCCTCACTTAGGAGGTGTACTTCTTAAAATCTCCAAATCAGTCCGTCTCGGTGCAGGGTGTTGCACCGATTCCACACTGAGGGTCCTTAAAAGTCCCTATGCATCTGTTGCGATAAATGAGAGAAGCATACCCCCACAAGTATCATCAATCAATTGCCGGGTTTTTTCATTTAAGCCTTCATAGAAACCGAGCACTAATTCCTAGCACAAAACCCCATGATTAGGGCAACTAAGCAGAAGCTCGTTGAAGCGTCTCCGGCAATCATAAAAAGACTCGTTCAGAGATTGATAAAACGCACTGATTACCTTCCGGAATCGACTCGTCCTATGGGTTGGGAAGTACTTATTGAAAAATACGTTTTGTAACCCCTCCCAATTAGTAATCGAGTCAATGGGCAAAGAGTGTAGCCACTGCTTCGCCCTGTCTCTTAGTGAAGACGAGAAAAGCCTCAAACGAGTGACCTCTTCTTATAAGTTTTTAATTTTAAATAAAGCACAGATTTCCAAAAAGCAAGTTAGATGCATATGGGGATCTTCGTTATCATGCCCATGAAAAATAGGAAGTAACTGAATCACATTGGGCTTGATGTCGAAGACCATATCACCGGTG
The DNA here is from genome assembly GCA_021018995.1 of Chloranthus sessilifolius. Taxonomy (NCBI): domain Eukaryota; kingdom Viridiplantae; phylum Streptophyta; class Magnoliopsida; order Chloranthales; family Chloranthaceae; genus Chloranthus; species Chloranthus sessilifolius. The sequence goes on from CM037590.1 coordinate 34,476,372, forward strand.
GCTGCAGGTACATGAATACACGAGGGAGGTGCTAAACTAGCCAGCGTATAATACTCCCTCAACGTCCTAACCATATGTTCCTCTCCTGCCATAATGGATCTGATTAAAAAATAAGTCGGGACAGCTAAAATGTTCAAAACTACAACGTTTTGAGAAGAACAAGAGCTAGCGTGACCAAGCCGACCCGTTCTCTCAGGCTCAAAGTTCGGTTGCGAAAGGAAGAGAAGAATTGCAACCTCACCTTGACAAAAACTGAAACTAAAAACAAAAATAAAATACTTATCCTAATTAATGAAAATCGGAAGCACGTACCTTAGACTCTCGCAGCATCCCGTAATAAAACTTTGGTACGTTGAAGCCTTTGACCTTCCAAGCTTAAAAATAAAAACAAACTATAGCTAGTAAAATAAAGATAAAGCCGAAATGCCCGATAAAGATGCCAAAAACTTGATCGTCTTAAAATATGGACCTTGCAAGTGCACAAGTCAGATGTACTAGGGCAATTATAAGGGTGTCGAACCATAGGGATTTGTCATTTATCTCGATTTAATTTCTGTTTTATAAAATACTTTGTAACATTAGATTTCCTAAATAAAATAAAGAAAACCTAAATAGTTTAGAAATAAGAAAAAGAGAAGGCAATCAAGAATCTCCCTTGGATTTCAGATTCGTACACAATAAAGCCTATTTCTTCAATCCTTACAAGGCCACTGAAATTAGGTTAAACAGAATTAAACCTTTACAATCGCTCGTTCTTGATGACTCTCGGAACCTCAAACATGCAATCGTACCATTAAAGAAATTCAAAATAAAGAAACAAAATTTTTTTAAATACTTATCCGAAATTTACAAGAGATCCCCGGCCGAAGCTTTACGCATGCATCGATCTAGAGACCTTCATCATCACTGAATCAGGATCTGATCGATGATCACATTCAATCTCTCTCCATTCCAAAATTATTTCTAACCTAAACTACAGAAACTCACGCTAGAGCTCTCTAGAAAAGTTTCACCGTGCAAGTCCCTTAAAACCCAAACCTAGGGTCCTTATTTATAGATCACAAGGCCCTAGAACAAGTATACACGACAAGTAATTATATAGGACCCCTAAAATTCCTCTAAAGAAGACGAATCTAGAAAGGAATTTGGGTAGCCTTGAGTTATCTGACTGTAGAAGAGAAATATGGAGAAGATCTCGGATGTTAGAAGATATCCACAGCTGGAGCAGCTGATTTTTCGCTCAGAAACTCTATTCTTCCCGCTCGAATTTGGATTCTCAACCGGTCGGCTTCAGCTCTGCTCTCTAGGTTGAAGACGCTTCGCGAGCTTCAGAATACCTTGATTCTCTGACCAGTCGAACCAGTTGCGACCGGTCAAAATTATATATCGATATTTCATTGTTCTACTTGTTTAATTTTTGACCGGTCGAAACAAGTCTTAACCGATCCATCTTGCAATTTCTAAAGCCATTGAGTTATGTGACTGGTCGAAATTGAGAATTCGATCGGTCCATTAAGACTTTCTTCCTTTCCTTAGGATCCTTCTCTACTGCGTTATCCAGACCGGTCGAAAATGCAATTTTGACCTCTCAGAAAGACCTTTTAATGCATTCCTTTGATTGCTCTCCCTTGGATTCTTGCCCGTTGCTCCGAGTTTCTTCATAACTTTGCTCTTTTAACACATTTATCGTTTATCCGGCGTTTACTCTTTTTGCAACACAATGCGAACTAAAAACACATATTAGTAGTTAAACAAAGGCTAACACGGCCGAAATTTGGGGATAAATTATACAACTTTTGAGGCCGATCAGTTTACAGTGAAGTTACTCACAAACTTAAAATTTTTTTCAAACCATCGGTAAAACTGAGTTTTTCAAATCATGGTTTTCATATACATATATTATCTTTAAAACACAAAACTATTAATTAATTTAACATATATATTCTCAAACTAAAACATTAATATTATACCAATCATATTCATCTATTCAAATTAGTCTAATTATCCAATTTTCAAATAATTATTCCATCCATGCATATAGGTGTAGTGTGTGCATACCAAGACTAAGATCCATCTATCTCAAAATTAATTCAAACAATAAATCGTCGGATCTCATGTCTCGACTCAATCCTCACCATAGATATACTCTATAAATGAAAACACTCGATGATGAGTAAATTTTCACACACATGTGAGAGATCAATGCAAAATAAATATATCTGGTCTCACATGATAAAAGAAACACGATGCAATCAAGAATATGTGTCAATCTCATATGAAAGATACTTGTCTATCCTAAGCATGTCACATCAAGTACTATAGATGAATACATTTATCCTCCACAAGGCAATTACCAAGGCAAAATCAGATCATGAGGTCTTTTCTTGGGTTGTAATGGGGCTTTAGGTAAATGGTATAAAAGAAAGGAAGTTGAGATTCAAAATTTTCAGAGAAATTGGAAAAGGAACTAGCTATGATTTTTCTCTCTTTTTTTTTCTTTTCTAATCTCTTTTTTTTTCTTTTTTTTTTCTTTTTTTAGACTTTTCTTTCTTAACTTTCTTTTCTTTGAAATTTTTTCCTCAAAATACCTCACTGTTTCATTCTCTTTCAGATTTTTCTTTTGTTTTCTCCCTAGTTTTCTTTATTTTTCACAATATATTCTTACGCAAACACCAGAACGTAACATCTTTCCACTTACTCTCTTTTCATTCATCTCATCCCTCATTTCTAATTTCTCATAAATAAGAAGGGTAAGGCTATGTTTCAGAAATTGGGTAGGGTCTCTAGGTTAACGTGGCTTACATGGGTTAAAATCTCAGAAAAATGATATGTATTGTCCAACCCTAAAACCGATACGTATCGGATGATACATTCCAATGTATCGGCCGAAATTTTGGGTTTTTGTATGAAAGGCACCAATACGGTACCTTCAATGTACCGTATCGGTGAGGTCCAAAACGGATACGTATCGTCCGATATGTATCAGTATCGGATGATATTTTGACCCATGGTGGCTTATCAAAGAATATATAAAGACAAATATTTATATAGGCTCAAATGGGTACTAGTAAGATAAATTTACGTAGGTGGGACATTTTAGGCACAAACGATCCAATGATAGCCTTCAATCATATCTTCTAATGATAGTAATCTTGCCTATTTGTCTTAAGCGAACATGTTGGTCAAAGTAAAAGTATGAGATTTAAAGAAACAAGAGAAATATTAAATCGTTATCAATGAAAATACCGAATTTATGTAATCACTCATCAAAGAAGGAAATTGGCTCTAAAGCTTACTGGGTTTAGTCTCTACTAAGAACCTAAGGTATATCATTCAAAAGAGTAGTTTGATTTTCAAATCCTAGCTTGGTACAAGTGCAAAAAAGTCTATGCATGAATATCAAAACTATAAAAGAACTATCACATTAGATTTCATTACCCTAGATATGACCATTCAAGATATGATATCAACATTCTAAACATCGAATACACATGCATCATCAATCAAAGTTTGAAAGCTACAACAAAATAACTCAAAATGGCTCAAAATTTCCAAAATGGCTGGTTTTGAGGGGCAAGATAGTGGTATAAGAATATAAAATAATGGGCTACAAAAGATAAACATATGCAGAATAGAGACCATGAAATAATCCACAAATACCCCCAAACCAGAATGGTGCAATGCTCTCATTGGACAAAATAAAGCAAGAAACAACAGCAATTAGACAACAAAATAAAAGAAACACTCACAAAAATAATATATACAATCACCGTCTCCCTTGCCTACAAGAACGAGTACGGGGAGACGTGGGAGGATCAACTGCCACCCCTTTCCAACTAGTAGAAGGGGTGACACCTCCCTCACCAGCGCCATCATCGGAATCAACATCAATGGGTGGCAACTGGGCACGTAAAGCATTCATCTCAGCCACCCACTGATTCTTTTCCTCCACATGCATCCATTGTTCTCACGCAACTTCATCTAATGGTTCTGAAGGGTCATTGACTCAGCTTGCTCGGCAACTAACGTGGCGTTCGATTGAGTCAATTCCTCCTCCAAAGCTAACGCATAAGGGTCCATAGCGTGGAACAAAGCCGCATCTACAACGACCTGAGACCGAAGAGAGTCTCCAACATATGGCACAATGGCCCAGGTCAAAGAGTCTGAAGAAACGAGGTCAAGAGGACCCTCATTTGTTACAACTAAGTCCAAAGAGGGCCCATCTGTAGGCTCCTCAAAAATATCTCCCTAAATTGGACCTATCGAGATAATCGACATGCGCAGCGAACTCTCTACTGTCTCTGCCTTAAAAACAATACATACAACTTGATAGGTCGAGATAATGAAAATGGCAGAGAAAAAAAGGTTTCTCTATGTCGAGATCCAATCTCGACCTGTCAAGATAATGTGAAAGCACAGAGAGAAAGAGTTTCTCTCATGCCTTATCATCTCTCTTTTTATTTATTTATTATTATTATTATTATTATTTTAATTATAGACCTGGACAGGTTGAGATCCAATCTTGACTTGTCGATATAATGAAAATGCAGAGAGAGGCTCTCTCTGCCCACTATCCCATATATATATATATATATATATATATATATATATATATATATATATATATATATAAGGCCACAGAGTATGGGATCAAACATGGGCTCGGGTTGTGCGTTTGAGCCAATCGGGATCCACATGCACATGCCCAAGGCCTATCAACAACCATCCAAAAAAAGTTGATCATACACTTATTTTTTGATCAAAAAGCGTCAATGGCAAAAATTTTGGGTAGAAAATCCACATCTTTGATTTGTGAAATGAAAGGCAAAATTGTCCAATTTTTTTTTTTTCTCTCTAAAGCCCCTTTTCCTCTGGGTGTGTGTTTGTGTACCTATACATATTGTTAAATGAGAGGCGATGCCCAAGCGGTAGATCCTCCTTGGAGCAAGCGAGCCTTAGGCGGTGAGGCCTAGTGTTATTATAATAATTATTTATTTATTATAGTAATTTATAGAGCAGTTTTACGAAATGATAAATATGTGAGAATAACAAATAATGAAAAGACATGATTATTTACTCATTAAGTATCAATCATCATGTAAAATCGTAGGAAGGAGTATAATAACAATTCCCAACTAGCAAACTACAATTAACAAATTAAACATATAAAAAATAATAAGTAAATTATTTGTTTTGAAACGTAATAATTTTAGAGTGTTTGGATTTTAAAGGCATCTATTGGTATATAATGATCAAATATACATTTAGTTTGATACAATTAAATTTTTTTTTTAAAACCAAGATAGTAACTTGATCTAATTTCCTTCTGATAAGTCTATAGAAGATTAGAAAATTTGGGTCTTAAGAGATTGGCCCTTGGCTCAAGTGGTGATGCAACCTATAGCTACGAATACTTTTAAAAGTAAAAAATGAAAATTGAACCCTTTGGAAAGAATGGTTGTAGTGTTCATCGTCTCACTTGATACATTATAGTGGTCCTTAGGAGGCTCCTCTAAATGCTCTTTAAAAGTCTAGCATCTCTTCTTATGATGCCTAAGGCGAAAAAGCATTCCCTCCCTATTCGGGGCTTAGGCGGCAAAGCGAGGGTCTTGGTGCAGGTTTTGACAAGAGAATATATATATATATATATATATATATATATATATATATATATATATATATATATATATGCATTTCCTATGCACCAATGGAGGACGGTGAGCGTCCTCCAAGATCCTACGTGGATCTCCATGTGGCACTCGTAACACTATTTTGATGCAAATGTAGAACTGGTGCATTGCTTAGATCATCTTTGAAAAAAATAAATTTGAAAAGATCTCTTTAGAATAAGTTGTGGGTGGTATGTACTTATTCTTCGAGGAACTAGATTGTGAATTTTATTTTTGTTGCAAAGTTCTTTCCCTTAATTAATCAACAACAATTTCTTGTCCTGGGTATATAGGGAATGCAAATTGAGAAACACTTAAAAAGAAAAGTTTTGCGATTACAGAGGCAAAGATCTTGAGCTTGCGAAGGTACAAATAAAAAAAATAACCAACTGAGAGAGAGAAAATGAGCTGAGAGAGGTACTGCGCTAAGAAAGAGGCTGCAAGAGAGAAAGGGGTTGTGAAAGAAAGGGGTTGTGAGAGAATAAGGGGTTGAGATTGCGAGAGAGAATAGGGTTGTGAGCAGTGTTATTTGGACACATGGCACGGGTGCAAAGTGTCAAGGTGCCAATAGATGTTTGGCACGCCAATCTCTAAAAGTTCAAATACGGCGGCACGGCCATAAGAAAATTAAAATAAATAAATAAAACATATATAGAGAAAAATTGTAGGGATATCTTAGAGAACTAATTTAGGTATGTAATGAAAAGATTCATAATATATGTCGTGAACCTAATAAACATATATTATAGTATAAAATCGTTTTCAACGACCCAAACCTTTGTTTCAGTAGTTACTAAACTTTACACAATTTTCTTTTGAAACAAAGTTCATTTTATCGTTGTCAAATTGATAAACATTTTAATAGTAATATGAGGTTTTTCATATATGTCTAGAAGTTTCGTGTTGTTTGAGGAGTGTCCAAGTGTCGGCACGGCAAAAATCCCAAAAGTAAAAGTGCCAAGGTAACATTGGTTGTGAGCGAGAAAGGGGCTGAGAGATAGATGATAGAGATTTAAAAAAAAAAATAGCATACTTATATTTTTTTTGTTGGGGACTGCGAGAGAAAGAGAGACGCGGAAGAGAAGAACTGCGTAAGAGAGTGAGAAGACGAGAATTAGTAGATTTGGCCTCCAAACCCTAAATAACTCTTATATATAAGTGATAGCTTATAAATATAAGTTATAACTATAATTTATAAGTTTTAAGTATTATAACTTATAAGTTAATTTATATATAATTTTGCTTTTGTGTTCTGTATGTGGAAAAGATAAATGTCAGGAAATGGGATTGGAATAGGGCAACAAGGGTAGATCTCTCAAGAAACCACACAATCATGTCCACTAGGTATATCTTCTCTATCAGACTAACCCAACATTTCTTATAACTCAGATTCCATATGCATGCAACAAAATGTCAGAGAACGGGATAGGAGTAGGGCAACAGGAGTAGATCTCTCAAACATAGTTTAAAATCTCGTCTGATATCGAGACGTATCGGATGATACATTTCCGTATTGAAAGGGCACGAGACAAGAATTTATATCTTCTCTCTTTTAGAACTTCCCAACATTTGTTATAATTTTGGATGGAAGTAATCCACGTACATTATCTGAAACTCAAGAAGGGACATAAAGAATCTAAGCTCTTGTGTTTGATATCCTAAAAATAAATTTTCTGGATGCCCCAACCTTCTGAATAGCTTACTAAAGAAATGAATAAATGCTGGCAAGAATGAATAGGGAAATAAATTGATCATCAAACTTAAATAAAAAGAGCATAAAGCATCCATTTTTTGTAACCTGAAATCCTGTTTCTTCCATTAGTGATTCCAAGAAAATCCTTGACAATTCCTAGAGCTCACCTTCTTCATCAGGATACATCAACTGTGGGTTTCGAAGTTCTACCTGAAAAACTAGAACAATGAATATTAATACCTCATTGATGGTGCTGAGTCTCACACACCCACAAACATATGAACTAACACACACACACACTAACTACCAGGAAGTGCTACTGACTCACCAATACTCCCCATCAAGTTGGGGCATAGATGTCAATCATGCCCAACTTGGTTGTGACATCATGTAACTGATTCTTTCCTACAGCTCTGATGAGTACATTTGCAAGTTGATCCTCAGTAAAGACGAGGTATACAAAATTTCATGGATTCAACCTTCTCCCATTTAAATGCACTTCAATGTGCTTTGTCTGTCCTTGATAGATAGGATATCCAGGTATATGTAATGCAGCCTCATTGTTTCCATATAGAGTTGCGGGTGGTATGTACTTTAGAATAAGTTGTGGGTGGTATGTACTTATTCTTCAATGGTCCAAGAAAATTTGGACCCTGGAAACTAGTCCAAGTTTGACTTGTGGTTTAAAAATATATTTTTAAAACTATTTAAAAAAATTTTGATCTACACAATGTACTTGTACACAACGTGGCACCCAAAATGTGTTTTGAATGCCACGTGGAGCTCCACATGTATCTTGGAGGACGGTCACCATCCTCCATTGGAGGACCTAACCGGCTCCCATATATATGTTGGAAGTTCTACAATGCATAGTACATGTTGCTCCAGTGGGGCTTTTGTCACTGGCAGCTGCTTATGAGCCTATGCTGTCAGCTGCCAATGTGGCACCTCAAGCCTTTTTGAACTATGGAAGTTTCCTTCTATCTGTGTTTGCTAGATGCTTGTAGTACACAAAAAATAAGCAATGATATTGCTTGGTTCATGTACAACAGTGGAAAACGGATCCACAAATATGTGGGTTGGGCCTGTTAGTTCAACTGGAAGGTGCATGACGACATAACCTTGAGGTCACAGGTTCTATCCCAGCACCTAGAAAAATGAGAATGGATCCACAAATATAATTTCATCTTGATGAGTTTTAGTTTTCCACTGTAAGTTGATGTTGCTATGATGTCAAGATCCTTTTCGTTAGTAAATTTGTTATGATCATGCCTATTTTGAGTAAATACTGCTGTTTATTCCATATGCAGACCTCTTGTTGCTAGTAAAGGAACTCTAAGATTTCCTGGAAAACCATCCAAATTTCCTGGCCATCTGTCAATTGACAAGATAAAAAATTTCTTGCGGCCAGAGGAGGTGGTGATTATACTCTTCTTTTTCTCCTTTATCTCTGGAAATTGAATGCAATGGCCTGTTATTTGGCCTTTTGTATTTAAGGCCTAGTTATTTATTTATATTCTTATAGTCATTTCTGTTTCTCAGAATAAATCAGTTTCAACAGCACACTACTGTCAGGCTAACACCATGGAATTTGAAATGGCCATGGAATGGAGACTACTACAAGAAATATCTGACAATTGGTGGAAGGCATTATATAAGGTTCCCCTGAAACAACTAAATATTTTTCTTTAATTTCAACTGTAATTTTCATTGGTTTCATGATAATCATGACCGGTATTTGTACCTCTAAAAATGGTAACACCCCTCCTAGTAGTTGACCACATAAGTGCAGAAAAAGTAAGTATTTGCAAGGGAAAGAGAAACAAGATTCACATGAAAGGCAAGAGCAAAGCCAGCGACAAGAAGAGTGAGCTCGTATTTAAAGAAGACGTTCAAGAGTATGCACAGGTGCTACATATGCTCGGCGACTGGCGGTGCAAGGTGATGTGTGTCAACAGCACAAAACACCTGTGCCACATTTGCGGTAAGATGCACAAGATGTGGATCGCCACCAGCGGCATCATACTTGTCGCTCTGAGAGACTACCAAGACGATAAAGCCCGTGTGATTCTCAAGTACATAGCCGATGAGGCGAGCCTTCTCAAGCCTTATAAGGAGCTGCGGGAGAACACTCGGCTCAACAGGGGATTGTTGCTGGGCTCGATGAGGAGGACGATGGAGTTGGGAATGCATATTTAGTTGAGGACGAGGATGTTGATAAAATCTAGAGAATTGTTGATTAAAAAATGTCATACAATATATCGGGAAGACATCCACTTAACAGATCTTTAAATTGTTGGTTGGCATCCACCAATGGGTTTGGAATGCTGTCAGTGGATACCCATTGACACAGGTTTAAAATATATATTAAAAAAAAAAACTTGATAGAGGCCCACCTAGACCAATTGGAAGGTGTCCACCGACTGTCGAAAAAAGGGTGCAAATACTGGGGTATGCTACCCATTTGAGTGTGTGTGCATCACACAAAAAATACTCACCAATTCTTTGAGACAGGTGCCAACTCGTGTGCTACCATTTTTATGGGTGCAAATGCTGGTATCCTATAGTTATTGCTGTATGTTGTTACTGGTGTTTTCTTTTGGAATTTTGAGATTGAAATGAACTTGCCATCTTTGTAGAAACATGAGCAGGAGTTGAAAGAACTTAGGATCAATCTAAAGAGCGGATGTGCAACTGCAACATGAACTGGTATCTTTTGGTAAAGCCCCCACAACTTATTATTTCTCAACAATAGAGTAAATACCGTTTTTCATTATTTTCTTCACCTTTAATCAGGCTTATCTTGATTAAAGAACTACAATTTAGAGACCTACTCTTCCCACAGGCATCAGATTTTGCCAAGCCCCAGCCTCACCTATTAAGGGCAAGCCTTCTATCGAAAGTTGATCTTCACATTTATCATGGGGCATGACATATGTAAATTTCAGCTTTTGATAGGGATATACCTTAAATGCAGGCGGTGGCCTGCCTATCTCCTGATGTCAGTAATGTGGTTTTAAATATCGGCCGACATGTATCGGGTTAGGCTCCATCTGATATGGATAGGCACCCTGATTTTATATGGGTCAAATATCAGGTCCTATCGGCCGATATGTATCGGATATGACTCGGACAAAATAAAAAAAATTGCTTAAATCCCTGGTCTGTAATGCCCCATTAATCACACAATTTAACATGACAGCTTTTGTTATTCTCAGGGGTTCCTGCAGGAAGCTATAGTAGAGGCATATGTTGTGCTGTGCATACAGATCTGGTAATTTCTGCTTACACCTTGCACTCATTGAAGTAAATATCATAGCATCTCATCTGTGTAGTCAAAGGTATCTGTCTAGCTTCAATTCTTCAATTTTAAATCTAGAAGAACAGGGTAGAACAGAATTTTCCACCGTTCAATGTGAATATTTTGAGATCCATTTCATTTACTATAAAATACAGGTTCAATGGTTGAGTTTTTAGCTATAATCCAATGGAAAGTCCTCCCCTTTTCCTCTTTTTTGTTTGTCACGTACAGCATAATATAGTAACATTTGAAACTTGATGAAACTTAAGAAATGGTAATTTGGTGTTTCTTACTAGTAGTAAGCTAATTCTTGCTTACGCTCTCTCATTCATGTTTATGGTTTAGCATGCTTTGCTACGGAAAGACACCATAATGTTTATAGTAACATTTTGGAGAGCTTTTGTAAATTTTTACATACACAATTATGTGGTTCCTATATTGACCGAGGAGGTTTGGGCTTGATGTCTGAGTCAGAACCATGGTATCAAGTATCGGCCAATACCGATATGCATCGGCGATACGTATCGGTATCTTGGCCAACCGATACAAATACGCCTCCGATACAGGTATCAAGTATTGGCCAATACCGATATGTATCGGCGATACGTATCGGTATCTTGGCCAACGGATTCCGACACGGCCCTGATACAATATCGGGGGCGTATCTGTATCGGTATCGGCCGATACGGATCGGGTATCAGCCGATACCTCCTTTGTTTGTATTTTTTTCCTAAAATAAAGGTGTATCGGTATCGGCTGATACGTATCGGTCCTCCATGGACCAATACCCAGTACCGATACCCGAGTTGATACCTTGGTAGAACATTTGATAACTTATCTAGATATAAGTTGTGAAGAATCAAGGCATATGGAGCTAGTTGATATAGGATCAAAGATATTGACTCCTCACTGGCATCAAGTTGAGAAGATTCAAGCATCTTTTAATTCATTAGTTATCAGGCTTATCTGCTGGGAGGTCATTAATTAGCAGTCATGTACAGGATCTAATGAACTTTACAATTAGATTCTATTATTGAAATTTGATTTTTAGAAGCATAAATCATGGTTGACAAATGTGGGAAGTTTACTCGAGCATCAAATTTTTTTTGCTGTCGATCCAAAAGCTAATTATATAGATTTGAGCTGTAATAATTGACCCATTCTTTTAGTTCATTGATTTGAGAGTCTGGTTCAAAATGCACCTTTTACAAATTGCTAATAAATATATTACTGTGTTCAGCAAATTATATGCACAACTACTACTTGTGATCTGAACCAGATGTCTGGAGTCAATAAAAAAAAAAGAAAAAAAAGGCATTTCGCATAGTGAGAACAAATCATTTTAAAACTGCAGTACTGCCAATTTCTCCATTGCATAGAAAGGTCACATTTACAAAGTATTTTGCTTACCTTCTTCCCTCCATACCCATGGGAGTAGTCTTATACTACATATTTACATGCATAGGGGGCCAAGAGGAGGTAGACAATGACCAGAATCAATATTCCTTGGTAATTTACATTTTTGTTCTTTTGTATGGAATTGATGTCATAAAAATCAATAAGCCACGCCTCCAGCAAACCCATCACCATCGTGAAGCAAGCTCTCCGTCAGCCAGTATCCGTCCCAAGAGCCGCCAACCCTCTGTAAAAAAAAAAGTGGACACGAGTCAAACTTGTGAATATTTAATGACAATAAATGAGAGGGTGCATTAAGCACACCTGAATCATCGTAAATTGGAATATTTCTTCTTCCTCCGGGCGTGCCCCTCTAATCCAAACCCTTTGCTTGAACCGGTTCTATCACAAATTCATAGATATCACACAAATGAACGGAATTTAGAAATTATACAAGAGTTCTAGTGAGGTCGCGATTTTTTATCTATGGAGCGACAAGGTTTGAAACTGAAGCACACGAAAAATACCTCTTCCACCCACAAACTGCTCAATATCGCCCTATCCTTGTGACAGAGCAGAGCTCGATAAGTTGAATGGTGGAATATTCGTCGGAACCGCTCAAACTGTGAAGCAGGTCCGACATATAATAGCCGCATAAAAAACTGGAAGCTCAATCCAATGATCCCAAACCCAAATAAATCATTGTAAGGCTTACGTACCTGTCCTAGATCAAAGAAGGGCCCAAAATAAGTGGACCTCTCAAAAGGATCAAATCCGGCAAACTGTTGGTAAAAAGTAGGTGAGAAATTATAGTTCTCCCATGTTATTTGTCTAACAAAAGAGGTAAGAAACAATAAAAATTGAAGAGTTAGGGACAATGATCCAGAAATTACCCGGTACATGACCTCGACCCCGTAATCTGGGCGAGGCTGGTCATTGTATTTCAATGCATCAAGTTGGTACTGGACTGCTTCTTCTGCATTAAACTAAAATACAGTATCATAGTAGACATATATCATATAAAAATGATAACATATGGTTTCCATGATTGGAAAGTTACATTTAGTCTTGGGCCAAAAGGTCTTTTCCTGCGAGATTCCAGCCTGCAACAAGATGGCCAAAAATCTATCCATCATACTCCCACATAAAATGTATCATCAAGTAACACTGCATTATATCTTTATCATCACTGGTCACAGTTCCAAATCACAAATTGCCTCCAAAATGAGAAAAGAAGTTAAAATTACCTGAACTAAAAATATATGGTAACATTCTGCTGAACTAATAAACTTCACCACCCATGGAGTGGGGGTAACAAGTTGATGGATGTGTGACAGTGACTGCCGAATGAAAATTAAACATTTATGGTAGTTCTTTGGGGTATCCAGGACCAGCAGGAGTGTAGGGTACCTGTTGAAAAGATGATAGCGAAGTATTTATGGTCTAGACTCTAGTTAAACAACACTTAGAGGTGAGGGGTTAAGACCTTTATTAAAGGACACGTAACTAATGTATTTAGAGGGTTGTTAAATGCAAGTGAAGGACCTTGGTGTTTTTCGTCATTTTAAGATTAGCGAGCATGAAAAGAGATGATGAATTGGAGTAATAATGAAAGAAAAGAGAAATCTAAAATTTATTCATGAAATGTAATGGATAAGACAGCTACAGAGTGCTCAACTTGCAATCTCCTCACTTTCATTTTTGACCTATTTTCAAGTAAGAAAGGCATCATATTGATGCAAATATAATGTTCCAATAAACTAAGTAACTTACAATTCTGACTATTATTAAAGAAATTGTGGTCAAATTTTGAAAGTTGCATTGCAAAGTGACAAATTTCAAGACTTCTAGTTAAATTAGGATTAGTTTCTTTTATTATCTTATTTTAGCGAATGGATAGGGTTTGTTTCTTTTATTAAAACAGGTGTAGTTTTTATTTAGGATTTTGTTTATTATTTTAAAAAATTATTGAATTGAGATATTTTTATTTAAATTAGAATTTAAGAGTTAAGCTAAATTTTTTAATGTTATGTATTGCAAAAGTTTATTTAAAAGCTAGTAATGCTACAATTTAATTTAGAATTGAATGAAATATTTTTAGAGCATTTTGAAGCTCAACTAATTGCGGTTGGTATTAAGTGTTCCTGTTGGTTTATTGATAGAAGAATTTTGGTGAGATATTCTTAATTCAACCACTCCGGAAGATGAATTTCAACCTTTCTACAGATTTTGTTAGTTTTGTGTCAAAACTAGTACCTTTTTTTTTTTTTTTTTTTTTTATCGGTAACGATAGTATATTAAAAAATCAGCGAGACGCTGGAAAGGAAAGATACTACACAAGCAAAAAGACGAAAATCCAAAAAAACCTAACAAAGGGGTTCACTCGGAGCAAAACCAACACAACCGCGAGCCCGAAAAAGGAAGAAACAAAAACAAAACTCAAATACAAAAATCACCCCAATCCTGCTCACCATGCTTGACTATAGCGACCCAATGGCACATAGTATCCTTAACTAGCCTTAAGATGGAACCTATCGGCCTTCGCTTGCGATTAAACACCCGAACATTTCTTTCGAGTCAGAGGTTCTAAAGCACAACATAAACTCCCACCCTCCAGAAGGTGCCTTGGGGGACCCTTCCCACTTCAAACCATTCCAAGCAGTAATAAAATCTGGTAAGTTCTCCGGATTGACCCAGCTGAGATCAAAGGACTCCAAAATGGTTCCCCAAACTTTCGTCGCAAACACAATGGATAAGCAGATGAGGGATGGTTTCATCAAGGGTGAGACACATAGGACATCTAATTAGCACATCCTTGTCACGCTTAATCGGCTGGTCGGCCGTAAAGATGCGCCCTCTGAGCGTCATCCACACAAAGAATTTGACTTTAGGGGGGGATCGGAGCCTTCCAAATGAAAGCCCAACCAGCTCTAATAAGCGGCCTACCAGTAAGGATGCGGTAAAATGATTTTACCGAGAAAGTTCTTTTTTTGCATGCCTCCCAAAATCTCAAATCATAGGCTTGGCAATTGCTCTGGCATCCATAAAGCAATGAAATCAGCTGAATGCGGGGAGCAACCTTCTCGTCTCTTAAAGCCCTTTTGGTAAAGACATTCCATACAACAACGTCCTCACTTATCTCCACAAAATCTGAAATGCGGCCATCGGGCTGGCTGGAAACATTAATTCTGTCCAAATTGAACAGATATCCTTCCACCACGCAGATGCTTGCCTAGATCGGGAGACGTTCACCCCCATCCGCCCAGTAAACCTCCATATTTGAGAAGAATGATAGAGACCCAAAGGCGGTTTTGTTCCGAGTTGGTACCAGCCCGCCACAACCATTTGCCAAGCAAGGCTAAATTGGTACAGTAGAGATTGCGAATCCCAAGCCCTCCAAAACATTTGGGAAGTTGGCAAACGTCCCACGCTACCAGATGATATTTTTTGTCCCGGCCAACACCTTCAAACAAAAATTCCCTTTCAATTCTTTCTAGAGAGCGGATAACCGTCATGGGGCACTTGAAAGTGGACATGAAAAAAATGGGAAGATTGGTGAGGACCGAGTTGAGCAGCTGCAATCGCCCCCCGTAACTGAGAAATTTGTCCTTCCAAGATGCTAACTTCCTCTGGAACCTCTGGATAACGGGTTCCCATTCTCTAGCTCTCGGCTTTTAGGTCCCCAAAGGACGACCGAGATAGGTAATAGGGAGGGGAGAGAGTGGACTGGAAACCATATTCGAAAGGGACTCAACTTCCGAAAGGTAATGTGAATCCCCGATACTATAGATTTTTGCAAGTTAACCCTCTGACTCGTCACAACTTCGTAAACCGAAAGAATATTGGCAAAGGCAACAATTTCCTCATGATTGGCTCCCCCAAAAAAAATTGTCGTCGGGGTATTGGATATGAGTAACAGTGAACCCACCGCAGCCCACCGGGATACCCGAAATCTGGTCCATAGCACCGGACTTGGCGATGATAGCCCCTAAAGCCTCCCCCACGATATTGAAAAGGAATGGGGATAGAGGGCCCCCCTGTCTTAAACCTCTCGAGCTTTTTAAATAGCCCGCTGGAGTGCCATTGATAATCACCAAGAACCAAGGAAACGTAACACAAGCTTCCATCCACCTCCTCCAAATCTCACCGAAACCGAACCGACGAAGCATGTAGTCCAAACACTCCCAATTCACACGGTCATATGTTTTCTCCATGTCAACCTTCCAAACAAACACCAGTAAATGGTTGGAGTGGGTAGAGTGGACAACCTCATGAGTGATGATCGTCGTATCTATGAGTTGACGGCCCTGAACAAAATCCCCTTGAATTTCGAAAATAATGGATCCCAATATCGGCTTAAGACGGTTAGCGAGAACCTTGGCCAAAATTTTGTAGATGCAATTTATCAGGTTGATGGGTCGAAAGTCGCGCAAATCAGCCACACCTTCCTTCTTAGGAATGAGAGTAAGAAAAGTCGAATTAAGCCTTTTTCCTATCACCGCCCGCGAGTGGAACTCCTTAAAGAACTCAAGAATACCCTTTTTAAGAACGGGCCCAAAGCTCCTATAAAATTTCATATTAAAACCATCGGGGCCCGGAGATTTGTTCTTACCACTACTCTTGATCGCTGCCCATACCTCTGCTTCACTAAAGGGTTTTTCGATACTATTTCTATCTTCCGGATTTAGGGCGGGAAAGTACAAACCATCCAACTACGGCCTCAACCACCCTTCATCTTGATACAGCACACGATAGAAGTCTACCGTCTAAAGCTTGATCAGATCGGGTTCCTCAATTTCTACCCCATTCACCTCTATTCTCGTCAATAGTTTGTTCTCGCATTAGCCACCACGTGAAAGAACTTGGTGTTGTTGTCCCCAACCTGCAACCAATGAGCTCTCGACTTTTGTTTCCAACAGATTTCTTCCTGAAGACTCCTTTCACTGAACCCGATCTTGAGGTTTAGTCTTTCTTCCTTCTCAATGTCAGTAAGCACCCTTTCCTCTTCCATAGTATCCAACACCTTCAGTCTATCCAGAATCACAGCCTTCCAGACATGAGAAAAGCCAAAAACATTCTGATTCCAAAGTTTTATGCAGCCCTTAAGGTGACCCAGTTTAGATAGTAATCGGAAAGATGTCAAGCCCGCGGATTGATTTCATGCCACCATATCAGGACTCTAGACCTAAAGTTGCCGTTGAGGAGCCACTGATTTTCGAAACGAGAAGGAGTAGGGCCTTTACCCATTGGGCCACAGTCAAGAATAAGAGGTCTGTGATCAAAGACTGCCCTAACGAGCCCTGTTAAGGAAGTGAGAGGGAATAACTCTAGCCAATTGGTAGATACCAGGACCCTAGTACCCTTTTGAGTGGTGATTATCCACATATCACATCAGTGTTTCTCTAAACCATGTTTCATCATAGTGTGCTCTCCTTAAGCACACTAAGGATAACCTTATAGGGGAAGGGAATCTCTTCCTCTTCTAATTCATGAAGAATTTTTTTTCATGATTGTTTGGGAGTTTTTGGGTGAGACTGGTTACTTATTGTACTTTTATCCACATGTATATTGTAATTGTTCTAATACACTAAGGATTGTTTATGTGATTGTTTGGGAGTTTTTGGGTGAAAGTGGTTACGTATTGTACCTTTATCTACATCTATATTGTAATAAGTTATGGATTGATCACTTCTTCCTTGAATATGATTGAATGATGAGAAAAACAAATACAATATAGAGCAAAAACCACACAACCCTCAAATGGTCAAGACATCCTAATTGATTCCCTCACCAACTCTCAATGGAACACAAAACCCACATACCCATTCATCTGGAATTAAACTAAGCATCCATCACATCTGTTACATATCACGATAGTAACAGTAACTCCTTAAGAAAGGGGAAGTTTCTAAAGAGGGAGACTCAAGTACAGTATGAAGATAGTCAATTCAGTGAGTTCAGCTCAACACTACAAATTATTCAACATTGGTTAGAAGTTAAAACTACATATGAAATTGATGGAAAGGTACTAGATAGTTATGTCGAGAAGGAAATTTAGACATGATGGATTCATTCATAGTAGCCAAGATGTGGAAAAAATAGCTCATCTCTACAGCTTCCTGATAACCAATTGAAAAAGGAAATAGATGTCCTCCAATTTGACAATCTCTTTAATTTTCTCTTTTTCTCTAGCTAAGGCAACAACTAAAGAATTTCATATAGACCTCAAATGTTTGGATTTGAGATAGAGGAAAAGAAGAAGAAGAAAACAATGGTGGCGTGTGAAAAAAGAACGAAGAAAAATGTCATGAAAACACTTATTATAGTTTTGCTGTTATTTAGCGAAAAATGTCACTAAATTACAGCAGACAGCAAGTAACATCCCCAGTTCAAAAGTAGATGAATATCATGGGTTAAATTTGCCCGACGTGAGTCTTAAAAGAAAATTCTCATGATTTGTCCATCGACGAGAGGTGGGTAGGTTATAATTCGGGAGACATGTTTATATAGGCTCAAATCAAAGGAGACGTGATTGTCTCCCCTGAAATGTTGAAAACATAAGCGATCATGTTTTTTTTTGCATGTGAGAGGCAAAAAATGAATTGATTTCAGGATTTTCCCAGCCCAGCCTAGACGCAAAATACCGAAAACATTAAGCAATTGTTTGTATTTTCCCAAAGGATTAATACTTTCAGGTGTTGCAGGACTGATAGAAATCTAACCAATACCCCCAAAGCACCTAGGCGTTAATGTTGCAGAATGTTAGGCCTTTATCATTGGTGGTTGTATTCCATTATGCGCTCCACAGCCAATGCTTTATGACGGCTTTCACTGTGATATCTTTTTGTCGCCCCTAGATAACCTTAAATAGCTTTTTCCTGAGGGCTCACTATGTAGTGACTTCGACTCTAATACCCTTTAAGAGCCACTAGGTAGACCTTTCCGAGTCACCCCCCTTCTAGGACTTGTACCCCAAGACCTAGTGCTAGACGTACTGATAGAGATCTAAGGAATATTCCAAAAGCACTTAGGCACAAGTGAGCGGAAAGTTAAGCCTGTATCATTTTGAGGTCCTAATTTCTATCAAAGCAATGATTCCTGGGTCCACTCGGTATAACTAATTTTTCCTCCATTTTATTTTTATAATTTGGAATTAAAGCTCTCAAACTGCAGCAAACATCCAAAAACATTCCAAATCAAGAGACTAGGTTATACCCGAACACAAAATTTCTTAGATACACACACATATGAGATCCAAAGTAAATGAAAACTAGATATCAATTATGGCATGCTTTTCAGATTAATATTAAAACCACATACTCGAAGTCAAGTGGCTCTATATATATATATATATGCAAAATGTAAACTACCACAACCCTAAACTCTTATTTCTCAAACAATTTAGAGCAAAGAAAAAAACCCAACTTTGGTAAACGAGATCAAAGGCGAGAGATAAGAAGGAAAGAATTGCATACCAGTCGGCAGATAGAAAATCAGGAACGTCTGCAGCAGCTCTGAAGCGGGTAGTTGGAGGAGGATATCGATCACCATTTAAGGGTTTAGGTGAGAAAAGAGAAACAGGATTCCACAGACGTAACGCCATTTTTCAGTCTTCTTCAACCTCTGACTCTCAGCTCAAAGCCTCAAACTATACAAAGCCTTTGTTTTTCGTTTCACTTAAGAATCGAGAATATAATTATATATTTATTAATTAATTCCGCGGGTCCTTAAAAGTCGAGGAAGAATCATTGGAGTCGGGTGAACTGTGTCGACTGTCCGCCATACGCCATCTAGTTTGATGGTAATATGGGTACATGGCAGACAAAACCGGTTTTGTGCAGGCAGCTGATGTGGCGTAATGCATTGACAACAAGTGCAGTCGGGACTCAATCAAAACAAGTGGGTGCAGCCAGTTATGTTACACCATATCAGCTGCCTACACTTTGCCTATAAAAACCTGCCTATAATTTACAATATCTTATGGTATATAAACGTAATGATTAATGAGGTTGTTAATTTTTACACGTGGCACCATTTTAACCCTAAGTTGTATTATGTGGAGCGTACCCCATCTAATTTGGAAGTCTATCTTATATCATCATTATATTATATAGAAGGGGACTGAATCGAACGCATGGTTTCGGCCGAAATCTTAAATCGCATTGGTTCTGGTAGCCCCCGAAAGAAAAATAACATATTTTCAGTATCGGTTAGATTTTGGCATATTATCTACTGATAATTTGATTAGCAAAATTATCGGTCGATATTTTGCTTTTTTGGTAATTTAAATTTAAAATAAAAAAAGTTGTACCAAAATTTTAAATTTTCGGTTAAAGTTTTGATTTCAGGCATGACCGAAACGAAAATCGAAATTTTGATCCTTGATCGAACATATTAGCATGTGACATGCGAGTTTGGGGAGGCCGGAAAAAACTGCGGTAAAAAATCTTTAAAAAATTTAAAGAAGGCTACCTGTATTTATAGCCCAGGATTCTTTCCTCTCAAGTCACATTTCACAGGCTTAAACTGTTGACTGTTTTGATGTGTTCATGTTTGGGAGGTATGTCATGTAGAATTAAAATTTAATCACTATGATATATTGTGTGAAAGATTGGGGTTAAAAACGATCTCCATTGTCTGATTAGAAACAGTAAACTGCTTAAACACATGAAATGTGGGTTGAGAGGAAAGAATCTTGGGTTGTAAATGAAAGTACCCTTTAAAGAAATAGTGGTTATGAGCTTATGAGGCAACGACATAAGAGGGGAGAGCCAAATGGGAATATCAAGTTGGGGGACCCGTTTCAAATTTTGTACTAAAGATATAATGGTTGTTAACTAGTAATGGTCACATGGTTTATGGCTATTAAATCTTTAACAATAATAATTTACGGCACCCATCGAAGCTTTTCGGGCCCTTATTCTTAAAACTGTCGTATTATTAGGGCTGTCAACGGGTTGGGCGTCAGCTTGAGCTCCACTCGGCCCAGTTTGGGTTGGGTTTTATTCGGTTATTGGCCTGGTTCAGTCCAGCTTGGAATGCTCGGTTTTTGGGTCAGTGTCGGGTTTTTGGTCAATGCTTGCATCCCTAGAGCCGGCTGGCTTAGCCAGTTTACATCAAATTGGGCAGATAAGAAATTGCTAAATAATTTTTTATTAGAAAAAGATTCGAGTTAAATATTACTTGATAAAGCAATTAGCAAATTATAAGTCTTTTCTAATTGGGACTCCATTTCAAATTTTATAATTACCTATTTTCTATTTTAAACTTTTTTAAAAAAAATTAAAAAACTTGAAAAATATCAACCATTTAGTTAGATTGGAAAACTTAAGACTTTATTTAAATATATATTTGTTGAAAGTATAAAATTATTATCCATTGAGGAAACTTCTAAATTGTTTGTGACAAAATATAAAATTTTTATATAATAAATTAATTATTTATTAATTTATATATTTATTTAAACTATTTTATTTTTTTTACAACGAGCCCGTCCATCCCAGTCCAGTGCCCTCGCCAGTTTGGGACATAGATTAGTATCACCAAAAGTACTGCTACTGGTAAGATGTCTGGCGGAGGGCATTTAGGGTTGTTGTCATTCAAACGCGCGGTAGGAGACGCTACCCTAAGCCATCGGCCTTTTTTCATCACCGACCGACCCCGTACAGGTAGTATGCTTACTCCTTAGTTTTTCTTCAATTATATCGCTACTCCCCATCCTCCCTCTTTTCTAAACAGCCGATGTGGGACTTTCTTTTCGCATATATGGTTTAGATACTCTCCTTTTCTAATTTGTTGCATATTCTAAAGACTCTTGGATCAGTTGTGAGACTTATATAAGTCCTAAATTATGTATTCTATGACAACCTGTGCCATAAAAGAATAGAGAAGTCCACGTGTCAAACCAATAGATGAGTGACACTCAGCCCAAAATTTGTCACTTTATGTGTGCCTCAGTGTGAACCATTGCCCATCTCATGGCACAATCGTTGGGCTGATCTTCAGAATTGAGAGCTGTGCAGCATAGGTGGTGTACCACCGCGCATCTACTGCCTACCGTATCTGTGTCTATATGCTTTTCTTCTTGGTTCTTAGTACAAATCTAGTGTGAACCTATACAAATAAGATGGTTTGTATAAAATGCCACTTTATAGAATTGATTCATATGTCGACCCTCAATCAAATTGAATAATTCAACAGATAGGCTTCATCATAAATGATCCATAGCCCAAAATATGAACAAATTTGATCACATTGACCTTTTATTGAACATTCTAAATTATGTAATCATCCCAAAAGTAAGCAAACAATTTAGAGTTGGTATAATGGAGTAAGTGGTTTATTCACTCTAAGACTCCTAAGTGTAAGCAGGTCAATCGCCTTATGTTGAAATGGTATCAATCTAACTGATAGGAGATAAATAGAGATATGACTCGTCTTAGAGATGACCCTTTGATTGGAAAGTCTGATCAATGAGCATATCAAATTTTGGTTAGAGATAATTTCTACAAGTTGCATCCGAGTAAAACATGTTTCTACAAGTTTCATGTTAGTAAAACATATCTGAAAATTTTAAAGTTTTCTTTTTATCATAATATTTTGATCAAATGACAGTTATAATTGTTTGTAACCATTTGAACGAACCGTTGTGTAGGTTGCTTGAAAATGTGAATTTGTGGCTCAGAAGTGAAAACCATAGGAAGAGGGACCAACATACAAACTTCTACAAAAGCATGTGCAAATGCATCGAATGCAAAACCATGTGCTTGTTCTCATGTATGATACATACACAATTCATGTGGTAAACTTACTTTTATATTCTTGTCCTCCACCCTGTTTTCCACCCTTGTCTTTACAAGGTGTGGATTGAGTTTTGTTAGTTAACTCTCACCATTATAGTTGATGCTCCCTCATGCTGCTTCACAACTATCACATGTGTATACATACTTGCTCCTCGATTCTCGAGACTATCTCAGCCAAATAACCATATAAAACAAAAATAAAATAAAATAAAACTATCATATTCACACTTATAATAGGTGTTTATAGCGAATGGACAAGCCAGATTCAGGGAATATAACCATCAAGGGATGGCATCTCCTTACCCAAATGGGTTAGGGATAGATAAATGATGCAAGGCATTTGGTTCTCTCACGAGTATGTATTTGGTGTGAAGCAATAATATGTCAATATATACCATAGTTTTCTCACAATTTATTCCAAATGCCATCATCTCAGCTCTAATTGATATCCAAGGCATCTAATATGTACAAGGCTTACGAAGAAGTCAAAATTAAGCCTCAATCGAAACCACACGCATTTATATAATAATGAATTTATTTATGATAGATGGATAATGTTGAACGGGAAAGTGGCCTGCACGTCATAGGTACAATTTTCTTTTATGTGCACCGACTTCCATGCACAATGTTGTGCTGTCGACTTTCCTGCACAGCATGAACAGTCCATCCATCAATGGACACGATCATCACACAAACCTTATGCCGTTGAATTTCTTGGGCATTCATACCCTAGATTCAAATATTTTTTTGTCTAAAAAAGATATGCCTACTAACACGCATTCTTTTGTGTACTTTTAATTACGAGACGAAGAAAATTGAGTTTAAGAGATTCAGGGACCACCACAAACTGGTACAAATAATTATATTATGAGTTAGCATAAAAGAAGGGTACGGCTATTCTCACCCCTTCTTAGAGTAAGGATCATACAATTTTTCACGGGCGAAAATCATTGACTGATATGAATCAAACAATGGAGATTGTTTTTGTTCCAAATCTTCCCTGATAGATCTTAAGATCATAGTGCATCGTCTATTAGATGGTCAGATGTTCATTCCACTTGACACACATCCCTAAAAGTGAAGATCAACTATTTTTCCCATGATCTAAATCTCTTTTGGGGATGTGCACTAAGTTGAATCAACATTTGACCATTTGATAGTCGGACATGATCTTAAGATCTATTTTTTGGAAGATTGACACAAAATCTCCATAGTCTGATTCACATCAGTCAATGATTTTCGTCAGTGAAAAACTATGGTCCGTACTCCGAAATCAGGTGAGAATACCCATAAAGAAAAGTCAAAAAAGGATTTATAACTTTTTAATACTCAACTAATCAAACGATTAACGAAAAAACAGAAAAAGTTATATTTTTGTAAGTAAAACCAAACGGTAACTTCTCATCTCATTCACCCACTACAAATGTCAAACTCGACTAAACCTTTGTATTACACAAAATACTTGCCCTGCTAGTAGGTTGCAGGTTCAATAGCAGCTTACCATACCAAAAAAAAAAGAATAATACCTAAATATCATTATAAAAATAAAAGAAAAAAATCACTTGCTCTACAAATCAAGTGATGGGGACATGTTGGCCCACGTCCCAACACCGCTATTCAATGGTGTTAGATTAGTACATGCATCTTTTCCATGAATATAGTTATTTGCGTCCCACATCCAAACACCATCGTTGGACAGTGATTAAAAATTAACACATGCATCCTTTCCATATGAGTATAAACAATGCATCTTATTTGTGTCCTATAACAAATTCTTCAGAAACAGAAACAAACTACTTCAAAAACAGAAACAAACTAGGGTTAAAAAAAATTCGGTATGAGGTAACCTAGCCTGAATGTCAGCCTCGGTACTCGGGTAAAGCTCCCTCCGATGACCTTGGGGAATGTGCAGTCATTTCTTATGCCAATTTGCGTTCTCATAAATAACTGGGCACTTCTCGGAGGCTTGACCATTTGATACGGCGATTGACCCGGTATCAAACTCATGGCAAAAACAGTCGATCCACAAACAAAATACATAGACATCTGCTCCTTCAAGTAAAATACATAGACATATGCTCCTTCAAGTATCTTTGTTGTACAAATCTTTTACAAATGCCAATTCGCAGGCCAATGCAAGGTGATCGCTACCCCATTTCTGCAATAATAATAATAATAATAATAATAATAATAATAATAATAATAATAACAAACAAATAAAAAGAAGACACAATCAGTATACATCTCAGAATGGGAGCCCAATGATCTCTTGTGCCTTCACCTTCTGAATTAAAATCATTGTTGTCCTTCCCCCAAGCAGGGGAAACAAGACAAAGAATTAGTGAAGGCAGCATAGAGACAGGATAAAATATGTTTGAAGATGTACGTGGTAGCCGTTCATTTCAAAAGTAGTTGACCAACCCGAGGACTGCCATAGAGATGTTTCTTTCATGCAACCTTCAAGACTACTGATCTAAGCATCATAGTCTTCGCATCTAGCAGGACCAACCCGAAGACCACCATAGAAATGTTTTTTTTATGCAACCTTCAAGACTACTGATCTAAGTATAATAGTCTTCGCGTCTAGCAGGAAACTTGATGAATAATAGTACGTCGTGTCCATATCAGTGATCTGTTTCTTCTTAAAGGGAGTGGGTCAATGACCCTATACTTAAATCTTAAAGCCCTGCTTTACTTGGAGAGGGATTTGAAATCTTATAGACCATTGCTTTTTCTATATTTTTGTCGCCTGTTGTCACAAATAATGATAAATTAATTTGGTATAGCTTGAACAGCCTAGAAAAGAAGACAAACTTACCCGGGTTGGGAATCCAGGAGTCCATTGTAGAACATGTTTTGGTAATGTGTCGAGCACTTTGACAGTCTGGAGACCTTCTGAGCACCTGTACATGATGCACATACACTTAAAAGGTTTGGATTACTTCCATATTGTTCTAGAACACAATAAGACTAATATTGCCTTCTACAATATATAGGTAAATAAAATAAACCACCCCAGCACTGTTTTTTTTTTTTGATAGGTCCCCAGCACTGATATTTGATATTAGATAAATCCCAAAATCTTTTTAAGGCATTATAAATGTCCATTGTTTACTAGTTAGTAAAGGAAACTATAATAGACTAGATTACTGCAGATGAATCGGCATAAAGAAAATCAATCCATTTCCCATATCTTCTCCTTATTCGTAAATTGTCGTCTAAATTTGAAAAGGGAGAACAAAAATATGATGGTAAAATAATATAAAACAAGGGATGAAAACGTAGCAATCGAAGCCTTTTCCAGAATAAGGAAAAAAGAGAGCACACACCATTAAAATAGCAAACAGAAGCTTGTCATCAGTAGATAATAGAAAAGTTGTTCTAACACAAACATCAGTTATTTATATATAACCGAGGAATTCATTGAAGAGCATATAAGATACTGGTTATTTCTGGAGTCTGACAGTTTCTGCATACGCAGTATACCCATAGTAACAAGATGCCTTCATAACTGGGAGATCCAAGAAAGTGCATACACTACCTCATCAAAGACAGAACAAGAACAAGCTAATAAATTGCCACACAGACGAGCTCAAAATGGACTTGATCCATCTGCTCATCTCTGTACACGGGAAACAATCAAAGACATAATGCTCAATACAATATATTTGTTTCAGTATTAATATATAAACACATTTATATAGTGAAAAGATTGTACAGGGATTATTTAGATAACATAGTTAAAAGGAAAAGCATAATAGCTGAATGCTTGCAAATATGTTTTGGAAAGGGAAAAAAACGCACAAACTCATAAACAAATCAACAAAAAATGAAAAAAATAAAATAAAATCCCATAGATTTCTTTTATCAAGCCTGAACCTGACCCGGCCTAGTCTGACCTGGGCTAGGGCTTGCCATTTCAGGTCTGACAGGGTTCAGGCCGCGCTAAGGCTCAGCCTTTACCCATTAGGGCAGGGTGCGACAGACCCGGCCCAGCCCGAACAAGGCCTATTAGACCTACCAACACCTGCACTTGGGTAACATAGGAACCATCTAATTGTAAAGCAAGGTATGTTTCAATCCACTACAGAGGCAAATATGATTATAACAGATACACTCAGTTCAAAGGAGCAAAAGAGTGACGAACTTAAGGTTCTTACCAGATATAATCAACTGTACCCATAAATTGCCTGTTGTAACTGGTAACTTGGGGTTCTCTGCTTGCATCCTTTGTCCCAGAGTAATCCTGTAAAGATGCAGATTATTAAGTTCCAAACCATGGCATCAATTATTCATTTATATATATAATAAACTAAACACCAGTGTGGTCAAAGGTGTGCGCGTGGATGTCAGCTGCAGCTAGGAGACACCCGTGTGCCTCCCCAGATTCCAAGACATGTGCAATGAGCTAGGTACGTGCCTAACTGAGCCTAGAGCCTAGGTGCAATGCTCCCAGGGGCATGGCTATGCACATCTGCCTCCTAAAACATAAACGGTCTTGATTGTGGAAGTTTTGGATAATTCCCCGCCATCAATGGCAAGGAACTTGGGGATCATCACTAATTTCTTCTCAGTGCTACAAGACCCTTGAGCCTAAGTAAGCCTATTTCCCTAGATTCTATTGCTTAATATTTCTGATAATATTGATACAGAGTCTCTAGACACTAGCTAAGCTAATTTCACAACAACCAATTGGCAGTGAATAATAAGCAAATGAAAATCAACTAATTGCAAGTGAAGAGAGAAATTTTTAATTGATTATATAGTAAGTGAAGTTTAGAACAACAAAGAGGAAAAGGCTAAAGGGACCACGTAAATAAGAATATTAATTTGACAAACAGTCGAGGATTAAAAGATAAAAAATTCATAAACCTATTGTATGAACCACAGTGTTTAGAAATGAATTAGAAATTTCCGTATAAAAAATTAATTCAGAAAAGGAAAAAGCTTTCAGCTGCAATTTAAAAAAAAAAAAAAAACTTTTGAGCAGATTCTGCACTAGAAACTCTTAAAATCAAAACATTCAATATAAGGCCTTGCTTAGGGCAATGAAGGATGTAGAATTTCTGGCCACTAATTATGATATATAGTTAGTCCATACTGATGAATGAGATTCAACACCATTATCACTGGTTTCAAAATTTTCAAATCTTGCTGGTCATGACACAAATTATGTAACCTCAAATTATTTTTAGCAAACACATGGAACCATAAAACCGTAAAGGGCCTTGACCTATCATAGGAACATAAATTAAAATCCAGACATTCCAATCAACCATCTAAGAAGCATTTAGTTTTGACTACGGTTTCTTGGCTGCAATTTATGGTACCTGAGAACTATAAAATAGGAGCTGACCATGTCTAGAACTTTGTGACCGAAAATTCCTTAAAAAAACATACCTTCGTTCATATTTTTCCTCTAGGAAATAATGTATCAATATCCATGACTGAGAATGCAATATTAATAATTTTAGCAACATATCCAACTAGTATATGCCATAACACAGTTTCTAGGCATCCCTATGTCATCCAATCAGCCAGTGTCTCATATAGCTCACCGAACAAGTAAATCCTAGACCAACATGCTCATCAGGAAATTTTAGAAGCCCCAACAAAAAGAGCAAAGTAGCAAACCGACGAACTAAAAAACCTATTTAGTCCACAAAAGAAAAAACCATCAAGTAAATCCTAGACCAACATGCTCATCAGGAAATTTTAGAAGCCCCAACAATAAGAGCAAAGTAGCAAACCGACCAACTAAAAAACCTATTTAGTCCACAAAAGAAAAAACCATCTAAATTTTTTGCAACAGAGAGCTAATGAACGAGAGAGCTAAAAAAGCCATGCAGCTAATGTACTCTAGTAGCCATCTTAAGACCAAAAATACTCAAAAGATTTGTGAGAGAGCTCTTTATGATACCTACAGAATCATCAACCTGATCACAAACATGTCACGAGTTTCTTTTCTTCATATCCAGTAGGAAGCAAATAAGATTCCGATGGTCTAGATGGGGATAAAGAGATTAGACCATTGTGAATTGGGGATTTTATACCTCTTGAGCATATTGTGTTTTTGTTTCTCTACTACAGATTTAAAACTTGTTATTTATAGGATAATGTAAAAATAATAAAAATAAAGGCTAAAGTTAATCATATATGGGGAGTTTACCTTCGACTGCAAGATGGGGCACAAAGAAAGTTGATCAAGTGCCAATTACTGTGTCCTTTTTTTAATTTTGTTTTCTTAGACAAGTAATTACTTTTCTCAGGTACATTCCAATTAACCCTCATGCATACATGTAGACATGCATGTTAGCCCATTGTACATGAGCTTGAAGCCACTGATATGGAAAGTGAACAGTTCCTAGAAACTGTACTGAAATATTATAAGGGTAATGATCACCTGACTCGAGCCATGTGTGACTTGAGCGGGTGACCGTCAAATCACGGTCAACGTTTGACATCGATCTGACGGTCACCCACTTGAGTCACTTGGCGACTCAAGTCAGATGATCTTTACCCATATTATAAACTGCAAGCTGGCATTAATGTTTATGTGATTTTAGAAATAAATCAACTCTATTGATGAAACCAATCACCAATGAGATGAATATATGTCATCTATTTGTTGGCAAGGATATTAGTGTTCTTCTGCACAGCCATTAAATAATATATGCAGAACTCCAGAAAATCAGGAAGCTATCATACTGATGCCTAGACTTTAGCAATAAAACAAATATACCATAAATAACAAAAAGAAATGTGCTTACAAAATGTATAGGCTTTAGCACTAATATGAAAAGTGGAAAAAGCCATATCATATATAAATTCTACCTCAACTTGTGCATATGCACTCTCTAGCTTCAGATGATGTTCAATAAGGGTGCATTCAGCAGTTCCTGATGCCAACTCAATTTCCATTGAACTCCACAAGTATGGGTCATAGACATATTTATCCAAATCAGCAGTTTTGGAATCCATGGAAATTGAGAAAACACCCCCTCCTCCAGTACTTTGTGAATCCAATGGTGATTCGTGCGTACTAGCAGCATGATTCTTCTCAAAATGCGCTTCGTTCTTTCCAATAATGTAGTCTTCAGAGGATGGAGAGCTATGAATTTCATTTGCATCAGGGCATGATAGGGACTGTGTTTGGTCTGAAGATGACATATCAGATGCTAATTCTTCCGTACTTTCAAATATTTTCCCCTTCCCTGTCTGCTCTTTTGCATAAGTTGGGTCATAAGACTCCCTTGAACTGCAGAATACCTTAGAGATATCAGCGCTCTGATCAACACCAAAACAATATGATTCTGTAGTGTCATCAACAACACCAGAACAACTATCTTTCAATTGATCCTTCTGAATTTCACTTGTAGAAGCAAATTCCTCTCTGAATTGCTCGACTTCCTCTGAATCAGCTCTTATGAATCTATTGTCATGGATAATATCACTCACAGAGACAGCTTCAGAACTGTACATCAGCTGTTCTTCAGATGCATATGAAGTTGTATGATTTCCACCCGAAGCTGTATCTTCCTTCAAGATATCACTTGCCCTATCATGCGAGAAATTGAGCAATTTTTTATTCCAAACAGGATCATTGCAAGTAGATGCATCTACAAGCTTGCTTTTTCCAGCGCTCTCTTTAATGGTAATAAACTCAGAGGAGAAAGTGTGCATTTGTTCTGAAAAAGAACCTGATTTGATCTCAGAGGTAGACTCTGAGGCAACATCAGATGCAGAAATATCTGAAATGATAGGATTTGCAATCTTGATCTCATCTTTAGTTTCAGTATACCAAACACATCCTTCAACAAACGACGTATTCTTGTCAATTTTCAGATTTTCTTTCTCGATGCTTCCATGAAGAATATTTTCCTGCACAGTTGTAACCACCAGATCGCCATATAAGTTGAGGAATTAAACCCATTCTTCACTTCCGCTGATAACCCTGAGACAAGTCAAATTTTAGAGATGACAATTCCAGTTCTAAACTTACCTGTTCATTTGGGACATCAACATTTGACATAGAAAATTGTCCATTTAAAGATTTCTCAAAAGAATGAACAGATTCGCTACAGCCCGTTTGCTCTCCATGTTCTGATGGAACCCTTGCAGAGTAAATATCCTCTAGAGAAGTCGATCCTTGAGCCTCATTTCTTATATCAACAGCAAGCTCGCCTTGCTTGTCAAAACTGGTCACAGTTACCTTCAATGGATCAATAGCTCCTGAGCCATATGTGTCACCACCATGCAATATGCCCTCTTTATGCATTTCATCAATCGATGTAGATGGTCCACACGAATTATCTGGGGGACACTGGGCCCTGAAACATAAGTATAAGCTCTTTGAACCTCAATTTTTATTGACGAACAACAAAACCAGGTCAGTTTGTCTTCTACAGATTTGACCTGTGTAAACCATGCCCAGGATTTGCGTCATTTGGCCATGGTGCATATCGACGAGCAGAAAACTGTCCCGACACCTGATTTTTAGCCAGTCCGGACAAATTTAACTACAAAACATGAACATTGTAGGATTAATCATAACCATATCAAGTATCGGCTATTGCTACATCCTTACTTGTAGAAATAATTTTGTAACAGGAAGACCAAGCATGTACCTTCTGATCATAGATAAAGTTGTATAATGGGCTCTGATCCAAGAACAAATTCAAGAGTCAAAAACTCAGTTGAAATGTCACTCAAGCAACAACATGCTTACATTCTTAAAACTTAACGTGAAACTGATAATATTCCAAGAACATAACAAATTTCAAACACATATTTCACATAAGGACAGGAGCCATAGAATCAATCTTACTTTTGGGATACAATTGAAATCCCCACAAACAATAACTGGAGCATCATTCCAATCCCTAGAAACAGCATGAGCTCGATCCAGGAGCACTCGAACCTGCTCACATGGTTATTATTGCAATTAAATTGTCTGATATAACTAAATTATATGAAGGCATTTTATGCAATTGGAGTAAAACAACAGGTTAGAAATTAAATACAGCCAAACAATTTCCTTTTATGGGTATGTTGAACTTGCACCCCCTATTTCAAGGCTGCGGCAGAACACCTTCCAGTTGAAAAGCGGATTCAACCCCCAAAGAAAATTATTTTTATTCATAGTACACTCACTTCCTTGCTAGTGAAGTATACGTATTACAATTTTTTTTTCTATTTGGTGAATCAAATAGTATTAATTATCTAAGTATGGAAGTATCGAAAGATTTAGTAAATAAAAGAACCTTAATAAAATATAGAAAATTTTAACTATATTTTTGCTCTCTTTACTTAGGAGCATCATAAATCACCTTGATTACAAAATTAGTCAGGAATTAATCACAAGTCATAAGGACAGTTCGGCATGTTTAAGACAAGCAAGTAATGATGTCAATATGATGCATCACTGACAACACAAATACCAATTGAAGTTCAATTTTTCTCCAACCAATCAAAACAAGTTCAATGAGGAAAAGGAATAAGCAAGAAAGCAGTATGAAATTTTATCCAAATATCCAAAAAGCGAAAAAGAAAAGCATCCCTTCTTGGAACAAAAAACAGTGATAGAGAATCATTCAAGGATTATGAAAATTACAGATAAAACCAACTTTGGAATCCAGAAAAGGGGGAGCAATTAAAAGCTTTGCCGCGGAACATTATAAAGAGCTAACCACCAAATTGTCAGCAATATACTTACTCCAAATATAGAAATGCTAAGAAGTGCTAATCTACACTTATACGTGATCTAGTAAGCTACTTATTCAAATGCATGTACTACCATAAAAAACAATCTTTTCAGTTGATAAAGACAGTTATCTAAAAAGACAGAGAAAAGTAGAATATGAAGATGGAAGACTAAATAAATAACTAAAGGGTCAGCGGAATCCAAGCAAAAAGCTGAGAGCTCTAAGCAATGGAAGCTGTCTCCCAACATAATCTGATCAGAGAAACTACCTCCTTAGCAATAATATATTCCAAACTTTGGCAGAATGTGGCACCAAACAAGTTGTTCAACCATGTATTCCCCAGCAAAGCATAGAATGCATCTATTGGGGAGAGGAATCCCTTAGCATTGAAAGTATTCCGTGATAAGAATTTGATGGAAGAACTTGTCCAACTAAGCTTAAAACTCTGAATAGAGAGGGCATCTGTAACATTCCCCTCTATTTGATCCTCCTATCTCTCTTATCATTAGGTATAAACATTTACAAGCGGCAATGTATGTGCATAACTTTACTTTAGTTGGTGCTAAGTAATTACCCAGGAACCTTATATAGCCCCTACCATACTTGCGATACCAATATTATGAGTGTCTCAAAACCGTTTCCGAAATATTTTCAGACGCATTTCTTTTTTATATGAGACTCTCCTTTGTTTCTCAATTAAAGTAGTTTCTTTTAAAGATGGAACACACTTAGTGACATGAGTTTCATTTTTCAAAAGAAATTTTTATTACTAAGGCACTAACATTTATTTCTTTAAAAGAAAAAAAGAAAGAAGAAAAAGGCATATATAAGTTAATAAGGTATATTGCAATTAATGCATACAAAAAAAAAGTGTATATGTCTTCTACAATGTATTAGCACTGAACCAAAACAATAGGAGTTTAAACTAACTAATGCATAAGAAAAACATAAATGTACTTTACAATATTTTACAACTTACTTAAAGCCCTCAACACAAATAATTTTTTTAAAATTACTATAGCATACGAAAGAGAGATTATGTATTTTACAGCTTATCGACCCTTTACATAATGCGTAGAAAATATAGTTTATATGTTTCTCCTCCTAATGTCATCAAATTCGTAGCTTAAAGTTCAATAACATAAAAATGATATTTGGCCATAAATATATATATCATTTATATCATACTAATGTTATCTTCATGTTATATTCATTTTGCATATATGTTACACTAATATTTGTACCAAATTCCATATCTATGTTGTATGAATATCATACCACCATCGTAAAACACGTATCGGAATTTTTTTCACAACTACTAACCAGTAATTGCACTAGTATCCCAACACCTGGCAACTATGGTCCTCACACTCCCATCCACACTATCCGATTAATTAAACACAAGGTCCACAATTTGAATGTTAGGGGAATACAATGAAAGAAATAGCATAAATATATATATATGGATGCATTTTATACATAGAAAAGAGTGGATGTATGGGAAGTGGCATGTTGTGCGATCGACAAGCATCACTTTGACCGAAGGGCCCTGTTTATCAGGAGGGCGATAGGGTATGCATTGTTGTATGGTACAAAATGTTAAGCCCACAAAAAAAGGGATAAGAAAACAAAGTATATACAACTAAGATGCCGATGGTAAGGTAGATGTGTCGAGTAACAAGAAAGGATAGAATTAGAATTTCGGAATGAGTACATAAGAGGATGTTTAACTAACCCCTATAAAAGGGGAAATCAAGGAATGTTGATTCATATGGGTCCGGCATGTCCACTGAAGATCTAAAATAGCCCATATTGTAGGCATGAAGAGATGATATGGTAGGCGCCACATGTAAAAATCGAAACCAGATATCAATAATGTTTTCGTATTAACACTCTTTGCTTATCAAACTTACAATGCTAATTTTGATGAGGATGCTAAATGTAATAATGTTGGTTGTATTGATAAAGGGTAACAATTGGAAGCATGTGAATATATTTGTTAAAAGGTTAGAACTTGTATTTAGTCTGCAAGTCATTTAGTTAATGCAGACAATTTTCTTCCATCTGTAAGCTGTATTACCACATTTGCAGACTATCAAGTACCAAACAATGGACTAGAAACATCGGTCTCAATTGTTCCAGTAATCAATATATATGGACTGAACAAGATTGGCTCAATTTACAGCTTGAACCTTGAAGGGGATAATGGGGTTTGTCACATCATTATCTAAGATAGAAAAGCCTTCCTTGTTTATCGGGATTCAAATCATAATGGGGATTGGATCAATTTGTTTAAAGATATTATTATAGCTAAATATGCTTATCTAAATTTATGCTATTGATGAAGCGCTTCGAGAGGTCAAGGGTGACTCTTGCAGTGAAACAATGTCATTTGCAATTTAGGTAACGAATTATTTCCAGTGTGCTTTGTAGCAAAAGGCATGCAAATAACATATTTGAGATCAATGTTGTGTAATCCTAATCCATTTGGCAAAATCATATTCAGAAGACTGTATATACTTCATGGTTGTGATCATTATTACAAGTCAGATACTTCTATAGAATACACCTAAGAACATGTTTAAAATGCCTCATTTATTGCAAGCCAATCAAAAGATATAAAGCAAGTTATTGATCTAATTCATTAATCACCCACAAAATGGGTAAAAGGGTTAATAATATAAAACAAATACTCACATTCCCAGTGTAGTAGATAGGTTAAACGTACCTGACCAAGCTTAATCTCTCCTCTATTGGGATTGTAAAGAACATGAATGTTGCATATAACTATTTGATTAGCTCCTTTTAAATGATGACTGCAATGATGAAATATTTTCTTCCATTAGGGCATTACATAGAGATTCCCTATCTATTTAAAGTGTTATAGATAGACACAAAGAAAAAAAATTAAGTAAAAGAACCATATAAGCCATATAATGGAACTAAAAGTACAAGGGTGTCAGAGAAAATTATTACACGTGTGACCTTACGTTGTCATGGATATCATGCATCTCACACACCCATCCACCCCCCAATCAGCCACCCCTGCCCCACACATGCACACTCACACATGCACAATTCATCACGTGCACACACAGACACAATTGTAAGCTCCAAGTTTGCTAGATCAGTTAATGGACTAGAAAGGAAAATATTGGAATTGGATCATGAGTGAAAATTCATCTTATTCAATAATCAGTACTAGATTACTACAGAAAAGTGGGAAAAAAAATACCCAAAAGAAAAAACAATAACCACCTTGTGGGTGAAGCTGCAGACTCATATCCTGCAGAGCTTGGACTCCTTGACTGGCCAAGAAAAAGAATACCGCTATATTCATATAGCATAAAACAATATGATTCAATGAATCACAACAAACAGGACAGAAAAAATAACTCATAAACATCAAGTTTGATGTCAGAAAACACCAAAATCTTTAACAATTGGCTATCATATATACCTCCAAAACACAAATCTGGGCAACATTATCTCTAAGTCCAAGTTTATTGAATTCAATGTTCTCCTCATGCAGCAATATGAATCTGGCAACACAAATATCAAAGCTATTATAATTACAACATCACTAAGAAAGTTATTTCTGATAAAAGTTAAGAATTAATGGACAATCAGTAAACGCAGTCTATGTCATATAAGACAGATGTGTCAATCGGGAAATACAAAGAATACCACTCAAATGGGTTGGCTAAAGCCATTACCACAAACATGTTAAGAGGGAATATAACTTAGTTCATGAATAAACAGTAATCACATGTAAGTTATGGCACACACATACATACACAGGGACATGCTCATGGTATCTTGTAATTTATTTTCATGTACATGTGAAGAGAAAAGAAGCATTATTTTCAGGTACAGGTGAAAAGAAGCATTATTTTCATGATATATGCACATGGTTCAAGTTCATTTTGGACCTTTCACTGATTTAGCACACAAAAATATCAGTGCTTCTTCCAAGGTTGGCGGTTTGAGATTGACCTGAGTGTCATCCCTAGCGCTCGTGCAAGGTACCTTATCCCAAGTCTTCTTTTTAACAGTAAAAGAAGCATTACCTATATGGTCTAATATCATCTGTGTTAAGCATAGGAAAGTTTCGTAAGCTAGATGTGGTTTTGGCTTGTCGTAAACCATTTGATTAGGACGGGCTGGCAACCGATACATATCTCCTGTATGTACCGGTATTGGTTGAGATTTGAAAACATAGTTGCGATAGTTGCATTAGTGAGATTTTATGCACCTTTTGGACCATGCTAATCTGAGAGGTATCCCATGAATTTGATGTGCTTGCTGGTGCCAGTGCATCAACTAAACGGCACTGAGCATAGATGATATTTCGCAATATACACAACAAATTTTATCAAAGAAACTAAGTACAAACTAAATTAGGGGGAAAGCCTCTCCCCAATGCATAAAAGACAACCTACTATTACGGGTTAACCAACAAGGGAAATCATGAATGCCAACTTACAATACCCATAAAATGAACTATTAGAAAGGCAATAAAAGGGCTGAGAAAAACAATAATTATATACCTATTCATTCGCCAAAATATTGCACATCCATCAACTGACGAGCCAGTACGCATCTGCAAAATCCCAGACAACCTTTTAGGTGTCCAATTCTTTTCTTATTAATTTGTGGGTACAGTTCATGTAAAAAGGAGGCACCAACCCCAATGACAGAACAAATTGATATTAGAGCAGACACTACATAATGCTCTGAATTGACCCTTTACTAAGAGAAAATGTGTAGTCAAAAGTCTAAAACCTGACCAACTACTCAAAAACTCTCTGATTTAAGGGTGTAAGCGAGCTTCCAAGAAACCAAGATCAAGGATCTATAAAATTTGCAGAATCGGCTCCACTAAATCAAGACCTGTGGTCGAGCAATCTCAGTTACTAGGGGTAGGATGAGTTTTCAATGAAAATAAGAAATATTTACAATAATCTCATTGTTATAACAATTGAGTGCTTTGTAGATTATCAGTTAAATTCTCTATTTGAAAATATGAGGTCTGGGGTTCAAATCCTTGCACACTTTCATGTTTTTAACAATTAAAGCAAAAAAAATGGAGGGCAAACCAGACAGAACCAAATCTTGAACCAGTTCACTATTCAGTGGGGGGGTTGAAAGAATTAGGTAACACTGAATGGAAATCAACTACCTTAAATGAAGATTAAAAATTCAGGTTTTGACAGTCACACCCAAACCATTTCCTTTAAACTAAAAGTGGAATTCAGAAGTCAGAATTTTGGGGATCCATGCAAAATTTTCAAGTCTAAAGGTAGGAAACTTTGGGTTTATAAAGCAAGTTAACAATTCAATGCTAAACAAAGTTAACAAACATTAAGTAATAAACATAAGACCAGGATTGCCTTCAGGGAACTCGATCTGACAACAAAGCTGAATTAGATTAACTCTCTAGAACCTCATCTTGTATCAATTCAAAGGCGCAATTATAAGAGGGTTTTTTTTTCATATTGGTGACACAGAAAGAGCAATAAATACGAAAAATCTATTAAAATCACACCTTCCAAATACCATTATATCCTCGGAGCTTTAGTTCCTCCTCAATATCACTAAATCTATCCACCTCCTAAAAGTAGAAAGAAAAAATGTTCAAAATGATATTCAAATTGCATCAACCACAATCATGAGATAAGGGTAAATACAATCACAAGAAAAAACACAGAGAGTCCACTTAAAGTGTAGTTTGCACAAGATATGCCGAACAAAATAAATAACAGTAATAAAGCCGTCACAGTAATCAAACATGGCTAACTGGTTATTATCCAACCAAATAAAGAATAACTTGATATCAACAAATAATTAAATAAATTGCACCCCTCGAATAATATACGATTAGGTTACATAAAAAAAAACCCTCCACTCACAGAAAGTGTGGTGATACCAAAAAGATTAAGATCACTCACAGCAGAAAATAAAGATTCAACAGCTGCAGTAGAAAATTTTAAATAAGAAATGAATTGTTGAAACAAGTTGCCAAATCGTCATCGTTATCACCACAACCTTGCCCCATCTATTAGGAGTTGGTTTGTGAGTCTTATTCTCCACTCATTTTGGGTGGAGAAATAAGACTCACAGAGCTGGTCCCAAATAGATGGGCCAAGGTGGTGATGATGGGAAAAACTCCACCCCAGTAAGGTTTGAACCATCTACTTGATTTAGCATGTTTTCCATTCATAACTTTAGAAAGTAATCAAATCAAATCCAGTGTCTAATTTATGACCAGTGGCCATCAGAAATGATTAGATATGCAAAACAATAATGAGCATATCTCCAATTCAGTGGTCAACTCAAGATTCCAACAGTGCTCAAATCAGATCTATACTAAATGGAGTAGGAAGAGATTTAGGGAGGATTCTAGATCTTTCCTCTGCAATTTTTCCAAGAAACGCCCCCCCCCCGCCCCCAAGAACTTCTGCATGGACGTCTCACAGAGACCCAAAACAGTTTTAGGAAGATCCATGATAGAGATCTCCCCAGTGTTACCTTGGCACTTCTACTTTTGGGATTTTTGCCGTGCCGATACTTATTGGCACTTGGAACACGTGCTGACACTCGAACACTCCTCAAACAACACAAAATTCTAGACATATATGAAAAATCACATATTACTATTAAAATGCTCATCGTTTTCACAACGATAACATGAACTTTATTTGTTTTTTTAAATGTGTAAAGTTTAGTTAACTACTACAAAAAAGGTTTAGGTCGTTGAAAACGATTTTATACTATAATATACTTTTATTTAGGTTCACGACATATACTATGAATTTTTTATTACATATCTAAATTGGTTCTCTTAGATTTCCCTTCAATTTTTCTCTATATATGTTCTACTTATTTTATTTTTCTTAAGCCTGTGCCGTCGTATTGGAATTTTTGGAAATTGGCATGCCAAACATCTATTGGCACCTTGACACTTGGCACCCGTGCCACGTGTCCAGGTAACACTGGATCTCCCTTGTATGGTTTCATTAGAAGAAAACCCAGAACTCTTGGATTGGATCAGCTTTGATCAACAACAAATGGTGCTAGTGTTGAGTCAGATATGTTCTAATTGAAAAGAAACTGCAAGTCAGATCTACTATTATCGATGAAGAATGGAAATAGCATTAGATTTCCTCTTGTACCAAAGATGCAACGCTATGTTATGGATCTAGATCTCTTCTACGGTGGTGGGTGTTCAAGGAGGAAACACCTCAAACCTGCAACAAAATTTCTTCAAGAAAAAGTCCAAAACAATATAACTTGTTTTTCAATAAAATAAAAAGTTGTTTCATTAAAAAACAGTAAAAAAACCTAACTGCAACTACGAAGTACCAACATCTAGGAGACCACCCACAATCAAGAAACTTGCTCATAATAATTACTAAACTAGGAGATTATGAAACTATCTCTGCAATCCATACACACTTGGCATACTTGAACAACCCATTAGAAAACAGTCATAGCCTGCCATTTGTAAAATTGGTTGCAATGAAGCCTCAACTTGCAAAAAGATGGAATCATGTCTAGACAATTTTTATCATTATAGGTTAGCATTTCACAGTCTAGGTTGATTACAAGCATAATGCTTGAACCGCCTAACTAGTAAACAAAGGATGATTATTGTGTTGTATATATTTAAGACCATACCCCAAAGCAGAAACAAAGGGAACTGTAGAAATAAGCAAAAAAATCCCTTAAATGTCCTCCAATAATCCAACATGAAAAATTACTACATTATAGCTCAAAACAATGAAATATGGTCAAGTGTGCAGAAAAGTACTTGAAGACACATGACATCTGGAGCCCACAATCCAAACTCAAGCAATATTCTTCGCTTTCGCCACTCCCAATCTAAGACGTGGTGAGGTATGTGAAAGTAAAGCCTAGGACGGTGTTCTCTAGCAAGATAGTCCGCAAGTATGTTGTACGAAAGAACCACAAACCGCTCTGAAAAGCATAAAATGTGTCAAACAGTTTTGCAGCTATCCCAACGAAAAAGAATAAAATTAGAGCAGTGTTACTGCAACATCCATTTTTGTTATCCGGTGACTGCTTTCAATCAAACGATATATGTCGTTTTCCACACAATAGATCTTGAGATCACGGGCCTCCCATCAGACAGTCGCATGTTGATTCCAAGTGGCACACATCCCCAAAATTGAACATGAATCATATTTTATGGTATGCTGCAATCGTCCACTTTTTGGGGTGTGTGCCACGTAGAATCAACATGTGATCGTCTGATGGTAGACCCATGATCTCAGCATCCATTGTTTGGAAGATTGGGACCAAAAATGATATACATCGTTTAATCCAATATATGTCGTTTTCCACACAATAGATCTTGAGATCACGGGCCTCCCATTAGACAGTCGCATGTTGATTCCAAGTGGCACACATTCCCAAAATTGAACATGAATCATATTTTATGGTATACTGCAATCGTCCACTTTTTGGGGTGTGTGCCACGTAGAATCAACATGTGACCGTCTGATGGTAGACCCATGATCTCAACATCCATTGTTTGGAAGATTGGGACCAAAAATGATATACATCGTTTGATCCAAAGAAGTCAATGATATTTTCTTTGTTTAAGTGGTGGGGCAATAACATAAATGGTTGTGGCAGTAACAATGCTCTAAAATTAACTGCAAATTTTCTAATAATTGCAAAGGTTCAAAATAATTGATATAATATAAAGGTAAGGGAGCCATTACTAGCACACGCTTTTCAAGTGATTGCACCGAATTTAAAAGAAAAACTTGCAAGTTTGGCGACCTCTACTATGTAAAAACACTATCTAAGCCATTTGATTTGAAGGCCATGATTTAAAGATATAAATTGCAAAAGATTAGGACAAAATATAATTTTCATCATTTGATTAAATGGAGTCAAAGGCTATTATGTAATTCAACAGTTGACCACAATAGATCATATGACAATTATCGTGTTTTGCTCCAATTTTATGTACCAGAGATCTATTGATCATGAACTTCAAATCAGACGGCCCATATTACATTTTTACGTATCACATGTCCCTAAAATACCGAGTTTTTTTTAAATTCGGTGCAATCACTTGAAAAACATGTGCAAGTAATGGCTCCCTAAAATTAATTATATTCCATGACTTGAGCCTCTATTGGCGACAACAACTGCCTTCGACTTTTAAAAAGCAGTTGAAAAGTGACATCCAGTAATGGAATATAGTTTTTTTTTTGTTTCTGATTGGTAACAGAGCAGTTCATTGAAAAAAGTCAGCGAGAAGCTGAAAAATACAACAGAAGCAGGACAAAGACGAGACAAAAAAAAACACCAACAAGAAGAAAACAAGCAGAAGCGCGGCCAGGCACTAGCAAGCAAAACCAGCTTCCACGAGAGCACCTTCACAAGCCAAAGGCACCATTAAATACAAAAATCATCGCAACCCCTGCCCCCATACTTATCAAGAACTACCCAGTGGCACATAAAATCCTTAGCCGCCTTTAAAATAAGACCAATAGGGCGTCGTTTGCGGTTAAAGATGCGAGCCTTTCTCTCAAGCCATATATTCTACACCACCGCATAAGCTCCCACCCTCCAAAACGTGCCTTGAGACCCTTCCCAATTGAGGCCATTCCAATTCACCAGAAGCTGAGGGAGGGTATCCGAGAAAACCAAACAGAGGTCAAACGATTTCAAGATGGTACTCTAAATTTTCCGAGGCAACCCAACAATGAAGGAAAAGGTGAGGAATTTATTCCTCTGAGGTAAGGCACATGGGACAGCGGTTACAGATGTCCTTGCCCCTGATAATCAGCTGATCAATGGTCAAGATTCGCCCTTTAATCGCGGTCCACACAAAAAATCTGCCTTTGGGAGGGATCGGCACCTTCCAGATGAAAAATCATTCAATTTTAATCAACTGACGGAACAAAAGAGCGAGATAAAAAAGACTTAACCGAGAGGTCACCATTCTTGCTTATCCCCCAAACCCTCACATAGCGGCGCTGCTGATTTCTGGGGGCCTGATAGAGAGAGGCCAACAGCCGTTGGAACAATTCCATTTCATTATCCTTTAACGCTCTCCTAGCGATCAGGTCCCAAGCAGGGACTCCCCCAAATTCCGAAAAAAAAAATCCCCGACGAGATCACAAGAGAGACCATGCGCCTGAGGCGATAAGTTGTATATCAGAGAGAACCTATCCTTCAGAGGATAAAAGTCTACCTAGGGGTCATCCCAAAGGAAGATCCTCATGCCATCCCCCAATTGAAGCAAATCCATCTCGAGAAATCGGGCCTGACCGAGCTGATACCCTTCCACCAAGCTGAAACGCGACCGGACAACATGGTATTTACCCCCCAGAACCCCGACATACTCCCATATTCTAAAGGAGAATCAGCACCCATAACCTACCTCTTTCGAGGTCGCAGCCAACCCACCACAACCATTTACCGAGGAGGGTTAGATTGAGTTGGTGGAGATTCTGAATGCCCAGACCTCCGAAACGTTTAGGCAGCAAGCACACCTCCCAAGCCACCAAGTGGTATCTCTTCTCTAGACCCGACCCTTCCCACAAAAAATTCCTTTCAATTCTCTCAAGGGATTCAATAACAACCATAGGGCATTTGACATGAAGAAAATGGGAAGGTTATTAAACAGAACAGAATTAAGCAGTTGAAGCCGACCCCCACTGCTGAGAAGCTTGCCCTTCCAAGCTGGCAATTTCCTTTCAAAACACTGAATAACCGGATCCCACTCACCGGCCTTAGGTTTGTCGACCCCTAAGGGGAGACCTAAATAGATAATAGGGAGGGGTGCCGACACACATTCACTCTCTTCAGCCAAAGCACCAACCTCCGAGGGCTCTAACCCAATGCCTAAAATTGAAGATTTGA
The DNA here is from genome assembly GCA_021018995.1 of Chloranthus sessilifolius. Lineage (NCBI taxonomy): Eukaryota > Viridiplantae > Streptophyta > Magnoliopsida > Chloranthales > Chloranthaceae > Chloranthus > Chloranthus sessilifolius. The sequence continues at coordinate 34,519,844 of CM037590.1, forward strand.
GCAAATTAACCTTTTGCCTCGATACCGTTTCGTAAACCAAAAAGAGATTAGCAAGATATTTGATTTCTCTCGGGTCGACCTTCCCGAAAAGAACTTTGTCATCCGCATACTGAAGGTGTGTGTATACACAACTGCCCCTGCCTACCGGAATGTCTGAGATCCGCCCCATCTCCCTGGATCTGGAAATAAGGGCTACCAAAGCCTCCCCGACCATGTTGAACAGGAAAGGGGATACCTTTGTATGAGGCCTCTTGAGCTTTTGAAGTACCTTGCCGAAGAGCCATTAACCATGACCGAGAACCAAGTCGAGAACACACAAGCTCTAATCCATTTTCTCCATACATCGCCAAACCCAAATATGGCCAACATGTAATCGAGACAATCCCAACTAACCCAGTCGTACGCCTTCTCCATGTCGACCTTTCATAAGAAAGCTGACATTCGATCGGAATAGGCCGAGTGAACCACCCCATGCGCTATGACTACCATGGACGAAAGCTCCTTGTGACTCCGAGATGATGGAGCTCATAATAGGCTTAAGGCGGTTGGCTAAAACCTTCGCCAGAATTTTGAATAGGCAGTTGATGAGGCTGATTGGCCGAAAATCTCGGATATCAGTCACGCCGTCTTTTTTGGGGATAAGTGTAATGAAGGTGGAATTGAGACTTCTACTAGCATAAGCTTGCGAGTGGAACTCCCTGAAGAACTCCATAATGTCTCCTTTACTCCCTCATCCACCTACCAGCAGTTTCTGCTATGGTCTTCTGTCAGTTTGGAGGGCCAGCTGGGGGACTACTGGATGGATGGGTTCTTTGCGGTAACTTGGAGTATTTGGCTTGAGAGAAATGTGTGGATCTTCAAGCGTAAGCGTCGGCAAGTGGGGATGATTCTGAGATCTGTTAGAGACCTAATGTGGCAATGGGTCGTGAGAGGCTGCAACGGAGTTAGGGGGATAATTCTCCCTGGGACCCGGGTTAGGTTGGGGGTTGTCTTTGTAGGCTTGGATCTGCCTGCTTTGGTTTTTTGAGGTTCCTCTGTATTTTTTTCTTTTTGCTTTTTTCTCTTTTGGCCCTGATGTCCTTGTATTGGTCCTTCCAGTGTCTTGCTGGCTTTCAATATAATTTCCATTACCAATAAAAAAAAAAGTGTCTCAGAAACACGAGTAAAATTCCAGTGTGAATCCATCGGGACCTGGCGACTTATTTTTCCCACTGTGCTTGATGGCTTCCCAAATTTCATATTCGGAAAAAGGCCTCTCCACATTGTCTCTGTCTTCGGAGCAAATGGATGGAAGATCAAGACCGTCCAGCTGTGGCTGGATCTAACCATCATCACGGTATAGCTCCCGGTAAAAATTAGACACCTGGTGCCTAATCTGCTCCTGCTCAGAATACTCTACCCCGCTAACCGATATTCTTGTCATGAATTTCTTCTTAGATCTCGCATACGCACCACGTGAAAAAATTAGTATTATTGTCCCCCACCTTCAACCAATGCACTTTAGATTTTTGTTTCCAGCAGACCTCTTCCTGGGGGCCTCAATTACTAAAATCTATCTTGAGCTTGAGTCTTTCATCTCTTTCAGATCATTTAAACTCCTACCTTCTTCAATGAGATCCAACTCATCAAGACGGGCAAGAAAAACAGCTTTCCACTTATGGGATAAACCAAAGATCTCTCTATTTCATCTCTTAACGCGCCCCTTCAGATGCCCGAGTTTAGATATCAGTCTAAAAGTCGCCGACCCTTGGGGATTAGATTCCCGCCACCACATCGGCACCCGATATCTAAAATCTTCGTTGAGGAGCCATTGGTTCTTGAAACGGAAAGGAGAGTGACCTCTTCCCATAGCCCACAGTCTAGGATAACCGGTCTATGATTGGAGACTGCCATGGCAAAACCTTGGAGGGAAGCATGCGGGAAAAGGTCTAGCCGGCTAGTAGAGGCTAAAACCCGATCTAACCGGCTGAAAGAAGGGACATTCTGAAGGTTGGATGAAAATTTTAGATATCGGGTCGATCATGAGGGTCCCCTGGTCAATTCATGAGGGTATCGGACAACATTAAAATCACCTCCCACGCACCACGGAACATCCCACAGGGACGCGATCAAGGCCATCTCAAACCAGAACTTGTCTTTTTTGTTGGCGTCGGACGGACCATAAACCCCAGTGAATGCCTAGTTTCCCCGTCATCTTTGTTGATCAGGACTACCGAGGAGGAGAAGAGCCCAATCTCCTCGTCTTCTTTTTGGAAAAGAAAAGAATCCCATGCAAGCAGGATCCCATCGGAAGTGCCAACGGAGTCCACTCCAATCCAGTCCCATTTGTTCCCGCCAAGAGCTAATAAGACTTTAACTCGATCACAGGCACCTGACTTCGTTTATCGAAGTGTAATTATTGCCGGTTTATGTGCAAAAATAACTTACTTCACACCAGATCTCATCTTAGGATCGCAGATCCCCCTGACATTTCAAGACATTATCTTCATGGGTAAACCAATAAAGCCCAGCCCAAACCAGAAGAGTCTCAGTGAGACCCCCTACCTTTCCTGTTAGACATACCCCAACTCTAATCAAGCTAATTCCCTAGATTTAGATTTCCTTTTGCCACCAAAAGAGCTTTGCTTTCGGCTGCTTGTAACAGAACGAAAAATATCCCTAAGCGCCTCGTCGGTGTCGTTAAAGACATTTCATGGTCTTTGCCAAAGCAAATGAGTTCCTCTATGGCGTCAACCTTTGCGCCATTCCTTTTGCCGACGAAAGAGGAAGAGGCACCCTCGTCGAAGCTCGGCCTCCTTGAATTCGAGGAGCCCAACATGGGAAAATCAACCCACAACCCTCCTCATTTCATCTCAAAGATCTTATAGGGAGAACCGAAGTGCAGGAAGAAGAGCATTCCGAGTCCTCCGAAGAAGAGGAAATCCCAGAAAAATCCATCGGGGCTGAGGAAGAATTTGACTCCGATGAAGAGGAAAGATGATCTTCGCAATCGCGGGAGCAAGGCTCAAAGGCAGCAAATATACCCATCCCTGAGGAGCAGGGAGGGCATGTGGGAGGCCAAAACCCAGCTACAGGTCCAGAGGAGGGTAATCCCTCACACCAGCAAAGATCCACCCGGCGTGGTGGAGGAACCGGGCCCCAAAAGCCTCTAGGCCATAAAGAGGGATCTCGAGTCTATGGCGGAAAGGCAAACAAGGCCCAGTAGCAAAAACCAAACTGCCACGTGGTAAGCAACCCGAAGATATCTCGACGGAGAAAGAGTGTAAACCGCTTAAAAAACCATGGGCTGGTTTGGGGATACCACCTTGCAATCCTCGAAAGCTTCCCCCTAGTTGACATGTGTCACCCCCTAGCCAAGCACAACACTCGAAACCTTCTATCCTTATCTCTTTGGGGGGGAAATACTTGTATACCCTCCCGGCAGATTTTGTCTCCCTTTGGCTACGTGTCACCTCAAAATGCATCGGGTCCCAGCCTCGTACAACCCCTCGTCTCTTAAAGTCGGCGTCCAGGTCATCTCTACCGTGGGAGCAAGTTTGAAATTTGAAAAGTAGCTCGTTTTGTACGATGAGTTCACCACCGTAGGGTTAATCGACGGTGCTACATCCACCAACAATGGTTTGATGGCCGTAAAAAACTCGTCAGTGCAAGGAATTCAAGCAGAGAGAGGCTCCTAGCCACACCAATCGACGCTCCATGAGATAGGTCCTCCATTTCGTCGGACCAATTTCAATTTCGCCCTCTTCCAGATCGCCATCCACTCGATCCACCAAGAGATGATTCCCCAAGCTGGTAAGATCTCCCGCCAACAAGGACAACCACCAACGGAAAGAAGAGTCTGTGGGCAAGCACCCCTTCGAGGGTTGCAATGGCACCCCTCCGGGGCGTTCCATCCCGTCCCTGAGTGGGTCGATCTTCGACGGGATTTCTTTTAGGGGACCATCGAATATGTCTTCGCTAGGGTCCCAAACCACTCGGGTTCATCTTACGGCTGCCAAGGGACGAACACACTTTCCACCAGCTCCATTTCTATGAAGACCCTATGTTTTTGGTCGTTAATGAAAACCTCACAGCATCTAGGGATGCTCTCTCAATGCTCGAAGGCCACAAGAATCCAGGTAAATCCAATCTCCCACGGACCATCGGAACTTCTAACGATCAAGATGAAGCCGCCACATCAGTCTCCAATCCCCTTGAGGATCTCCGGGGTCCAGGCATAGAGAGGAAGGCTAAGTAAACGAACCCAAACTCCTTCATTCCAACAATGGAGATGAAGATCGACGACGATCGGTTCCCATCTACCACACTCCATCGGCACACCATTGATGCAGAAAGATTTTTTGGAGCAGAAGTTCAGTGCCAACGACAACGAAGGGAAGCGAAGGAGATATTTAGTCTTTGTAATGGCCGGAAGGGCTGGCTTATCCAGAAACCCCCAACAACTATGTAACCATTTGAGTAGAAGGATGAAAGGTATGGAGTCTTTTATGGTGTAGAGAATGACCCAATAGCTCCCTAAGTTTCTGGTAAGGGAGGAAAGCTAGGGACAACAGAAATCAAGCGGCCCTCTTCTTGTCCCCGAATCCGAAGAGGTAGTAATAGCTCTCTTTCCCTAATTAAGAGCTTTAAGGTGGGTATCGGCTGCCTCACCACATAAACCATCTCCCCCCCCCCCCGCTACGGCGTCAGCGAAAAAAAAATCGTGACGTCGACTGGAAAATTCTATGGACATATTTACTCTGTCCCTTAGGCCAAACCCCGAGGTCCTTTGGAATCTTTTGCCTGCGATGGACCACCCTTGGAGTACGTCCCGCATCTGGCTGTCATTAAAAGCCACCTGTTGGTTTTTACCACCCCTAGAGATTTGGTCTTCAGAACTTTTGACCAAAACTCCTTCGGATCTTGTGGAGACACACCCGTGCCAATGACAAACGGACCTACGCTTGAAATTAACATTGCGACAAGCCGAGCAGATCCAATCTCCAGCCCTAAGAACCAGAGTTGTCGCCATGAGTTTTTTCTTCATTGGTAGAGTCGATATTACCTGATTCACTAGTTCACTCTATTCAGATTTGAGCTCATGGTTTGCAAGTGTTGTCATGGAATATAGTTCCAGGACTTAGTGGATCATTTCCCTATATTCTCTCTCTATTTCAGTATCAGCTATGGTGGTTTAGTTTTTTGGCCTACGTAAAGTCTTTCATTTCAATTCCTGCTGGTCAAGCATATCAGGAATGAAATTTAGTGCAGGTGGTCGATAATGAATTAAATCCTCAGTGGTAAGTAAGGTCTCTTCTTGCACTGATCAATGTGTGTGTGCGCGCGTGCGCGCACGTGTGTGTGTGTGTGTGTGTGTGTGTGTGTATATATATATATATATATATGGTTAAGGGGTCCCTACACTAGAATTGTAGAATTCAACTTTACACTCGAAGTGTAGATCACATGCCACATAGCAAGTTATCGCGAGTTGCACCACATCCTCAAAGGATTCACCAATTCCTCTGAAGTTTTTATAAAAAATATAAATCAATAAATAAATAACTTTTCCCTTTTACCTCAATCTGGGGTGATGTTTCTTACCACCACTTTTTGCTTTTCATTTCACGGGTCAAAGATATGAGTTTACAATAATTTTGCCCTTTCAACCTTGGATCACAAAATCAACGATCTAAAAAAAAAAATTTTACTAACAACATTTTTTTTAAATAAAAGCTAACTTAAAAAGGTTTCTATTTGTCTTTTTGCATTTTGATGAAAATTAACAGATTCTATCAGCCGAACCAATCGACCAGAAATAAAAAATGACTGCGAGTAAATAAAAATCAATATAGATGGGACTGCTGATTGAGTACCGCAGTGAGAAGGGGGCAAAGAAGTCGCGTACTCCCAATTCCTGTAATCTGCAGGCCTTAGCGTCTGAGGCCGGTAGGGCGGCGACCACGGACGGTAATATTGTTGCGGAAAACCGCCAGAAACTTGATAACTTCCTCTATTTCCCTGTCGGAAAGCGTAATTTGCGTCTCTCACGGTTCTGAGATGCGAATCTCCACTAACGAAGCCGCCCCTTCCTCTGCCGCCATCGGATCCATCTGAAAATCCTCGCCGCCATTGATTGCGACCTCGCGACTGACAAAAAAAAAAGATGCTTTTTGTGTTTTGAGAGATTAAAGAAGGGGAAATGAGAATACGAAGCAGAAAATTAGGGTTTTGAGGGTTTTTACGGAAGCGCGGGAATAGGACATGGTTGCTTCGGTGGCTGCTGCGGCGACAGACTGGAGAGAGGGGGAGCTCAACCGCATCGTTTGTTAGAGTTCGAGCCCACTGCGCGCGAAATTTTTCATATTTTCGGGGGATTTATTTCTTTCTCTCACTACCTTGTTTTACTTATGAGTTATGGCGGCACTTTTGGTGTGTTTTAGTGCTCGAATGTCGAAGAAACCGGCAATAGAACCCAGCTCTCAGCTCAGGGACTCCATATGCTGGGTCATACTAACAGGTGGCATATATTAGAGAATCACTCCATTTGTACCTGCCGAAAACCATTGATGGCTTTGAGTAAGACAATAGCAATCTTTCACACAAATGATTTTGAGATTACGAGGGTCAGATTTTAATTTCAAGAGGCACATCTCAAAAATAATTCCAAAATTACAATTGATTAAATTGATATTGTGGAATCACCTTATGGTCTCAAAATCCGTTGTATGAAAGATTAAAACAAAAAATATCCTCATTATCTATTTCAAAACACTCGATAGTTTTCACCCATGGAGAAATTTGTTGGGTGCAATGTGCTGTCAATGGGCCGGGTCAGCCCGAATTTTGGTTCGCACTCGGCCCGAAAAAAATAATATTTTTTATTAATTAAACCCGTCCCAATATTCAGACCAGGCTAAACATGTTGCAACCGGGATAAACCCGGGCCAGGCTTGAGTTGAGTGTTGCAACATCCGGCCCGCAGCCGACCTGAATATATATATATATATATATATATATAATTTATTTTATATAGTTAAATATGATTTACTTAAATGTCCTGAGATTAAACTGTTCAACGGTTTAAACTTAGAGTATTTAAGTCAAAAGGCGCAATAACCTTGTGCATATATTTTTTGGTTAGATAAATTAGATGGCTTAATTCATTTTCAAGCAACCGTTGTCCATTATAACCATTGTGCAACAAATTAAAATAAAATATTTGAATAAAAGCATGTATCTAAGCCTCTATAATGGGATTATAATTATTTAATTAAATTTTTAACTTTCTTCAAACTTTTATTAAAAAAAAAAACTGTCCAACCCAATTTTATTAGAAAAAACAGTCCCAAAGAGCCCAACCAAATTTTATTAAAAAAAAAAAACAGTCGAAAAAAAGTCCGAAAAAACGCCCAAGCCTGGCCCGACTCGGTAGAAGTCGGGCTTAAATTAATACATAAATCAGTCTGAGTTAGAGTCGGTGAAAAATTAACTGGATTGAACCTCAACCCTAGTCAACATTTTAGCTTAACATGAGTCGAAATCTGCACTTTCGGTCTAATGGGTAGAGTCGGGATAGTATAGGAAAATTATAAACGTAAGGCAGATTTGTTGAGGACCAAGTGAAGGCGACTGACGTGATTGTCTGCACCGACCTGCATTAATTAAGTCTCACCGCACTTGCAACCAATTTCGCGCTACATCAATTGCCTGCACTTTGTCTGCATAAAATATGTCCTTCATATAACATTGTCCGAGTAGTATACCCTTGCTTACTTGAGGATAGGATCTAGTTAAGATTAGATTCAATGCTCCAACCTGAATTGACCACCCGAACCTAAAGCCGGCACATGGTGACCCCTCCCCCCTCCCCCACAAAACAATGGGCCACGTAGCCTGGCCCGACCTATTAGGCCCACCTGATTTAAGGAGGGTTTGGGCTTAACATAAACCCGACGAGAGGGCTTATGGTAGCACTTCAAGCCTGAAATTTAAATGAGTTGAGCTTAGGCTTAAGCTTCTAGGCCCATTAGACTTATATACGTATATTGCGTTTCATTTGTAATATTTTCTTAAATTCTACCATCTACATTTTACTGAAAATAGATATTAATATCCCTCTCAAAAAAAATAAAAATAGATATTAATATCTTATTAAATATTTGCAACGTGTCAATATTTCTTAATTTATAACATAAAGTTAATCTTTCTAAATCTTGTAAATCAAAATAATTATAAATAAATGGGTTAGGCTAGGCTTTGGCTTTGAAAGTTTATGACGTGCCAATCTTGGTTTAAGGTCATAGCTCGTCGTGGACACATGCCGAGCTTGGGTCAAGTTCAAATCTGCCAAGTTGGGCTTAGATTTACCCTAACCTGACCCAAGCCAGGGCCATTGACACCCCTACCCATTGCCACCTCCCGTAACTCTTCACTCCGGAAGCTGCTAACCCAAATATATTACCCAAATTCCAGGCATGAAAATTTTAAGCCTCATCTTTATTTTGCAACCAAAACCTAGACTTCATCCATCCTCCATTAGAGACATAGATACACTGATTTATGAAAAGAAAATCTTACGCTTTGAAGCACAAGTTTTTCATCTCTTTGATAGTTTAAAAAATTATGTTGTTCTTTTGGAACGATCCAGATATTTTTATCATACTCGAACCATCGACCCATTGGATGTGACCCTTGGAATCACTTTTATTTAAGGAGTGTGCATAAATACAAAATCTGAATCGATCTTCAGATTATTAAGTACGCAAATTTTTTAGGACGAAAATTCTTTAAGGAGAGGAAAATGTAACAACCCAAATTTTCGTATTAGTAATATACCTAGATGTCGTATTTATGGTTAATAACGTATATGCCGAACGCTTGATCTTTAAAAAACGTGTTAACTAAAGAATACACGTTTGGTCTTCAAGTTTCTATATTTATTTAAGTCATTAGGTAACACAAATTATGAGATAACTTACTACTTAAAGGTTTGAGTTATAAACAAGAGGTCTAGGGATCAAACCTTGATATATGAATACAAGACTTTTATTTTGGACCTAGAAGTAAAACACTTATACACCCTCCTTAGTGTATCAGCCTAACACCGGATAATATCCTTTAAGTAATAGAGAGGTGTGTTGCACTCATCTTCCTCAAACCATTTCTTCAACCCACCCTAAAATCGGTTGGAAATTCTTCCACAAGAATTACCTTGAATATTTTCACCCTTGAGATCAAGGAGAAAGAAGAAGGAAACCTAGACAAGCTAAAGTGTGGAACTCGATCTTCTCAGACAACATTCATCATAGATCCACCGTCACGCCTCAAGAGGTAGATATTATCATGTAATTCTTGATCATAATTTGTCTAAATTTCTATTGTCAGATCTTAGTTTGCACATTACCGGATTTCAATTCTTATCTTTGGACCTCGACTTTGGGTGAGATAGAGGATTTATTCTTCATACTCGCTCAGGCTTGCTCAAGCAAACTTACTTCTCGCTTCAGCAAGGACGCTTAAAAAATAGGTCAAACTTTTGGTCAAGAGTCGCTCGAGCGAGTTTGGTTGTCGCTTGAGCGAGATGTTGAAGAGTAGACAAAATTCTTTCGAGAGTAAGTCGCTCGAGCGAACGCTGCTTGTCGCTTGAGTGAGTTAGGTTGAACTTGTCTATTTCAACCCTCTTTTTTGAGGTAGTGTTAAGTACTTTGAATTGTTGTAATTATATTCGATCATTGATGTATCATTTGTGTATGTGAGGTAGAAGAGGGAATCGGTCGCCATCGATAAGGATCGTCTCACTTCCTTCTTGCGACGTTAGAACTCGAGAAAGGGGAATTACAATACACACTTACATGTTATCCTTTAATTCATAGTCATTTAGTGATTTATCAAGTTAGAAAATAACTCCCTTGTTGCTAGGAATAGAATGTCGAAAACATTGGTTGTTGTACTATGATTGTGTAATTAAAAAATTATTGAATATTCATCGAACATATTGAACTCCCTTTTTTGAGGTAGTGTTAAGTACTTTGAATTGTTGTAATTATATTAGATCATTGATGTATCACTTGTGTATGTGAGGTAGAAGAGAGAATCGGCTGTCATCGATAAAGATCGTCTCACTTCCTTCTTGCGATAATGCACACTTATATGTTATCCTTTAATTCATAGTCATTTAGTGATTTATCAAGTTAGAAAATAACTCCCTTGTTGCTAGGAATAGAATGTTGAAAACATTGGCTGTCGTACTATGATTGCGTAATTAAAAAAATATTGAATATTTATCGAACATATTGAACTCATAGAACATTGAATTCCCATTGAAAATTGAAATTCATTAACATTGAAATACATTGAAATGCATGGAACTCTCATTGAAACCCACTGAATATTGGACTAGCATTGTACATTGAAATTTTCATTGAACATCTGAAACACATCGAACATTAAACTCTCATTGAGTAATGAATATTTGAATTTTAATTCTGAATTAGCTATTAGTATGACACAGTACTATGTTTTAGAACCTACATGTGATTTGAAGAGTGGATCTGAATGAATCTTGTGTGATGACACCTACTAAACAGTGCTTCGACACATATTGAACTGTGCTTCGACACCTACTGAATTGTGATGACGACCTCTGAACCGCTCAAGTTTTCCTCACAATGCAGGAGCTTAGGCATACTAGAAAATTATTTTTAAACGACGATGGTTAGAATTCCTATCGGCTGCCATTGGCTCAAGTGCTATATTTACGTTAAAGATTTTTAAATTATGATTTAAGTCATACATGAACATAAGAAATTGCATATAAAAATAAAATATGATGAAAGTCATGTTAATTCAGCATTCATGAGAAACAAGAATCATTTTGATTAGATAATTGTATGAGATTCAATATGGAATATGATATCGTAACTCCCTGAAATGTGAACCCTTAGACATTAATATTGAAATGACCATTGAAAGCTATGTCTTAAATGAACAAGATGTAAGTGGGTATTGTGATTTTTCCTACTGAGCTAGTGGATTTTTAGCTCACCTGGCACTATGTATCACAGGTACTGACTTTGACGGAGACCTTGACTTTGTACCGGAAGACAAGGAGGATGTTCCACCCAAGAAATTCTTCCCTTAGCAAATCCTTAGGTGATTCTGACTTGATACCACTTTAAATGAGTCCTCTTGAAATGGTTATGATTTATTTTTTTGGATATTGATATAAGTGCTATTGTTTGCATGACATACAACCATTACCGATGGTATAATTTGGAATTGTATTCCATTTTGAGATGTTGAAATAGTTTGTTCAATTATTTTTATTTGAATTTTCATTTGATACCAAAGAATTTCTGTGTATAGATTATATATTTATGATCTAGCGACTCGATATTTCTATATCTTCCGACTTAAAAATTTCGAGTTGTTACATTTTTATCTCAAGGAGTTTGTATTATTTTTATTATTTTTTCTGTTTTTCCTCTTTGAAGTTTTCTTTTTACAAGTGTTACGACTCCAAACTTCCAAAGTAATGAGAGATTAACTTTCCCCTCCATTGATGCCTAAGCATTTTGTAGTATTGATTATAATCTTAACAAAATGATATTAAGAGTCAATACTATGTCTCGAGTTGTAGTCACGGAAGAGACAACCTTGGGAAAGGCCTATCAAGGGCCCGAAAGAGACGTACCGCAGTGAAAGCCATCTTCAAGTCTTGGAAGAGGCGACCTGAGGAAAGAACTACTTGGGGGCACCAAACGGGTATCGAAGTGAGGGCTACCACAAAGTAGGTGATCGCAAACATCAGCTATAGGCTTGCGGAGCGTAATAGTGTGGTATGAACCCAAAGTAATAAGAGATTAAATTTCTACTTGATTAACACCTAAGCATTTTTGAAGTATTGGTTAGGACCTTAACAACAAGAGAGTCTTAAACTTATGCCATAAATAAATTTTGCTTTGTTAAGTCTTAGGAAAACTTTACGCATGTCTTACTTTTAGGGTATGGGTATTTGCAACATAAGATTTTGTCTCTGCAATTGATGGTTTTGTCGTTAACACTGGTGATTGCCTTGAATCAGACTTGGAGATTATTTTTTGTCCCAATCTTTCACACAATAGATCTTGATATCATTGCTCGCCGATCCGACGATTAGATGTTGATTCTACATTATACAAATCCCGAAAAGTGATCGTGATCATGATCATTGAGTACCATGAGAAGGGTTCTTAGGTTAGTTATAGGGATGAAGCATTTTTGGGGATGTGTGCTACCTGCCACGTGCAATCAACATCTTGTCATATGATAGGTGGGCTATGATTTCAAGATCTGTTTATATGAAAGATTGGGATGAAAAATTATCTCCACCATTCAATTCAAAGGTAGACAATGGTGTTAAAATTAGGGAGACCGAACCTCCAATTGCAAATGCCCTTGTCCTTTTGATTATTATCATTATTATTTTAATATGGTTTTTAATTTTAATGGGAGCCATTACTTGCACACATTTTTCAAGTGATTGCACTGGATTGCATCGAATTTTAACGAAAGACTTGCAAGTTTGACGACCTCTATTATGTGAAAACACCATCTAAGCCGTTTGATTTGAAGGCCATAATTTAAAGATATCAATTGCAAAAGATTAGAACAAAATATAATTTTCATCATTTTATTAAATGGAGTTAAAGGCTATTATATAATTCAACAGTTGACTACAATAGAACGTATGACAAGTATTGTGTTTTGCTCCAATTTTATCTACTAGAGATCTATTGATCATGAACTTCAAATCAGACGGCCCATATCGCATTTTTATATGTCACATATTCCTAAAATACCAAGACTTTCTTTAAATTTGGTGCAATCACTTGAAAAACGTGTGCAAGTAATGGCTCCCAATTTTAATTTGTATTGAGTTTTTCCTTCTTTTATGTTCTGCAACTATAGCATTCTTTACACTCGAGTTCCATTTCTAAGCTTACTTCTGCCCCTTTAAAATATTGAATCGATCTCATCAAAAGAGATTAGTTTTTCTTTTGTTTTATTATATTTAATTTATTTTAATATTTTGTTCCAGTAAGTACTTTATATTTCTCTTTATTGGAATATTTTTATTAAGTTTTATTTTTTTTGCAATTGAGTTAGTCTACAATCAGTGTTCACCCATCATGGGTGGATAGTCCACACGTATGTATAACTGCATGACATGCTCGAACTTTCAATGTATAGAAGTCCGTGCATGTCACGCAGTTACTTAGCTGTGTGGTCTGCTTTATTGCACATTATGGGTGTTATGGGTGAACACCCATTATAGACTAACTCTTTTGCAATTACCCACTCCTTTTTATATGAATTCCAAAATAGCCCCATCATGTATCAATGCATGGGGCAAACCTTTATTTTAGGGTCAAAATTTTAAGTTATCTATGTAGAATCTAATTACCTCCCGACTCACCTTGAGCCAAAATTGTGTGCCCTGCCCAAACCTAATGTTAGGGTTGAGTTATATGGCGGCCTTCTTAAAACCTTGATCCAAAGCGACCCGAAGTTTGGATCAGGTCAAGGTCTGGTGAAGGGTTTGAAAGTTAGGGCGACTCTAAGTTTTGGTTTGATCCAACTTGTTGACAGCTCTACTTAAATCTAGGCCTCTATCTCCACACTGTTTTGGGTCAATGTGGGTCTGTGGGTCAGCCTAGCCCATTGACAACCCTCCTTATGAGGAGACATATATTGATCATTAGGCCTAAATATTATTGAGTTGAGAAATAAGATTTACAGAAAATATTTATTATGATGATGATGGAACTCATTGGTTTTGTAATTTCCAAGCGTCGACAATGGTGTTTAGCTCATCTTTATTACTTACATCAATTCATAGTCATTAGGGCTGCAACAGACCTGAGCCGGCTCGACAACTCGGTTTGATCCGAAAATGAGAGCTTTTGCTCTCTTGAGTTCAGCTCGAGAGTCAGAGCTAAGCTTTTTATTAAAGTTCGGTTGAAGTTGAACTGAGTTTGTAAAGTTCACTCGGCATGACTCGACTTGATTAATAGTATATATATATATATTTAAATTCTTTTCTTTTATAATTAAATTCATTTAATGACTACTTTATAATAAATAAATATGTAAGCATATTGTTAATCGGGCTCTAACTTTTGAAGTCGCTCGAGCGGGAACCAATCCGCTCGAGCGAGTTGTGCACTCTTCAAGGCCAAACTTATGAGTTAACGTCGCTCGAGCAGTTTTGGATCTCGCTCCAGCGACAAGTGCACGGATCAAAGGAGCAAACCTTCTGGTGTAAATCACTCGAGCGACTTTGGCTATCGCTTGAGCGATGACCCACAACGTCCGTGTTACGTGCACACTCAGGATTTGGCCAATTTCTCTTGAGTTAAAAGTAGGACTCTTGTCTTTTATATAAAAGGAAATGTTATGATCGAATGAAGAGCCTCAGTGAGAGAGAGAGATATATCATTATAAAGCTTTGAAAAATCTATTTAGGAGTTTTGAGGAGAGTTTTGGTGAGACTTGAGTGTTCTAGTATTCTTTTGTAATCATTAATATATAGTGAATTATCGCTGCTCGTGGACGTAGACATATTATCGAACCACATAAATATTATTTCTTGTGTGTTTATGTTTGATTTTATTTTTTTATTTGATCGTCCATCATAGGATTATTGATTAGTCAGGGAACTTTCGTGCAACTTATGATGCTCTATATTTACCAGCTAAGAACAAGATGTTTACTTACTCCTACCATATAGCACGGCATGGGAACCCATGTTGGACGGCAGAAGCATGGTCAAACAAACAAGTGCAACGTGATAGCAGTCGAACATTTACTTTCCAACTCACCTTGTTTTCGACTTTACAGACAGTGCTGTGGCCGTCATCAAACAATAAACATGTTGTAAAGGGTACCTCTGTTTGCACCTACCACATTTTTTGGGGGTGCCTACACTGAAAACCGTTGACTGCATAGAATATAATAATGGTTATCGTTTTTCATTTCAAACTTCCATCTTCAGACCATAGTAATGCCTTCAGGTGATAAAAGATTTTATTGGTTAGCTTTATTAATTTCCACGGAATCTTGGAGGGTACTTACACCAAAAACCATAATCTTGGAGGACACCTGCGCCAGAAATGCTTAGGGTCGGTTGTTTTTACTTTTTTAGCGATCGCCAGCTATGGGATCTGTTTGAGCAGATTTTGTCTGTTTTGGTGGAGAGCAGGCAAGAGCTATTTTATCACTAAATATCCATAGATTTATTTTGAATGGGTAGCTTTATTAACATCCACAGACACCTATGCCAGAAATGCTTAGGGTTATTTTTTTATAGCGGCGGCCAACTCTCAAATCCGCGTGAGCAGATTTTGTCTTTTCTGGTGGAGAGCAGGCAAGAGCTATTTTATCACTTAAAATAGCTTCCTATCATAGCATATATGGTAGAGAACTGTGATACCAAACACCATTACAGCTTCCCGCCAGAGACAAAGAGCCACTCTCTGGCCGGGAAGGGATAACGCAAATGCAGCCTTATTTTTGCACTTCTATGGTCCGATACAATTTGCTTCCTGATCATGATTAAAATACCAGCCGATATATACGGGTCCAAGATAGACCCGACACAGATTTAATAGGGTTCACACCACCCGGTATTTTCAGTATGGAACCGGCACAGAGGCACCTAGATGAACACTTGTTAATTATATGGGAAAATTAATTTGTTCAGCTACCCTACCAAGTGTTACAGCAGATCGAGATCCACGTGGCAAATGTTGCTCTAATGCAATCCAGATGAAATAATAATATTCGGTATGGTAGCCCCCCCACCTCACATGATGAGCATGAAAACTGTGCTTTAAGGGGAGTGTGGACCGTTTCATCAAATAGAAAAGTAAAGTAGTTGACGACCTCCTTTCCAGTCCATTTCATCTTGCTGACTATTTTTGTCTACAAGTTTATACACATAGGTAACAAGATTAAACACGTAAGGTAGGGAAAGAAGAGGATTCGTGGGAGGAATTATACCATGGTGCACTTACTTCACGAAAGGCCAGTGGAGTGTCAGTTTTTCCACCGTTGATTACCGATGAAATCGCAGCAATGTCGGCCGTAGGCCATAGCTTCATTACCCCAGACGTATGGTACAGATTACATCAACCGTTCAAAAACAAATGAACGTTGGTGCAAAGGGTGTGCACTACCTAGCAATAGAATCGACGTTCGTATTTGGTGCTCGGGTCATCTTTGTTCTACACATGAACCCCATAGGAAGAGGAGAAAAATGTCCATGTGGCTAGATATTGTATGGATAGGGCTCAGCCAAAAAGTCACAGCCAGTAGATCGCCCTGATCGTCTGATTACGAGCTTATGGACACCAAAGGAGTTCTGATTGGTTGGTTGGGATTTTGGTATGACTATTGGGTTGAGTCTCGTTTACGTAAAGGTTAGCCGCTTGACTCGCCATATTGATTACCATGTGTTCCACACTTAACCCTTTCGTGAAAGAAACAAAAAAAACAACAACATAGGTAACCCAAACACCAAAAACAGTGTTTCTTTTGTATAAACTGCTGGATGTGAAAGTAAAAGTTGGAGTAGCTATGCTTAAAATACATTTGGTGATGGTTTTCATTATCTTCAGTATTGATATTTTATTCCTTTTTTTAATTTATTTTTATTTTTTATTCAGTGTCACCGGTATGACTCATAGTCACCAATTGAGTGGTAGTTCAATTGGTATCTGTCCTCCATCCTTTATGTGGCTTGAGGCCATGAGTTTTAAACTAATCATTTTGGTTCCTCCTTTACTAATAAGGTGAAGGTTGTTAGATAAAATTTATTTCCCTATGTGTCATTCAATGTGAAGGCTTTGTTGTGAGATTTATTCTCTAAGTGTTGCTCCCAAATTTTTATACTCTCTACGATATATAAGGCACATCCATTGCCTATGCTGCAGGTATCATAAAAAAAATAAGGTATCATAAAAAAAATAAGACTCAGTCATCAAGATGGGAGGGTTGTTTGTTAGGATTTATTCTCCTATACATGGTATCAAGTATCGGCCGATACCAATACGTATCACCGATACATATCAGTATCCAACTTGGGTATTGGTATTGACCGATACGTGTAGTGACCGATACAATATCAATATCGGCTGATGCCTCTAATTTATTATTATTATTATTTTATTTTATTTTATTTTTAAATTGGCGATATGTATTGGTATCAACCGATTAGTATTGGTCCTCCATGGACCGATACCGAGTTTGACACTTTGCTCCTATGTGTCATTCAATGTGAGTGCTTTCACTATAAAAAATAAGATTATTAGCGACAGTTTTTTTTAATAAAAAACTGCCGCTATTAGTCCTGTCGCTATAAAAACTGCCGCTATTATTTTTTTAGCGGCAGTTTTTTGTAACGACAGGACTAATAGTGGCAGTTTTTTATTAAAAAAAATTGCCGCTATTAGTCTTATTTTTTGTAGTGTTTGTTGTAGGATTTATTCCCCAAGTATTTAAAAACTAAGAAAAAATTGAGAAAAATATAAAATATATGAAATTTTAGGTATATGAAAATCCTACAAGTATTTAATCAAATATTTTATTTTCTTTTTATAATATAATATATAAGTTTAAACATATTTTAAGGTTCTAACTAATACTCCAAAATATTTACGTATTAGAGAAAGTGAAATTAATTTCTTATTGCTTTGAGTCATTATAGGCTTTGTAGCCAATGCCAACGTCTGTGGTGACGTACGTTGTGGCCCCTCAGGTCGCTCTTCTCAGACTTTACAACGGCCCACTCTATGGCGGCTAACACTATAATGCTCCTCTTTGGAGTTCACAGGTAATTTTTTCCCTAGGTTGTCCCTTCCATAACTTGAACTCAATGTGGTGCTTGCTTAGTGCTTTGATACAATTTGTTAAGGTTCTAATTCATATTCCAAAAATGCTCATGCATTAGTAGAGTATGAAGTTAATTTCTTATTACTTTGGAGTCATGAAACATGAGTTTTATACAAGTTTTAAATATTTTTTGAAAATATAAAATATTTCCACTACAATAAATATTTTTTGAAAAAAATATATAAATTAAAATTTCAAAAATGAATCAAATGGCATCACCTCCCATGTTATGGCATCGGCACCAAAATAGATATAACTAATACGATCCCGATGATATTACGAATTTTAGAAAAAATAAAATAAAAGATAAAAATGCGTCCATAAAAGCAGACTTTTTGCAATAAAACCAACTTGGTCAAGATGAGTTCACACGTGGACGAATTCAGAGCTGAACACGAGTCACATGCTTATGTAGAGGATTAGCACGGGGCCCACGTCCGCAACATTGCAGCAGTTATAATAATAATTAGGGTTTTTTACAAATACCCCTTTATGTTATGCTGAAATTGCATAAAAACTCTTAAGTTATGTCTATTTATACTACACTCCCTATATTTATGCTTCCTTTATAAATACCTTTCTGCCGTTAAGTGGCAATTAATTAGTCGTCATTTCTTCAATTAAATGATGTATTTGCCCTTACTTAATATTATATATAAAATAGTCATTATATTTTTCTCAATCGCATTTTAAACAGTAGATAAGCATCAGATCCTGCCCAAATTTTTTGGGTAGAACATGATTGATCTCTTCTAAGTTGTCTTGTTACCTGATTTTCAATTTGAATGTCCATGATACCCAGTTAGTTCGTAACGATGGTAGGGTCGGGATGGTACAAACGGGGGTAGCATCTTAGCGCTACCCACTAGTCAAGCGAGCGTCATAGACATCCAAATCGAAAATCAAGTAACACGGCAACTTATAGAAGATCAATCATATTCCACTCAAAAAATTTGGATAAGATCCGATACTTTTCCACCATTTAAAATGCGGTCAAAGTTGAAAAAAATATAATGATTATTTTATATATAATGTTAACTAAGGGTAAACAAGTCATTTAATTAAAAAAATGACGCCTAATGAACTGTTATTTAATGGCAGGGGCTATTTATAAAGGAAACATAAAAGTAGGGCGGCAAGTGTAAATAGGCATAACTCAAGGAGTTTTATACAATTTAAGCATAACATAGGGGGTATTTGCAAAAAACCCAAATAATTACTTGTTGCTATTACTTAAATTCAACGATTAATAATTACTTATAATTTATTTAAGGGAGCCATCGCTTGCACATGCTTTTTGAGTAATTACACCAGTGAGCCATTGCTTGCACATGCTTTTTGATTAATTACACCAAGGTTAAAGAAAGACTTTGTATTGAAGGGACATGTGATATATGAAATCGCAATCTATACCGTCTGATTTAAATCTCATGATATATAGATTCTTAGTGAATAAGATTGGAGCAAAGGACAATATTTATTATATGATCTATTGTTGTCAATCATTGAATCAAACAGTAGCCTTTGACCATATTTAATCATATGGTGAAGATTATATTTCATGCCAATCTTCTCCACTAAGGATCTATAGATAATGAATTTTAAATCAAACGGCTCAGATTGCATTTTCACATGTCACATGTACCTAAATTATAAAGTCTTTTTTTAACCTTGGTGCAATCACTTAAAAAGTTGGCTTCCTTTATTTAAATAATATTTTTATTTGCAACTATAGTTATGAGGTTAGAATCTATGGTTGCAAATAATACTACCCATTAGTTCAAGCAAATCATGATATTGGAGTTAGGCGGCTTTAGCTAGGTCAATTTTTATCTTTTGAGGAGCAATCTTTGCAACCCAAAGAGTCTTGGGGGACAATTGATGGTTCCATCTTTCATATTGTAATCATATGTTAGATGTAATTTTTCATCTTAATCATGCACATATCAAATCTTGAGGTTATGGATCACATATCAGACGGTTAGATGTTGATTACGCACGACACCGTCTATGATAAAAATGCACCATGGTATGCCATATTCACAATCACTTTGAGGAAGTGTGCCACATATAATCAACATTGACCGATTAATAATTGCGGCATGATCTTAAGATTTAATGTGTAGATTAGAACAAAAACGACCTCTATCATGGTTTAAGACAACCAATAGTGTCAGTGGTAGAACCATCACGAGAATCTTTTGTTGCAAACATCCCTACCTTTTTTTTTTTTTTTTTTATGGTAAGAAAATCTCTCCAAGCACCTACTATTAGTTTTAATTAATTATTTTTTGGGTTTTTTGCAAATACCCCCCTTGAGTTATGCTGATATTATAAATAACCCCCCCAATTATAGTTATTTGCTTTAAACCCCCTAAGTTAGCATTTTGGTGTTAATAAAATACCCTCTTTAACGGATGCTACTTTAAATGGTTAACCAGCCGTTAAAGAATTGCCTAAATACCATATTTATCCTTTTTAAAATTAAATTACTAAATTACCACCTTGTACACGTGGTAAGAGTAATTTTAAATTCACCCCTCCACTTACAAAAAAAAATAGTTTTAAATCCACCCACCAAATATTTGAGTTCACCCACGCTGAAAAACATTGACTACATTGAATCGGATGATGGAGATCGTTTATCGTCCCAACCTTTCACACGATGGATCTTGAGATCACGGTGACACCATTAGACGGTTGACTGCATTGAATCGGATGATAGAGATCATTTGTCGTCCCAACCTTTCACACGATGTATCTTAAGATCATGGTGGCACCATCAGACAGTTGACTGCATTGAATTGGACGATGGAGGTCGTTTATCGTCCCAACCATTCACACGATGGATCTTGAGATCATGGTGGCACCATCAAACGGTTGATTACATTGAATCGGACGATGGAGATTGTTTATCGTCCCAACCTTTCACACGATGGGTCTTGAGATCATGGTGGCACCATTAGATGGTTGATTTTTTATTTTATGTGCTACACACCCAAAAAAATTATCTTAAAATTAATCTTAACCGTATACGTGATGTTAAGGTTACTTTTCCGAGATGTGTGTCACGAAATAAAACACTGATCATCTAATGGTATGCCTAAACGATCTCCATCGTCTTATTCAATGCAATCAATGTGTTTTAGCGTGGGTGAACTCAAAGATTCGGTAGATGGAAGCAGACGCGGTTAGACAATCCAATTCCTAAAAATGAGTCTTGAATCATATAGGAAATTGGAGGGAATAGTATTTTGAGTGGAACATATAGATTGAAGGTTTTCTTTTCAAGAATAATCGCATCGTTTGCCACAAATCCTCCATTGGTTGAGTATTCGTCCAAACGTTGGCATGCTTTAATGGGGGAATTACCCATCTGATGAGTCTTGAATTTGATGGGTGAATAAAGGGCCTTTTAGAAGAGTACCTTTAAATCCACCCACTAAATCTTTAAGTTTACCTATGCTAAAACACGTTGATTGAATTGAATCGAACAATGGAGATCATTTATCCTCCAATTCTTTCACATGATGGATCTTAAGATCATGATCATACCATCAGACGGTCAGTGTTTTATTTCACGTGGCACACATCTCAGAAAAGTGACCTTAACATCACATGCATGCTTAAAATTGATATTAAGGTCACATTTAGGGGTGTGTACCACATGAAATAAAAAATCGACCGTCTGATGGTACACCCATGATCTAAAGATCGATCTCATGAAAGATTGGGACGATAAAAAAGCTCCATCGTTTGATTCAATGTAGTCGATGTGTTTCAGCGTATGTGAACTCAAAGATTTTGTGGGTGAATTTAAAGGTACTCCTTTTAGAATAGTGATAAATTATAATGGCATGACTTGTAAATAAAGGTGAATGAAGGGCATTTTAGAATGGTGATAAACTTTAATGGCATGACTTGTAAATATAGATGAATTAAGGGCTTTTTAGAATGGTGATATTTTTAAAATATTGGTTTTATTAAGGGCAAAATAGGCTTTCCGTCCAGAATAAATACCCATAACACGGGGGGGTATATGCAAAAACCCTTACTATCTCTATTACTATTACTATTATTACTATATAAAAGCACTAATCTACTCCTAATATAACTCCTTATATACCCCTATAGTTTAATAAAGAAGATAGAATCTTACTTTTATTGTAAGACTTTTTCCTTCATTTCATAAATATCTAGCACGTGAAATCACTCCATCATTTTATTTAATATCTCCTGAGATTTATCTTGCTTAAAATTAGACATTTAAGTGAGAAAAAAAATATATCTTAAGAATCTGAAATCATAAATATCTCCTAAATCACTCCACCGTTTTATTTATGGAGCCATTACTTGCACACGATGTTTAAGTGCACCGAAGTTAAAGGAAGACTTTGTATTTTAGGGATATATGGCATAAGAAAATGTAATCTAAGCCGTCTGATTTAACGTTCATGATCTATAGATCCTTAGTAGATAAGATTGGAGTAAAACACAATATTTATCATGTGATCTATTATTGTCAATCATTGAATCAAATAATAGCCTTTGACCATATTTAATCACATGATGAAGATTATATTTCGTGCCAATCTTATCCTCTAAGGATCTATAAATCATGAACTTTAAATCAAACGGCCCAGATTGCGTTTTCATATGTCCCTAAATACAAAGTTTTTTTTAACCTCGGTGCAATCACTTAAAAACGAGTGAAAGTAATAGCTCTCTTTATTTAATATCTCCTAAAATCTCTCTTGCTTAAAACTAAACTTTAAATTTTGAGTGCCTTTATTTTCACTCACTTATTCTTTCCATCCACCCTCATGAGTGGGTGGATGGAAAGAATATATGAGTGGAAATAATGTAAGGCAATAGTAATCTTTATTAATTTTCACCCAAATATTATTTCCATAATTTCCTTTTAAAACCATCCCATGGAAAGTAAAATAAAAAAATTTTACCCCAAGATTACTACTAGGGCCTTATCTCACCTCCATGCATTGATCGCTTTGAATAATAGGATGGAGATAATTTTTTTTCCCAATCTTTCAAAAAGTTAATCTTGAAATCATAGACATATCAGCAGAAGATCAAAAGATCATAATTTTATTTCACATGGCACACTAATTTAAAATATGACTCTAAAATCAGATGACCTATATTATACTCAAACATAAGGGATCTTGACATCATGAGCATACCATCAAAATCTTATAGTCTCATACTAGGACCAAAATTTTGAGATTCTTAGAGTTGAAAATAAATGTACCTTATCACAAAGAGAAACTCTCTAAAAACCTTATGTGAGAGAGAAAGAGTCGTGGTCTAACATAAAATCTGATGGAGTCATTACTTGCACCATAGTAGTTAGCTCTGATGGAGCCATTACTTATGTGTCCAATGAGTTCTAACCCAACAATTTAGAATTCTCTCAAGTTATCCTTATTTTAGTAAAATTTTCACGAGTTCTAAATTCTAATAATAGTTTATTAGAACACATTTTTTAACTGAAAATCTCATGAAATTTGAGAGGATTTAAACTAATATTGAAAATGGGTTATCTCATATATAATAAGGAGCTATTATTTAGCACATACAAGTCATACGAACAAAAATGGTTACTTCTATTTGCACCTACCTAATGTTTAAGTGCACCTTAGCCAAACCTCAATTGTCCGCTTTGAATTACACGAAGGAGATCTTTTTATCGCTCCACCGTTTAATTGTTGACTGCCTTGAATCAGATAGAAGCTATTTTTCGCCTTAATCTTTCATACATTAGATCTTGATGATAAAGATATTTTTCAACCAAATATTCGACACAATAGATTTTGAGATCACAAGCCTAAAATCATATAATAGAAGACGTCTATTATGTAGAATCACTCATCAAAACGTCTGTCAGGTAGGATCAAGATCTTATTTATGACCATGGTCTCAATATCTATTGTCTCGAAGATTGTAATGAAAATTGATTTCCACGGTAGATTCAAAGCAGTCAATTGTTTAACCTCATGAAACCCAAGTTAAGACTTCTTTGAATGAGACGAGGGGGATTTTTATTCATCCAAATCTTCAACATAATATATCTTACATCATGGGACTACCATTAGACGATCATATTTTGATTTCACTTGGTGCACATCCCAACATAGGAACATGATCATGAGGCTAATAAAATATGATTCACGGATCACTTTTCGAGAGGTTTGTCATGTGGAATCCAAATCTTACCGTTTGATGGTAGGGCTATGATCTCAAGATTTTTTTTTATCTAAGATTGAGACGAAAAAAGATCTCTATCATCTCATTTAATATACGATAGAGATCATTTTCATCCAAATATTCAACATAATAAATCTTGAGATCATCAATGTATAATCAAACGATCAAATTTTGATTCCACATGACACATATTCCTAAAAAGGAATATGAATCGAATGTTTTGCTTAAACCACATTTCGGAAGGTTTAATACATGGAATTAAATAATATTGTCTGATGGTGAACCATGATCTCAAAATCTTTTATGTTGAAGTTTGAGACCAAAAATGATCTCCACCACCTATTCAAAGCCGTCAACAGTGCATAAGTTTATGCATTTGAACCGTGATTGAAACCACTTGATGGAGATCATTTCATCCAAATTTTCGACATACTAGATTTTGATATTATGAGCCTACAATCAAATGGTCAGACTTTGATTTCATGTGACACACATCTCAAAAATTCACATAATTATGGATATATTATCAAGAATAGTTCTTTGAATTATTTATCAGGAGGTCTATTACATGGAATCTAAATCTTACCGTATGATGATAAGACCATGATCCCAAGATCTATTGTGTCAAAGATTGAAAAGAAAAATCATTTCCATAAAAATATTAATTTTTTTTTTTATTTTTTAATAATTTTATAGATCAACACGTGCAACGCACGTACACTTTTACTAGTAAATAAAAAAAATCAATAAGGGTAGACCTTTTTTTTTTTTTTTTTTTTTTTTCTAATGTCCTATGGGAGGTGAACCTCTTAAGATTTGTGGAGTGAATCAAACTCTATATTAATATTTTCTTTTTTATTAATTTGACTGTTTATTTAAGATATTTATAGATTGTCTACTCAATTCAAATGTAAACATTTCAAATTCAAACTCAAAGATAGAAATTATTCCATCTTATCTAATAATTTATGGAAATGACTAAATTAAAAAAGTATTTCATTTAATATCATAAACACTATAGTTGAATATATTACAATTAGGGAATGCACGATGACATTTAAAATATGCATTAATGCATATATTAGCTTTTGAGGGTTTGACGGCATAAAAGATTTTTAAAAAATTAATAATCAGACAATATTATACAGGGAACGGGAAATAACGGACCATTCAATAAACTGCTCATGTTACATGATACAAGTACAAAGGGGCAACATTGCACATCGGGGCAGCCACTTATATCGAGCCACGAAAGTATCACTTGAATGATCAACCATTTCCCATCCATTCTTTATGATTTTTTAATCATATAGGAAAAGTATTTGATTGATTAAATTTAAATGAAATGTTATCTATTTTTTCTATAAATTTAAATTAAATATTATCCAGAAATCCGAATTAGCGTGGGCCATTGACTTTTTTGACAAAGACTAGCGTGGTCAAAACCGGCATGCGCCGACGGTACCATCACCGTCATCCAGCGAGATTGCTTTGGAGTTTCCACCATCCACACACATTTGTATATAAATATTAAATATTAGCTAAAATTAACTAAACGCTCCAAAAAAAAAAAAAAAAACAACTAAACGTTTAAAGAAGCCTATATTTTCTGGTTTTATCTCTCTGGCTTCTCCGGCTGAGTTGTGTGTGCCGCCATTAATCTACCGATGATCCGGGGTATCTGTTACCTTATTTGAGATTCAAGGTCAGTTTTTTCATCTGGGTCCTGATAAAAATCCCTTTTTTCATTATTATTTTTTGTCAATTATAATCTGATCACCTCTCTAGTTATTAGATTTGTTTGTGAGTAGAAAAATAAAAATAAAGAAAAGAAATTTTTGTGGGTGTGGAAGACTAATCACTTTTTAATCTTTTCTCTGCATGAGTGAGAAAAGGCCTCTTTTTTCTTCTTTTGTTGGGTTCATTCACCTGGCTCTGCTTCAAAACACCCTTTGTTTTTCTCTCATGGTCTCTCCTATTTCATTGTAATGCAGACTACCCAGATCTAAAAAGTTCTTAACCTTTTCTGATCACCTTCCAAAAATCCCAGATATCAAAACCTTGAACTCATTTCCCATCATTTGTTTTGGATTTGGATTACCTTCCAAAAATCTCAGATATCAAATCCTTGTGTACTCATTTCACCCACCATTTTTTTTTCCTGATTACCTTCTAAAAATCTCAGATATCAAATCCTTGTTCTCATTTCACCCACCATTTTTTTCTTGCAGTTTAATGAAAAAGAACCACAAAAATCTACTAAAGGAAACAAACCCATGTTTCACTGTCTCCATTAACCTCATCTCTTGCCATAAGTTACCCCAATCAAGATCCCAAACCCCATAAACTGTATCATTAAATTGATTACAAAAAGGCACAATCTCTAAATATTCTCTGATTTGATTCTTTACTCCCCCCACCTCTTCTCAATTTCAACAGACATGGCAGATCGCAGTCTTGATGCATCACCATTGCTCCAAGCTTCATCTCGAATACTTCCCGACTTTAAACAATCCATCAAACTAAAATACGTAAAACTCGGCTACCATTACCTAATCACCCATGGAATGTACCTCTTCTTATCCCCTCTAGTCGGCCTAATCGTCGTCCAATTCTCCACATTATCTCTGCAAGACCTCCAAGATCTTTGGAACCACCTCCAATATAATCTCATATCTGTAGTTCTCTGCTTGACCCTCCTCGTCTTCCTCTCCACACTTTATTTCGTTACCCGCCCACGCCCTGTCTACCTCCTCGACTTTGCGTGCTACAAACCTGATGAGGCTCGAAAATGTAGCCGTTCAATTTTCATGGATCGGTCTCGATCGGCAGACTCTTTTACTGAAGAGAATCTTGAATTCCAGCGTAAAATCCTTGAAAGGTCAGGACTCGGTGAATCGACTTATCTTCCTGAAGCGGTACTCAATGTCCCTCCAAACCCATCAATGGCTGAAGCAAGAAAAGAAGCCGAGGTAGTAATGTTTGGTGCGCTTGATCAGCTCTTCGCTAAAACATTAGTAAAACCGAAGGATATCGGAATCTTGATTGTGAATTGTAGCCTGTTTAATCCAACTCCTTCTCTGTCCGCCATGATCGTCAACCATTACAAGCTTAGAGGAAACATAGTTAGTTACAATCTGGGTGGGATGGGTTGCAGTGCGGGTTTGATATCTATTGCTCTCACAAAAGATCTTCTCCAAGTCTACCCCAATTCGTATGCTTTGATCGTTAGCATGGAGAACATTACTTTGAATTGGTATTTTGGAAATAACCGATCAATGCTCGTGTCAAATTGCCTGTTCCGTATGGGAGGAGCTGCAATTCTACTGTCAAATAAAAGCTCTGACCGACGTCGATCCAAGTACCGATTGGTTCACACAGTTCGAACTCACAAAGGGGCTGATGATAAGTGCTTCAGCTGTGTTACCCAAGAAGAGGACGCCAATGGGAAAATTGGGGTCTCTTTGTCGAAAGATCTGATGGGTGTTGCTGGGGATGCTTTGAAAACTAACATAACTACCTTGGGTCCTCTCGTGTTGCCCATGTCTGAACAGTTACTCTTCTTCAGTACGTTGGTGGGGAGGAAACTTTTCAAGATGAAGATCAAACCGTACATTCCCGATTTTAAGCTGGCTTTCGAGCATTTTTGCATTCATGCCGGAGGAAGAGCTGTTTTGGATGAATTGGAGAAGAACTTGCAGCTATCCGACTGGCATATGGAGCCTTCAAGGATGACTCTTTACAGGTTTGGGAACACTTCAAGTAGTTCTCTTTGGTACGAATTGGCGTATTCGGAAGCCAAAGGGAGGATAAAGAAGGGAGACAGAACATGGCAGATAGCATTTGGGTCCGGGTTCAAGTGTAACAGCGCGGTTTGGAAGGCTCTGAGGACCATAAATCCTGCGGAGGAGAAGAACCCATGGATGGATGAGATCGATCAGTTCCCTGTGAGCGTTCCGAAGGTCTCAATGATCTGAAATTCGATGCCAGTTTTACAGACATTGTGGAGGTATTCTGGCTATGGGCTTTTAGTTGTTGGAATGGTGTTCTTTTTTTCTGTTCATTGGTGGTGGAATTTGTTGTGTAATGGTAATGTAGGAGGGTTACAGAGTGGATTTCGAGTAGGTAACTATTGGTTTCTGGTTTTGTGTTCGGAGGCAGGTTTTTCTTTTCTTGGTGGTATTCATGTAGGAGATTGGTTCAGAATGATGGATGGCATTTGTCTGTGATATTAGAGTAGATTGGTTGGAAGGATGGTTTAGATTTGGAAGATAACTAGGTTTTAATGGGAGGACCATATTAAGAGAAGGTTGGTTTGTTCATCTTTCCTTCTCCATGAGTTGGTAGGTTTAGGGACTTGAATCTGGACTGATACCATTGATTAAATTGGCATTAATATTATCTTTGTTCTTGTTCATCCCAAGCTATTAGTCCGGTGATAGATTGTTGTTTCTAAGTTTCTGCTATCTGGCTGATGATAGAGCTTTAAATGGTTGAGGGAATTTTGACAATGGAGATCATTTTTCATTCCAATCTTCCACAACGAATCTTGAGATCCTGCGAATATCATCTGACAGTCAGTTTTTTATTCTGAGGCACACATCTCAAAAAGTGACTTATGAGCATTATGTGTGCAATGAGGTCTTTGGGTCGCTTTTTTGAGATGTATGTCACATGAAATAAAAAACTGATCATCTGATCAAATGCCCATATTCTCTGGATCAATTGTGTGAAAGATTAGAACAAAAAAAGGATCTCTATCTCTCCGAGTCAAAGACAGTCAACAGTTTTAGGCTGTAGTTAATGAGGATATTCAGTGTTTGGTGGAGGTTAGTAGCAGCCCCCTCTATTTATTTATTTGATGGGTAAGCTGAGCCTGTGACCTCAGCGTTTCAATATCGTCAACCTTAAGTTGAGCTACAGGCCTAACCTTAATTGTGGGCCCAAGAGGACCGCTTCACGCCAACTGGCCATATCGGAGTTTTATCCTTGTAAAGAATCTCAATCTCAATCACAAAAAGGTTTCATAACAATTTAAAGAGGTTTGAGAATTCAATTCAATAATTCTGAAAATGAAGAATCCAATCCCTATAACTCTGTTTCTGTAGCCATGACCCTTTCATCTTGAACTGAGGCGGATTTCTAGTTCTTCATGAAGTGAATAGTGTCGTGCTCTTGAGCTGAGAAAAAAGAACCATTTCTCCAATGAGCGAACTGCTCATTGCAGACAATTAGCTGGGTCTTGACACACGCAGAGACTTTAAAGAGCAAGGAAATCTATGTAGCCAATGCCATTATCTCTTCGCACCCACGTGTTCTCTAAAAGTGTCCATGTGTGCAACCCTATAAAAACAGTTGATTGGGTTGGATCAGACGATGGAGATCGTATTTAACCTTGATCTTCCACATAATGGATCTTGAGACCATGTAGCACCTATCAGACGGTCCGTTTTTTATTCCACATGTCACATATCCCCAAACGTGATTTTAGGGCCATATTTTGGGGATCAGTGACATGTGAAATAAAAAACTCACCGGCTGATAGGTGCTACATGGTTTCAAGATCCATTGTGGAAGATCGGAGTGAAACAAGATCTCCATCGTTTGATCTGATACAATCAATAAGTTTTAAGGGGCTCTGGTGCGTTTAGAGCTATCCTTATCTCTCCGCTCATTGTAGAAAAA
This sequence comes from Chloranthus sessilifolius, assembly GCA_021018995.1. Lineage (NCBI taxonomy): Eukaryota > Viridiplantae > Streptophyta > Magnoliopsida > Chloranthales > Chloranthaceae > Chloranthus > Chloranthus sessilifolius. Next base: position 34,549,667 of record CM037590.1, read on the forward strand.
TTCAATAATTAGAGTTTGCATTAGGTTATGGCTCTCAATGGGCTGGGCTGGCCCAGTTTGGCCTGCACTCGACCCAGAAAAAGTGGTACTTTCTATCAAGCAACCCCGGCCCGGTATTTGGATCGGGCTAAACATGCTGCAACCCGAGTCAATCCGGGCTGGGCTTGGATTGAGTATTTCAACACCTGGCCCGTACCCGGCTCGTGTATATATATATATATATATATATATATATATATATATATATATATATATATATATATATATATATACTTGTCCTTTTGAAGTTATAAAAAAATTTCTTTTAATTAAATATAATTTACTTAAATGCCTTAAGATTAATTGTTGTCCGTTATAATCATTGTTCAACAAACTAAAATGAAATATTTGAATCAAAACATGTAGTTGAGTCTCTATAATGTTAATATAATTATTTAATTAAATTTTTAACCTTCTTCAAACTTTTATTAAAAAAAAAAAAGTCCAAGCCTAACCAAAAGAAATAGTTCAGCGGCAACCTAAAACTGCCGCTATTAACAAAAAAAACTGCTGCTACTAGCCTTGTCGTAACTGAAACAAGAAGTTTTTTTTATTAATAGCGGCAGTTTTTGGCTGCCAAAATTTGCCCATAATAATCTTCTTTTTTGTAGTGAGCCCTAAAAAAATAGCCCAACCAAAATTTATTAAAAAAAAACAGCCGAAAAAAGTCCAGAAAAATACCCAAGCCCAGCCCGGCTCGGTAGGGGCCGAGCTGGGGGTGAGTACACTGCAGCTCGGGTTAGGACCAGACTAAAATTTTTGGGAACCCGACCCAGATAAGTTAGGACCGAGTTGAACCCCAACCCGGCCCATTGAGAGCCCTACCTTAGGTAAACAGGTCACCAATCTCAGTCTACTTGAACGAAGACTTGCACATATTTCTAGCCACTGCCTTGAAATCAGTGCTGGTACGTTTGACCATGTAGATGGACTGAAATTGATCCATGTCTGCAGATATTCGTAGGCACTAAAGTTCATTGACTTGAACAGATATTTATAGGCACTAAATCAGTAAAATTATTCTTATTTTTATTCACTCACTTTGGTTTGGCCCCATTCACCTAATAGTACAAACCATGGTTCAAAATATCGGCCCAAAATTTCGATTTTCGGCCGATATGTACGGGTTTCGGCCAAGCCCAAAACAAAAACCCAAAAATGGCCAAAATATACCAACCTTCAATTTATCGGCTGCTACACTGTTCAAAATACCAATTTTTTCAACAGAAAAAACAAAAACAAAATTTGACTGAAATCCTCAAATTTTTTATTCCGGCCAAGGCGGAAACCGAATTTTTAGGCCGATATTTTGATCCTTGGAACAAACCATTTGCCTCTTCAACCGTTCGGCCGGGCATCCATCCAATGCATTCTTTTTCATACAATTCCATACACTGAACGCCAATCAAAAGCCGCAGAAAATTCAGACCCTCTGAACTCTGCCAGACGAGAGAAATGAACATGCAAGCATACACATTGTATGGTGAGGTGAACCCTCTAATGAGCCTAATTAACAGTGTCACAATTATGTCAATTGGATTCGTATCCAACAAAAGTGTGCTGCATCTGCCTTTGTATTCCCCCACCGTTGGATCCAAACAAATCAAATAAACTTTGATCCCAATGCACTAGACATACGATGGCAAAGGTATCAAGCCATTTTTCAAATCGTCCATATGGAAGGCTAACACGTGGATTGTGATCACTCACTCCTTTTTTGTTTCGTCCATAGATACCCTAAAAATAAACTAAATCCTCTCCCTCTCTCTCTCTCTCTCTCTCTCTCTCTCTCTCTCTCTCTCTCTATTTAGATGTGTATAGAAGATCAATAAACAAATACACACTTTCTTCTTGGCGGGAAGGGATGAGGCTGTCAATGTTCATACATAAAACGTCTGCAAAATGTACACTCTAAAACAAAAGTACAAGTATTTCAATGCTTTCCATCCCAAGCAACAGAATAACAATTAACGAGGACTAGACAAAGACTAATAAGACTAATCCTTGGAAGATTTATTGATGAGTGACTTGTGGATGTGGGGGATCACACCACCTCCTGCTATGGTCCCCTTGATCAGTGTGTCGAGTTCTTCATCCCCTCGGATCGCAAGCTGCAGATGCCTTGGCGTAATGCGTTTCACCTTCAGATCTTTGCTTGCATTGCCAGCCAGTTCCAGCACCTCTGCCGTCAGATACTCCAAAATGGCTGCCGAGTAAACCGCAGCAGTTGCTCCAACTCTTCCATTAGCAGCAATACGAGATTTCAGCAGACGATGGATTCGTCCCACAGGGAACTGCAGGTACATGAATGAAGAGACATCATTAAGGGAGACGAAAAGGTACACTAAAAGAGAGTACAGATACGAAATAAACAAAGTGCACAAATAAGCTAAAAAAGATCTCACCAAATCTAACATCTTTTTGAGTTTTGATATTTATTATGTGTAGTTTGTTAATGAATTAAGAGCCATTTTGGACAAAAATCTAATCAGATTAGATTAATAGTGCTGCTGCCCCTTGAGTAAAAAAAATCAAAAGACTGTGTTCTTATACTTTATTCATGGTTAACAGTTTGCACCAAATCCTGATCACAGTCACTTCAAGTCCTACTTGAAACAAATGTGATCAGGATGGGGCATATGGTTCAAGATAATTACTATAGGATAGCGGCACTATTAATCTAATCTAGTAGGATTTTTTTGTATCCAAAATGGCCCCTAGCTTCTCAGTATTTAGAAACTAGGGTGAGAGTTGGAAATTAGTCATGCTGATTCCCATGTCCCCTGGACAAAAGGATTATTTGGCAGGGAAATGATAACACAGGATACAATTGATTGTATCATTAACATAACCATCCATCACCCATCAATGTAGCTGGTAAAATAATGTCTCTAATACTGCTGTCACTTTAGTAAGAATCCTATTACTTCAACATGGACCTTTGTGTAGGCAAATCAGTGTGCTAAGGGACAAAATTGAGTTCTTTTAAAATTTCCTTAAAACATACATGATAACAATGCTCTATTATTTGATCATTCATTTCAAGTTTTAAAACAACCAAATCAACCATACAACCACTCATTTAAAGTTTTAAACCAACCAATTCTATCATCAATATCCTATTAACTTGATATAGACGCATAATTAGAGAACTTACTTTCTAATACTAACAGGAAGTTAATATTGCCATCAACCAACAGACAGACTAGCTTGGATCGATTGCTCTTCCCATTAGACATGCAGTTCAGCAACAACTCTTCAATTGATGAAAATAACCAAAGTAGATTACAGGATATAAACTACAGAGGATGACAATAATGTATAACTCTTTGCACGCTGGTATTTGCTTGAATTAGATGATCATCATCATCCATAGATCCATCAATAAAAGGCATCCACTATGTGATATACAAGGGTTTACATGTGTTGGTGTCTAAGCTGATGAGATATATCAGATTTTGTAGACAGAGGGTACATAATAAATGTTAGGGATTCCAAAACCACTGATTTAAATAAATGAGATGATTTTGGAGCAATTTATTTGGTAGTTCTGGATTCTGTGGGCTATGCTTCAATCGGTTAGTAACTTGGGACGATGGTGGAATCATGGTCTTCAGTGTTGCTCTCGAGTAAGTATAGGACTCTCAGGAGATTATGGTAAACCATTAGGAGCATTGGGAAGGAGAGAAACGATAACTACCCCCCCCGAATAAAGCTTACAATTGGACTCCCTGAATAGAGAACTCCACCTGATTTAGTAAGTCTTGGGAATGTTTGTTATAAGGACGAGTGGATTCTCGTCCTACCCTAACTCAACTGGAGCTAGCTAATGTGTTGCACACTTGCAGTCATTCAACAGGGTCTATGACCTCTAGATGCCGAAGGACTCCGGGCTATCTCATAGTTCCTATGGGGGATGGAGATCATGGGAACAGCCAATGGATTTTCTTCCTTTTGCCACATTTCGCACAAAGGCTTGAAGGATGATGGTGCATGAAGTTGTTTGCTAGCAGCAACTTGATCCTATTCCCCAAGGATCTTACGTGTCCTCCCCCCCCTGCCCCAATAAAGCTTACAATTGGACTCCCTTCTAAGGGTTCTCATGATTTTGGAGGATCCAGCAACATGAGAACCAATAGTAGAGAACTCCACCTGATTTAGTAAGTCTTGAGAATGTTTGTTATAAGGACGAGTGGATTCTCGTCCTACCCTAACTCAACTGGAGCTCGCTAATGTGTTGCACACTTGCAGTCATTCAACAGGGTCTATGGTAGGTCTATGACCTCTAGATGCCGAAGGACTCCGGGCTATCTCATAGTTCCTATGGGGGATGGAGATCATGGGGACAGCCAATGGATTTTCTTCCTTTTGCCACATTTCGCACAAAGGCTTGAAGGGTGATCGTGCATGAAGTTGTTTGCTAGCAACAACTTGACCGTATTCCCCAAGGATCTTACGTGGGGGATTCCTGCAGAAGATGATCTTCGAGGTTCCCAAAAGTTGCATGATCAGATCGCTGATCATCTTATAGGCTTTGGCTTGTAAAGGATTTCTATTATGCCAAGATTGATTATATTAACTATAATTGGAGGCACTTCATAGCTCGTGAGTAGAGGAAAGACGAGTGGATTTCTAAGTTTACTTTTAATTGCAGATTGGAAGAGTTAATGGCGTGTTGCAAAAACACTTCCGAGTTCCATTTAATTCACTTTCTCTGGTCCTCTGGTCCATGCCACATTTCGTTGAAGGAAGATTGTACATCAAGCTGTTGAAAAGGGCCAACTGATCCTCTTCTCTAAGGGACCCTGGGGAAGATGATCTTTCAGGTTCCCATCTGATTAACAATCAATTCTATGCTCATTCAAATAGTGATGATGATCTATGGTTATCTTATAGGCTTTAGCATGTAAGGAGTTTATTATGCCAAGGCTTAAGATCTTTGCCATTGTTGGAGGCAGCACTTCAGAGCAAAGAAAGTATTGAGAAAAGGAAAGACAAGTGGATTACTCGAGTATAGTTTTGATAGAAGCTCCATCGGAAATTCCAAGCTTAAAAACAAAAACAGATTGTCTTATGTCGACATTATTAGTATGGGAATCCCCCTCAATGTAATGTAGGTGAATTACGAAGATGATCAAACAGAGAATATAAGACACAAGATTAGAATATCTTCACACTGTAATCCATCACACACACTGAGAGCGCATCAAACTTGAAGATAGGTTTGTAACCATACCCACAAAATGTCCAAATCCATGAGATTGTGATTTCTAGAACTCAAAAAGAGTTTTCTTCACTTTAAGCAAAGATCAACATAGCGGTTTCGGGCATGACCGAAACCAAAAATTTGAACCGAAATTTCGGCCGATAATTGCCCCTCCATATAGATTTGGACCGAAATTTCGGTTCAAATTATCATTTCAGTGGGAACCGAAACCGAAACGATTCGGCCGATAACTTTAGTTATCGGCCGAATTTTTGAACCATGACTTTTTAAGTATAAAAACTGTATTCAAGAAAAGAATAGCAACAATATACAAGGCTAGTCTAACCAAAAATATGAACTCCTAACTAACCTAGGAGGCCTGACTTTCGAAAATCAATAGGGAACAACATAATTAGAAGTCAAAACTCTAAAGGAGGGCCAGCACCCCAACATAATTCAGCCTTTTTGACATCTTAATTCACAGACCAAAATCACTTGTTATCCCCAAATTCATGAGATTGTGATTTGTGGAACACAATTCTTCTTCCCTTAAAGAAAACAAAAATGTAATACAAAGAAAATATTACAATATATGAAGTTAATCTAACTTAATTTACAGTTTCCTAACTAACAGATAACTTTGGATAATCAATAGGGATTAACATAATTAAAAGTCAACCTCTAGGGATGGCTGACACCCCAACTCAATTCAGACTTCTTGACATCTCAACTCAAGTAATGATGTGAACAAATATCATATCCCTTGTAAAGTTCCTGCACGCAGATATTAAAATCTCATAATGCCTCTTGTATTTCTCTCTTATTTGAGAATCCTAATTAAATTAGGGAACTCCTTTCCAATTAAAATAGGAAAGTCATCCTTTTTTGGGTCAAACTTCATTCACACATTGGGCATCACCCTTTTTCTTAATCTGCACATTCACGGTCCCAGTTTCTCATATGCTATTTAAGTCATCACGAGACATCTTAAAATATCACAACGAAAAGACCTCTAGCTCATTTGGTCAGACTGTAGGTATGGTGTATTAGTGTGTGTAGTACCTCATTAGGTCATGGGTTCAACTCTCAGACTTTAATGAGACTTTACCGAGCAAAAACAAACAAACAAACAAACTTAAAATATCACATAAAGTGTGTCACGTGTTGCATTTAACTTCGTATCTTGCATTCTAACTAAAACCAATCTATTCTTAGTTAATAGGGATGCCATATCATACGAGAAAGAGTGCCAAAATAGAGCAAACAAAAAAGGGTCATAAATTGTTGTATGGACCGTTTTGTTTCTTTCAATCAGATTCTTAGTGAAGTAAGGCTAGTAGCAGATACATTGGCTAAACGAGTTGATAATAATAGTCTTGTTATAAGGATGAGCTACTCATTGCCACAGTTTTGTTGTTAAAAGGGGGTTCCTTCTTCATGGCAGCTTCTTTTTCTAGCATTTTTCTATTAATTGCACTAACTTTTTTCTCAAGAAAGTGATGCAGGAAAATCGCTCGCTAACCCTAAAATAGCATAAATCCCTCACAACAGGGGTTAGGGTTCTCAATCTTCAATTAAAACAAAAAAATAAAATAAAAGAAGAATAAGATAGAAGATCTTCGGAATCGCTCCAAAGAGACTGCTTAGACTATATGCTCGGCAAGTTCGTATTCGGGTCTACTTGGAGGGGGTGGATGCGGGCCTGTTATTCCTTTGCCTAGTTTTCTATGATGATTAATGGGACACCAGCAGAGTATTTTAAAAGCTCCAGAGGGTTTCGCCAGGGAGACCCGCTCTCCCCCTTCTTATTCAATATGGTGGGCAAAGCGCTATCCGGCCTCAATGTGCGAGCGAGCCAACTTCAACTCATTTCCGGTATTCAGGTGGGATCTCAGGGACGTGTCATCACACACCTCCAGTATGCTGACGATACCGTCCTTTTTGGGAAGGCTGAAATAGAGGTATGCTATCAGAGATCCTTTCCGTGTTGAGGCTGTTTCGGGGCAGCGAATTAATTTACAGAAGTCGGCTATTATTGGCATCGGGACCACAAATCTACTAATGGTTGAGTTAGTGAATACGGTGAACAGCGGAATCGAGAAGCTTCCAATCAAATACTTGGGCCTGCTACTCGGGCTAAGACAACCGTCAACTAGAGCATAGGACCCGGTTATTCAAAGATTCGAACAACAACTGTCCTCTTGGAAGGGGAAACTGCTCAACAGTGGAGGTCGTCTTGTCCTGGTAAAATCGGTCCTATCCAGTCAGCCCATTTTCTATATGTCGATGTTCAAATGCCCGATAGGTGTGATCAACCGACTCGAGCAAATCCAACGGAACTTCCTTTGGGGGGGGGGGGGGTCGGGTCTTGATAAACGATACCATCTGGTTAATTGGGACACCCGTCAACTGCTCGTAAGTTGTGGAGGCCTTGGTATTCGCAGCTTGAGGTGGACCAATATCGCGCTACTAGGGAAATGGTTCTGGCGAGCGGGTATGGTGGGCGAAAGAGATAGCCTTTGGCGTGTTGTGTTGGCAGAGAAGTATGGAACATCGAATGAGAATTGGGGCATTAGGGTCCACAGAGGCTCATCGGCCTAGTGGAAAAACATTAGTGATACATGGGCTCTTTACGCTAAAGGGATGAAATTCAGTTGAGGTTGTGGGTACCCGGATTCGGTTCTGGGAGGATGCATGGATGGAGGGTGGCCCTCTCAAACATTTTCTCCCCGACATTTACACCATTTCCTCGAACCCCATAGGGATGATTGACGAATTTGTCACTGAAACACTTGGAGGAAGAATGTGGGGTGTCACCACTCGAAGGTTCCTAAAAGATGAAGAGATGACCTCTTTCGCTAAACTGCTGCAATCTCTCTACGAGACGGTTCAGAACCCTCAAGGGCAAGATGAGCGGGTCTGGAATCTGAGCAAAGATGGTTGCTTCAGCGTCAAGTCATACTATCGAATGCTTGTGAGCCACCCACTGATCATATTTCAAGGAGCGGGGCTGTGGAAGGCGGCCATCCCGCCCAAAGTAAAATTATTCGTGTGGACGCTATTCAAAGAAAAAATTGTAACGTTGGATCAACTACTTCGGCAGGGGAAGGATATTCCTAACAGTTGTGTGATGTGCACTCAAGGGGAAGAGTCCGCCGCTCATATCTTCCTTCACTGCGAGATTGCCCGCAATATTTGGAGCGTAATCCTTCAATCTTTTGGCATGAAGTGGGTTACCCCTTCGACGAGTTACCTTCAGTACCTGGGGTGAGCCTCGGTCGGCTTCGAGGATCAGCTAGATGATTACTGGAAGGAGGCTTTCTTTGTAGTCTGTTGGAGCATATAGCACCAGAGAAATAAACGGATTTTCGAACATAAAAGCCGGCCGGTGGGGATGATAATAAAGGCAGTTAGAGATTTGATGTGGTTTTGCGTCGCTAGAGGTGGGGATGTAATTAGGGGAGAAAATTCTCCCTGAGACCCAGGTTAACTAGGAAGCTGGTCTGGCTGTTCGTGGTTATTTTGTTCTTTGCTTTTTGTTGCTTTTTTGGTCGTTCTGTCTTGTATTGGTCTGTTCAATGTCTTGCTTGTTATCAATATATTTTCTTTACTGATAAAAAAAAAAAAAAAGACTTGTCGGCCTCGCACCAACGATAACTTTGAAGAATCACTCATCAAAGGCGAAAACTCATCTCAAGTTTTCTAAATGAAAGAATCACTCTTTCACAAGATGCACAAAAGCAACTTAATTTTTTCATTCATCGTTCACCGCTAAACTTTGTTTTTACATGCCATTAAATAGGCTTAGACAACCTTAACTAAAACAATTGAAAATAAGAAACTAACTAACTAACTAAAACTTCAAATAATTAACTGAAACCACTAATAACTAACTGAAACCGCCAATAACCAACTGAAACCGCCAATAACTAACTGAAATTGCCAATAACCGCCAACTTGGTGACGTCCTTTCTGTAACCACTGATGTCTGTTTTGAAGCTACGGATGTCCATCATATGTTGACGAACTTTGTTTCACGGATCATTTGAAAACCCATCTGTGGATCCACTTCTTCCTTATTGACTTTCTTCATTTGACCCGGCCACGATCCAAACATACAGATCTAAATTTCGCATCAAAAAGGCAAATATATTAGAATAAAAAAGAAAAATACGAACATGTGCAACAGCGAAGAGCTAAAGCACAATGCAACAAAGCCCAAAATAAAGGGAACAAAGAACAAAGAAAGGAATACCCACAAAAAGAAACCTCAAACAAGCCATGGGGGAAGCCTGACAAATGGGAAACCCGAGAGAGCGATCCCACAAACTAGGACATACTCAACTTATCCCATTTATCAATCAAGTCCCACTCTCTCTGACCGCCTCTTTATATATATATATGATCAGTAAAAAGTCTTATATTGAAAACACAGCAAGGCGCTGAGAACCCAAAACAATCAGAAAAAACTGACAAAAGAGACCCGCAAAATGGGCGAAAAACATAAAGAGGAGAAAAGAAAGAAAAATAAGGGGGAGCAAAATGGCGCAACCGCAACAACAAGCATGAGACCACCACTCAGCCTGGATCCCACACAGTAAAAGCTTGTCCACTCCCCCTCGCACCATCCCTTCCCCAAAAGCCGACAAGGTCCATGATGGATTGGACAATGAGACCCATAGGTCTGCTAGTAGACTAAAAAATTCTGCTTCGCTCCAAACAATGCACCAAAAACCGCTAAGGCAAGACATCTAGTTTGCAATGATTTGTCGATATCCTTCGCATGGGCCCAACTAAGCAGTGCCGTAAGGGGTCGCCACCATAACCCAACTCAGCCCAAGAGTTTGAGTACCGTGATTCCGTGATGGAGTCGGCCATACTACAAAGGAGAAAAGGTGCATCAGAGTCTCCTCACCAGATCGCAAAATGACATGTCGTCGCAACATCAATCCCTCCTCAACAGATGATCCCGCTGTGAGAACTCTATCCCACATAGGGTCCACACAAAGAATCGACCAGAGGGATTGTGAACTGCCCACGCCATCGCCTCAAAGAGCACCACGACGCAAGTCTCGAGACTGCATGTGCTTTTCACCGTAAAATTTACTATTTTGACTGCTCACACCTCTCGATCCACCTCCCTTGTCATATTCATTGCCGCTACGCCGCATAACAAATTTAAGAAGTCTCAAGACATCTAATTGCCTCACTGGCCATTCGTAGACCTACGCCCCCATCATCAGCTGTGACAAATTGATGAATCGTCCCTCCCTGGTTGGTTGAAACAGCATAGATACCCGGGAACGTGGATTTCAAGTTGGAGGGTGTTAACCATACGTCTTCCCAAAACCGAATTCTGGTACCGCATCCCCAGTTGAAAGCCAGTCCTCTACGAAAGTTGGGCCAGATCCGGCACAGCCCTTTCCACCAAGCCGATGCGCCACTTCATGCAATCGGACATATACCCCAGTCACCGGGTGCATGACCATATTTTTGGACCAGCACCCTCCGCCACAGCCCGTCTCTGTCGACATCCGTACCCGCTCTCCAAAACCATTTCCCAAGAAGCGCGTTGTTGGTCCGCCTGAGGCAACGAATACCCAACCCCCCACATGCGACTGGCAACTGACAGACCTCCCATCTAACGAGATGACACTTTCGGCCCAATCCCGACCCCTCCCACAAAAAGGACCGCTAGATCCTCTCAAGTTTGCGTATTACCGTCGCCGGGAAGTGAAACATCGACATATAGAAAATGGGTAAAGAAGCTAAAACCGCCTTGATGAGAACCAGCCTGCCAGCACTGCTCATATGTTTCCCTCTCCAGGTGGACAATCACTACTCAAAGCGATGGACGACCGGTTGCCAATCACGAACCGATAACTTTCTGATACCCAAAGGGAGCCCGAGATAGGTAATAGGCATGTGTGTGATGGGGCACCCAACAGAATTTGCCAGCTCCTCCAACTCCTCCTGACCCACTCCAATTCCAGTGATGGAGGATTTAAGAAGGTTAGTGCGCTGGCCCGAGATGGCCTCATATACTGATAGAACATCCCCGAGCGCCTGGAACTCGGCGTTGTTAGCCTTCCCAAACAGAATCGTGTCATCCGCATACTGTAGGTGTGTAATACAGCTGCCGTGCACTCCCACCCGGATCCCCGAAATCAGTTGCCGCTCCCTAGCCTGGTCGAGCAAGCGGGACAGCATCTCACTCACGACGTTGAAGAGGAAGGGGGATAGAGGATCCCCCTGGCATATGCCCCTAGAACTTTTGAAGTACCTAGCCGGAGCCCCATTGAACATAATCGAAAACCACGCGGAGGAGTAACAGCCCCGCATCCATGTTCTCCAATTATCACCAAACCCCATCCTTCCAAGCATGTAGTCCAGTGCCTTCCAACTGACCCGGTCATAGGCCTTTTCCATGTCCACTTTCCAAACTGCCGCGGGGCATCGTTGAAGGTGAGCATAATGGATAGTCTCGTTCGCCACCGCAACCAGATCGACCAACTGTCTTCCCCTCACAAAAGCCCCTTGATTCCCCGAAATAAGATTGGCCATCATAGGTTTGAATCTGTTTGCCAGCACTCTAGCCATGATTCTATAAGTGCAGTTTGTCAAACTAATGGGCTAAAACTCCGAGATGTCATCAGCCCCCTCTCGCTTTGGGATAAGGAAAATGAAAGTGGATCCAAGCGCCCTCCCGATGAAGCCATCAGCGTGAAATTCTGCCATAATCTCCATCAGCTCAGCCTTGATGAGATCCCAGAATGCCTGAAAGAACTCCATCGTGAACCCATCCGGGCCAAGGGCCTTGTTTCGTCCCCCCGATCGGACTGCTTGCCACACTTCCTCCTCCGTGAAATTCTGTTCCAGCACCTCCCTTTCCGCTACCGAGATAGATTGAAAAGGCACCCCCGGCAGCTGAGGACGCGTGAACCCATCATCCGTGTATAGCGATTTATAGAACTCAACCACTTTCTCCCGAACTTAGTTGTCCCCTCAGCCGCATCCCCGTTCACCACAATCCTCCCCAGGAACTTAGACTGAAATTTAGCATTCGCCACAATATGAAAATACTTAGTGTTCGCATCCCCCTCCTTTAGCCACTTAACTTTGGCTTTTTGCATCCAGCAGATTTGCTCAGACCTACAGACACTGTCAAACTCCATCTTCAGCCCCAGCCGTTCCTCCCTTTCCTCCCCATTTAGATCCCTTTCTTCTTCTAGATCATCAAAGGTCTTTAACCTCCCCAGCAGAATTTCCTTCCGGGCCTGCACCCTCCCAAACACCGTCCGATTCCATTCCTTAATCCTCGCCTTCAAGTGACGAAGCTTGGAGACAAATCGGTATGCTGCAGTTCCCGTGCATGTCCTCTCCCGCCACCACACCGTAACATGTTCTCGAAAGGACTCCTCCAACAGCCACATGTTCTCAAACCGAAACGGGATCGACCCCCTCCCTCTTGGATCCGATGTGCACAACAACGGGCGATGGTCGGAGACCGGTCGAGCAAGAGCATCCAACCTCGCCCCTGGGAACAATTGAATCCATTCCACCGATACGAGGAATCGGTCCAATCTGGAAAGCGACGGGTTCGCCCGCTGATTTGACCACGTGAAACGAGCCCTCGAGAGCTGGACATCCATCAGCCCCCAGTCGGTAATGAATGTGTTAAACTCCCGCATCACTCTCGCATTAGGCGTACCACCCTTCTTCTCAAATTCCCACCTGATCGCATTAAATTCCCCCCAAAGCATATAGGATAATTCCATCGACCCGCCAAAGCCGCTAATTCAAACCAGAAGTCGCGACGTTCGGTATCCGAAGATGGCCCATAGATGCCAGCAAAAACCCATCGAGACCCCGTGGCCTTATTTCGCAATACTACTGAGACCGAGTACAGTCCCACCTCTTCCTCTTCTTTGTCAAAAATTCGAGTTTGCCAAGGAACCAAAATGCCCCCCCGAGGCACCAACGGAGTCCGCCCCAACCCAGTCCCATCCAATCCTGCCGAGGATGGACGTAACCTTCCTTTGATTGCAGCAGCCCCACTTAGTCTCCTGTAATGTGAGCACCTCCGGCTTAGCAGCCGCAATGACCTGCTTAACCCCAACCCGCTTTGACCAGCTACAAATTCCTCTGACATTCCATGTAAGCATCTTCATGATCAGCATCTGTGTAGCCCGCCCATCCGGTCCCCACTTACAGACCCCCCACCCTTGTCCCATCCGACATCCCCCATTGCAGTCGTGCGAGCTCTTTAGAGCCTCCCCGCCGCTTGCTTTTGGCTACCTGACGAGTAGAGACAACCGACCGAAACACCGCCCGTAGCTCCTCGTGCGATCCATTGTAAGACATGCCGAGATTTCGACCCACATCAATCAATCTATCGACTTCCAATTATATTAGTACTACCAATAAAAAATTTAAAATTTAAATAATAAAGAGATGATAATTTTGAGCAGATAAAGAACACCTTGTGAAATGGGATTTACGCAAGCCCTTGGAATGAAAAAACAATGCACGATCAATATGACAACACTAGTGAGTGTTGACATGGAGTAAAACCAGCCCATTGTACCCAAACACACTGCTCAGGGCAGCAATCAGAAATACCTCCTCCTCTAACAACAGTAGTAGATCTTGAAGGACATAAGACCAACAAAGGGAAGAGACCAATGCTACCTGATTTGCTGGTTCGCTCGATTTGAATTTGGGTTTGTAATTCACAATTCGATAAATCCGAACGAACCCGGTTCGTTAGGGGTAAGATGAAAACATAAAAATATTTTACAAAATTTTAAATTAATTTTTTTTTTTGTAATTTAAAAAATAAATAAATATATGAAAGATATATGCAAGCAATACATTGATTGCAACCTACGTGAACAGGGTTTGAGTCCCACCAGCGGTATTTTTTTGGTATCTGATACCATGTACGGGCTGGTTTGCCCCTATACAGCAAACCAGAGCGAATCGAACCGCGAACTTGTTCAATTGGAACCGGTTCGCAATTCGCAGGGATAGGTAGCGAATTAGGTAACCCTGGGGGAGACCATTGAAAACTGTACACAGGCCTACATGGAATGAAGTCTTGAAGCAAACCCACCCAAAAACAGCCAAAGCTACAGAGAGAATGTGTCAGTCAGACACATCATGGCACCTAGATGGGATATCGCAACAGCAGAATAGAACATCAAAATTTTCCACCCAGACCCTGCAGGTGGGTCCAATCCAGCGAGGCAACATACACCGAGCGTTCAATATCAACTACCAGCACTCCTAAAGATAGAAACCAAAGACTCGCTGGTGAAAATGACATCGATACTCTAGCTCCACCTAATCACCACAATAGCAGGTTAATAGCAAGAACCACTGCCCGACCACCATACCTGCCAAAATGAACCAAGAAATACATCAAAGGCAGTGCTCAGCATAGAAATCACATCCCCATTCCAAACTCGGCCTACTAGATAGACCAGCTCAGAGTAGCCAAAAGGGCAAAAAAACCCAATCCACATGCAGAGCTCCAGTAGGTGAGAGCACAAAAAGAGTCCACAGAGTACCAGGAAGTTACTCTCAGGGTCCAAATCTTGTAGAAAAAATGGTGGCGCCAACAAGAGGAAGGCACTAATGAGGTACAGGAAGGGAAGTGATGCGGAAAAATCGCACGCTAACCCTAAAATAGCGTAAATCCCGCACGATAGAAGTTAGAGTTCTCACTCTTCAATTAAAACAAAAATACAAGGGAAAATAGGGGTAGAAGAAGATCCAAGGAATCGCTCTAAGGAAGAAAGTTGGCCTCACATCAAACTGCAAGCGGGAGAAGAATCACTCTTCTATTGAAAACTCATCTCAAGTTCTCTAGAATTCGCACAAAGCAAAAATCATAGTTTTTTTCATTCATCATCAATACTCATTCTCATAAGAGATTACAATGTGTACTTATAAAGAAAAAAACCCTAGGAATACTACTTAAAATAAAACTCTTAATTAATCATTAAAATTTTCTAATTTAATAGTCACAATTACTTTCACCATTAATCCTTTTTTAATTACGCGACACTTTTGAAGGGTCCGATTGACGTGAAATTGGTCTTGTTTGAAAGTTTATCGAAGTAGCTTTCTAACAAGACAAAAATCACACAATTCCGACACATATTGGTAGACTTATGATCACTTTTTCGATGGTTGTGCAGAACGTGATGGGATTAACAGTCACATATCATGTGTCTGACTCCTAAATAACTCAAATAAGGAAACTAATCCTAAAACAAACTGCTTATTAAAAGTATCCTAATAAGAAAAGAAACTAAACATAGATAAAATAGTGCCTAAAATAATGTGCACACGGGTCTTTAACGGGCCTTTTTTTTTAAAACTCATTCGTCGGTCCACTTTCTCTTTTGACGTTTCCTCTTTATCCGGCCACGATTCAAATAAGCGGATCTAAAGTTCGCATCAATCCCCTCTACTTTGAAAAAGTTCGACCTTGAACTTTGGTTGGTACGGATTTTCACAGTCGCGATCACAGATAATATATAGGGAACCTCGATCGAAAGCGGCTTGAACAAGTAAACAGGATTCCACTCAGGCTCGATCTGTTTAATCTTCGATTCACCAACGGGAATGGACGTCAACATGCAACCAGCACGATCTTGGGACCTGTGGGTCGTGGGTGCGATAGTCTTCATTTCGAATAATTGTGCTTCAACGATCTCGAACTCAGGACTGATTGCGGCAACTTGCTCTTCAACAGTGTCGGGATTAGTACAGATATTGATCGGAAGAGGGTTCTCATCAACCAGTACTGACTCTTCGACCGATTTTGGGGCTATCACGGGTTCAGGTAGAGGATCGATAACAATTTTAGGTGCGATGAGGTCGGCTAGGGTAACGACGGTGACGGGCTTGATTTCTTGAATGGACTTTGAGTTGTAAGTTGTTACAGGGGCTGCAACCGACATAGATTTTATACCGTTAATGGATTTCGTAACGGGTGTAGGTTTCACAACGGTTATGGGATGAGAAATTGTTACGGGATTACAATGGGCGGTTGGTGATGTGGTTGGGTTAACAGACACGGGATTTGAAAGCTTAAATCTCAAAGCTTCATGTCTCACTGATATGATTTCTTCTTGTAGTTTGAGAAAAAAATCCTCAAGAAATTCTTGAACGAAACCCTTGTTTAATGCCTCCGCTATCCGACGTGTATTTGTTAACTCACATCTAATCTCAAGAGTAAACTGTCACGGGGTCGCACTTCCGCAACCTCAGTCCCATGCGGCACCTAACGCATGCTTCGCTAGGTCAGCCTACTTCTGATACCAATCGTCATGGAGCGTCCTTGACGCTTGCTTGCCACTGCAAGGCAACGGCCAACCCATCTCGCACATCAGCTCGATACCACGCCAGAGGCGGAACTCCTCCCAACATGGTTACCTCTGTTTCACGGCCTACCATTCAGCTCATCGTGTCCCTTACGACACGCCAATCTGCACCGCTGCGCTAACTTGGCCTGCTCAAGCTTCACCCTGTGCATTGCACTAGTACCTCACTACTTTCTTGAACCAAGCCTGACCTTGTGCCTCACGCTCGCGTGCCAACCGAAGTCTCACGACTTGCCTTCGTGCGTTCCACTAGCACGTTCATCCTTAGCCCACATGCTATTGTGCTCAACTGAGTCCCACGCAGCGCCTTGGTGTTCTCACGCGAGGTTGCCCAGCCGTATGCACAGCGACGCGTAGTCCGGAGCCATACATCAACCTCACCCGGGTTCCACACGGCATCGCTGCGTCGATGTCCTAGGCCCACCCTTTCAGGCCTAGGAGACACTTGCGCCCCCTCTGGCAACGCAAGGCCCCGTGTGCGGGGGAATAGCTCTCTAGCTCCCTTCCCCTATATAAGGATAAAACAATCATTCAGTCAGAATGGCAGGAGAACCTCAAACCCCTTGGTTTGACATACCGCAACGCCTCATGCATCGCTAGCCCACCTTGGCTATGTCGCGTCTGTGACGCCCCGCGTCCTACCCTCATGCGACCGTGTCGCATCCTCGCA
Source organism: Chloranthus sessilifolius (assembly GCA_021018995.1). Classification (NCBI taxonomy): domain Eukaryota; kingdom Viridiplantae; phylum Streptophyta; class Magnoliopsida; order Chloranthales; family Chloranthaceae; genus Chloranthus; species Chloranthus sessilifolius. The sequence continues at coordinate 34,566,978 of CM037590.1, forward strand.
GCGCGACCACGTCGCGTGCCCTCCTGACACCACATGTCGTGCCCCACGCACCATGCTGCAAGCTCGAGTCTTGGCCCCGTCACAAAACGCTCGATCGTATAAAGCTGACTAATAGTGAGGTGCTGAATTCAAATGCCTCGGACTCTGTGATCTAGTTTTCACTGCCTCCCATGCTTGTCTAATCTTACCAATCAAATGATACAAATCAAGGAGCTTTCGCAGATCAACGAACGATCCCATTCTAGCCATCATGAATCCATTCAACTCGTACAAGGCTTCGATAAACTGTTTTATTCATGGACTTCACGTGCCGAGCATTGAACTTGACTTTGATACCAATTTGATGCAAGAAAATCGCACACTAATCCTAAAATAGCGTAAATCCCGCACGATAGGGGTTAGAGTTATCGCTCTTCAATTAAAACAAAAATAAAAGGGAAAGTAGGGGTAGAAGAAGATCTAAGGAATCGCTCCAAGGAAAAAAGTTGGCCTCACACCAAACCGCAAGCGGGAGAAGAATCACTCTTCTATCGAAAACTCATCTCAAGTTCTCTAGAATTCGCACAAGCAAAACTCATAAATTTTTTCATTCATCATCAACACTCATTCTCATAAGCAATGTAGTCAAATGACATATATGACCCTGTGCGATGGCATAGGGCCATCGCATATGCGTGTCGCATATGCCATTATGCCATGGCATAAAAAAATAATAATAAAATAAAATAAAATAAAATTTAAAAAAATTCAAAAAATCCCCAAAAATTCCCAAAGTTCCCTATATTGGAAAGTAATATGTTTGTATTAATTTTGGGTTCTATTAATTTTGTAGTGTCTAGAATTAGAAATAAAAATATATAATATAAGTATATAACCTATAAGTTAGAAGGGAAATATAAAAAATAAGTCCAACTAGTACAAAAATAGAGTGGACCATACAAAAGAGAAGGAAAGAGATCCAAAACATACCTTTGAGTTATGGTATGCATTAGGAAGAGAAACCCCCTATTAATAGGGCTTGGGGAAGCCTAAAAGCCAATATATATATATATCAATGTTGGAGAAGTATGCCATCGCATACAGTGTATGCGATGACATACTTCCTGGATCGCATATGCCATGATGGCATATGCGATCTAGCCCTTTCTGATGGCATATGCGATCGCATATCACAACAGTGCTCATAAGCGATTACAATGTGTATTTATAAAGAAAAAAACCCTAGGAATACTGCTTAAAATAAAACTCCTAATCAATCATTAAAACTTTCTAATCTAACGGTTACAATTACTTTCACCATTAATCCTTTTTTTATTACGTGACTACTTTTGAAGGGTTAAACGATGTTTGCTTGACATAAAATTGGTCTTGTTTGAAAGCTTATCGAAGTAGCTTTCCAACAAGACAAGAATTACACAATTCCAACACATATTGGTAGACTTATGACCACTTTTTTTATGATTGCGCAGAAGGTGACGGAATTAACAGTCACATATCACATATATGTGCCTGACCCCTAAATAATTCAAATACGAAAACTAATCCTAAAACAAACCACTTATTAAAAGAATCCTAATAAGAAAAAAAAATTAAACCTAGATAAAATATTGCCTAAAATAATGTGCACAGGTCTTTAACGGGCCTTTTTGTAAAAACTCATTCGTGGGTCTACTTTCTCTTTTGACGTTTCCTCTTGATCCGGCCACGATTTAAACAGGCGAATCTAAAGTTCATATCAGAAAGCAGAAAAACATAGCAACCAAACCTAAATGCTGGTCAATGATGGAGGGAGGCACAATCATGCATGAGCTCTCGTTCTCTAAGAGGCATGCAGAAAATAAAGGAGATAGGCTCGGCCAGAACAAAACTAGCGAGCAAAAGAAAATCATCCAAGAACTCTTGCTCTTACCTCAGGCGCAAAAAGCAAAGTTTAAAAAAAAAAACTTGCCAGAGAGGGGACTGTGGAGAAAGAGAAGTACCCCAAAGCACGATCAAACTGAGTGGTCAAACAAAGGTCTCAAAACAACTGTGAAGCACATGAGGAGAGGAATGCTTGAGAACATTTCCACCAACACCGAAGGATTGAGCCAAGAGAGGGGCCAGCCATCCAGCTTAAACATAGGGAATGGCAGCGGTAACAATGGAGATAAAAGAGAAAATCACACAAATCCATAGCCCAAGCCATCACGGAAACTTGAAGATCCAACCTACCAAGGGGAGGAGGATCCAACTGCTACGGAATAAAGAAAAGGTGAGGAGCAGGGAGGTAGGACTTAGGAGTAGGACATAGTGTTGGCATAGGGTTCGCTCCTCTTGGCGAAATATCTCCCTGAAGAAGAAAGTATCGCCACTCCCAAGGCACACAAATACAATCTACCCAGGAAGAGCGAACTGGTGGTAGCAATTATAATTTCAATTCTTATTTGTTCCCAAAAACAAATGCTAGAGGTGAGGACATTTCCCTCTCCGAGGACGGAAATCTATTGAGTATCCCATGTAGAATGGATACACATTAGAACAAGTCTTTTAACCTAAAATTTGGAATAGGAAGAAAAAATATCTTGTTTTTGGGAAAAAGGTTTAGACGGGAAGATCCATGTCTTCTTGGTATCTGCTCGACACTTCACCTCCAGATCCCTACATTCACATTGGCAGCCACTAAGTAAGGACTCTTACGTGTAGGGATAGCATTTCAGGAAAACTAAAAAAGATTTCATGATCTTTCACAGGATAAAAGAACATAGTTAGGGTATCCACAGTCAGATACGTATATCTGCATGAAGAAACTCACCAAAGCAAATCCTCTCAAATGAATATTTACGTGTGAGAACAACCTTGCTGCTACATGAGCCTTCTACAGTCAGTGACAGTACATCATGGTTAATATAACAAAAAAGTTAATGAAGAATTTAGGCCCAACAAACTGATGTGGCTTTGGTGCCCATTATAAAAGAGATATCCTACGTACAAGGAAACTGCTATTATCAGAACATAACCTACCGGCAAGCGTAATGCTGTTGTTGGAAGCTTCAGAGATTGTTATAGATGTTATGACAACACAGATCAAAAGAAGAAGACAAACATATCCAAGACATGGTATCAAGTATCGGCCGATACTGATACATATGAGCGATACGGTTTCTAGCTAAACCAATACCATACCAGTATGCTATCAGTGGTATCATCCAAAACCAATACATTTCGGCTGATATCAGGCAGTATAGGCCAATATGTATCATAGTTTCAGCAGATACCAGGATAGTATTGGTGGATACTATTATTTTTTGTATAATTTTTAATTTATTTTTTAAAAATCAGTATTGATATTGACAGATACCAAATTGAGTTTGATACCTTGATTCACGGCCCCTTGTTAAAGTCTCATGTGATGGTTCTTTGAATAGGGAACCAACTCTCCTTAGAATACCATTTTAAAAAGGGAACAGACAGAAGTTGTTTAGGGTTAGGTGTGGTGTGGTTTAGGTTAGTTGTATCGGATTAGAAGAGTGGTATTCAGAGGGGGGGGGGTTGTTTTATCGAGCTTTTTTGTGCAAATTATTGGGATGGAAAATGATCTACATTGTCTGATTCAAAGGAGTCAAAAGCCATCTAAAATTAATGGCTATCATGTAAATCCTATATACCATTGATTTTCGATGGTCTTTGACTACATTGTATCAGACAATGGAGATCATTTTTCGACTCAATCTTTTGGACCATTGATCTAGAGATCAGGGGCAAATCACGCGGAACAAATGGTGGTTCCACACGACACCTATAAAAAAAGTGGCCACTGACCAAGATCAGAGACGTACAGCTTAAGTACCTAATAACAACTCAAAGTTAAAGGGGATTTGCTAACACCTGCCTGTGCATAATTCTAAACAAAAAATTAAACATTTAACCAAATTTAGAAGGTAGGGGGCAAGTACATCATAGGAAGGGCAGGCAAGTTTTTTATTAACACTCTTGGACAAAAGAGTGATTATAAAATAAAAAAATTCAGAAGTTTAAGTTCGAAAGCCCAACCTGGAGAGAAGTGAGCGGAGCTACAAGATCTCACAATTGCCATGTGCAATAGCTTGATGCTCAACCTCAGTATTAGAAGGGGAGACCACTGGCTGTTTTTTACTTTTACATGCAACCAAATTCTCTCCCATAAAAGTACAATAACCCGGGGGAGAGCGACGTGTGACGTGGTCACGACCATGGTGCATAGAGATGTACATTTGATCAGCTAGCAGGAAGGTGGGAGGACCTTGCAGCTAGGTTGAGCAGAAGGCGAGCTTGAGAAACAGAGTTGTGAAGGCGTGGCCGATGTACTAAGGTTTTTCGAAGGCAGAATTTGGTGGGCGAACTCTTAGGTGAAGACACATGGTGTCGAGGTACTAGAGCGAGCCGTGGTCACAAATGCTTGGTGCATGGCATCATGATGGATAACGTTGGTACGGAGCCACGAGAAGTATCAGTGTGTTTCTCCGTAGGCGCAGATGAGACCAAGTTGAACTAGAAAAGAGGTGTCAAACCTCGAAGCTAGGTATTTGTGGAGACTTTGCATGGGGTGAAGACGGAGGTCGAGGAACTGATGCAGGTTTTGGTGTCAGCAGGGGTGTTGGCACTGCCAGATTGGCGGAGGTGGCGCGATCATTCCCTTAAGATATTGCGTCAACGAGGATGTTGACCTTATGGAGTGGGGGAGGATGTGACAGCGTCATTAATCTGGGTACCGGCAAGAAGGCATGGCGGCCTTGGAGCTAGGCGTTTGGCTAGCGTCATTAATCTGGGCCTTGGAGCTAGCTGTGTGGCTTGTGAGCGCAGAGGCGCGAGGCCTTGCGGCGCATGCGTGCTCCCTATATGTATGGCGTGGATGGCTACTCGAGCTAGGTGAGGATCTAGTGTGACGACTAGACCCGCGTGGGGCGTGGAAGCTGGTCTCAGGGGAGTGGTTGGTGTTGCATGGCGTCCGTGTGCCACGAAACGAGTTCGTATGCCATGGTGGTATGTCAAACCAATACCTTTGAGGTTCTCCTGGTGTTTGGCTTACGGTGGTGCTTAAACCATACTGGGGGGGGGGGGAGTTGTGGAGCTACTTCCCTACACATGGGGCCTCGTGGTACTAGAGGGTGAACAATGGTCTCCTAGGTCTGAAAGGGTGGACCTAGGACGTCGTTGCAGCGATGTCGTGTCACCCAAGGTGAGGTTGCCATATCGCCCTGGGTTACGTGTCGTAGTGCATATGGATCGGCTATGAGGGAGGCACTCATAGGCTACGTGGGACATTGTGGTGCATGTTAGCTGAGGGCCAGATGCTGGTGTGAGCTGGTCGCATGGGCCACACACGATGGTGGGCTTGGTTCAGTATGTCGGCGATGCATGTACTCTTGTCACGGGCAGGAACTAAGCCTTGAGCGCGAGGAAAGGAACTGGGCGAGGCCAATGTGTGAAGTGCTGACATGCGTGTCGCGAGGAGACACAATGCGTTGATATGGTTCACCTCGAGAGAAGGTAACCGTGAACGGGAGTCCCCTTCCTCTAGGCGGGTGGTATCAGAGTTGATGGTTGGGTAGGCTGACCTCGCTGAAAGCGGTAGCGCCGCACGGGAGTGATAGCTGGTATCGGGTTAGGTCGACCCGACCCAACTCAATAGTTTACATATAAAAGTCCCCATCCAACGGTCCATGTGTCTCTTGATTACTTGAAGGTTATGTCCAAACTTTGTGCGAGAGTTCTTTCGAGATACCTTATCCAAGGTATCTCTCTCTATTTTTATCTCCTCTCCGACACTTGGATTGTGTGAGCCCGTTGTGGGCCCATGTCTAAGCCTTCTCAATCCGGATCACACTTAGGTTATGTGGGTCTATACTGGACCCATGCCTATGACTCTTGCATACTTGGGTCACACTTAGGTTTTGTGGGAGGCTGCTGTATAGAAAGCTTACTAAGAGGAATAGGAGCCTGCTCTAAAAGAGGCTGCATAGAAAAAATGGGAGGGGTTAATGGAGATGCTATACTAATAAGTTGAGGAATAGGAGAACGATTAGTGAGAAGTGCAGAGAAGTAGTTGACTCAGACTGATGAGAAAAATAGGGAACGTGCTCAAAAAAAGAAACATCCATCGGAATAAAGAATCTACGAGATTTGGAATTATAGCACCTATATCCCTTAGATACGCCTGAGTAACCAATAAAGACACTTAATAGATCGATCATCTAGCTTATGCCGATTAGGACAAAGATCCTAAACAAAGCAAGTGCACCCAAATACATGATTTTCAATGGGAAACATAGAATCAAGAGGACGAAGGGCAAGAAACTGAGTATGACCACCAAGAATCCTTGAAGGAATGCGATTAATAAAAAAATAAGTTGTAAGGCCATTTGACCAATAGGTCTTAGGTACAGACATACCCCTCCATAAAGAACGTGTAACTCCGATAAGATGTCTATGTTTGTGTTCCACTACTCCATTTTGTTGTGGAGTGGACACGTAAACTGATGAACAAATCCATGCTCCTAAAGATACTAGGAAAAAGAATATACTCTCTATCATTATCCAATCAAAAGGTTTTAATGGACAAATTACATTAAGTACCATGGAATGGAATTTCAAAATTTAGAGAAAATACTTTATCTTTAGATTTCATGAGATGAACCCAAGTAACACAAGTGTGGTCATCAATAAAAGCAGCGTAGTAACAAAACCCCTCAATAAAGGTGATAGGAGGACCCAAAAAAATCTAAATGAATCAACTCTAAAAGAGAACTGAACATGTGTATGCACAAAGGCTAAATATTCCTAACTTGTTTTGAATGGGTACAAATCTCACATTGAAATTTAGATGACATACAAAAAGTTTGAAATGAGAGAATCAAGGAACACAATTTTTTTTTGTTTTTTGGGAGACAATAACCAATCTATATTAAAAAAAACGGAAACAGACAGGGAACATACCTTGGAGGGTAGTAAGAAACTACCCAAGCAAAGAAACCCCCAAAGAAACTGACCCGGGAACCCGAGCAAATGCGTGACGAAGCCAAACCCCCATCGCAAACAGCAACAGCCCCCAGCCCGTAGAAACTAGATGCTACAGCAGTCCCAAAGCATCAGGAACTGCTGGAACCCCTAGTTAAACTCAATCATCTTCATTGCATTCCAATTAACGACCAAATCACAAATACCACAAATAACCATCGTAAATGGCTTAGCCCTTCGTCTGAACACTATTATTTCTCTCAATCCAGCTAGCCCAAAAGACGACATAAACAGTCAGAGGCCAAAGCTCCTTCCTCTGATCCTCCACCCCAATACCCTTCCACATTTCCATCACTTGGACCAGCCAAAACAGAATGATCCAAGAGACTTTGAAGATGGAAAAAATCTTATACCAAATGTCGTGCGCGAAAGAGCAATGAAGAAGAATATGAGCCACCGATTCCCTTCCCCTCATACAAAGGAGACATTTGTTTCTTATTGGGATATTTCTTCTTATCATCCGGTCTCGAGTAAGGATTCTCCCTCGAATTACCGTCCAGGTAAAAAATTTGATTTTGGGAGGAATGTTAATTCTCCAAAATCTAGACCACCATCCAACATTGGTACTGATCCTCTCCTGCTTCAGACTTTGATTGTAGAAAGATTTTACCAAGAAATTCCCTTCGGTCGAGTGCCTCCAAATCCTACGATCCCTAGTACTATCATTGGGGACCATACCCCTAATGAGGGACATAAGATTCCGGAACTCTTCCAGTTCCTGCTCTCTAAGACTACGGCGCGTCAAAATATTCCAGCCCAGGTGCCCTGATTTGATTGCACAAAATTGTTGTTAACCACCTCCTTCAAACCCTATAGCATGTAAATCATAGGAAACATAACTTGAAGAGGTTGTTCTCCGACCCATCTATCCTTCCAGAAACGAATCCGCATACCGTCGCCCCAATTGTGCCTGATACCATTATGAAGTTGAAGCGAACATTGTTGCACCTCCTTCCACCAAGCCGATTGGTGAATGGACGTAAAATTGTAGTTCCAAGATACCTCCGACGCCCAATATTTGTTGGTAACCAGCTGCCACCACAAATTATCCCTTTCTCTTTCGTCCCCAATCCTTCATAACCAGTTGGCCAGAAGGGCTTTATTCACAAGCCTTAATCTTTTGATCCCTAGGCCCCCCCTTCTTTCGTCTAATCGCAACAATCCGCCCATTTCACTAGGTAGTTTGTTCCGATCCCCATTTCCATCCAAAAGAAAGTCTCCGATAACCTTCTCTAACTTCTTCGTAATGTTGACCGGGGCCATGAAAATAGACATCATGAACACCGGAATGGACGCTAGAGTGCAGTTTATGAGAGTAAGCCTCCCCCCATTGCTATGCATCTTTCTCTTCCACGAAGCCAACCTTTTCTAGAATCTTTGGACCAGCATCTCCCAGCTTCTCGCTCTACACTTCCCAATACCTAGCGGGATACCAAGGTACTTGATAGGCAGATTTTCTTTCCTACACCCGATCATCGATGCGACCCTCTTTGTATCATCATTTGGCATGTTAATACCAACCAGGCTGGATTTAGATAGATTGATTTTCTAACCAGAAACACCTTAAAAAAAAAACCATCAAATCAGTGGCCGCTTTGACTTCCACATCACCTTGACTGCCATTACAGAACACCAACGTGTCATCGGCATATTGCAAGTGAGTAATAGGCATTCCGTTATCTGCGACCATGAAACCCGTGATCAAATTAAGAGCTTCCGCCCTCTTAATCAACCTATGCAGAGCCTCCCCAGCACAATTAAATAACATGGGCGATAGCGGGCATCCCTGCCTGAGCCCCCTCTTACTCCTGAAGTAACCATACGAGACCCTATTAATCATCACTGGAAATCTTACCAAAGCATAGCAACCTCTCATCCAATGCCTCCATATCTCACCAAACCCCATTCTGAAGAGAACATAATCGAGGAATTCCCACTGGACCCTATCGTACGTTTTTTCCATGTCAATCTTGAAAATCCAACCCTTATCCTTCCGCTTTTTAGCTAAGTCGATCGTTTCAATTGTCGTAACTGCATTGTCTAAAAGTTGTCTACCCGGGATGAAGGCCCCTTGCACTTTAGATATCAGCGTGTTGATGACACCCTTTAAGTGCATCGCTAGAACTTTAGCAACAATCTTATAAGCACACCTAGTGAGACTGATAGGTCTAAAATCTGCGATGTCGATGACCCACACATACTTAGGAATGAGCGCAATAAACGTGGAGTTAATACTCTTGGCCAGCTTGCCAGACGTATGAAACTCGCCCATAAGGCCATAAAATCAGCGCCGATGATGTGCCATGAAGATCTGAAAAACTCCATAGTGAATCCATCCGGACTCGGAGATTTATTGCTGCCCAACTTCTCCATAGCTGCCTTCACTTCCTCCTCCGAAAACCTCCTTTCAAGGTCCCTAGCTTTGTTCGGACCAATAGAATTGAAGGAAAGACCATCCAACGCCAGTCTGGTCGCCTCATCCAATGCATATAGCAACTTATGGAAATCCACAATCTTTGCCTACACCACATTAGGATCCTCAAACCTGATCCCATTAATATCAATGGCCGAAATACGGTTATGGTTCCTTCTTCCATTAGCGACGGAGTGAAAGAATTTGGTATTACCATCTCCTTCCCGCAACCAATGAGCCTTAGCTTTCTGCCGCCAAAGGAGCTCCTCCTCCAACACTTTCGAGTTGAAAGCCACTTTTAAAGCCATCCTGATTTCCCTATCCTCAGCAGAAAGCGGACCACTTTCCTCCAACTGATCCAACATCGCAATTTCGTCGAGAAGACCTTCCTTCATCCTGGTTGCAGCCCCAAAACTATCTTTGTTTCAAGTCTTGATCTGGCCTTTCAGCTTTTTAGTTTCGAGGTAAAAATATATGACGGCGAACCAGTGATCCAATCATGATTTCACCACCCATGGAGTGTCTTTGAAATCCTTATCCTGAAGCCAAGCATTCACAAACTGAAACGGACCAAGGCGAGAGCCCGAAACGATATCCTCATGACAAGAAAGCACAATCGGCTTATGGTCAGATATTGTCGAAGAGCAAAGCTGCACAGAGGCATTGATCATCAAATCCAAAAAGTCCATCCCACATAAGAAGTGGTCTAGTCTACACAAAACGGGGTCATCTTGACCGTTCAATCACGTGATGCGACCCCCAGCCATACCCATGTCAACCAGTGCACCTTGCGAAATGCACTCCGTAAAAAGATCTTTGGCCGATAGGTCTATGAGCCCTCTTTCCTCCACATTACAGAGTCCCCCCCCCCCCACACACACACACAGGGAAGTCCCATTTATTGATAATCGCGCTGAGTTCAAAGAAGGCACACACACACAGAGACAGGGAAGTCCCATTTATTGATAATCGCGCTGAGTTCAAAGAAGAACTCTCTTCTAAGACATGCCAAAGAGAAAGGGTATCAAGATTGGCATTAGTGGAAAAAGAGCAATGAGAGGGAAGATCAAGAGAGGCATTAATAGCAACAGTCGTAACAACAGAGCACTTATGGTCTGCATCCAAAGAGTATAGGCCTCCTTCTTCAAAGCCCTTACCAACAATTCTCTTAGAGGTAAGAACCTGAACAATGCAGTGAGAGGAATAAAACTTAATGAAGCAATTTAAGTTTTTAGCATGACTACTAACAGAAAGTAAATTTGTAGATAACGCGAACATGAAGCACATGAGGCAATGAGAGAGCAGAGGACACAAGGATAGCTCCTATGCCAGTAATAGAGGTAGAGGGACCATCAACCAAGTGAACCTGGGAAGAAGAATCTGGAGGAGAATATAATGCATAACCCTGAGAATTTTCAGTCGTATGGTCGGCAGCCCCGGATTCAATTACCCAATAGAGAGAAGATGATGATGAAGCTGCCAAAACGAAGAAACATGGTGTGTCGTAAGATGAGGTAACTCAGCTGGATAAGACATTGTGATTGCTTCAAGATAACAAGCCAACCAACAAGCACCGACACCCACAACTATGCAGGCCATAGTGCACTCAAAGTAACATAAATGACTTGGGCTGCTTCTTGGGACTGTGGACAAACACCTTAAGTGAAGGTCCTATCAGCCCTCAACAAATCCAACCAACATATCAACATGAGTAAGCAACGAAATCTAGATCAAGACCAGGTGAGATGTGCAGCCGAATAACTGATTGTAATCAGCAATAATCAACAAAAATCAGCAGAAATTTATGTGTGGCAGAATAAAATAACCAGGCGAGATGTTTCTTCACAAAGTTCATCACAATACAAAACTCAGAAACTGAAGCAGCAAACTAAAACTCATAAAGAATCATAAACCCTGCTCCTTCAATGTTCAGGCACAACATACCCTAATCTGAGTCAACAATCGATAGCTTCAATAACAAAAGCCAAAAAAAGTATTAACACTATAGAGTCGACACAATGAGATTCAATAGATCTTTCTCAATTCACAACAGAATCCAACAATCCCTGATTCAATTGATTTCTAGGGGGGAGCAATCCAAAGCCATACCTGTTCCACAAGTTTTACCTCACAGAGACTTCAAAAACGTTAAAAAAAAAAAAAAGGTGAATCTAGATGACGGAGCAGTAGCACATAGATCCCTTTAAAAAGCTATCTTGGAGTTCTCAAATTGAAAAACATCAAGAACAAAGATTCTTCAACATCAAAAACTGATCAAAGTGATTCTCTTATCAAGTCCAAAAGATGGTCGAAGAGTTGACCTGCTTATGTCTGCATGACATGAGCAGGAAGGGTGATGTGGCAACAATGGAGAATGGTGCAGGGACCTAGCTCTGATACCAAGAAGTTATTTAGGGTAAGCTGTGGAGTGTTTTACTGTATTACGATTAGAAGAGTGGTATTAGGTTTAAGGTTACGGGAAGAGAAGTAGACAGAGACAGAGAGACATTAGAGTAATGAGTATCTAGCTTAGTTAGAGAAGGAACCCTTACCAGCTTTTATATTAAGTAGAATGGAAATACATACACATCCAAAAACACGGCAAACACATCACTCACACAGTACACACAATACACACCACAACACACTCTTCTAAGCGAATAATCGTTTGAAATATTGACTTTCTAGAACTTGTTCAACCTTCGGATCAATGAAAATCCATTTTTTTCCAAGGGATCTTACAGCTAGTGGCATGTACTCCACCTCTATAACAGAGTACAACTCAAGGCCTAAGTATGCAAAAGGATCGGGTCAACCCAACATGTCGAACGACATGACCAGTGGTGGGTTGGGCCAGGTCCAGATTCCTGACCTGTCGGGTCGGGTTATTGTCCTAGGCCTTTGACCCAATTAGTGGTTGTTACAACCAGATCCACCTACTTGTTATAACTAAATATTTTTAAACTTCAAATAGATAATAAATAACCCTAAGCCCCTCAGTATGAATACTATTCGCGTCAACGGTGATGACACCGACAAAGATATTTTAGCACCGAAAACGATATTCCAAATGGTAAATTAGTTGGTAGCCCCTATTCCTGGGGCTTCCCCACTTAATGCCTCCATTCCCTTTCACACGTCCTTAACAACTCATTAGTAACCTCTCTTATTTTCCTCCTCGACTTTAAATTTGTTTCAAAATAGCTATATAACCCTTAAAAGCCATATTCCAATCCTTACTCTTTACCCTTCTAAAAAGAAACAAAATTTTATAAAAATAGTATAAATATGTTAGTTTTTAAGTTGAATGGTGATTAAAAGGCAGAGAGGTATCAAAATTGGGTTATCTGGATGAACGACAACAGTAGAGATCCAACATAAATATTTTAATTTTTTCTAAGATGGCAGATCTGTGTAGATATTTAAATTATTTTATATTAATCTGATGAGTATGAAATTTAGTAGAGGATATACACTAATATATAAACAATAAAAATAAAAAATTCCATTTTTTATGAAAAATTATATATGTTAATTTAATTATTGTTTCTCAATAATTGTTACTTGTATTTGTTTCATTAAAAAATTGCCAATATTTCTAATGGTTTATATGTTTATTCTATCATGCCTCAAAATTTCATGTTAATTGTATATGTATAAAAATAGTTACAATTCTTGGTCTGATCATTTGTCCTAAAAGATTGTTGCTTCCATGCTTCAAAAGCAGCAATATCACTACTCTTATGCGTGAAAGTCGCCATATAACTGCTTTCACACATAAAGAAGTGATATCATCACTGGAAAAGAAAAGATGCACGATAAAATGTAAAATATACTAAGATCATCCACAATGGTGATTAATTCTACGGAAACCCATATAACAAGAAAATTTCAAATGAAACTCACATAATGGAGAAGTTCAAATGTAAAATAAACAAAATATAGAGATTCAGAATGAAGGAAGAAGCACTGAACGCCGCAGTGAAACTTTTAGTTTGAATGATAGTTATCAAACTGTGGGGTATTACGATCGTGTTATCGAGATAAACACTGAGTTATCACTATGAATGATAGTGGAGCTCCAATGTAATTAGTTTTAGAAGGCTAAATATGTTCGTTTCTAGGATGACTGACTGACGGGGAACATCAAGATCGAACAGCAGCGAGGGGAAAATACAAATTTCTGGAGTAATATTTCGATCGATCGAATCATATGATCGATCGATCGAAAGTAAAATTCGATCGATCGAATGTTGACGGTGATATTCATAGAGATATGAATTTCGATCGATCGAATTCCAATTTCGATCGATCGAAATCGCGCCGAGTAGTTTTAGTCGTTTTAAACTTCTAATTTCGAACTTTTAACTTTAGGGGTTTAATTGTTTTATTTAATATTCGTTTTAGGGTTTTCTTTTATTGTAAAACCCCCTATATTAGGTCTTTAAACAATGTAATTAAGGGAGTTTATTGATTATTGAATGAGAGCTTATGCTTCGTGAAGAGTTTTCTTCCCCGCGATGGGTTTGGTGTAAGACCAAGGGAGTGATTCCCATATATTTTCCTTATTGTTGTCATTGCTTTGCGTGGTTTGCTTGATTATATTTGCTATCTAAATCTCTGCGTGCTTCTCTAGCCATAGCCTAAATCATTCCTTGTGATCCCCGAAACCCTAAACCCGTTTTGAAGCCTAAATCACACAAGCCCATACCCTTTCTAAACCATAAACCGATCTCAAAGTCATAAATCTTTTATAAACCCTAATTCCCTTTTACAGCCCAATTTGGAATCCGTGAACCTACATCAGATCGAAGACGAGCGCCTAATCCTGGGAAAGCTAGAGTCCTATCTCTAGGCCGATCTTGCCCCGACTTTAAAAGTGCTTGCGCATCGGATTGGACCCTACCTGGATCTCGTGTGATCTACCCATCAAAATTCTGCAAACCTAAAGGTATCAAAGATAATTTTGCGATTAAACTTGATTTAATTTCATTAATTTCGGCAAAATCTGCATAAAATCATATTCCACATTTTAGGGTCGTTGTCCCACGTCACTGACAGTTGAAAGACATTCAGTTATCGTGTTCGTGTTGTTACAATGAACGGCGACGGTAGAGCTCCGACATGAATATGTTAGCTTTTAGAAGGGTAAATAGTAAGAAGTGATAAGATGGGTAAGGATATCATAGATGTTTTAAAACAAATTTAAAGTTAAAAGGGCAAAGAATTCAGATAATTTTACAAATGAAGTCGTTAAGGGCGAGCGAAAAGAATGGGCTAAACCATTAATGTTTTAAAACTAATAGTATTCAGTAAAAAAAAATCAATTAATGATACCCTTAAAATTAATAGTATTCAATAAAAAGTCAATAATAAGAGGGCTTGTCTCCCATATATACTACAACAAACACAACTAATATAACACTGGTTTTAGGTTCAACTCCTGAAAAGTACATAACTAAATGAAACGACCTAAAAACAAAGTGAATGTGAGCTAGTAAGTAAAATAAAACTATCATCAGAATACACATCTCAAAATCTCAAATAATAATTTGACATGATAACATCAACCAAATAAAAAAGATGAAAATGAAGAGAAAAATCTCTAGTGATATCATCACAATCATAAAAATAAGCACTAGATAAAACACAAAAAAATGGAAAACAGTGTGAATTGCTCCCAAAGGCCAACAAATTTAAATTTTCTATTTTTTTATCGTGCAATTGGTAATCAGGAACCTTCTACCATTCAAATTGTTTAAGGCTGAGTTTGGGAACTACCGTTCATAGCTTGGATGTGGATTTGTATCCCTCACATCCAAATCCACCATTTGGATAGCTGTTATCTAGAGATGGATTTGGATTCATCAAAATCCACTAATTTCGAAATATCGCTCAAGAGAAAAATATTAGGGATTTAAATAATGCCTCCCAGGAGTTATTTCAAAATCTAACTCTCGTCCGTTGTGTTGCTCGTGGCAGCGTGTAAAAGAGTACTGGTATTTACAGCAGAAGATAACTATCGTCGCAGTTAGGAGTTTCACAGTCAAAACTGTTGGCTGCCTTGAACCAAATGATAGAGATTAGTTTTCGTCCCGATATTCCATACAATAGATCTTGAGACCATGGCCTACCAATCAGACGACAAGATATTGATTACACGAGGAACACATCTCCAAAAGTTACCTGAGAATCCTTCTTATACTACGCCCATGGTCACAGTCACTTTTGGGGATGTGTGCCGGGTAGAATCAACATCTGACCATTTGATAGGTGGGCCATGACCTCAAAATCTATTTTGCAGAATATTGGGACGAGAAAAGATCTCTATTGACCGATTCAATGCAGTCAACACTTGTAATGGCTGAAACACCTGGCTTTGGAGAATAAAATTTTGGCTGCAAATACCGGCACCTGATGCAAGAAGAGCCACAACAATCTGCCTTTGCTTCTATTTTTTTTAACTGGGACCGTATTATAGGAGCAAATATAATAAGGGTACTGTATTTGTAA
Source organism: Chloranthus sessilifolius (assembly GCA_021018995.1). Taxonomy (NCBI): domain Eukaryota; kingdom Viridiplantae; phylum Streptophyta; class Magnoliopsida; order Chloranthales; family Chloranthaceae; genus Chloranthus; species Chloranthus sessilifolius. Next base: position 34,582,936 of record CM037590.1, read on the forward strand.
CCGAATATTCAGTAAGGGCAACCAGAATTTTCCACCATGAGATCTGTTGACTGCCTCGAATCAGATGAGGGAGAACGTTTTTCGTCCCAATCTTCTTACCTACAATAAATCTTGAGATCATGACCCACTTATCAAACGATCAGAAGTTGATTCCATGTGGCACGCATCCTCAAAAGTGCCATGAGAACCCATTCTCATGGTGTGGTACTTTGGGGGATGTGACCCACATGTGAAATCAATATCTGACTATCGGATAGGCCAGCCATGATGTCAAGATCTATTGTGTGTAAATTGGGACGAAAAACAACCTCCATAGTCTGATTCAAGGCAATCAACGACTCACAATGGAAAAGCCTTGGTTGCCCTCAACGAAGGTTCAATTACAAATACCAGTACCCATATAATAAGGCCCTCACGCGTGTCATTTGAATATGAACAAATAAATATAATAAGATTAGGGGAATCATGGGACTTAAAAGTTAAAACACCATTTTGAGGATTGAAATATATTTTATTGTTAAGCAATTGGTCATCCACAGCAATCACCATCGGTACGTTGTTCCATTTAAAAAAATAACACCATTTTGAGGATTGAAATCAACTGACCAGCGAACTTTTCATCTAGAGTTGTCAATGGGTCGGGCCAAGCTAAAATTTTGGTTGCCCAATGAGAAAATGGCACATGCCCAACCCGATGGTGCACCCGATCTGACCCAACCTGATCCAAAGGGTCAAGGGTGTATTACGGATCCGACCCGAAAACTTGCCCTGATGCCCGACCTGAACCTGACTCACCTATTTTCCTTGATTTTATATGTAAAATATTGCGTCGGGTCTGGTCAACTTAACCCGACTCAATTTTTTATTGACCTGACCCGTTGACAGCCCTATGTAACATAGATCGTTAAAAAAATATATACATATGCATTTCCTCTATTTATAAGAACAATGAACAATTTGATTATTATAAACAAATAGAAATAGAAAAATTCTAAAGCTAACTTCAAATCATGTGCATAAACATCCAAACAGGAGATTTGCAAATTCAAGCAAATCTAAATATTTCAAATTATGGATTTGAAATTCTTATCTTTCAAATATTTTCCTCAAATCCAAATACCCGTTCCCAAACGCACCCTAAGGCTGTGTTTGGGTTAGCTCTTATAAGAGCAGAAGCAGCTCTCTACCTGCTCTACGTCAGGGCAGATAAAATCTGCTATGGCGGAGAGCTGCTTTGAGTGATAAATTTGCTCTAGCGGAGAACAGGCATAGAGCAATTTTATCAATTAAATCAACTCTCCACCAGAGCAAATGGGACGAGGAGCTGTGTTACCAAAGGTGAAAGCAATTCCCGCAGTTCCCCATTGGAGATAAAGAGCGAAAGAGCTGCTCTTTGCCTTGAAAGAGCTAACCCAAATGCAGCCTAAGAGAAATAATAAAGTGCAACATTGGGGCGTTGATACCTTCAACTATAGGTATTAGGTAAGGAGTTTTCCAATTCCAATCATGAGAACACCATCAAAGGAAGTGGGTATACAGAGATTAGTTTTCCTACTTGACAACCTTAATTAAGACATTAACGACAGGATATATGTTCCTTTTAATAACATATTATAGGAAACACACATACAAAAATGGACCGATTAGTACAAAAGGGTGTTCTTAGACATTCTTTGTACACTGGGGATGCAATTCCTTTTAGAACTGCTACATCTGTTCTTCTAGTCTCCTTCATTTTCGTTGGGACTTCTGAGTCCTTTGTTAGCTGGAATTTATTCTTTTTCCATCACGTTTTCTTTTACGTCACATCATTTTCCATCTGATAATATCGTTACATGCAACAAGACAATCTATTCATTTCCACCCCGTGGAAAGAAGATCAAGAAATCAGTGTCCACTATACTAACTTTACATCAGGTTTAGAAGATTCATCAGCGTCTAATATTTTTGTCTTTTATCCCCAAGGTTCTTTTCCATTATCACAAATCCAAACAAACAAGCTTTGATCTAATGCTTTTCGAGTTTCTCACATCAATTCTATCAATCAGAAAACCGCACTCTAACATATTCTTTTCTAGTAATCCCCCGCTGATACTCACCAACAAAACCAAATGAAAATCTAAACACCTGAAAGTAAAAACTAAAAACTAATTTCGAGTAAGAACCCACAAACAATACAAATTGAACAGTATTGCAATCCGAGAGTTCAAATCAGAGACAACTAAAACTCTAGCCTCAAAAAAATAAATCACCTCAACGAAATGAAGAATACACATATACAAGGAAAAGAAAAAAACATTTAATATATATATTATATATTAAAGCAACAACAACAAACCCATAAAAGTAGGCAATAAAACATATGCTAAGGAGATCTATAAATTAAAATCATTAGGAAAAACGAAAGAGATTGACCTGTAGACCAGCTCGAGAAGAACGTGAGACAGGTTTCTTCTTATCTTTGTCCTTATTCAGGGCAGAGGATTTGCCCATTATCAGCCCTTTCGCGCCTTTTCCAGACATTTTCCCGCCAAAAAATTGCGAACGTTCTTTCGGTATTGGCTGGAAAAACTGATCGGCAAAAGAGAGAAGAAGAAGAAGAAGAAGAAGAAGAAAAAGTAGAGAGGGATTCCAGATCGCGAGTGATCGGGCAAAAATATTTATAGCTGTAGAATAGTAACGACAGCCCCTAGCCTTCAATAAATTTTCGATGGAAATCTCTAGTTACAAAAGTCTAAAGAGTCAATTTGATGATGGTTTTAGTGAATCTAGAGCCGTCCAAATTTTGAAACCCGAAAACACCCTAATCAGATTGTAAATACCAAACTAACCACTGCGGTATTTTCATATTGAGTACTTTTATTTTCACGCACAGATTCTTTCGATTCACTCACGTAAGTGGGTGCACGATTGTGGCAAACTGAATCTTTTTTTTCTCCCACATATTCAACTTTTTTTCTAACGTTCGAATTCACCTACTGAAATCTTTCCTTCCACCCACATGATCTTTTTCCCTCTTCCTCTTTCCGCTTGCACTATATTTGAATTTCGTACACCTACATCGTCTTTCCCAATCGTCTTTTCGCGATATGCAATATTAGGAAAGGATTCGGTGGCTGTACGAACCCTTTTTGAACTCGTGGCTATACACCCACATCCAAGGATTAAAATTTTGATTTCGGGCATTATCGAAACCGAAAATTTGGACCGAAATTTCGGCCGAAAATCAATAATTTAGCCGGAATTTCAGCCGATACTTTGAATCCCATACAAAATATGATCAAATTTTCGGTCCAAATTATCGTTTCGGTGAGGACCGAAACCGATAATTTGGACCGAAATTTCGGTCATTTCGGTCGAATTTTGATCCTTGCCCACATCGTCTTCCCTAATTTTCTTATCATGCTGCAAGAACGTGAGGAATAGACGAACTTTATACACCCACACCTGCAAAGAAACCCTCTGAGTTCTTGTTAGGGTTTGTGGGGCAACGACAGTCAACCAAGGATCAAAATTTCGAGTTTCATTTCGGTTTCGGTGAACCGAAATTTCGGCTAAATTTTCGGCCGATAATTTCAATCCCATACAAATAATGACTGAAATTTCGTTCCTATATTATCGTTTCGGTGGGGCTCGAAACCGATAATTTCGGTCGAAATTTTGGTCATTTTGGCCGAAATTTTGATCCTTGCAGTCAACTGTTCGACTACACATTACAAATAAGAAAATAGGGGACTGAGTGAACTACTTATTCTTTAATATCTCCCACTATGTAACCAAAAGATCCCCATATCAGCAAAGATATTATTGATTTAGTAATTCTATAAGATTTATTTATGGGGAGGATATGCTACTATCCCAAAAAGCATAGAATTCAAGTAAGAAATGACCTAATGTAGATTGGATTATATATTCATAGTTAATCAAAATACCCTATGAAAAAAAGTGTTGAGGGATATTAAAAAAAAAAAAGGTTCTGTGAGTCTGACTGCGGGCACCTACTATCACATACATATAACTGACGGTGGGCACCCACTGTCAGAGTGTTTAAAAAAAAAAAATTCCCTCTGATGGTGGGAACCCACTGTCAGAGAAACAAAAGTGACAGCAAGAACTGACCGTCAGGTCAGGCTATCAGAGGATGAACTCCAGTGAGGGGCCTCACTGGAGTTCATTCTCTGATGGCCTCATGGTGGGTGTTTGCTATCACATTCATATACCTGACAGTGGACACCCACCGTTAGACCATTTCTTCTTTGATGTTGGACTTAACAAAAAAAAAAAAAAAGTGTTGGGAGATATTTAAAAAATAAAAAAACTGTTATATGGGTGTGACGGTGGGCACCCACTGTCACATAAATAAAATTGACGGTGGACACCCACTGTCAAATTTTATTTTTTTTAAATCTGCCTTTTGATAGTGGGTGCCCACTGTCATGATAGTGGGTACCCACCGTCAGTTTTATGTATGTGACGGTGGACACCCACCGTCAGAAAGGCAGATTTTTGTAAAAAAAAAACTCAGACAATGGGTGCCCACCGTTAGTTTTATGTATGTGATGGTAGGTGCCCACTATTAGTTTTATGTATGTGATGGTAGGTGCCCATCGTCAGACCCACAGAATAGTTTTTTTTTTTAAATCTCCCAATACTTTTTTTTTTTTTGTTAAATTCAATCTCACTTTTTTCTATAAGGTTTGATAATCCAATGATCTTTAACGCATGGACTTAAAATCAAACGAGGTAGATACATGACACAAACCTCCCATTGTCAAATCTTTCTTTTATACTATGTGCCAAGGCCAGATTCTCATGTCATCATGAGCACTTACTTGGTGACTATAACTGTTCTTACGAAAAAGGATAACTTATAATATCTACAAAATAATCCCATAGTCTAAGGAAATCTCTTACCTTTAAGGAAGTAGCTCCCCTTAGCAAACCTTATAGCATGCCCATCGTCAGACTCACAGGACAATTTTATTTTTTTTGCACTTATTTTTTTTTGTTATATTCAATCACAGCCCACATTTTTTCTATAAGGTTTTATTTGATTAATTTGAAATTTTCTACATGACAAATAGAGTTCTTATTTAGTAGAGTATTAATTATCTTTGTAAATAATAAATGGTTGATTACTTTGTGTCTACGTTGAGGAGGTCCCTAGTAGAATTCTTGGCCAATTGATCAATCTCTTCAAAAGCTCATTTATTTTTAAACATGGAAATCATTAGTAAGTATCCATATTATATGGTATCATGGGATCCCATGTTTCATTTGGTGCAGATGATATACAAAGTTGAATATTACCGATTTCTTAAAGGAAACATATGAAGGTTAGAATGATTAATCCCAACTGTTATAAGCATAAATACACTTCAACAAAAATAATTTTTTTTATATTCAATTCTGTATCATTTCATAGTATCTGTATTCATACTAGTTACACAAAAAGATGCTGGCATGATCATAATATTTTCACCATTTATATATATATATATACCATGTATATATCTCACCCCAATTAAAAAAACTATCAAATTCCTAGGAAGTGCGACCAATCCAGGTCAATGACCGAATAATCTTTAGCCACAATTTTCTCATTATCATTGGAAGAGTTGAAGTTCTTAGATCGTTCTGCTAATTGAGATGGTCATCCCGCTGTACAACCATCTCGATATCGCCGCCATACAGCTGTCGATGATAGAAAGCACAATTCTCGCTTTATTTGTGACATTGCGAACCTACTCTATTATTTTCTCGTGGATGCTAAAGAGCTGATTTGCAGTCATAAGAAGAGTAAAGTCCGTGTTCTGTGATTGCGTATTGTCCACCTGAACATAATAACATAACGTTCAAAACATAATCACTATTAAAATGAACGAACTTATACTCTCTTGTAACTTACTTCGAAATGCTCAAAGATTTAATGACAATCCTTATTTAACCAAAGCCAATCCATTTTGAACCAAAGTCAATCCATCAAGATCAAAAATATATATTACTCTTTCATAAATAAATTCGATATAGAAATAGAATGAAACCTAGCAAATCATTTTTCATTAATGCATAGAAACCCTAAGTTTAATTAGATTGAAAAATTATATAATGAAAACTAATACAAAAAGAATAAAAAATAATGCAAATAGATTGAAAAATAATCCTTTACAAAAACCCTAAATTTATTTAGAATGGGAAATTATATAATGAAAACTAATACAAATAGAATAAAAAATAATGAAATTAGAATGAATACAAATAAAATGAAAAATAATATAATAAAAAATAATGCAAATAGAATCCAAAATAAGTCCAGTACCACTGCCAAACCCTAAGTTTACTTCGAATGGAAAATATATTATTATAGAATGAATAATAATAGAATGAAAGTGATTACAAATTGAATGAAAATTTATCTAATAAAAAATGAATACAAACAGAATGAAAAAAAACTCATTTACCTGTGTAGGAGGTTGTGATCTATCAGAGGGAGTTGGGTGAACTCCAAATCATCATCATATGAGAGTAGCTCTTTGGAGCTATTATCCGCGTCCTTCGAATCTATATCGAAACCAAAACAAGAGGAAGAAGAAAGTATGTGGGTGTACCGAAAGAAAGAAGAAGACGGTCGTGGGTGCCAAACTAAGCGAAGAAGAACGAACGTGGGAGCGTGAGGAATGCTCGGTGTTCAAAGAGGTTGTAGCGCGGGACGAGAGGAAGAAGAAGAGCTTGGGAGCGTGAGGTTTGCATACTGGAATAGGTGGTTGGAAATAAAGGAAACGGTGGGTGTATTTGGCTCACGAATTTCAAGGGGATTTTTTTATGTTTTTTACTTGCACGTGGGAGCGTGGGTGGATGGAAAGAATCTGTGGGTGGAAATAAAGGTACTCTTGCATATTTTACATCGACTATACGATAGCGCACTTCGTAGTTACACATTTCACGTTTCTTACATAACTTCCATTACAAAATGTTAAAGCCAATCTATTAGCGTTAAAAGTAGAGATGTTGCAAATGTTGGGGCCTTGACGTAAGTGAATAAATGACGGTTTAGCACTGCACATTTCACCGGCCCAAGTTCATAATACCCAAGCGATGTAAGACTGTAATAGTCCCACATCGGATAAAGAAAAGTCCTAACCCTAGGCTATATGTGATTGCGGATGCTATATGTCATGACGCGTTTTGAGTGGAGACTTAAGCCCATACCATAAACAAAATCGGGGCGGGGACCTAAGCCCACAACCGGATAATATTGTGGCATGTGAGTTTGGGTCTCTACATTCTCGTCAACAAGTGAGGAACTTAGGTTGTGTTTGGCATTGAGTTTTTCATGTTTTAGAGAGGAGCCTCCCCTTTTTTCTTCATTCAATCCTTCTCTCTCACCATCATGGATTAAAATCTCGGCAAAAATTTTAAAATTTCGGCCGAGATCTCTCGGTTTCGGCCTAGGTATTATTGGCCTCCATCGGAAATTCGAAATGTTTGGCCGATAATTTCAAGATTTTGGGCGAGATTCTGAAGCCTTGTTTCCAAATTTTGGGGGGGGGGGGAGGGGGGGGGGCTTTAAAACCCATGGAGAAGAAGAAAAAAAAAGAAAGAAGTTTGGGGGTTTAAAACCCATGGAGAAGAAGAAGAAGTGGTGAAGACTTACCTGGCTCGGTGGCAGCGTTGTGCTGTAGGCAACTTCGTTTTTTTCCCTTTCTTCTTCTTCTTCTTGTTTTTTTTTTTCTTTTATATTTTTATTTGCTTTTGCTATGTCCGACGTTTATATGCAAAGGGAGAATGGGACCGACTCTCCTGCCAGTCACTTACACACTAGAATGATGTTTAAATGATCTTAGACCATCAAGGGCTTACAATGTAGGTGATATGAGCTGCCAAAATAGTTTTTCAGTGATATTTAAACCATTTGATCTGTTGACTATAATATCAACCATTGGTTTTAATAATCAGATGTGTCACATTCACTGCTCAGCCTTCAATGTATGATGGATTAGACGATGTTTAAATGATCTCACACCATTAAAAACTCGCTTTTTATTTTACACCATTAAAGTGTGATTATCATTATGATTGCTTCAGATCAATGATGGAGATCTTGTTTCACCCCAATCTTCCACACAATTGATCTTGAGGTCATCTCGCGAGATGGTTAGTTTTTTTATTTCAAATGTCATATATCTCCCAAAAATGACCTTAAAATCACGTTTGAGAGTGAAGTGTGCCATAGGGATTCAAGTGGAATTTTTTGGGGATCTGTGACATGTGGAATAAAAAATTGACAGTGATAGGTGCGACATGATCTCAAGATCCATTATACGGAAGATCAGGGTGAAACATGATCTCCATCATCTGTTCCGAATCAATCAATGGGTTTAAAAGGGTTGCACATATGGGCACTTTCAGAGATTGCGTGAGCGGTAATAGAGGTACCCATATATACAGAGGTACCTAATATTTCATACAGTAGATCTTCATATCATAGCCCAACTAGAAGACGGTCATATCTTGATTCTATGTGACATACATCCCCAAAGTGACCCTGATCATGGGGATATCATGAGAAGGGTTCTCGGATCACTTTTGATATTTATTCAATATAGAATCAAAATTTGACTGTCTGATATGTTTTGCATGAGCTCAAAATCCATCGTGTGATTGATTGAGACAAAATATTATCTCCATCGTTGGATTCAATCCAGTCAACAACTCTTAGGGTATAAATCCCAAGTTTCCCTTAATATTCAGTTGCAAATACCGCTACCCTTCTAAAAGAATCAAACTTGAAAAAAATGGTCTCACTAGTGTAGAAAAGAATGATTTAAAAGGACGAAAATTAGCCCCACTAGTATAAATATATATTCTAATAATGTTAAAGAGTTTTAAAAAATCAATAAAATAAAGTTCGACAAAGTTCGGTAAAGTTCAGATATTTTCAAAAAAATCCGAAATTTACCAATAATATGACTGAAATTTGACCAATTTACGATTTGAGTCATAAATGAAATCGAAACCAAGATTTTGATTCATGCTCCCCATATTCATTGGCAACAACAAAGAGCAACAACTACTCTTTCCTACTCTTCAAAAGAGCAAAGCCAAACACAACCTTAATACCTGGTCATTTTACCTATTCGGCAGGGTGAGTTTGACGATCTCATGTAGTGCCAACTCTTCTTTTTTTTTCCTGAAAAAATTAATACAGCCAGATTTTATTGGGTGAGATTTATTTCCCTATGTCTCACTCAATGTGAGTTCTTTGTTGTGTGAGATTTATTCCTCAAGTGCTGCTCTTAAACTATCATACTCTCTACAATATCTAAATACATCCAGATTGTCTATGCCATATGGCGTCATCATAAAAAAAAATGCCCGACCCAAACAGCCATGAGTATATACATATATATTTTTATATCTAATGAAATGGTCAATTAATGCTTATGATATTATAATCTTCTTATATATATATACTATTCGATGGGGCATACATCATACTCAAACATGAATTTGACACATGGAATGAAAAATTGACTGTCTGGTACGTATTCCATGATCTCAAGATCTGTTTGTATTGAATATCTGGGTGAACACAACCGCCATCATTTGATCTTATGCAATCAATAATTTTCAATGAGTCTAAGACGTGAGTACTTTCAGAGAATACGGGGCGCAACTAGAGATACCCGTTCTAGATATCCTTGTGGAAGGGATATGCCCGGCCTTGCTCTTATGTTGGGCACCCTTGCGTACCAAATAGGAACACAAAAATCCCTTCACTTTTAAAGGTTCCACTAAAAATTGCAAAACAGAGGCTATCATATAGCTCCCATTCAGCCCTAAAATTGAAACACTATTTTTACCTCAGATAAAATCACGGACTTCCATGAATCAACAATGGAGCCAATCTCCTAAAAATAAATTTTGAGATCATTACCTACCTATCAAACAGTCAAGAATTCTCAAATCACTTTTGGAGATGTGTTCCTTGTGGAATTAACAACTAACCTTCTCCTAGATAAAGAGGCATAAAATTAGGAGAAATTTGTATTTTTGGTCCTATAAGTTTGCTTATTTGCAGAAATAGCTTTATAGTTTGAAACTTTACAGAATAAGCCAGCTCCTAGTCAAGTCGTTTACACATTAACATCGGCCTGTTATATATATATATATATATATATATATATATATATATATATATATATATATATATATATATATATATTTCATTATTTTTTGTCGTCTCTTTTTTCAGTTTTAACTCCAATAAGTAGCCTAGTGAACAACAATCAATTGTAATTATCTAAATCAATTATAAATCATGAAAGAAATTAAAGAGAGAAGAAAAAGATAGAAATATAAAACAAACGAAAGCCGTTGCTATCTTAAGATAGCGGTTCGCTATCTTAAATTTGCGGTCGTATTAGAGTATACCTTATTTGATAACTATTACACATCACTTATCTCAACCAATTATAGTTATCTAACCCAATTGTAACTCAGGTTAAAATTCTAACAAACAAAAGTGCTAACTTCTATCTTAAGATAGCGGTCATGTTAGAGTGTACCGTATTTGATAACTACAATCGATTGTAATTCTCTAAACCAACCAATTGTAGTTATCTAAGCCAATTCTAACCCATGTTAAAATTCTAAAATACAAAAAAAATAAAAAGAAGATTAAAGAGAGAAGAAAAAGATAGAAATATAAAACAAACAAAAGCGGCCGATAGTTATCAAATAAGATACACTCTAATACGACCGCTATCTTGCCTCTATCAAATAAGGCACACTCTGACATTACCACTATCTTAAGTTAGCGGCTCGCAATCTTAACATAGCGGCCCGTTGCTATTTTAAATAGAGATCGTTTGTTCTATATTTTTATCTTCTTCTTCTTTCTTTCATCTTTTTTTTTTTATTTTCTTCTATATTTTAGAATTTTAACATGCGTTATAATTGATTTAAATAATTACAATTAGTTGAGATAACTAATGTATGATAATTATTAAATAGGTACACTCTAATATGATTACGAGCGAAAAAAGGGACGATAAAAAATAATGGAAAATAAACATATAATATTGAAAAAATAGGTCAGTGCCGACGTGAAAACAGCTTGGCTTGGAGTTAATCTATTCTACAAAGTTTCAAATTACAAGTCCGTTTTTATAAATAAGTAAACGTATAGGGTCAAAAATAAAAATTTCCCTAAAATTAGTAAAGTCAGCAAACTTCGTACTCAGGTCTCTTTTCAGATATATGCCACACCACGTGTATCAATTGTATGAGGTTTTTCAAAACAGCTATGGTTATGCTTCAAATTCTATAGCAGAAGTTGGCTAACTTTCTGATGCTCTAAACCACCTTCATCCCAACTGTTCTTAGTTAATAATAGATTAATGATGCTTGCCCAACATTAGGAACTAGAGAGTCCCATTTTAGGCCTTTCGGAGGCAAAATCCAACCAAAAGATGACATTTACAGTTTTTAGAGCCCCTGACAAATGTGAATGCCAACTTTGGCTAGAAAGTGGATCTTGAATAGGAATCAATAGTTTCTAAAGCTCCATGAGCAATGACATCAAACCATGGATCAAATTTAGCCGAAATGTTTTGAGTTCGGGCATGCCCAAAACCGAAATCCAAAATTTCAGATTTCAGTTTCGGCCATGCCCAAAACCGAAACGAAATCTAACATTTTGATCCTTGCATCATACTCAGCCTCTACAATTGAACATTGCACTACACGATGTTTCTCACTCTTGCAAGTCACTAAATTTTCACCAAGAAAGGCACAATAATCAAATGTGGGCTGCCCAATCCACATTAGTATATCTATAAAGATGCAGGTGACCACAACCGCACAAACCGACTCCCCAACGCAAGCCATAACCATAGTGACAAATTTCATTTTTGGCAACATTTCGATAGGAGGTCATTTCAGTTCATTTCGGATAAATTTCAAGAAAATTTCGGGGAGTACGAAAAATATTAAATATAAATTATATTTAAACTTCATAAAAATTTTATTTATTATTTAAAAATTGATAAAATTTAGAAAAAAATATTAATTTCAATGAAATTTCATTAATTTTGGCGAAATTTTATCAATTTTGCCCAACCCCTGTTTCGATAAATTTCAAAGAAATTTATGAGAATTTCGGAGAAATTTGTTACTTTGGCGATAACCAATCAGAGTGAGAGCATATTTACAACTGTTTTTCTTCTTTTTCGGGCATGACCAATTCTTTGACTTACTGAAAATGTCTCAATTAAATTGCGTCAACATTTTGGCAGACTTTTAAGTGAAAATAAAATAAAATCGTAACTTCCTTTTTCAGGGTTACAATATTTAAATTAGTGTCTTACTGGTCGAGTAGTCATTAGCATATTAATTTGCTCAAAACAATATTAAGAACATAGAACAAACGTTTAAATACCAAAATCAATTCGCATCGGGTCATGTGGGTCAACTCGCATCCGGTAGTATATAAATATAAAGGTTTTATGGATTTAGGGGATTTGGAGCAGACCTGGCTCAGTTTTTCAGGTCAGGTGGGTCGTGTAGGAGTGAAGCTGAGCAGGTTCAGGTTAGGTCGGGACAAGTGCCCAAAGAAAAATTTTGGCCCAACCAAACCCCTTGACAGCCCTCATAAACCCCCCTCTAAGCCTAAAACTCAACCACGATTATGGAAAAGTTATAGCAGACAAGAATGTATATATAATATAGACAGAATAAGAAACATCACTGTTGTTCCGATGACACTGCAATAATATCAACATAAGATTATATAAAATCAACATAAATATCAATTGTGGTGGTGGTAGTGGTGATGATAAATATCAACATAAGGAAGGCACCACTGAATAGTTCAGGAATTCTTCAATCATTGAATACATAACTAAAGGTTGCAGGTTCGAGCCCAGCTTACCATTAAGAAAAAAAAAGAAAAAAGAATACATAACTAAAAGAACTGGATCGAAGATGAACGGTTTCAGGGTTTTCAATAGATATACAATGCTTGCGTAGGCAACTGACGAATATTTCAACATAACACCAACATTCACTCCTCGTCATCATCTTCTTCTTGCAACCCTGCGTCATCTCCAATCCCTTCAAGTAGGGAATCTACATCCTCTCCCAATTCCACCAACCTTGCACTCAGCTTCCCCACCTTGCTCTGCTCTTGCCCCAGACATACAAGCAAATCGCTCAACTCTGCCTCACTTTCCTTGAGAGCTTCTTCCCTTGCCTCTGCTTTTATAGCTTCCATGTCCTGATGGGACTCTTTACCTCCCTTCCTCAACATCTTAACCTCCGCATCAAGCCGAAAATTGGCCTGCTCTAGGCTGTTATACGCATCCGACAGGCTTTTCAGATCAGACTCAATCTTCCCCGCTAAGTTTCGGTACATGGATGCCTCAGATTCAATCTTGGCTTTCTCCAACTTCAATGTCTCTACACGTTGAATAGCTTCTTGGAGATCTTGGCGGACGGTCTCGGATTGGACTCTTTCTCGGCCACTGCCCACTTTCTGATCAGAAATTGATGCACAACTTCCGCCTGTCTTGGCCATGTCCTCCGCTAAAGTTGCATTTCGGCCAAGTATGTCCTTACAAACATTAAAAGCAACAGTTTGTGCAATGTCAATAGTCAGTAAAGGAAAAGAATACAAAAGAACACGATGAATGGCATTGAGCAACTGTTGTATTGACAAAAAACATGTTGTCTTCCACTTTACGAGTTAAGGCCCCATGGACAACTTTTGCCTCTAAAGAGCAAAGTTCATAGTCCACTGTGGCTGTGTTTATATAGTTTTATTTTTATTTTTTTGATAACCTGGGTATCCGGGCCTCTTAGAGCACCCGCTTAATCCCAGGGGCACATGCGCACCCCAAATTCAGGACATGCCGGGGGTCAGCACAGGATATAAATCCCTAGGGTGGCCTCAAGGGCCGGGGGGGGGAGGGGATTCGAACTCAGGTCTCTTGCTTTTGGAAGCAAGTACCTGGCCAGCTCGCCTAACCCCTTGAGGTTTGCTATGTTTATATAGTTACACCCAATAACATAATTCGATATCTCTCAAAATTTACCAACAGTGGCCATTTGGAAGCCATTGAATGGGCTTGCAGAACCCTTAATTTTTTTCTAACTCAGAGAGAAAAGAAGGAACCAGACCATGCCCCTACCTTCATCTCATTGCATTGCTTCTCCATGAACGACCTCAACCGTATGATGTAATCTCTATCTATCTCTCCTTCCTTTTGATCCAACTCTGCCGGCACTACGGCAACCTTGCTCTTTGGATGGCTGAAAACCTCCACAATGCTTTCTCTAATATCTGCCTCCAGCCTTTTGAGACAATTAACAAACTCTGCATCAAAAACTGACGCTAGAACTGGATGCCCATCTTGTTTAACGATTCCATCATTCTGAGCAGAATCTTCAACCTCTTCCACACTAACTGCATTAGTTCTTGTCATTGGCTTATGGTGTGGAGCAGATGTTGCAGAGATAAAACTAATGTTCTTCTGCATCTCATCAAACTTCAAAAAATATGCGGTAACCCCGATCTTCTGGCTAATGGCATCAACCACAGTAAAAGCATCTCTACCGTTACTGCCAGTTCTGCTGTTATAGAGAACACATTCCCCCAAAAGAACAGCAGCCAATCCACGTATGCATACACTCCCATATGGGCTTAATACCAGCTCTAGAAGATAAGTTAGGTGTGCCGGCGAGTTGAGAAAGGAGTAAACAGCATTCGGGCAATTTTCCAGCCATGTGATAAGAAGTCGCAGAAAAATAGGTTGGATATGATCTCCAACTGAAGTTGTGTTTTTCAAGTTGCCGTCTTTACTTTTCATTGAGGTAAGAGCCAGGTACTTCACTATACGGTGCATGAGTGGGTCCGGGGAACCTAAGGAAGGTACTGGAGCATCAAGTTCAACTTGTAAAACCTGCAATAAGCAGATATCTCAGCACACACTTATTATGAGAAAATTAAAAGAGCTCAAACCGGCACTGGCGCATGATACCTGAGTTGGGCAAATGAATAAATCAAACACCATCCATTTTTTATTGGAAGAGAAAGACGTGGGGAACAGCCTGTCCAACTGATAACATCCGCTGATGAGACAGGCTATTCGGCAAGTAGCGAGACCATACACCATTAATAAATGGACGTGTTCAATGATACATAGCTTATACATCTGTATTTCATATGAAAATCTTTCACATAAAAATTAAATCCAGTCCATTATGCTTCTAATGATTTGAAAAAAAGATGAATAGATTATAGTGCACAAAACACGGTAAATTACTGACAAAAATAATAGATAAATCACAGCACAGTAAACACAGTAAATTGGCCTCTCTGCTTTTTATCACCAGGAATACCTGCATTTACAGAGCTTTACAAACTCTGAAAGAATGGATAAAATACCCAACTTTTTCATTGTGTACAAGAAGGAACCGAAACCACAATAAAATTTTACCAACGCCCTGAAGGTAATTTTGGTCACTCTTGAGCAACGAGGGGATTTAGAAGCACATCATTTAGTTTGCTTATTATCAATGATCTCTACTTTCCACATTTTCATCCTCATACCAGAAAAGGGAAAATAAAACTTAACAATGAGAAGATGGTGTTACATACATACCCGTTCCTTGCACTGGATATTGTCCTTTAGGATATAAGTAAGAACACTAACAGCTCGGCAACAAGTCTGCATTCAGAGACAACCAGCTGTCACCAAATGAAGTGATAGTAAATTTTCTGTACTTATACACAAATTGAAATAACCAATCCGAAAGTTCATTTCTGTTTTCTGTACAGAGGTTGAATCAAACACAGTAAGAACCATAGCTCTCAGGGGTGAGAACAAATTTGGCTATTTGACCTGATGAGATGGGTTAATGAGCATTATATAATGCCTCCATTCAATGCGAAAGAGTAGTGATTTCGTCTCCCTTTATACAAAGGAAACTGAAGAGGCATTAAACTGGTCTCGGAACAAATCAAACTCGGGCTAGCTCCTGGGCTTACTGAGTTGGTAATAACAGAAATGCCAAGGTTTGGGGGGGGGGGGGGGTTGGTATATGGGGTATCCCCAACCAGACTAGATTGATATCCAATTCAAGACTACCTAATGAGTCCTTCCTTACATATTATTTCCAATGCCTCCAATATTTATGGATGAAGACTGAATACTTCATGTTACCTCAAGATGTTACCTCAAGATCTCCACCAGTCTCGGTCATAATAAGTCCACGTAATAGCAGGCTGTCATTTTGAAAAACAATTAAAAAAAATGAAATAAAATCAGGAAGAATATTCAGTAGTAAAGAGAATATGTGCAGTTTTACACTAGATGAATATAGAGAAATGAGATAAACTGATACAACAGCTAAATGTGTATAAAAGGACCTTCCGAACGACAAGTTTATATCATCCTCTAGAGTAGCATGAGACAGTGTCTGGGGTTGAGGCGTCAAGGTTGATGCTAATATGGCTTGGCCATCCATATTTTTCTGCTTCAATTGAAAGTGAGCATTCAGCAAACCATAAGACACAATCAAAACGAGAGAGAGAGAGAGAGAGATCATAAATCATGCATGTAAAATGTCAATAAGGTCCAATTGAAGCAAATGCATAACAAAGATGAAGGAAGGACTAAGAATTCCTCCAGAAATGTGTCAAACGACTAAACCAAATATAACAGCAAAATGTCTAAAATATGATGTCATTTGTAATATTAAGCAGAGTTAGACGCACTGGAAGAGCGCTATGACAAGCAAATTCTTCACCCATCTATAATATGAAGGCACTACTTAACCTAAAATTATGAAATGGCTTTCAACTGGAATGACCACATGAAACAGTAACTCAACTGAATCAGTCAAAAATTAGTAGACTACAAATGTAAGGTTGCAGTCAGAATTTTTACTCACAAGATGCAAAATTATGCCAGCTGATCACAGCATACAAAGTTGTGCAGTGCAGATTGGCAAATCTTCTTTGCAGACTCTTAAAATGAAATTCTATTATTACTTCAAGGGAAAAATGTTCAATTCTATTACTTGTAAGATAAAAATTCTCAGTTCTTTCATCACGAAAACCACCCAACTAAGGAGAGTAGATCAGAGCTTCCACCAGTTCAACTAAGACCAATTGGCATTAGGGTGGGCTTCAACTTTTGTGCTTAAACTTGTGTCCACTATCCATGGTTAGTCTGCCAGACTCTGGTGGATTGCTTGGTCCCATACCCTAACAAGGTGCATTTTGATATTTCTCACATCAAAATACAGTTCTGCTTAGAAATTTGTCAACAATTTAAAATCATCTTTACAGGCTCTAGTAGCTTTAATCCATATGCTTTCCCAATGCCAAATTCTCCACATACTATCTCTCCAAAAAGCTCAATACCTCTGAGTACCTTTGAGTCTCTTCGGCTGTAAAAGCCCCTCGAAGTGACGGACACTAATCATCAAACTACTTTCCCAACAAGTCTTTCACAAAAAGATCACCAATATCACTTGATTTTTCAACAATCAAAGGATGGTAAGATTAAGATTTAAAACTCGGTCAAGTTGAACCAAGTTGACCCGACTTCAATCTAGGTCGAGTAACTAATAAAAGTGGATATTTTAAGTCCTTAAATTAGATAGACTACACAAAAAACATTATTGGATACTAAATATCAAAGGCAAGATCTGATACTAGACCCAGTTCAGTAATACAACAACAATCCATCAGAACTAGAGTCCACTCTACCCATCCACCCATTAGTTGGATATCGACACTTGATATAAATAACATAGCCCCTTAGTACTTTCTCATCTTTTCAACTTTCTACCATAGTAACAAATTTCATGTTCGATAATATTTCGATGGGAGGCTGCTCCGGTTCATTTCGTATAAAATCAGGAAAGATTTGGGAAATTTTCGAGGATTATAAAAAGAATATAAATATAATATGAAATTATAAATGATTTTTTCAGTGGGTAATTTAAAAGGAATTTTTAAAATTTTAATATAAACGGAAAACCCCTCCAAAAAATAAAAAAATAAAGGAAATTTTGCTGAAATTTCCAAAACTTCGGCCAAATTAATGGAATGGCCGAAAATTAGGCAAAAGTTTCGGCTAACCCCTCGTACGCCAATTTCGCTGAATTTTGGTGAAATTTTTACTATGCTTTACACAACCAGAAGTGACATGTTATTAGTGCGTCACGTTCAAATACCGTCAAATTCCTTTGTTTGTTCACGTTCTTCTACTTTTCAAGTGTTACTTGTTCTTTTCCCTATCACCCAATCCATTTCATTCATTAGTATCCCATAGGTTTCTTTTTTTTTTGGTCAGTAGTATTCCATAGGTTCATATATTCTGAATTGAGAGGCCCGAGACTTTGATCACTATGGAGGAAGAGACGCCTCTCAATAGTGGATAAGGGTAGAGGAGTTAGAAATTCAGAGAGTAGAGTGCATGTATATATATTCCTTTTGTTTGCCCTCATCCGTCTAGTTCTCAAGACGTAATTCTTTTTCCTCATACCCAACCCTTTCCATAAGAAACTCTTTGTTCTTTTTCTCAGAAAATTATACATCCATTCAAAGAGAAATGGAAACAACAGAAACACCGATTGGATTACCTAAGTACTCAAGTAACAACCAAACCACCAAAAACAAAAAGACTGAACTCAAACACTAACCATAAACGGTGTTTAAATACGAGCCATAAATCGGACACGAGAATAAATGAATAAAAGAAAGAAAGCACCTAAAGTGCCGCCCAAAAACCAAACGACAAAAAAACAAGATGAGATCATCCGGGAATGCCCCTTCAATTGAGCCATATAAGTTGCTCCCAACTTTCTGATACCAGGTGCAGTCCAACCACTAAAGCTTTTATGAATGTATGGCCAAAAGCATATGTCTTCCCAAATCTGAAAAATTACTTTTTCCAAAAGTAATTCTTCCCTAGGAATATGTTTGCATCGTGTTCTCTTCGTAATCTCAAAACAATGCTGCAGGCATAAGACTCCAACGAACTTTCCCTTCTTAGATGGCCCTAGACCCCAACAGGACATCAGATATTTGTAGGTTATCAAGCAATGTGATGCTTACACCAAATTAACTCAGGCTAAAAATCCAAATGCATTTTGCTAAGGGGCAGTGAAAAAAAGTGCTATGTTGCTTTGTTGGTCCTGAATACCAAATACTAGAAACAGTCTTCCCACATCTAATAAGATTATCCACAGTCGGTATTTTTTCACATGCAACACACCAAGAGAAGAATCTAATTTTCCTCGAGATCAAAGAGATCGACGACGAAAAAGAAGAGTGAGCAGACTTTACAGAGAAGTGCCCCCATTTACAGAGAACCCTTACTTTTTTTTTCAGTATCTTTGATCACTGAGCTCAAAAGCCAGCACATCAACATCACATATATTTTTGTGCTCGAAAAGTGGCTTTTATGAGAGTAGTTCTTCCTCATGTGGGAGGTAACTGATTATTTCAAAAGGAAACTCTTTGTTCCATTCTTTCAATAACTGAATTCCTAACACATGTAGGTGGTGAGGCGATTTACCAATACATAAAGGAGTTTCCAAATTCAAATATTGAATATGTCACACCTTGCATCCTAACACATGTGAGAGGTAACTGATTATTTCAAAAGGCAACTTTTTGTTCCGTTCTTTCAATAACTGAATCCCTAAAACATGTAGGTGGTGAGGCGATTTACCGATACATAAGATGAGGGTCAAGCCATCTACATTACACCACCGAAAAAGATCTAAGCATTCCTTTCATCTGTCTAAGCTTAATGCATTGACACGTCACAAACATGATCACGCCGTTGGCATAGTAGAGGTGAAATTTGTTCATGTCTCTCTCTAATAATAATAAACTAGAAGGCAACAATGGGTCTCCTTGTTGAGTTCCTGTAGAGCATTTGATAAAGCTTTTTAGGAATCTGATGTAGTGATTAAAAACAAGGCCGATAAAATACATGTTGAAAGCATGAATCCATTAAATCTATTTTCTCACAAAAGACATTTGCTTCAAAAGTTATTCTTCTAAGGTCAATTTACATTATCTTGAAGTTGAGTTTCAACATCACCCTTGGTTTGCCTTCTCCCATACTTGAGCTGACACATTTTGAACCTACACCCCATATAGTATTTGTCTTCTTTAGACAAACACGTTTTGAGATGGCGCTATACCATGCTTATGGCACTTCTTATTCCTCTAGCAAGGATTTCCACAATAATTTGGTAAACATTGCCTCTAAACGCAATGGTTGGAAGTCCTTCAACTTCTCAGCGCCGCCCAACTGTGGAATTAAGAATAACATATGTTGTGTTTAGGTCCTTATTTAATTTGTTGCTGTCATACTTCTGGACTCAGTGAAAATCGCTAATTTTTTTTTTCAAAATATGGCCAAAACATAATGGATGAAAGACATCGGATATCTATGAGATCCAGGGGCCTATCACCTTTCAATTCAACTCATTTTTGAGTGAGTGGTGCTTGGTCAACAACCAGCACACAAATGCTACTACCTAGATACCATCAATGGGTAATCATTCTGATAGGGCAACTTGAAACTGACTTGAAGAGACCAATTTTTTAATACATAACTGAGACCACAACACCTTGCTACATACTACACTAATCCAACTAAAGATTCAATTTGTAGTGGAAGAACTGGATTGACACCTATGTATCTTAACTGTTGCGTGCATGTTTGTGCTTACTCCTTTCTTAAGAGCATCCACATGTTGAAATTCTTAAATGTTCAGAATCAAAGAAACGTATGTCTTCTGTCAAACTCATCAATTTCTTTTCTTCTTTGTATCATGCCAGTGAATTTCTGTTTCATGAAGATTTTCATAAACTCTTCTGCTACGAAGTAAAAATTTTGCCTAAAAATCTAATCACGGCTGCAGCTATAGCTATGGTAACTCAAAATCTACACAAGACATCGCATAAACCCTATGAAAATCTCTATTATTTCCTCAAGAAAATGACTAGAAGGATGTTAACAGGTTATTATTATTTTCTCAAGATGATAAAGTGGATGATCATTCTTACTAAAAATCAGTAACACAACATTTTTGCAAAATTTTCAATAGAGTATCCAAAAGGTCTTCAATTTCTAACAAACAATTCTTGTTCTGTCGCATCATGTGTGTGTAGAAGAGAACTTCAAATCCATGCGACAAGGAACACAATCTAGGTGGAATGGTTATGTATTACTTCATTGATGAGTTGTAAACTATTAAATTAACATTCAGTCACAGTCAATTGGAAGTTAAAACTGCCATTTACAACACGCATAAACAGCATCTTCTATTGGCACAGTTCTACATTCCTAACACTGCTAGAAGCATAACATAAACATAGCGAAGTGCCCAAATCCACTTAGTGATTTCAGTGCCATACAATTCTTTCTGTTTTCATCATTCACTATATAAAGGAACACAATCTCTACTAGATGCTAGAAGTAGATGCTTGCTTATTCTGCTGCTAGAAGCAGATCCCTGCTTATTCTGCCTAAAATCAGCACCATGTGTTGATTGAGAAAAGTGAAAAATGCTTGCTTCAACAAACAAGATAAAGAACGACTGACGCAGGACGGGAACCCTAAAATGCGTGACTATGATTTTATGCAATTTTGCCGAAATTAAATAAATTAATTCAAGTTTAATCGCAAAATTATCTTTAAATACCTTAGGGTTTGCGGAATTTTGATGAGTAGATCACATGAGATCCGAATAGGGTGTCCAATCCGATACGCAAGTACTTTCAAAATTAAGGCAAGATCGGCCTAGAGATAGAACTCTAGCGTTCCGGGATTAGGCGCTCGTCTTCGGTCCGTTGTAGATTCATGGATTCCAACTTGGGTTGTAGAAGGGAATTAGGGTTTGTAAAAGGCTTATGGCTTTTAGGTCTGTTTATGGTTTCGGAATGGGTATTGGCTTGTGTGATTTAGGGTTCAAAGTCTAGGGTTCCGGGATCGAAGGAAACAATTAGGTTGAGGTTTAGAGAAGCAAGCACAGATCGAGAGATAGCAAATATGATAGAGAAAATAACAATAGCTTTTGGGAATTACTCCCTTGGCCTCACACCAAAACCATCTCAGGCAAAGATTACTCAAGCATAAAAGCATTCAAATAATCAATCAACTAATTAAAAGTGTTTACAAGCCTCTATATATATGCCACCAATAATTAAACTCGAAATAAGAAAGAGTCCTAATAGAAATAAAATTAAAAATGAAAGTTTTCAAAAATTTCACAAGGCCGCCGTGGCGCTGTCCTCCTGGCAGTTGTGTCCTTTTCTCCTCTGAGGCTACTGTATTCGGGCTTCCTCTACGCTTCTTCCGACGCCAGTAAAACTGATGTGGTCCGAATCCGATGTCCATGTATGTGGCATCCCCGTCAACGACTCTGCTGACTGCATTTATACTGAGTAGGGCCCTGAAAGCCCACTTTTGGGCCATGTGACGAACATCTTTAGTCAATACAAGTAATCCAACTAGCAACCCATCATTGAGATACCTCTCAGCCAAAAAATCAAGGCTAAGAGAGCTTTGGAACCATCTTATTGGTCCACTTTGATATCAGAGGTGGAAAAATATGCACAATCGTCCCTATTTGAGTAGATAGATCGGACAGCTCAAATCTTCCAACGAGTGTTATCTTTGGGACTATAGTAGCTTCCAATATAAGCTACTGTTTTGATATACTAGATTGCTAAAATGACATGCCAATAGACCAAAAATTAGGCAATCACAACCCAATCTGTAATGGGGTGGTCATGCCCTAATAATCCAAAGAGAAATATTGTGGGGAAAAATATATAATGAACAATATGAACCTATCTAAAATCAAACAAGGAATTAAAAGCTAATATTGAAAGTCAAGTATTCAGGAATGCTCAAGCGACCTCTGCTATCTTCCAACAAATTTTACAGATTATATGTTTGTTAGCTAAAACACATAAAAGCTTAAGTAGATTGAACAAAATATATATATATAAAAAGCATATGGATTCAATCACAAATTTAAGAACCAATGCATAGTAGAATGAATAATTTCATACTTCACAGAATTTTATCACACTTTCGAGAGTTTATCTGCCAAACAAATGTGACTGCATCCACAAAAGATAAAATGGCTAATTTCAACCTATAATATAATTTCCAAAATACTGCAGCATTTTAAAAGGGTCTCAAGAGTACAGAAATTAATTCATGGTAAAAGTTCATCAATCATCACAATGATTGAAAAATATTGACAAGTGAAAAATAGTAGGAAAGTACTACATCAAGCATGTATAGCAGAAAAGACAACCTCACAGAAGCACTTGAAAATGTACTCAGCCGCCACGAATTCTTGTATACTAGAAGTGTGCAAAGCGATGCGGAGAATTGAATTCAGAGCAGATTCGGCATGCGGTTTCTCTCCAAATACTTTATTTGAAAGGGCATCCTGATTTTGAGGATTTCCAGCAACTAAATTACCAATGCATCGAAGTGCCTGAAAGTAAGAATACATAAATAAAATATGAGACATAAGATCTGTGACTGCCTTAATGCTGAGCATAGAAAACAAAATAGCCATTCCTTAAGCAGGAAATATGTGCAGCGAAATACCACACAAATATATATATATATATATATATATATATATATATATATATATTGTATCATAAAACACTTTTTGCTTGAATTGAACATTAGCATACAACAGTTAACACCTCCTACCACATGACCAAAGTTCCTTACAAGATCATGGAATACACTGAATGATAGTTTGTTCAAGGTGTAATGCAGATAATTGTCCCAGTCTGTGACAAAGCTAATTAGCCTTTACCGATATATATATATATATATATATATATATATATATATATATATATATATATATATATATATATATATATATATATATTGTATCATAAAACTTTTTTCGCTTGAATTGAACATTAACATACAACAGTTAACACCTCCTATCACATGACCAAAGTTCCTTACAAGATCATGGAATACACTGAATGATAGTTCTTTCAAGATGTAATGCACATAATTGTCCCAATCTGTGACGAAGCTGATCAACAGGCCGCTAATCACTATCAAGATAGTTAAAGCGGTGTGGCGAGGTCATGGCGAAGAGACTCGCTACGCCATGGCGTGACCATAGCGAAGCTATGGCGAGACAATTTATTATTATAATTTAAAAAATAAAATCATTTTATCTATTAATTAGTAATATTCTTTTATTATATAAGAAAAAAATATATAGGAAGATAAATATTCAACTACTAAAGCATCATACTTTGATTCTAATATTGAGGATTTCATGTTTTACGAATAAACAAATATCAATAAATACAAATCAAATATGAAACATTAACAAATTTGCAACATGGTAAGTATAAATAAATAAATATGAAATATTAAGTACACATACGGTAGTGTCGCCGATGCTAGTATTGGTAGTTGCTGTGACGAGAGAGAGAGAGAGAGAGAGAGAGAGAGAGAGAGGGTTTTGTAACTTGTAAATTGAGGTTTTGTGACTTGTAAGTTAACTTTTGTAACTTATGTATTATAAAAATGTCATAACTTATAAGTATTATACGTTATTATCCAAAAAATAAAATAGCATGGATAGTGATGTCATAATGCTATTCAGCCATGACGACACTATGATGTCGCTATTTAGTCATCATGACTATTTTGTTATACATGACGTTTCCCATCGCCATTCGTCATGGCGAGGCCATAGCGAGGCTATAGCGTGTATGGCGTCGCTATTTAGTCATCATGGCTATTTTGTTATATATGGCGCTTCCCATCGCCATTCGTCATGGCGAGGCCAAAGCGAGGCTATAGCGTGACCTTGACAACCATGATCACTATAGCCTTTACCTATACCTAATTCTAAAACCACTAGATGGGATAATCAACTAGCTAGTGGAGTTAAAGGCAAAACTGTAATTTAAGGTTAGGGTTTAGTAATAGGAAGGAGGAAGAAGGGAGAGGAAGAGAAAAGTAGAGATATTAGGGTTGAGTCAATGTGACTCAAATCCCAACGCAAAATACTATTTATATCATCTTAGCATGTTCACTATTACATGATTCCCGAGTTAAGTGAATTGTACAACTTAAAATTCACTTAACTACATACACCCAAAGTTACTACACACTCATACAATAAAAATAACATCTCCAACACTCCCCCTTAAGTTGGAGTATAGATGTTGATCATACCCAACTTGAAGGAGATTCCATAAAGTCTCTTGCCACCAATACCTTTAGTCAAGATGTCGGAAAGTTGATCCTCAGTTCTAACTTGAGGAATACTGATTTCTTTAGACTAAATCTTCTCGGGAATATAGTAGCAGTCCACCTCAATGTGTTTTGTTCTTTCATGAAAGACAAAATTCTCTCCAATATGATGGGCGGCTTCATTGTCACTATACAATATAATTTGAGAGGATACAATTCCCAAATCTGATAAGATGAATTTAAGCCACATGCCTTCTCTTACACCTTGGGACATGACACGGTACTTCCCCTTGGCACTGGAGTTTGATATTAAACGTTGCTTCTTATATTTTCATGTGACCAAATTATCCCCCAAGAAGGTGCAATATAAGGTAATTGATCTCCTATCATTCAGAGACCCGGCCCAATCGGCATCAGTAAATATCACTACATCCAAATGACGACGATTTTTATAGAGAAGCCCTTTGTCAGGACTTCCTTTCAAAAGCCTCAAGATCCTGTGAACAATCTCCAAATGTGCTGGCATTGGTGAGTGCATATACTGACTCACCAAGTTTACTGCATAAGCAATGTCCGAACGGGTCATGGTTAGATAAATCAGTTTACCAACTAATCTCTGATAAGTATGTGGAACCTTGAGAAGATCACCTTTTTCACCATTTAATAGGTGATTTTGTTCAATAGGGGCCACAACAGTCCTACACCCCAAAAGCCTCGTATCATGAAGGAGGTCCATGGTATACTTTTGTTGGGACAATGAGATACCCTTCTTAGATCTCGCAACTTTAATGCCAATGAAATATTTCAAACTTCCCAAGTCTTTAATTTCAAACACTCTGCTCAAATACTCCTTCAGTTTAAGAATCTCATGACTATCATCACCAGTAATTATGATATCATCAACATAGACTAGTATGACAGTCATCTTGATTGCCCTTTTTACAAATAGAGAATGTTCATAGTGATTTCTTCGGTACTCGAATCTCATAATAGCATCACTAAATTTATGAAACTAGCCCCTTGGGGATTGTTTTAATCCATAGATAGATTTCTTCAATCTACACACTTTTCTCTTCTCCTCTTCTTTTACAAACCCAGGAGGAAGGTCCATGTAGACTTCTTCCTTGAGATCACCATGAAGAAATGCATTCTTCACATCAAGTTGAGAAAGTGGGCAGCCTTTGTGGGCAGCCAGAGATAACAATACCCTGATTGTGTTGGACTTGGCTACAGGTGCAAAGGTGTCATGGTAATCAACTCCTTGTGTTTGAGTGTACCCCTTTTCTACAAGCCTTGTTTTAAATCTTTCAACAGTACCATCAGGTCTATACTTAACTGTATACACCCATTTGCAACCAACAACTCTCTTTTCTTTTGGGAGTTCAACAATTTCCCAAGTTTGATCCTGTTCCAGAGCTTTCATCCCCTGAATCATATCATCCTTCCATTTTGGCTGCAATAAGGCATCAGAAACAGTAGAAGGAAGGGTGATAAAATCAAGAGAACAAATAAAATCACAATGAGATGATGAGAGATTGTGATATGACACATACTTACTGATGGGATGACGAGTACACGATCTAGGAAGTTTTCTGTGAGCAATGGGTAGATGAAAATAAAAAAAACAAGAGGACTCTCTTCGGGTAAGGGATCCTGATCAGTATTTTGTGACTCATCTCCAGTCTCATGCGCAGTGGCTTCAGCGATGCTTTTCTTGTTCCTTCGCACATACATCTTTCCCTTTCCATATTTATCAAAGGTGGGTTGTTCGCTTTTTTATGGCTCAACAACTTCATCATCCACTTCTTCACAATCTTCATTATCTCCAAACATCTTAGTACTCTTCATTTTTAAGTTGTTTCTCCCCCTGAAGAAAACTTGGAGGATTGGAAAAAGGAGTGCCCTCAAAGAATGTGATATCCATGGTGACTATCGCACGACAAGTGAGAGGGTCAAAGCACTTGTATCCTTTCTGAGAAGAGGGGTACCCAATAAAAATACACTTGGTAGCCTTCAGATCAAGTTTACTTCGTTGAATATTGGGGATATGTGTAAAACACAAGGA
The DNA here is from genome assembly GCA_021018995.1 of Chloranthus sessilifolius. Taxonomy (NCBI): domain Eukaryota; kingdom Viridiplantae; phylum Streptophyta; class Magnoliopsida; order Chloranthales; family Chloranthaceae; genus Chloranthus; species Chloranthus sessilifolius. The sequence continues at coordinate 34,610,305 of CM037590.1, forward strand.
ACCAAAGATACGTGGTGGCACCAAGAATAGAGGTTGATGAGGAGACACAAGTTGGAAGGGAGAATGTCCTTCCAGAATAGGCGTAGGCATTCGATTGATGAGGTAGGCAACAGTGAGGATAGCTTCACCCCAGAGATGTTTATGAACCTTCATATCAAACAATAGAGATCAAACAACCTTAAGAAGATGCCTATTTTTCCTCTCAGCAACCCCATTCTGTTGAGGGGTATAAGGACAAGTAGTTTACCACACAATTCCCTGAGAGTGAAGATAAGACTGGAGAACATGAGAGGAATATTCCCCACCATTATCCGATCGAAGAACCTTAACATGCCCATGAAATTGTGTGCTAACTAGTGTGTGAAACATAGGAAAATAGAGGAAACTTCATCTTTGGTGCGCATAAGAAAGAACATAGTGAGTTTAGTACAGTCATTAATAAAAATAACAAAATAACAATAACTATTCAAAGCAGTAACAGGGGAAGGCCCTCACACATCAGAGTGAATAACTTCAAAATGAATAACACATTTACTACCACTCAAGGGATAAGAATTGCAAACATGTTTAGAGAATTGACAAGTCTCACAATTAAACAAACTACTATCAAATCCATAAAAATTTTCTGGAAATAAAAATTTCAAACGACTAATATGAGGATAGCCACAGCGGGAGTACAACAATCTTGCTTCATCAACAGAAACCACCATAGCTGCAAGAGGAGATGCACCACGTAAATCTTGAAAGAAGTAGTCTCTTCTCTTCAGTACCATGACCAAGGATCTTCCTCGATTTCAGGTCCTGGAAAATATAATATGACGGAAAGAATGTCATACTACAATGTAAGGAATTGGTAATTTTACTGACAGATAATAGATTCATAGGCATGTTAGGAATAAAAAGAGTAGAGTCAAGAGACAAGGTGCCTGATTGAACACTTCATTTGCCCTTTACAGGAACAAGGGATCCATCATCAATGCGAATATGAGTAGAATCAAAGAGACTAGACACAGATGAAAATAAATCTGTCATACCAGACATGTGATCCGTAGCCCTAGGATCAATGATCCATAGGGACGATATGGCAGAAAAAATGTCACACTACAATATAAGGAATTAGTAATTTTACTGACAGATAATAGATTCATAGGCATATAGGAATCAAAAGAGTAGAGTCAAGAGACAAGGTGCCTAATTGAACACTCCATTTGCTCTTTACAGGAACAAGGGATCCATCAGCAATGCGAATATGAATAGAATTACAAAGACTAGACATAGATGAAAATAAATCTGTCATACCACACATGTGATCCGTAGTCCCAGAATTGATGATCTATGGGGATTGAGAGGTCACATGTACAGACCCATAGCTACTTGACTCAGCTATGTGGGAGGAAGATGCCTGTCCCTGTGTTACCGTCATGCGCTGAAGGCGACCACGGAGATCCTAAAGCTCTCTCTATAAGCTCTGAAAATCAGATGGAGTTGAAGCAGTAGGGATACTCTGGCCACCAACTGGATTAGAAGTTTCCTTAGTGGAGGACTGGAATGCACGACCTGGAAGGAATTTCGGTTTCCCATGTAATTCCCAACATTTTTTCTGGTACGACCTTTCTTGCCACAATAAGAACACAATAATTTTTCTTTCTTCACGTGAGAGGCCTCAAGGGTTGTTGGGTGAGATGGAGGAGATGGATGTGGGTTTGTTATGCGTCTCATGGTTTTTTGTTATGGTGAACATAGCCTTTAAGGGTTATTTCAAGAGCTCCAGGGGTAAAAGACATGGAACCAACTAACTCCATTTCTCTTTAATATGGTAGGGGGGCCTAAGTAAATTATTATGAAAGGTGCCTAGCAAAGGGTTTTTTTTTTGTGTTTGACACTGCAAGGCAAAGTGACGCGGGACGGGAACCCTAAAATGCATGAATATAATTTTTAATGTGATTTGCCAAAATTAAATAAAATTAATTTAAGAGTAATCTCAAAAATATCACGATACCTTCGGGTTCGTAGAATTTCGATAGGTAAATCATGCAAGATCCGAATAGAGTGTCTAATCCGATGCACAAGTCCCGTTAGATTTGAGGCAGGATCGGGCCTAGAGATAGAACTCTGGCTTTTCCAGGCTTGGCCATTCGCCTTCAATCCGATGTAGATTCACAGGTTCTAACTAGGGTTGTAGAATTTGTTAGGTTTGATGGCTCGTATGAAAACTATGGTTTTTGATGGAAATAGGTTTTGGGTTTTAGATTATGGATTCAATATGGGTAATGGATTAACAGAGAAAATATAGAGCAAAGACAATAAAAGATTAAAAGATAATAGATGGGAATCACTCCCTTGGTCTCAAACCAAACCCATCTCAGGCAAATAATACTCAAGCAATAATGCATTCAAATATTCAATCAACTAATTAAAAAGTGTTTACAAGCCTCTATATATAGGCCACCAATAATTAATTCGAAATAGAAAATAGTCCTAATAGAAATAAAACTAAAAAGGGCAGTTTTTCCCATAAAATTAAAATTTATGTATTGAAATTGCGTGACAACTGTGTCTTTTGTGATAAGCGTCTTCTGGAATTGCCATAGCGTACTGTTGCACAGAACGCTGCTATGCTGTTTTCCCAAGCTTGGCGTTCCCCGTTACAAGATTTTTTTTTGTGTGTTTGATATTGCAAGGCAAGGGACATGGATCACTCATCTCCAATTTGAGGACGATACTCTTACTTTCTATGAGGCTTCTAGCAGTGAACTTTGATACGTCAAAACAGTCCTTAGTATTTATGAGGCCATGTTGCGCAACATGTTAATCTCCATAAAAAGTGAAACCAAAGGGGTGGAGGGGGGTGATGGAGTCTTTGGCTAGGGACATGGGTTGTCCTGTGGGTTCGCTTCCGTCTACCTATTTCGCCCTTCCCGTATGTGTGGGAAAGTCGTGTGCGTCTCTTTGGGAAAATGTGGTTCAGAGATTTGAGTCTAGGCTGGCTATATGGAATAGGAACATCCTCTCAATTGGAGGTGATTGGTCCTTGTTAAAGCCACTTTCACCAACCTACCAATTATTCATGTTCAGATTCTGATGGTATCATTGATCGCTTAGAGCAGATTGAGGAGCAGAGGCATCACTTGATTAATTGGGAGGTGTGTCACTTTTCTAGGTTGGAAGGTGGTTTGGGCATTTGCAGGCTCTGTCATCAAAAGTTGCACCTAGGCCCCTGCTTTGCCGCCTAGGCATAGCCCGCATGCGCTTTACCAGCCTTGGGTGTCATACGGAGACATGCAAGACTTCAAGAGGGCATTTAGGTGAGCCTAATAAGGACTGCTGCAGCCTACAAGGTATCAAATGAGATGGTAAATACTATAGCCAAGCTTTACAAATGGTTTTATTTATTTTAAAATAATCATAGCTATAGGTTGCAATTTAAACCCCTGGCCTAACTTACATGCGCAACATTACATGAGCAAAGGCCAAAACTCTTCAGAACCCAAACTTTCCATTTTTTATAGACCAATCAGAGCGAAATTAAATCAATTCACCATCTAAAAAAAAAAAATTAGAAAAATTTCAACTTTGTCAATGAACTTTAGAATTGAACATTACTAACCAATAGATGCATTTCAAATCTAAAAAATCAAACTATTAAGTTTTCAAAACAAATAATATACTTATTATTATTTTTTGTCTGTTTAATTTGTTAATTTTTGCTTGCTATTTGTTATTTTTATTTTAGGTTTTTAACCTACAATTGTACATTACAGTTGATACTTAATGAGTAAATAATCACGTTTTAAAATTATTTATTAATCTCACATATTTATCATTAATTATAAATCATTTATATATTAATCTAATAAGTAAAAATAATCTTTACGATATTATTAGATCTCACTGCCTAAGCCCCGCCAAGGTCCCGTTTAGCTCCAAGGAGGGCCTACCACTTGTGAGGGCACTGCCTGATGCATTTAACAACTATGTTCACAGGCTTTGTGAGATGAACAAGGCCTTGTTGGGGAAATGGTTGTGGTGGATTTGGACGGAAGGGGGAGGGTTTTGGGGTCAGGGTTGGCGACTAAGTACGACCATCTTAATAATGGTTAGGGCATCAATAGCAGAAAGAGTAGAGCTTCGACCTGGTGGAGAGACATTTGTTCATTAAAAAAGGATTTCAATCAATGCATCAGATTTGAGTAGGGTGTCGAGGGTAGAATCTCCTTCTAGGAGAGAGTGTGAGTTGAAGAGTTAGCTCTAAAAGATCGTTTTCACATTATCTATAGCATTGTTGGTTAGCAACATCCAACAGAGAGGGATCCAACACTGGTTGGGATATCCCCATCCATAGGAATATTTGAAACAATGAGTTGGTTATGTTGGTGGAAAGTTTGGATCTTATGGGGAAGTGTAAACCGAATAGGAGGCTTCAAGATGATAGTGTGGACTTCGAAAATAAACAGATATTCTCCGTTAGATTTCTTTATAACTTTTTGGTTTGGCAACCGTTTTTTTTTTTTTCATAGTAGATTGATGTAAGGTTGTGCTCCTCCTAGAGTCCGCTTCTTCAGATGGAGTTTTGCTTGGGGTCGGATTTTCATGTGATCAGCTTCTGAAAAGAGGAAAGTCTATGGGATACCTTTGTGTTATGTGTCTCCAGGAGCACGGGCTGGTTGTTCATTTTTTATATATTCTTGGGTTGTTAGAGAGATTTGATGATGGTGTTTAAAATCTTTGGGGCAAGCTCGGTGGCACCAAACTGATGATCTCATAGGATGTGTTTGTGAGTGCTCTTTGGAGGCAAAGAGCAGTTCTCAGTTAGGGCTGTTGTGAGCTTTACCGGGTCAGGGACATAATCCCTGACATGATATTTTACAGGGTCGGGGACATAAAATTGGCTAGTTGGGTCGGGCATGACCCGACTTTCGGGTCGGATCCAGTATTTGTCGGTTCGGGTCGACCCGGCCAGACCCAATATGTTATACTTAAAAAATTATTAAAATAGGAGTTTTTTACCGGGCCAGGTTGGGTGACCGGTCGGGTTGGCTTGAGTGCACTATCAGGTCAGGTTGGGTCGGGTGGGGTGCACCATTGGATCAGGTTGGGCATATGCAAATTTCTTATCAGGCAGCCAAAATTTTGGCCCGACCAGTTGAGTGCTCTTAGATCTTTTGAAGAGTGAAAGAGCTGAATTTGGGTCTCTTTAAAAGAGCAATTTAAACCTGCTCTTTTAAGTGGGATGCTCTTTGCCTCCAAAGAGCAATCCCAAACACAACCGAGTTGCTTGGGATTATGGTACTTTCAACGGTGTGAAGAGGGATTTTAGGAGGGCAACCATGTTTGCACTGCTTTGGGTGGTGTGGCTTGAAAGAAATGATAGCGTGTTTCGTAATGTTAGGGATTGGGTTCTCAGCTGGGTATGCTTAAACAAGAATATGCTGGTTGGTTTTGTGGGTGGTGGTGATGGCGTTTGGGTTGTTAGGGATGACCTTGCTCTTGTGAGCTTCCTTATGCTTTGGGGTCCTCCGAGGTCATATGATGGGCAGGGTGTTTTTCTTTTTCTTGTTTGTGTTGATTTCTTTCTTCCTTTGGGCTTTCGCCTCCTGCTTGTTGCACTTAGTTTCTTGCTAAGCTCAGGTTGTAGTCTGTCTCTTGCCCTAATATCTTTGCATTTATCGATAAAAGAAAGGTAACATGAGTTAATGAAAAATAAATTCTTCTCCTTAATACGTATAAACACAAATATAAATAAGAAGTAACATTAATGGGAATTGAAAAATATAACCCACACTGTTCATTTGCAACAATGAAAGACACACTTAACAAAAAATAAACATTTCAAATTAACAAAATACATGAATGGGACCTCGGGCATGGGACGTGCTTCGTGTCTGGTTCTAAGGGTGGGCGATTGGATTTGCAACCATTGCCACAACGTCAACTTCCGACGGAGGTCGGTCTGTCACCGACATGGGTGTGATGCACCCCACTCCTCTAGGAGGTCGGTTAACCCGGGAATGAAGACTATCCAGGCTCAGACGATCGGACGACAGACTTTCCTTAGCCCGTCGCAAGCCCGTGACGTCCAGCTTGGTTGGTCGATCGCCGGCAAGAGATTCCATCGGGTGCAACCGATGACTAAGCAGTATTCCAAGGCGAATGAGCATCGGACCCCCTTGTCCTACGCCGATATCGTGAGTCATAGGAGTTCTGATACTGAGGGGAGTGGAGTTCTTTGGCGTGCATGCCAGACACACTTTCTTGTGCATCCCCTCAGGTTGCGGCACTCACCATTAATCTCCCTCATTTCTGGGTGGTGCTGCATGTCTTTCCAGATTCCATATCGCTACTATTATTATACCAATGGATTAATACAAGGTGGACTGTACATGATAGACCGGCAGTATCAGCGCTGTCCGCCACTATGTTCCTACTGCGGTTCAAAGAAGAAACAGGATCAAAGGAGCTATGTCAGGAAAAGCTTATTTACATTCATGGGTGGTCGGGACTCTGCCGCGTGGGATTCGATGGTGGGGGATTCACATGTGTAGGAGGAGAAAGATGGGGTGTGGCTCCGAATCTTTGGCCTACTGGTCCACGCCTGGTCCCCGGAAATCCTCAAGCGAATTGGCAACCGGTGCGGCCACTTCATTCGGACCGGCAGACGGACCGAGGATCTCTGGGACATGGATCACGCTAGGATCCTCGTCGCCATGACTTCGGTGGCCAACATCCCCAGGGTCTGTGATTTCCATATTGATGGTTGTGCCTGTAGGCTCTTCATTGAACTCGCGCGGCTGGAGAGGATGATCCATCCACATCAGGGCAGCGATGGATCCAAGGGGCCCCGGCTGCCTGACGCTAACCTCCATTGTGGTGGCCCAGAAACATTTCACCCGGTCTTCAATCCAATCCGGGCCGCTCGGATTGACAGGACGACGGTGGGGAACCCGTCGGGGAGTCTGGCCACGGGCATGCTGCTTAGTTTGGGAGAGTCGGGCTGACGCCCACGATGTCCAGGGCTGTCATGCCCTCTCCCACTCTAGGGGTTAATCATAACCAACTGAGGGCTAACGCGATTGAGTTGTCTGATGTCCGGGCACCTCCCTTAAGCTCAGTGAAAGATGCTACAGAAGAGATGATCGACGATGCCAATGTTCTGACAAGGGCAGGAACTTCTTTCCACAGTCCCTACTCTCTGGTGTCGACAGAGTGTATGATACCGACACAGCCGACGGCCGAGCGGCCCTTGCCCTTCGGATCTGACAACCTGGTTCTGTCTCCTCTGCGTGGGGGGGGACATCAGCTGCTGCGACAGCCAGAAATGTGTACCGACAATGCAGATCTCTGGGATCCCATGACGATGGAGACTGCCATCTTCCTTTCTAAGGAAAAGACTAGAAGGTTCTTGCGGAAGCCGATCGTTTATTCATGAAGAAGGAAATATATACACGGTGGTTTAAAGCCGTTTAAACCGGGTCAGGCGACACGTGGATGGCTCACCGCTAGGGTGAGGCCACGCGGCACTACAGAACTCCCTCGGGCTTCGACCTTGACCGATGGGACGACTTCATATACGTGTGAGACGCTAACTTGTCTTCACACTGGACCGGATAAACTACGGACCTTTGCGGCCGACACGTGTCGAATGGACAATTAATGGAGTCCACGTTGCGCCATCTGGTACTCTCATCAGTTCGCCGGTGGGTCTATGAAACTACTGGACCTATGGCCGTTGGGTTTAATAGACCTGATCTCCCTGGGTTGGTTGCAGAGAGGCCCATTAAGACAGGACCAGCCCAACAGGAGCACGGAATACCCGATTCTCGAAACCTGGACCACGCAGGAGGAGTACAACGAGCCCCGAGCCTCCGGCCATGCTTTCGAAGCCATGGAGTTGGCCCTAGCGCCAACACCTTCCTTAACACCGTCCCTTCACAGGAAGAGCAAGTTACAGAGATGATTATTTCGACCACCCCTGACTCTCTAGGGCCGGAAGTAGCAGAGACCCAAAGCCAAGGTTGGTCCCAACGCGCCGCTGAGAACGACAACTCTGATGGAGTTGATAGACTTATCCGTCTTGGACGTCTACTTGGCATGACCTTTAAGGGCACGGAAGAGGCCCTGCGGGAGGTTTTCAGCTCAATAGTGATGCCCCGGGGTGACAATAGGCGGAAAAGGCGTAAGGGAACTCACGAACTTGCGCGCCTGGAATGGGGGAGGACCAATGGTAGAGGTTTGGGGATCTAAAGGAATTCTATCCTTTCCTGGGCAGGCATTCTATGGTTACACAAATGAAGATGATCTCCTGGAACGTACGAGGCATTTGCGACAATGCCAAGCGGGCAGCTGTCAAACGCCTTATCCGTTCGATTAAACCGGCGATACTTTCCCTCCAGGAGCCCAAATGGGGTTCTTGCGACAATCGTAAAGTTGCTTCGATACTACCCGAAAAAGACTAGGAATGGACTGGTGTCGATTCGATCGGAGCTTCCGACGGCGTTTTGGTGGCTTGGAAACCGGCGTTTTCGTGAAGATGGACGAAGAACTGGAACTATTCTCCGCCTCCGTCGTACTCCAGTGCAGACTCTAGGAAGCAGTGGATCTTCTCTGGTATCTACGACCCTGTGAACCACTCCCTACGCGGTGATTTTTGGGAGGAATTGCACGCGGTCACTACGAGGTGGGACTACCCGATCTATATGGGAGGGGACTTTAATGTGGTTAGATGGGTCCATGAAAAACAGGGTGGACCCCCGGATGCCACAATGATGTTGCACTTCAACACTTGGATTTCGGACTGGGCCCTGGAAGATGTACTGTTAATCGGATCTCGCTTCACTTGGTCGAATCTTCATGAACATAGCAGATTGGATCGCTTTTTATGCAATGCCGAATGGATGGAGATGTTCTCGGCGGCGAGGTTAGAATGTCTTGCAAGGACCACTTCCGATCATAGGCCAGTGTTGCTGACGTGTGAGGCCAGGGCTAATGGGCCAAGCCCGTTTCGGTTCGAAAATATGTGGCTGTTGGATGATCGGTACCACACTGCTGTTCCGGTATGGTGGTGCGAGCAGATCTATCGCGAAACTGCTGCTTACAGAATAATATCCAAGCTTAATTGGGTAAAAAAGAAAACTATTGAATGGAATAGAGACGTTTTCGGGAATGTACAGCACAATATGGAAGCTAGCCTACTACGGCTGAGGGAGCTGGATGACGTGGAAGGGCACAGGGCCCTCACCCCTTATGAACGTGAGGATCGTAGCCACGCCAAGTTGACGTTCAACTCCCTTGCGAGAGCTGAAGAGGTCGCGTGGAACCAAAAGGTGAAAATTCGCTGGTTAAAAGAAGGTGACCGAAACACTAAGTATTTTCACGCCATAGCGAACGCGAGAAGCAAAAGAAACTTCTAAAGCTCGGTGACTGTGGAGGGTGTGACCTCCAGCAGTCACGAGCAAATCCGCGAACATGTCGTTAACTTTTATACGAAACTGTTTGAGGATGAAGGGGGTACTAGGCCTGAGTTGGATGGTGTGCCCTTCAGCTCTATTATGGCCGAGGACAGGGCCAACATTGAGCAGCCATTCTGGGAAGAGGAGGTCTGGCAAGCCATTAAGAAAGGGGGTAGGAACAAGTCCCCCGGCCCCGACGGTTTTACCTTTGAATTCTTTCGGATTTTCTGGTCGGTCATGAAGGATGAGCTGATGGAGTTTTTTCACGAGTTCCACAATAGGGCCTTTCTTGGTCGCAGCATCAATTCTTCTTTCATCACCTTAATTCCGAAAACTGATGGGGTGCAGGACCTCACTGAATTCCGTCCGATTTGCCTGATCAACAGCTTATATAAGATCCTTGCTAAGGTGCTGGCAAATAGGCTCAGCCCATTGATGGGGTAGCTGCTCTCCGACTCACAAGGGGCATTTGTGAAGGGTCGACAGCTGGTGGATCAGGTAGCGGTGGCACATGAGATTATCCATTCCGCGCATTTTGACCGGCTTTCAGCTGCGCTTTGGAAGATCGACATGGAGAAGGCGTATGATCACATCAGCTAGGCCGGTCTCGATTATATGCTCCACAGATTTGGCTTTGGTACTAAATGGCGCAAATGGATGCGGGGTTGTTACCCTACACCTTGGTTTTCTGTATTGATCAACGGTGCCTCGACCGGTTACTTCAAAAGCTCGTGCGGTATATGCCAAGGAGACCCTCTCTCCCCCCTTTTGTACAACTTCATGGGTGAAGCCCTTGCGGGTTTAGTTGCGCGTGCGACTCAGCTTAACTTAATCTCGGGAATCAGAGTGGGGAGCCATGGCCGTCACATTGCCATCCTGCAATATGCAGACGATGTTATTCTGTTTGGTAAAGCTGAGGTGGAGGAGTTCAGAAATATGGCAGGGGTGCTTGCTGTCTTTGAAGCCATTTCGGGACAGCGTCTCAACGTCCGCAAGTCCAAGGTCACTGGCATTGGGATCGAGAACACCCTCTATGATCTAGCATGAACTGTCAACTGCGGTACCCAGGATCTGCCCCTCAAATACCTTGGCCTACCCTTGGGCCTGCGTAAACCTATGGCTACTGAGTGGGAACCGATGATCCATCGGTTCCAGCAGAGGCTGTCTACCTGGCATGGGAAATTCCTCAGTAGTGGTGGTCGTCTTACTTTACTCAAGGCGGTACTCTCGAGTCTCCCGATCTTTTACCTGTCCATGTTCAAATGCCCTGCGCCATCTTACACCGGATTGAGCAAATTCAGCGCAATTTCCTTTGGGAAGGTGCGGGTGGGGAGCGAAAGTACCATCTCATCAACTGGGACACCTCCCAATTACCAATGAACTGTGGTGGGCTGGGGATACGTAGTGTAAAGTGGACCAACATCGCGCTTCTCGACAAGTGGATCTGGCAGGCTGGAGAGGCCGTCGAAGCTGATAGCCTATGGCGGAAGGTGCTGATAGACAAATATGGACCGTCAGATTTTAATTGGGGAGTCAACATTGCAGTTAACAGAGGTACCTCTAATTGGAGGAAGAGTATTGCCAGGACTTGGAACCACTTCTGTAAGGGAATTTGATTCAGCTGGGGCTGTGGGACCCGAATACGGTTCTGGGATGATCAATGGGTGAATGAGGGACAACTCAGGCATATGTTCCACCAGGTGTACTCCCTAACCCGGAATCCGTCGGGTACTATTGCTGATTTCCTGATGCAATCCAATGGCACCATAGTTTGGGAAGTGGTAACTCGGAGGAATCTTCGCATTGACGAAGGGGAAGAGTTTGTGACACTCCTCCAACTGCTGTACAAGCTGAAACCAAATTCCTCACAACCTAGATTTGCGGAGATGGGCTCCAAGTATTAATGGCCGTTTCAGCGTTAAATCCTATTACCGGATGTTGATGCGTCGCCCACTTACCAGATTTCAAGGTGCGACGTTTTGGAAGGCCACAATTCCGCTAAAGATTAAGTTCTTTGCTTGGTCTTTATTCAAAGATAGAGTACTCACTTTGGACACTCTCATCCGTAGAGGCAAAAATATTACAAACTGCTGTGCCATGTGTTCTAAGGCCGAGGAATCGGTTGTTCATCTGTTTCTGCACTGTGAGGTAGCAGCTGATATTTGGGGTATAATCCTAAAGCTTTTCCAGACTGATTGGGTCGTCAGTGATTGGGTCGTCAGTGCTACAATTTATGAACATTACCTTTCCTGGCATAATGCGGATTTGGACATTTTGATTAGGAACAATTGGAGAACCTCGTTCTTCGCGGTCATCTGGAGCATATGCAAAGAGAGGAATTGGAGAATTTTCGAACATAAGAAGAAACTGGTGGGATGCAGTGTAAAGGCGGTCAAAGACCTTACCAACCATGGGTCAAAATATCGTCCGATACCGATACGTATCGGACGATACGTATCGGTATCGGAGGCTGGCGGTACGATACATTGGGTATGTATCGTACCCCTAAAAAAACACATAATTTATCGTCCGATACGGACAAATTATCGTCCGTATCGTCCGTATCGGACGATAACTTCAAATTATCGGGCGATAATTTGAAATTATCGTTCGATAATTTCAAAAAACCCAAAAACCCCCCCTTTTGGTTAAATTATCGTCCGTATCGGACGATAATTTGAAATTATCGTCCGATACGGACGATAATATCAAAATACCGGACGATATTTTCAAAATATCGTCCGGTATTTTGGAGATTCTGTGGGGCCCACATGCTAATTTCGAAACTTACCCCTCTCCTCTTCCTTTCTTCTTCCTTCTTCCTTCCTTCGTTTTGGGCCATTATACACCGTAAATCCGCGCCAAATCGCACAAAAATTCACGGCATCAACGTGTAAGGTACGTTTTTATCATTTTGTACCATTTTATTTCATTTTAAATTATAAAATAAGGTAGATCTACACTAAATAAGTGTAGATCTACCTTATTTAAGTGTAGATCTACACTAAAAAAGTGTAGATCTACCTTATTTAAGGGTAGATCTACACTTTTTTAGTGTAGATCTACCTTATTTAAATGAATCTACACTAAAAAGTGTAGATCTACTACTATTTAAGGGTAGATCTACTAAAAAAGTGTGATCTACACTAATTTAGTAGATCTACCTTATTTGGGTAGATCTACACCTATTTAGTGTAGATTCACACTTTTTAGTGTGATCTACTTAACAAATAGATCTCTACATTTATTTAAGTAGATCTACAAAAAAATGTAGATCTACTATTTAAGGGTAGATCTACCTTATTTAAGGTAGATCTACACTAAATTAATGTAGATCTACACTTTTTTAGTGTAGATCTACACTAATTAAGGGTAGAGCTACCTTATTTAAAGGTAGATCTACACTAAAATAGTGTAGATCTACAAATTTGTCAGATCTACTTAAATAAGGTAGATCTACCTTTAAATAGTAGATCTATTAATTGTGAGATCTACACTTTTGGTGTAGATCTACACTAAATAAGGTAGATCTACACTAAATTGTGTAGATCTACATTAAATTGGTGTAGATCTAACTTTAAAATTTATCATTTACCTATAATATTAATTATTAAAATTATTTAAAATAATTAATATTATTTAAAATAATTAATATTATTTAAAATAATTAAATTAGTGTAGATCTACCTTATTTAAGGGTAGATCTATACTAAATTAGTGTAGATCTACCCTTAAATAAAGTAGATCTACACTTATAAAATTATTTAAATATTTAAATTAAGAAGAGGGAAAAAATAATTTAAAATATATAAAATATTTAAATTAAATAAAAATAATATAAATAATGGGTTAAAAATAATTATATGTGACTCCATATAAAATATTTAAATTGATGGGTCAAAAATAATATAAATAATTATAATTAAGGGTCACCTGTAAGCAATATGGGTCACATATAATATGGGTCACATATCATATGGGTCACATATAATTAATAAAATAATAGAATTATGGGTCACATATAATTTAAACTTAAAATTAATATGGGTCAAAGATAATTAAATTTATGGGTCACATATTAAATTATATGTGACCCATATTAATTTTATGTTTAAATTTAATTATATGTGACCCATATTGATTATATGTAACCGTCACATATAATTAAAATAATTAATATTATGGGATATGTCCCATAAAATATTAGAATAATATGGAAGAAATTTCAAATAAATTTTCATAAATTATAATAATATCAAATAAATATTCATAAATTAAAATAATATGAAATAAACATTCAAATATTATAATAATATCAAATAAATATTCATAAATTAAAATAATATCAAATAAATATTCATAAATTAAAATAATATCAAATAAATTTTCATAAATTATAATAATATCAAATAAATATTCATAAATTAAAATAATATGAAATAAACATTCAAATATTATAATAATATCAAATAAATATTCATAAATTAAAATAATATCAAATAAATATTCATAAATTATAATAATATCAAATAAATATTCATAAATTATAATAATATCAAATAAATATTCATAAATTATAATAATATCAAATAAATATTCATAAATTATAATAATATCAAATAAACATTCATAAATTATAATAATATCAAATAAATTTGATAAAATTTATTCTAATATTTTTAAAATAGTAAAAATAAATTTTATTTTCAAGTGTAAATTAGATGTTTACTCGTGTAAATTTTAATTTCAAGTGTAAATTTTATTTTCAAGTGTAAATTAGATATTTATTTTCAATCGTTTGCTCATTCATGCAGGTGAAATAAATAAATATGGTACGTTCGACAGATCTAGCGTGGCAATATGGTACAGCAATAGATGGTAATAGACTCCAGATTCAATGTAATCTTTGTGGAAAAAAAACTCTGAGGAGGTATCACACGATTAAAGGAGCATCTGGCTCATGTTAAGGGAGAGACAAGAGGGTGTCCTAGTGTACCCAGGGAGGTCAAAGAAAATATCAGAGCTAGTTTACAAGCGGCAAAGGGAAAGAAAAAAGCTGAGGCCGATCGTGATAGAGAAATGTATGAGAGAATCAGGAGGCCAGATCCACAGTTTACATCAGGTGCACCTGAGGATTATGAGGATGAGGATGAGCAGATGGCAAGAGCTATGAGAGAGAGTGCTAGGGAAGCACATCAGCGGCGAGATCAGGAAGAAGCCGATTATCGATTTCGGTCCAGGTTGAGGGGCCCATCCATGCCTGCTACCGGTGGTGGATCTAGTCATAGGCCACCTGTTGTTGATGTTGATGAGGATGTTGAGGAGCCTGCCGGGTTGCGTAGGGCAGCATCAGTGAGGGACACTAGACCGTCTTCTAGAGGCCGCACTCATTATGGATCCATTCATGTATGGCCAAAGCTCCAAACAAACCAAATTGAGTGCGATGTCACTTGCAAAAATGGGGAAGAAGCTTGGAAAATCCATTGCCAAGTTTTTTATATACAACCACATTCCGAGCCAAGTAGCGGACTTCATTGCATTTCAAAAGCATGATAGATACAAGTGCAGAAGTTGGTCCAGGAGGTAAAAAGCCTTCTCCATATGACATATCTGGGCCCTTACTAACAGATGAGTACGATGAGATAACGCCTCGTCGAGCTTTGAGGATGTATGGGATGAGAGAGGTTGCACAATTATGTGCGATGGATGGAGGTCCCACAAAGAAGAGCTTGATAAACTTTTTGGTTTACTGACGATCGGATGATATTTTTAAAATCGATTGATGCTTCTAGCACGTAAAGGCTGGCGACTACCTCTTTAAACTAATGGATATGGTAGTTAATGAGGTTGGAGGCTGAGTTGTCGGTGGTAACGCAGACAATGCGTGCAAACTACAAAGTCATTGGATTAAAACTAATAATGGCGAAGGCGTCACTGTCTTTGGACCCCATTCTTGAAGATTTAGGAAAAAGAAGCAAGGCACAGGCAACTATTCAAAAGGGAAGGACGATGACTTCCTACCAGCATAACAAAGGACAAGTCGGTAAATTTAATGAGAGCCTTCACGAATAATGAGTTGCTCAGGACCATGCGATTACGTTTTGCAACACGTTTCTTAGCCCTCTGAGTTTGGCTAGATATAGGCGTGAGTGAAAAGCATGGTGTCGTCGGAAGAATGGAATCAATATGAAGTAGGACTCCCACGAGCAAAGAGACTAGCTTGCTGAGTTGTCGACCGATCTCTAAGACGCAGCTTTGGGCGATGTAGACCACCGATCGCCGGTTGAGATTGGTTGATGGTGATGAGAAACCAACGATGGGGCGTTTATGAGTCAATGGATAAGGCAAAATTGGCTATAAAACCAAATGCCCTACAAAATATAAACGACATCGGCGATTATCGACAAGAGGTGGGATGCACAATTTCACGGACTTGCATGCGGGGTATAACATGTTGCACAATTATGTAGTGATTTTTTTATTTATTCATTATTTTCACATCGATGAAATTGCTCATATTTGATGTGTAGCACATTACTTGAATCCTTTTCAAGATATCTGTGACGCTTCGATGGCGACAGATGAAGTGTATCTTGGTTTGCTCAATGTAATCCAAAGAATGCTCCACGAGTTGGCGGACCAAGGCCAAGCGATAAGAGATGTAGTGATCATAGTATAATACCTTATAAGTAATAAGTCAAATGTCATGTGATATTATCATCTATTTATTGATATGTGCCTTCTTGTGTTTCATCTTTATAGATTGACATGTTTAAGAGACATGGGTCATTTGGGGACCCGTTATGCGCAATCCCAAATTAAACACGACAAACCCGATTGGTGGATGCACTATGGAGGTGATGGTCCGATATTGAGGCGGGTGGCAATGAGGGTATTGTCGCAAACGTGTTCCTCGTCAACAATCATGCGGAATTGGAGCACTTTCTCTCTCATTCATACAAAGACAAGGAATAGACTAACTATGGACCGATTGGAAAAGTTAGTCTCGCCACTACAACATGAGATTAAGGGTTAGGAATATCTGAGAGAACCAACCGTGGTAAGCAATTACATTAAGTCTCGGATCCTCAATTATATCAAGTCTTACTTACATATTATACTAATTCATCTATCATATTCTACCTTAGACGGTGATTATTTTGATCCCATCCAGTTGGATTATATATTCAAGAGGATGACCCTTTGAATGAATGGATTGAAGAGAGAAGAGCCGCCTTGGATAGTGAGAGCAATCAATGGTCGGACAAAGTCGAAGAGAAGTGAGCAAAGAAGCTTCCCAACCATCGAGGCGGAAAAGAAGATTGAATCGCCGTCAGGGTCGGATCTGGCGACGAACGCAAAAGAGTGATGATGGGAGTGGTGAGGATGATGGTGGAGGCCATGATGGTGGAGGGAACGTTGGCACTAGTGGTGGAGGGGAGGAAGCTGGTACCTCTGATCCTAATAGAGATATGGCGGCATGGGACGATAACTCAGCGCCATTAACACGATTCGACACTCCTACATTTAGAATGGGAGGGTTGAAGGAAGAGGGCGTCGGGATCATATCAAACACCACCACCACCACCACAAGATGATCTGAGATATGGGTTATATGACTTCTAGCTTGGATTCGGTTTGCAAAATACCAAGACTCAACTAGTAACCCATACTACCAGCCACACCAAACCTATTCGGTGCCATATGACTTCGTTGGTCAGATTTTTGGAGGTCCGTCCTTTACGTACTACACTGATCCTCAGTTTCAAGGGGGCACATATAATCATGGGTATCAGTATGGGCAACATTATAGGCAAAGGCCGGGAACCTCGCGCACCGATGACGACGATGATGATGAGGGCCAAGAACCACCACGAAATTCAATGTGGCTCTAAAGTAAGTTTTTCATGTACAATTAAAATTTATTTTTATCAATATAGCTATTATTTTTGAAATATTGTTACAAATGTGATCTTAAGACAAAATAAATTACAAAATAGGCATCTTACTGATGGATCAAATTATCGTCCGATACCGATACGTATCGGTATCGGAGGTGGACGATACGGTACATTAAATGTACCGTATCGCCCATTTATATGGCTAATACCGGACGATACATTCAATGTATCGTCCGGTATGTTACTGTTCCGGTACGTATCGTCCGATACATACCGGTTTTCATCTAAATAATGCATCAAATAAGTCAAAAATAAAAGCAAAAATAGTTAAAATAAATAAATATAATTTTTGGGATTTTTTGGGAATTTTTGGGGATTTTTTTGGAATTTTGGGGGAAAAAACCGGGTTTTTCAATGTATCAAACCGATACATTCAATGTATCGCCGATACATTGAATGTATCGGCCGATACCCGGTACGTATCGTCCGGAAGGACCGGACGATACGTACCGGAAAACCGGTATTTTGACCCTTGTTACCAACCTTTGGCTGTCCGACGGTACTGAGATGACCTTAGAGCCTTGGGGCCCGGGGTAACGCTGCTGTGACAATCGGTGTTATGTGGGTGATATGTTGGTGCCCTGTTGGCTTTGTTGTTTTTCTTTTTTTGGTTAGCGACCTTTGATCCTGATGCTACTTTGTATCGTTATTCCCAGCACCTTGCTGGCCTTTTCTAATACAACACAATTTACCGATCAAAAAAAAATATATATATATATATAACCCACAATTTCATTGAGAAAGTGCTAATTGTGATATCTGATTCATATATTTCTACTTAGTAAGATATAATCATGCAAAGAATAATTACAGAAGCTATGAAAGATCACCATATCTTTGAGAAAATACAACCAGCAAAAGGTAAATCCCAAAATGTATAATCCAAACTAACAAATATAAGGAAGCTAAAAGACAGCCTTAGAGCAAAATAAAACAAAAAAGATGCTCTATTGCAGATAACCAATCCTTCAGGGGGAAATTCAATCTTGGAAATAAACCCCTAAGTTTCCCACTCAAAAAAAAGAAAAAAAGAAAAAAACAATGCACCCTTTAATATAATAACTTCTGAATCAAATTGCAGGCAATCAGTGGAGCTCCAAGCAAGCCCTAGGTAATCACCTGGAATCCCAACGGGTCTCCTATGCCCACGAGGGGAGGTGCCAACCTCAAGGGGTCACCAAGGCAAATGTTTATGCACCAAGGAAATCACCAGTAATGATACTTAATCCATGCCTCTTTTCTCCTTATAAACAATTACCATGGCAGATGATCTATTAAAGGAGATACCTAGGTACCTCAAGAAGTTATAACAAAAATCTTCACTTGATTAGGAAAAACAGTTCATTAATATAAGATTAAAAAAAAATGCTTTGAGTTACCCAGGGATATGTGTTTGAATGCATGGTTCATCCGTGTGTTCGAACCAGCTGGGTGTCATGTGCACATCCACAGGGTCAATCAAAAACCATTAACATATATATATATATATATATATATATATATATATATATATATACACACACACACACACACACACACACAATGTTTTAAATAGCATTTGAGGCATAGCCTTGAGGTGTAATGGTCCTGAGGCGTAATTGACGCGTAGTAAGCTGTATGTTAGGCACAGTGAGGCTTAAGCCTCACATGAATTTTTATTTTTCCACTACTTATTCTCATTTTTCTTACAAGTTTACCTTTTTTCGCAAGTTTACCCTATTAAAGGATTAACATGAAATGAAATAGAGTAGGATTACCTTTGTTAATTTTTAAAAAATTAAAATTATTATTTGTTGCTAAGAAAGGAACCGATCAATAAGTGGTTAAATTTTAATTTGTATTATAACATTATTTTTTGAGTTGTAGGTTCATGATATATTGCAAACATTTTTCAATTGTCATCTTGCGTATATCTTGATTTTGAACCATTCTTTTGTCAAGGGTAAATGGTTGTGCACTTATACCTCTCATTGTCATTTGTGCCTTGAATATTGAATGGTATATGATTAATAAATTATACATTATTTTTTCTTACATGTTTTTTAATTTATTTATCAATTTTTATAAAATTTTTTATTATCTTTGAAATTTATTATATTTTTAAAGTTATAATTATAAAAACCGTGAGGCTTACACCTCGTCTCGCGGGAGGGCTTATCACTAAAACATTGATAAATAAATAAATATATATATATATGTGTGTGTGTGTAATCACATAAGGAAGCATATATTATTCTAAATGTGATTTACAAGACAGGAAATTTCCTCTTCATTCCTTATAATGCCAATTGACATAGATCAAACGTCCCTTAAAGAGAAAAAATCTTACTGAACAGCGTACAGCAACAGCAGCCCATTTGCTCTCAACTCCCAACATTAACAGATAGTCCAGGATTTTATTCTGAAAATGTTCCAAATATGAAGGATGAGACATCAGACATGCATTCAATAGCTAAAATATCTAAATGTAAAGCTTAAGATTAAAAGATTCGATAATCACCTGGGCCAAGATTGTTTGATTAGACCTCCTGTTGGGATCTTTCCCAGATTCAACCCCCAGACCTCCCAATAAGAGCAGTTCAATGGTTTCTAACACGCTGAGCAGATTTACGGTCTA
Organism: Chloranthus sessilifolius; assembly: GCA_021018995.1. NCBI lineage: Eukaryota > Viridiplantae > Streptophyta > Magnoliopsida > Chloranthales > Chloranthaceae > Chloranthus > Chloranthus sessilifolius. The sequence goes on from CM037590.1 coordinate 34,630,329, forward strand.
CTGGCATGGTGTTTGTTTTGGAATGCAACAAAAACTTGACCAGTCAAGCTTGAGGTAAATATCTATACATTTTACAGCATATCCTTTGATGACATCAAGCAATAGCTCCATTTAAGATATAAAAAAAAACACAAACAAAACTACAATGCACTAAATGGATATTTTACCTTTTGTTGTGTAAAACTGTAGGCGCTGCCTTTGCGAAGCTTCAAAATTGATATTAAAGGCTCAAACCCTATAGTCTCCATCAATAACATCTGAACTACACAAATAGCATAGTCAGTATGAGAATAGCGCAGAGTGACTTAACGGGACTCACTATCCACAAACCTGATTGGATGCATTGTTGCGAAGGAGATTGTTTAATAATACAAGACAATCCTGCTTAGTAAAACAAGTATCAGTGAGAGCTGTAAATGGGCTCTAACATTTTAAACATACTTTACTCTGTTTATACATAATTAAATCTGAAAAGTAATCACCAAAATGATCTAGAATGCTATTAATATCATAGAAAAATAAGGCTATGTTTTCAAAGACTGGAATGAACGTAAAGCCAGAACTGTTGTCAATCAGCACCGGGTATTAGCAGCTAGAAATTGATGGAACTAAACAGCTTAATTTCTAAAGATTATCTCAGAGTATCCCCTCAACCACTATGGATCCAGTCGAAGTGAGAAAATGGCCTGGACCAAGTACCATTGAACATATCTTTGTTCCTAAAATCATTCCCTAATGTTATGCATGTGAAATATAATAATGGCGGCCAACTGGTTACAGTCACAAACAGGACATAAATAACCTGCGTGCTAAACAGGAATGCATTCCACACAGTTAAAAAATCCTGATCATGGAACATGACACCTTGAGAGAGAAAGAGAGATGAAAGTAATTTCTTATTTCTGTAAACCCAAGTGAGCCAGATGGAATGTCAGTCCATCTAGAGAAAAACAATTGGTTTCATGACACATGTCAAGCTAAAGGTGTCAAAACATATAACCATAACTGCCAGGCCAACAGTAGACACGCTAGGTCAGGTTCTTATCACTATGCAGCCAAATGAGTTACTAATAATTCTGATATGATAAAGATTCTGATAAATGACGTGCACTTGTAATATTTACCCAATATCTAACATTAAAATTTTTGCTACCAGCAATTTTTATAGGAGCAAGACAGAAAATGATTACCACTTATTTCCATATTTATTTGACGATTTCTAGTTTCCAAGTTCAATTCCATATTTATTTAATGAATTCTAGTTTCCAAGTTCAATAAATTTATCACTGTTTTAAAACTCGCCGACTCGACTCGGAACTTGGGCAAGTTGACTCGGCTACTGACTCGATTTGGGCTGAGACTCGGTTGACTCGCCGAGTCGACTTTAGTGACCTAAGAAGAAGAAGAAGAAGAAGAAGAAGAGGAAGAAGAAGAAGAAGAAAGAAAGAAAGAAGAAAGAAGAAAGAGGAAGAAGAAGAAAGAAAGAAGAAAGAAGAAGAAGAAGAAGAAGAAAGAAGAAAGAAGAGAGAAAGAAGAGAAAGGAAGAAGAAGAAGAAAGAAGAAAGAAGAAAGAAGAAAGAAGAGGAAGAAGGAAGAAAGAAAGGGAGAAAGAAAGAAAGGAAAAGAAAGAAAAAGAAGGAAATAAGGAAAAAGGGAGGAGAAAGAAAGAAAGAAAGGAAAAGAAAAAAAGAGAAAGAAGGAAAGAAAGAAAAAGAAGGAAATAAGGAAAAAAGGAGGGAGAAAGAAAGAAAGAAAGAAGGAAAGAAAGAAAGAAGGAAAGAAAGAAAGAGAAAGAAGGAAAGAAGGAAAGAAAGAAGGAAAGAAAAAGAAGGAAATAAGGAAAAAAGGAGGTAGAAAGAAATAAAGAAAGAAGGAAAGAAGGAAAGAAAGAAAGAAGCAAAAAAAGAAAGCAAAGAAAGAAAGAATCAAAGAAGGAAAGCAAAGAAAGAAGAAAAAAAATAAATAATAATATATATATATATATATATATATATATATATATATAAATATATATAAAATAACCTGAGTCGAAGCGAGTCGAGTCGGACCGATTTTCCAAGTTGACTCTACTCAGATGATTTCCGAGTCGAGTCGAGTTTCCGTGTTTTAAAACCATGAAATTTATCCTTCTTTTGCAATGTTAATTGAAAAAAAAAAACATTTTACCCCACACCATTATCAGATCAAGGTTAATCAGATATGATGTGATTGCGAACTCTTGGTAAAAACGTAGAAACAGTACATAATATTGGTTTTACTTCTTTTTTTCACATTATTGATTTATGTTTATGCATTGGATATGGCATGCGTATGTGGGACTTACATTTACAAGTAACACACTGGGACCAAATCTAGTGCCACATACGTGATTCTCTATAATATGTTAATGCATTGGATACGGCATGTTGTATGTGGGACTTACATTTACATGTAACATATTGCGATCAAATCTAGTGCCAAATACGTGATTCATGATGGCCCCAGAAATAACAGTCTAACTCAGAATAAAGTGTATCACTACAGTGAAACCAGGCAGTGTGATAACAGTGCCATATATCTGAATTACAACCCGGCAACGTCCCATCCAAAACAATATTCTTCTCTTCAGATTTTGTATTAGTCTAAAAAAACCTTTCAGATAAGTATGACCCTTCTTTGACACACAAGAACAACATTCACCAAAACACTCTACCAAAAAATGATACATACAAAAGAAATAATCTCAGCATAGACAGCTGAGCACTATCCATCACCCTGAGCAGCAGTCCAGGTTTCTAGATAGCCGCAAACTAAATGCTCTGCTTTTGACAGAAGCATCAGGAAATGTTTTTGCCAAGGAAGAGAAAGAAGTGGAAGGAGGATATTTTTCCTCTGCAATCAGGGAAAATATATGCGACAGAGCATATTGCATCACCTAAAGTAAACCACAACCCTCTCCTTCTTATGAAGCAATTCTTTAAAAATAAAACTGAATCATCAGCAAAATATACCATTTCTCACATTTTCTAAGATACAAAAAGACTAATTTTAGATGGCCTAACTTGTTCTCTTTTCTAGCAAATAATGCCACTAACAAAAATCTCCAGCCCAAAAAGAGTTGAAGCATGAATATTACACGACATGAATATTTAACAAATTATTATAGAATGCGAGTAAATATAACAAGCATATTTAATGTGCTTATATAAATGTATGGATTAAAGGAGTATCCATGGCACTGCAAGGTTATCAAGCTTAAGAAGCACTTTTAGTCACCACATCTTGTAAAAAGTACACTCATATAGATTTTTGGAGGTCTAGACAGCTGTGGGGGTCAGCTTTTAACAGGATTCAATGGGTAAAAAGGCACGTCATAAGCTTCAAAACCTTATGATGCCAATGAGGATGTCAATCCCTAAAAATGTGTACATATAATGATATAAAAACCCATATCAATCATTAGGCAGTTGCCTAAGTCTCTCAAAAGTGTTAATAGAAGCCATGCACTTGATACATGACAACAGTATGTCAGTCCGAAGGCAGACTTGTTTCTTCCACGCTGCTTCCAACAGCTATGCACCGTATACAGGATAACTGTACGCAAGTCTGAAGGCAGGTTTGTTGTTCCTTACAAACTTCAATGATAGCCTAAAAAAGTGAAAAGCAACATAGATGGAGTGAAAATTCAGTGAACATGATACTCTAGAGGAGGATTTAGTTAAAATAGAAAATCATCTAGTGCCACATTGCGACTTAGATTGACGGGTCATTTTCATAATACGGAGGCTAAACCAACGATTATATATGGTGCAGTGTTGGGCTATGAAAAAGTGACAAAAACATCGAGTACATGTGGTTGAGATGCATATGTTGAGATGGATGTGGAGTAACAAGAGATAAAATTTGAAACAAGTACATAAGAGGAAATTCGAGTGGCGTCTATAAAGGAAAAAGTTACACAATGTCGTTTGAGGTGGATTGGACACGTCCATCGGGGACCAGAAGCAGACCCTATACGAAAGTTGAGACACTACAAGCACAAGAAAGTAGGAGGCGAGGAAGACTGATGCAAGACAAATGCTAAAACCCTAATTATGTGAATTTCGGATTAACTTCATATTAAATTGAATAGCGAAAGTATTCAAAATTATCCAACCATATAAAATAATTTAATAAATTTAATTAATACAATTAGGCTAACTCAATTTTAGTACTCACATGCATTAAAATTTTCTGATATAGAAAAACGGCTTTGATGAGGGAACTCGAGTTTCGTTCTAGTTTAGGGCACCAAGCGATAATTATGGTATCATATTTTGATTCCTCTACGGTTTGAAGAAATTAAAGGCCCGAAGGATTTAATTTATTCAAGGGAAAATCAAAGGATGTATCGAATAAAAGATATGATCAAATATCCTAGCAACTAACCAACTTGAAATCTTGGAATTTTGATACTTTATCAAAAAGAGCTAAGAAATAATATACCCAACGATAATTAAGAAAGTAAAATAAGGAAGATAAGGGTTTTAAGGCTCCACACCAAGGAAGTACGTCGGCTTCGCACAAGCGCGCGATAGAACGAAGATTCGCTCCCCGAGTTTGACAGAATCTCTCTTTCGGGTGAGAACTCTTCACAAGTTCTCTAAGGTTTGCACAAAATCAAGCTCTTTCAACTATCTTCTCAAAAGAGATTACAATGTATTTATAAAGCAAAAAAATCCTAAGAATTAAAATCCTAATTAACCCTTAAAATTTTCTAATCTAACAGTCATAATTTATTTCACCACTAATCTTGTTTTAATATTACGCAACCACTTTTGAAGGGTTAAACAATGTCTGATTGAAGCGAAATTAGTCTTGTTTGAAAGCTTATCGAAATAGCTTTCCAACAATACAAGAATCGCGCAATTCCGACATGTATTAAAAAAGTTATGACCACTTTTCCAGTGATTGCAGTGAACATGACGAAATTAATAGTCACATGTCACATACATGTGCATGACCCCTAAATATCTCAAATAAGGAAACTAATCCCAAAATAAATCACAAATAAAAAGTTCTAAAATTAAACAAAGCCAATATGTCAAACATCCGTCCACAAGTTGAACTCTAACAAAAGTCTTACACGATCTCGATCTGGAGGTTTCGGTGTCTTTGCAAGCTTCTTCCGCCTTCGATATTCCATGGGCAAAACTTTGAATCCGATGCCCCCATCAATTCCCCCCGGGTGGGGAAACTCATTCCTAATGAGTTGGTCAATCGGCTCATATCTTCTTTAGAATACTCCATCTTCGGCTTACCCTTCCACCACACAAGATATTCGTGGTGCTTGCCAATATCGATAGTGAAGTGTGGAAACTCCATAATCTCGCCATTCAACCTTCGCTCATATTGCACAGGTAGGGAATTGGTTATGAATTGACTAAATGGGCTTGGAACGGGTGCTTGGGCAATAAGGAATGGGTCAAAGGACATAGTTGTTAGATCTAGGATAAGTGTAAGATCTTCCACCGCAACTATCGAATGGTTGCCCTTGTCTAAAGAAAAATTTAAACTTTCTTCATTACCACTTTTAAAGATCGTAAAGGTTCTACATGCTCGGGGCTATCTTGGATTAACACAAAATTGTCATTATTCTCATCAAACAAATTTAATGTGTTAGTAAAATTTTGCATATTTCTATTGTGCAACAAAATCCAATCATTAATCCCGTTCAAGTTAGAATTATGACATGCTATCTTGGATTAACACAAAATTGTCATTATTAAACTCATAATACAAATTTAATGTGTTTGTAAAATTTTGCATATTTCCAGAGCACAACAAAATCCAATCATTAATCCCATGCAAGTTAGAATTATGACATGCTCCTACCGACTCTAATGACTCATGCAGTACGAGCACGCTATCATTTTTTTCTTCGGGGACAAAAATTCTACTAACACAACTTAAGGTTTTCACGGGTATTTCGTCTTTCTTATCACTAGGAATCCCCTTGTTGAGTATGTAAAGGTGTGATTATTAACCCCTAAAATACTATAAATTGCCGTCTGATAAAGGCTATTTAATTATATTTTATTTATTTTTTATGTTTAATAGGTAAAAAGGTGCTAAACCCAAAAATGGACTTGAGAGTTAACGATGAAAAGTTACAATGTATGAAAGTTACATGCGCCAAAGAATCAAAGAAGATGAGACCTATTTTGTAAAGAGTATATTTGTTTCAACGATTGTTGGATCGTAACGAAACTAATTGAAAGGGAAAGTACTTGAAGTCAATTTTCCAACGCCTCAAACGAGGCGCCGATCGGACGTCGGAGTAGAAAGTTATAACCGTTTAAAGTTCAGAGTGAAGTGCAGGAGTTCCCTATCTGGTCCAGTTCGATCATCGAGATTCAGGGTCGATCGATCGAGGCTTGGACTCATAAAACCGTGAAAATGATCCGAAAATGCTCAAATTAATTGAGTTTGAAACCCTAACTTCGGGATATGATATAAAAAGACATCTTTATTCTTTAAGTTTCGAAAAACATTTTGAAACTCTAGAAAGTCTGACGGCACATTTTGGAGAACCAGGGAGAGGATCATAATCTGGAAGTGATGAATCAGAGATCCAATCCATCAAAGAGACATCACCAAACGATGCAAGTGTAAAGACTCATGTTTAGGGAAAAGAGAAAGCTACAAATGAGTGGTTGAATGTCATAGAGTTTAATTTATGTTTTGATTAAGATTTGATTGTATGAACTTGAATAAATGAGTTTTAATGTATATTTATTCTATTGCCATTTGATTTAATCTTCAGATTTATTCTGTGAATAGATCGGCAACTTTTTAGGCTTTTATCGTAGATCTAGTACATGTGGTCCAGATCTGAGGATTCATACAATAGTATTATTGATTCTATATTCGTAGAATAAATCAGTTATGCCAAGGAATGCCAGATCATACTTACTTTAAGGTGGATGATTTGTACTTTCCCTAGATAACCCATACTAGTCTGCGGATTAAGAATTCTCTTTAGGGATTAGTTTCCACTTGTAGTGAGAAACAATCCATAAATCTGATCATTCAAAGTATCAAATTAAACTGTATTGATCTAACTATGATTATGTTGGTCGACTCTGGACCCTAAGCAATTCACTCATTCGGATTCTTCTTCGTGTTATTCTTCCTTTATAAAGTTTTAGCAAGCATCTTTATTTCTTTTAATCAATTGTATTTTTCATTTTTAAAACCCTAAAAACCTTTTTTATGCAAAAAACGCAATAGATCTAGATTAACCAATCTTCCCTGAGGTTCGGCATTCGTAAGTACTCGCCCTAGTTCTACGAACTCATGCGCTTGCAAAGGTTCTGTTATTAAATGATCAAGTTTTTGGCGCATGTCGGGGAACGTTGCAGTTAATCTTTTTCATTTGTTGTTTCTATAGTTTTACGATCAAATAGAGGATTTTATTTTTATTTTCTTTAAGGATTATTATTTTATTTTATTTTTTTAATTTTTAGGAAAGATTTGAGGTGAAAAGAAGCCTACTTTAAAAGCTTGGAGAACCACACGATTCTGGGCTTCAATCAGGCATTCTATAACCTTAAAGATTACCTTCTTTTCTATTATTATCTTTTATTTGCAAGTCTGGTCATCGATTTAGGATTTATTGTTTAAATTCATTAGTTTAGAATATTTGTTTAGGGTAAGATAATTTTATTTGTGTTTTATTTTCCTTGACTTGTCAAACCATAAATCCTGTTATTTCTTTATCTTCTAATTTTAATATGGCTGATCAAGATCATACCTTTGAGGAGTACTGTACTGTAATGACCAAGGGTTTTATGCATTATTAGACCGTAATTGTTTTACTTAGATTGGTGATTGTGATTAGTTTGATTGATTTGATACACTTAATTAGTTGTTACGCATTAATATAATGTTTAATTTATTTATTAATGACCCATAAATTAATTAAGGCCCATATAGAAAGTTCTAATTAGGGTTAGACGTTAAATAGGAAACCTTAAGGTATTTTAAAAATAGAGATTGAATATAATTTACATAATTTTTACAGAACTTTTATAACCCTAAAAATCTTAGAGAGAAAGAGAGAAAATTTTAGAGAAGTAGAAGAACTAGAAGAGAAACCCTAAAGTTTTCGATTTGAAGGCTTAGGAAAACATGAGAGGAGCTTATGACGCGACAAAATTTCGGATTAGAGCTTCGGGTTTGATCAAGTGAGAGGAGTTACGTCAATTTAATGCATTTCATTTAATGAATATTCTTTATGTTAAATTGTTAAATTTTGATGCTTAATCGCGAATTTTCGATGGTACACGGGGTTACGTGATTGATCACGGAATTCTGTGCATAAATCAAAATTTCAGAATCTGTCCACAACTCTAGAATCTATTCAGAATGCAAGAATTTGTTAAGAATGCAAGCAATAAATTTCTATTTCATTTCAAATATTGCCTATATTTAATCATGATGCTTAAATTTTTATTTATGTTCAACCTTATTTTTTATTGCTTAGAATCAATGCAACCTAGGATGTTTGATTTACATAACATGAAACGAGTGGGAATTGATAGGGATTACATGCTTATGATATGTTAAGCCTAAACAAGTGAAAGAACTATTACATTATTGATTGATTTCAGTTTTTCTATGCATGTACATTTATGGCATTCATAAAAATGAAAAGATACCTTTACGACATGACACATGAAAGCAAAGTATTTATATGATTACGATAGAATTCTTATGGGCTTTTTTGTTAAAGGAATTAACATGAATAAGAGTGACAAGTAAGAAAAGTTATGCATCAATGCATTAATGATAAGATTGAAGAGATAAGAGAAGGTCTTTACTTTTAAGTTTACTACTTAACTGAAGAGAAGTTATGCAAGGTTAACGTAGATACTAATCGAAGGATAAGAGACTATTAAGATAATGATTAAGAAAGAGATAATCATGTCCATTATGCATGCCGATTCATGAGCATTAAATACACAATTTAAATGACCATACATGAAACTAGGGTAGAGACCCAAGCCACAATGTATATTTAGATTTAATGCTATGTTTCAGTTTCATTCTATTGCTTTACTCATCATTTATGTCACATTTTATATCATTGTTATTGGTTGACAGTTGGTTTGAGTCATTGAAATTTTCTATTAATCTCATCATGTTTGGTCCGTACCGGTTTACTTGGTATACTGACCCATTGTTTCAGATTCGAGAGAGTACAGCTATACAAGGAGGGGATGATGTAGATGCGTCATTGATTTATGGAAATTCATATTTGCGCGAAGAAGGATTTGAAGCTTAGTTGATTAGGTTTTTCTTTATATACTAGAAAGGATTTGAAGCCTTTCATTTCAGATTCTCTATTTTATTTGTAGACGGGTTTATATTAATGGTTGAACTATGACTTGATATTTAAGTGGTTAGTTTAATTGGCAATTCATGATCTTAATGTTACCTTCGTATATGGTTAGTTAATTAGTTAAGTCTCTTTGATTAGTCAAATTGTTGGAAGAAAATTTATGTGTGCGCTTTTAATAAATGTTTTTCCGTTGCGTTTATATGCGGATCTCTATGGATTAATTGACATAATTAGGATCAAGGATATGTGATGTAGTGTAATGTCTCCAAGTGAGGGTATTGATCCGGTGTGTGAATTTGGGGACGTCACATGTACTCCGGGTATATACATGCCTTCAACATGTATATGGCAGCCGTACACCATATGGATGAGGCTAGTGCTATTTACCAAAGCCCCATGCATTCAATTTTTAATTGCCATGTTGTTGGACTTTATCCTGAATTTGTGCAAGAGGAGCAATTGGCATGCAGTCTTTCTCTAGTGCTGATAATCAGTTTTATAACACTTGTCAGCACGAGAAGAGAAATTATTCAAATCTTGCATGGAATCAGAATAATTCCACCCAACATGAATTTAATGACCTGAATTTTCAGCCATATGTGCTATATGAACCAAAATTTTCACAACATGAATTTAATGAACCCGCTTTTCAGCAAATACCACACCCAATAGAAACTTCACCTTTGAGGATCAAGTTTTGGCTTTTCTTCAAAACATCGAGTCTTTAACTCAAACAGCCCATTCTCACACACAATCTATCACAAGGTTAGGAACCCAAATTGGGCAACTAGTTGAAATTGTTACCGAGAGAGAAGAGGGTATGTTGTTTGACCAACTAAAGAATAATTTTAAGAGTCCATGTGTTGATAGGGAGACTTCTACCCTCACGGAGCAAGCGATTGTTGTTAAGACTCTTAGAAGTGGTACAAATTATGTAAACCAGATCGAAAGTCGATCGAGTTTAGGATAATTGAGCTAGAGAAGGAAAAGGAAGTTATGGAAGAGCTTCCAGAGAATATTTCTCCACAACCTAAAATTCTTTTGCTTGGATTGTCAATTCCACCTGTTATGCCCCATCCCTTCAGGAACCATGTGTTCAAAGATGAGGGCTGTTTCATAATTCATTATATTGACAAATTTGTTAATGAAGCACCACCTCAGATCTTTTCTTTTGAGATGAATAATTCTAGCATGGATCATAATTTATTCCCATGGAGAGTAAAGATTAATTTATTCTTGATCTTGACAATAAAGAGAACAAGAAAGATTAGAATTGGGAATCAAAGGAAGAAAAGAAAGAAAGGTGAATAAGTTCATGATGGTCTAGTTGAAGACCGAAAACTTAGCGCTTCTTGGGAGGCAACACATGATAGATACACATAGATTTAGTTAGGCTAGGTAGGTTAGGAGTAGTTATAGGATTTTTTTAGTTTTTTTATTACGTGTTTTAGAGAATAGGTTAGTTTTTTTAACTTCATTTTCCTGCTATTTTAGGCATATTTTGCTTTATTTCTTTCTTTGTTTATTTTAATTTTAGTTGGAATGTAAAGGCTTTGCAATTAATGAAAGAAAAATTCTAGCGTTTCTTCCCCAATTTTTGTTTCATATCCAGTTCTTGTGTAGCATAACTTTATGCCGGTATGGGGGTCCACCCCAACATCCTCACATCTTCATGGCATTGTGCGTTACTCTCCGGTGATTATTTTGGTCCAATAAAATTGAGGACAATATTCCAAACAGGTTTGGAGGAATATCAGTTACTTTGATTGTACTTTGATTCTATTTTAGGTTATAAATATATATAAAAACGTTAAAACCCATATGTTTTTGGTTGAGATGTGATTCACATGTTAGGAACTTCAAGAGTATTAATGCGTAATAAATATAAGATTATGGATGTTTTACTTTATGGTTGTGAAGCGGTAAATTAAAATTGGCTCATCCATCTTACGGCGGAAAATTAATATACATTCACAATTACACAAGATCACGTTTTTATGATTTAGAGTTGAGATTCATATAAATATTTTGAAGATTAAAAGGAATTGAGATTAATAAGTATTAGAAACCATATACCACTTGATGTTTATTAAAAAAAATGAAAAAGAAAAAAGAGACATCACCAAGTGATGCAATGCTAAAGACTCATGTTTAGGGAAAAGAGAAAGCTACAGATGAGTGGTTGAATGTCATAGGGTTTAATTTATGTTTTGATTGATTGAGATGTCATTGCATGAATTTGAATAAATGAGTTTTAATGTATATTTATTTTATTGTCGTTTGATTTAATCTTCAGATTTATTCTGTGAATAGATCTATAAGTTTTTAGGCTTTTATCTTAGATCTAGTATCTGTGGTCTAGATCTGAGGATACATACAATGGTATTATTGATTCTATATTGGTAGAATAGATGAGTTATGCCAGGGAATGACAGATCATACTTACTATAAGGTCGATGATCTGTACTTTCCCCATATTGATAAGCTGATTAAGAATTCTTTTTGGGGATTAGTTTCCACTAGTAGTGAGAAAGAATCCATAAATCTGATCATTCAAGGTATCAAATTAAACCGTTTTGATTTAACTATGATTATGTTGGCTGACTCTGGACCTAAAGCAATTCACTCATTTGGATTCTTCTTCATGTTATTCTTCCTTTCTAAAGTTTTAGCAATCATCTTTATTTCTTTTAATCAATTGTATTTTTCATTTTTAAAATCCAAAAACCTTTTTAAGCAGAAAATGCAATAGATCTAGATTAACCAATCTTCCCTGAGGTTCGACATCCGTAAGTACTCACCCTAGTTATAAGAACTTGTGCGCTTGCGAAGGTTTTATTACTAAACGATCACCTCTGAGGTTCATAAACTTCTTCAAATTCGCCTTAGTCCATGTCATGTTCCTCTTGAATGGTCAAAGTTTGAGTAGGGACTTTCGTAGGACATTGAACAGTAAAGTGATCGAATCCTTGACATTTATAACATTGTTGTGGCGCATTCTTAGAACTCTCGATGAACTTTCCTTTACCCCTGTCAATCTGGGAATTCGCGTGTTTTGAAAATCGACTATAGGAATTGCTAACCTTCCGAAATTCGAAATTTGAGAAACTAGATCGCCCATTGGCTGGAGTGTCGATATACCTTTGCAACTCTTGCACTATAGCAACACTCTTCTTAATCTTCAACGGGATGATGGATGAGCTCTCTTTGTAGCTCAGGACGTAGACCAGTGCAAAACCTAGAGAGGGTGACGTGTGGACTCTCATAGGCTTTAACCCTCAACAAGAATTCCCCAAACTTGTTGATGTAATCACTAACAGACATGTTTCTCTACTTCAAACTGTGTCATTGATCTATGAGTCGGTTGTAGGAAAGGGGAACATATGTATCATGAAGTTTCTCTTTCATGTCCGTCCACATGGCGATAGGTTGGCGTTCGAGAGCTTCTCGAAGTCGTTCCACGCTTGTCCAATAAACGTTGGCTTGTCCCACAAGTTTCATTTTGGCAAACCTCACTTTCCGATCCTCCGTCATGTCATACTAGTCAAAATAACGGGCCATGGCGGCTGCCCAATCTATGTAGATTTTTTAGTCCATCTTTCCTTCGAAAGTGGGAGCACCAACCTTAACCGCCTTTGATATACCATGGGCGAAACTTTGAATCGGATGTCCCCATCAATGACCAACAAAGACTTGGACGGAAGCAGTGAGAATGGACATGAAGGATTGCGAAGTTACAGGGAGTTTAGCTGTGAATAGAGACGAGCGAAGAAATAGGACCCGCAAACCCAACCCCAAATAGAGGGGATGATAAGCCTAACAAAGTTATCTCAATGAAAATAACAAAACCCGAAAACCCCTGAAATATGTGCTATGCTGCTAAATAGAAAAATAAAAAGCACAGGTATTACTTCCCAGTTCTATACAGTTCCATGAAAATAGTACAAACTGCAGAAGGTCATAGAATTCCAACAAGAAAAAACAAATACTGACCATAGTACGTATATATGCAAAGTATGGATAGGCTGGCTGACCCACAAAAAATGGAAGTTAAAAGGCAATCACCTGGACAACAACACCACCTTCAGAACCTCCCTCTTCTGTAATGATGCTAAAGATTTTCTCAAATGCACCCTCAAAGACTACAATTTTTTGAATTTCCTAATATTTAGCAATCCATCAGTCAGCATGAAAATCAGAAATGTTTAAACATACTTTAGAGGTAGACGAAAATTGTAGACAATAGTGAAGGATAGGAATGTCACCGCAGCTTCACGGGTCAAGTATGTAAGGAGTAACAAAGCTTCATTGCGTATAACCTATTAAAAGAAAGCCTAATCAGTGATCCAGCAACAACATGAAAGGACAAGAAACTGAAAATTAACATATATATATATATATATATATATATATATATATATATATATATATATATATATATATATTCCACAAAACATTATACATATATGTCAGAGGCCACAGTAGCAGTTGGTAAAAAGAAGATGAAAAACTAGCAAACTTCAAGGAACCAAAACATGAGAAGAAAATAAGTCAAGCGTGGCAGTAAAGGTTCTGCCAACAACAAATTAACAAAAGCTTATGAAATCAAAACGTTGTAGATAGGGTGGATAAATAAAATATGCCCTTTTGAAACATCCCAAGAGAATATGAGGAAGTGGGTGTTCATTATCATAGAAAAGATTCAGGTGACCATAAAAAATTCTGGTAACCAGTAGAAATTAAATGTTGGATTAGACTCACCCAGTCCATAAAAAGTGGGAAAAAAAATCCCTCTTAAGGATGAATAGTGAGGAAGAATAAGAGCAAGGTATTAACAAATATCTGCATTTTAATGAATGCAGAGATACATAAGAGATGGATGGTGTTATTTTTTTAAGATATTACTCTAATGTATAGAAATCCATTCAAATAAACTCAATATGAGATTGGACAAGCATGGAAAATGAAAGATTAATAGTAAATCATTCTATATCATATGTAAAGCATAAAGAGTGATAAACATTACAATCCTATATTTGTGAGCCAAAAATATCCAAATTTATTTAATTTTAGTCCAAAAAATGGAACCAAAACAACGGGAATGCAAAATAATTGGAGTAAAAAAATGGGGATAAAATCCACTTATAGTTATAACAGCCAAAAAAAATAAACAATGTATGTTTGTACTTGAAAGTATGTGTAAAGAAAACTCAAAAGAAACTCAATTAAAAAATTTACACCTATCACCATAATAGGATCGTGAATGTCATCATAAAATCATTTACTTGGAATTTTGAGAGTGCTTATAAGGTTTTTAAAAAAAGAGAGATGTATAAATTATAAACAGGTTCAAAGTAAGGAGGGCAAAGTTGGAGACAAGCGAGTAGTATGTTGTGTGATCAATGAGTACCACTACAATTAAAGGAACATTCTTATAAGGTGCCAATAAGACTTGCATTATTGTATGGTCTAGAACAGAGTAAACGTAATTGACATAGGTTTGCTAAGGTGGATGCCTAACTCCACCGATGTTGGATCCAATCATGGATGAAAGAAAAAGGAGGGTTAGAGTCTGTTTAATAGCCAGCTGTAAAAATATTCTCAAATCTCCTCACCAATGCCAGTCTCAAGCCTGGATGAAAAAGAGGGTTAGCGTCAGGTTAACAATCGGCAACAAAAAATTTCTAAAATCATTATGACAAGTCATACTACAAGTTGAGATGATTTGGGCATGTCCAACAGAGACCTGAGAAATCCCTTGTAAGATGGAATGAAACAATCAAAGAACAAGGACGGAGAAGAGGAAGACCGATAAAGACTTGGAAGGAGGTATTGAGAAACAGAGAAACAGCATGAAGGACTGTAGAGTAACAAAGGGTTAAGCCTTGGAAAAATGGAGTGGAGAAATAAGACTCACTAAGTGGACCCCAGATAGGTGGGGCACGGCATTGTTGTTGCTGTTGTTGCTGTATGATGGTGATGATGATGATGTTATATAAAATAACAATAGAATTAAAAATATGTACATAAGTGGAAATTTGACGGTGGCTCAAATCCCAATAGAGGAGAAAATTATAGATATCATTTGAGATGGTTGGGAAATGCCCACCCAAGACCTAAAACAACCCTTCACAAGAAGAATTGAAATGATATATGTTCAAGGAAGTTGGAAAAAAGAAAGAACAATAGAGACTTCAGGTAAGTAGTGAAAACTGACAATAAGGATTACAGAGTTACAAAGAGCGTGAAGAAATAGGGTGGAACAGTTGATGCCAAATAGATTGGATAAGAAGACAATGATGATGATGATGATGAGATGGATGCATAAAATAACAGCAGAACTAAAAAATGAGTACATAAGGGAAAATTTGACGGTGGCTCAAATTCTAAGAGAGGAGAGAATTATGCAATATCATTTGAGGTGGATTGGAAATGCCATCAAAGACCTAAAAAAACCCTTCGCTAGGAGAATTGAGATGTTACATGTTCAAGGAAGTTGGAGAAAAGAAAGATCAATAAAGAATTCGGGGAAGTAGTGAAAAATGATGATGAAGCTGATGACGAATTTTATTCTTGTACCTTTATTGAAGAAATAGAAGGGTTTTGGTTTTTCAAGGGCATGATCCAATCAGCAATCACTATTCTTGCATCTTGGATCATGTAGGTTTTAGCTTAGACCAAGGGTCTTAATCAGAATCTTTCTTTAGGATCATAAGTTTCTGTTGTTCAACGTTTCATCTTTTTTATTTTTTTTGTATATAATTAGTAAAGGTCATATATTAATGTTTTCAACCATTAAATTAGTGCCCGCACAGTTTGTTTCAAGCAGATATCTCCACATAAAGAATTACCTGGAAACTTGTTATAATGAAGTAAATAACTAAATGTGAGGAGTGCCACATGAGTTATTTAAGGATTTTTAATAATTATAAGAATTGGACCAACCCCTGGAAGTCATGGATAGTGGGTATCTATAGCAGGGGAATCTCTTTAGAAATGGGATGGGCTCGGGCCAGGCCTAAGGGAAAATCACAAAAGCATAGGCCCAGACCCAGTGCATTGAATGAGTCATTAATTCATACAACTTGACTTGTGTAGATTTTAGTGTATTTATTTGAAATTTGACAACATGAGAAAAATAACTTGCTTTGCACCTCACGATCCATAAGCATATCCATAAGACGAGTAATTCCTCGAGGGATAGTAATAATTGCTTCTTGTATCCTGAAACACAACAATCAGCCAACATAGCCAAAGATAGTGAGCCTTTCCTGGAATCCCATAGCCATAGAGAGAGATTAAAAATGTATCAAAGTTGTAAGATACCTATTCTGAGAATTTGTAAGAAGAGCCGTCAAAAGTTGAAGTGTGTAGTAGCGGACATAAAAGTCTTCTTCTGACTGTCAAAGTGATAAATATTTAACACTAGCAAAACGAATAGACTAAAAGTCGGAAGGATCTGAAAGAATCTATAAAATTCTCACCAACAAACTTAGAAGAACAGAAATGCTATCTGGTTCTCTAGAAAGCAAATCAGAGTTCATTGAAGCTGGTTGAATCTCATTCTTTGGTCCATGTGCAGAATCAATTGGCGTCAAGGAGCTTACAAGAGTTTCCAGTGCACCTCGTGCCTGCATACAGCTACTATAATTATATACAACAATGGCAGCAATAACTATCGTATAAAC
Source organism: Chloranthus sessilifolius (assembly GCA_021018995.1). Classification (NCBI taxonomy): domain Eukaryota; kingdom Viridiplantae; phylum Streptophyta; class Magnoliopsida; order Chloranthales; family Chloranthaceae; genus Chloranthus; species Chloranthus sessilifolius. Next base: position 34,647,381 of record CM037590.1, read on the forward strand.
AAATATGACAATGAGAAAGATTTAAAGAGAAGTAATACAACAGAGCAAAAATATAAGTAAGATAAAAATAAATTAAAAATAATTATTTAATATATTATTTTATAACCACACCACACGCCAAGGTTATGATGGATGTGTGGAATGACAAGAAAGGATAAATTAGGAACTAGTACAGTAAGAGGAAGTTTGGGAGTGGCATCTATAAAGGGAACAATTACGGATGTCGCTTGAGGTGGTTTAAACATGTCTATCGGAGGCCAAAACAAGACCTTGTACGAAGAATTGAGAGGCTACAAGCCCAAGGTAGTAGGAGAAGAGAAGACTAGTGAAAACCTAGAAGGAAGCAATGGAAAGGGGCAGAAACGAGTGAAGGACTGGGATTCACTTCGCAAAATGACGATGATGATGACGGAAAATTACTACGGCCGAGGAGGAGGTTAGAGACAGTATTGTGGGTTATTACAAGGATTTGTATGCGGATGAGGGGTTCACGCGACCTGACCTGGATGGAGTTCAGTTCAAATTCATCGGCGCTGAGGATCAACTGTTGTTGGAACAGCCTTTTAGGGAAGAGGAGAACTGGCATGTTACTAGATATGGGGCAAAGAATAAAACCCTGGGGCCGGATGGGTTCACCATGGAATTTTTTAAGTGCTTCTGGACAACCATTAAGAATGAGCTGATGGGGGTGTTGCTGGAGTTTCATGCTTCCGGGTTTATAGGGCAGAGTCCCAATTCTACTTTCTTAACCCTTATCCCTAAGAAGGAAGGGGCTGACGATATTACGGACTTCCGTCCTATTAGTCTCACTAATTGCCTCTATAAGATTATTGCGAAGGTCATGGCTAATCGTCTCAAGCCGGTTATGGGGACCATTATTTCCGATACTCAAGGGGCTTTTGTGGTTGGTCGGCATCTTCTAGATCAGGTTGTGCTGGCTCAGGAGACCATACATTCGGCTTATCTCGATCGCAACCCGGTAGCCCTGTGGAAGGTGGACATAGAGAAAGCCTACAATCGAGTCAGCTGGGACTGCCTTGATTATATGTTGGTTAGGATGGGATTTGGGGTGGTCTGGAGGAAATGGATGAAGGGCTGCTATTCTTCGGCCTGGTTCTCGATATTGGTCAATGGTACCCCCGCTGGTTACTTCAAGAGTTCTCGTGGTCTTCGCCAAGGGGACCCTCTATCTCCGTTTCTCTTTAATATAGTGGGAGAAGCTCTCTCGGGACTGATCAATAGGGCCAGGTTGTCTAATCTCATCACCGGTATTAGGGTGAGAGGTCATGGCCGGCGCTTGTCGCACCTCCAGTTTGCGAATGACACATTACTATTTGGACGGGCCGATGTTAAGGAATTTAGGTCTTTAAGCGATGTCCTATTCATTTATGAAGTGGTTTCGGGTCAAAGAATTAATTTGTCCAAGTCTATCATATCGGGTATTAGGACCAATCTTACTTCCTTAGACGAGTTGGCCCTTACTGTGAATTGCGTTGGGGGCAAGCTCCCTATTCGCTACTTAGGTCTGCCCCTTGGCTTGCGCTCTCCCACTGCTAGGGACTGGGATCAAGTTGTGCAGAGGGTTGAACATAGGCTATCGACGTGGAAAGGGAAGCTGCTCAGCAGTGGTGGGCGACTGGTCTTGCTGAAGTCCGTTTTGTCGGCAATGCCGATGTTTTACATGTCTATGTTTAAATGCTCGATGAAAGTTATCAACCGCCTCGAGCAAATCCAGAGAAGCTTCCTTTGGGAGGGCTCTGGGACTTCTAGAAGGTACCATTTGGTCAATTGGGGGACGGTTGTGTTGTCGATCAGTGCTGGGGGCTTGGGTATACACAGGCTGCAGTCTACTAATATTGCGTTGTTTGGTAACTGGTTTTGGCGGGCGGGGAAGGCTGAGGAAGTGAATAGTCTTTGGCGGGTAGTGCTGAGTGAGAAGTACGGCACCTTGGTTGGCAATTGGGGCATTTCGGTCTGGTGTCATAGGGGCACATCAGCTTGGTGGAAGGCACTGTGCAGCACGTGGGGTCGTTTTGCCAGGGGACTGTGTTACAGGTGGGGCTGCGGTACTAGGATACGATTCTGGGAGGATGTTTGGGTGGATCGCGAGCCCTTAAAATCTTCCTTCCCGGATATTTACTCCATTTCGGTGAATCTCCATGGGATGATTGACGAGTTTACTGCAGAGACTGAGGAGGGGAGAGTGTGGACTGCTACTACTAGAAGGTTGTTGAGGGACAAAGAGATGGCGTCGTTCTCTAATCTGCTGCATCTTCTTTATGGTACTCAACGCAATCGCGGCGGGTGCGATGCGCGTTGGTGGAGGCCCAATAGAGAGGGTTGTTTCTCTGTTAAGTCCTATTATAAGATGTTGTCGTTTCGGCCTTTGATCAGGTTTGAGGGTGCCAGGTTGTGGAAGAGGGTCATTCCGGCTAAAATCAAGTTCTTCATGTGGACCTTGTTCAAGGACCGGATTTTAACGATTGACCAACTCATTCGGCGGGGGAAAGACGTTCAGAACTGCTGCGTTATGTGCAAGGAAGGGGAGGAGTCCGCTGCTCATCTGCTGTTGCATTTCAAAGTGGCACATGCGATCTGGTGTATTGTCACGCTGTCCTTCGGTATGTGTTGGGTTAAACCGGCAATGCCTATTACTCAGTTCCTGATGTGGGAGGCCGTTCGGTTTGATGGACCTTTGTCTAATTATTGGAGGGTTACTCCTTTCGCCGTGTGTTGGTCTTTGTGGGGCAAAAGGAACCAGCAGATTTTTGAGAATAAAAGTTGCACAGTGGGGATGATCATGCGACAAGTCCATGACCTGATGTGGTTCTGGGTTGCTAAGAGGAATGTGGGGTCAGGGGATGATGTATTCGTGTGGGACCCGGGCTGAGTGCTTCGAGTGGAGTGGGTAGGTAGCGGGGTGTAGTGTTTTCCTCTGTTTTTGATCGTGTATGTTTTGTATTGGTTCTCCGACAGCGTCTTGCTGTTCTTCAATATAGAATCCTTTTTATCGATAAAAAAAAAAAAAAAACAATTACCAAACACAACATACATTTGTACAATTGTATGCTGCATAGGCAAATGCATCCATACCCTTCAAAAGTTAAATTGGTTGCTTCTTTTTTTTTATCAGCAAAATAAAAGGGAAATATATTAAAAGTAGACGATTGGGAAATACATACCTTAGCGGCAGTGAGCAACTGCCGAAAAAGAAGAAAAGAAAACTAGAACCCACTCATAATCTCACCCCGAAAAACGCTGCAAGACCCTTAGCACCGAAAGTAGGATATGGTTCGGACGGAAGGAATAACAAGGTCTTCAATCAACGAGCGAAACCATTGGATAAGGAGACCCAGTCTAGAAGGAAGTTAGTAGCCGAAGATATAACCAGAGCAACAGGTTTCACTCGTTGATTGAAGACCTTGTTATTCCTTTCTAACCAAATAGCTCAAATGACCGCATAAGGAAATAAAGGCCAAATCTGTGCAAGCTCACTGTTTGTGGTTAAACCCCATCCCATTGATGAAGCAAGACGTCAATGGAAGCCAAGAAAACCCAAGAGGAGCCCATCTTGTAAAGGAACAAAGCCTAAATATTCTTGACGAAGCTGCAATGAACGAGGACATGGGAAGGAGATTCCCTATCCCGCATACAGAGGAGGCACCTATTGGTATTCCACGCCCAATTATTTCCATTGTGAGACAAGAAGTTGTTAATCACTCCATTCTAACAAACAACAATACGGAAGATACCCGGGAATAAAACTCTTAAGCTTTCTGATGCGGCTCAGATGTCACTCCAAAAATTTATTTTCGCCTCGTTTCCCCAACTGAATTCAAGGCTCCTATCAAATTGATCTTTGACTGCCATCACTCCTTCGAACCAACCCGACCCCTGACTGTGAGAGGAGTTAGTTCCCAGCTATTGCTACTCACTCCATATTTTTCCTTGACAATTTTCACCCATAAAGTGTCCCTGTTACTGTCTTCCCCTAGCCTCCAAAGCCATTTCCCTAGCATAGCAAGATTCATTACTTTAAGATTACGGATACCCAATTCTCCATCTTGTTTGGTAGAGCAACAGTCTTTCCAACTTACGAGGTGAATTTTGCTATTGGAATTTCCTCCTACCCACATGAAGTCTATGATGATTTTCTCTAAAGTGTTAAGGACCGAAACCGGGGCCAAAAAGATGGAGAAGAAGAAAATTGGTAAGGCAGATAAGGTAGATCTAACAAGGGTGAGTTGGCCTCCGTTACTTAGCATTTTACCCTTCCACGAGGCAATGGTGAATTTTTAGTTTTCCAATGCCGAGAGGTAACCCCAGATACTTACAAGCAAGGATCAAAATAGTGGTTTCGTTTTCTGTTTTGGGCATGACCGAAACCGAAATTTCGGCCAAAAATTTCCCCTCCATATATATTTGGACCGAAATTTCGGTTCAAGTTTTCGTTTCGGTGAGGACCGATACCGATGCATTTCGGCCGATAATTTGAATTATCGGCCCAAACTTTGAACCATGCTTACAAGGGCGTTTTTCTTCAAAGAAGCCAAAGGACTCCCGCCAAGAGGGAGATGTAATTCTAAGGTTGCTTGCTTCTTTTTTTTTGGCGATGAACTTGATCAAAACGAGACTCGTGCAGCAGCATGCAGCAAGAAATAGATGATGACAATTTTTAGTCATTTCCTTTGGAATGAGAGTAGTCACAATATATATATATATATAATATGCCGCATGCAGCAACAAATAGATGATGAAAATTTTTATATAGTCATTTCCTTGGAATGAGAGTAGTCACAATATATATATATATATATATATATATATATATATATATATATATATATATATATATATATATATATTTGTTGCTACGGGAGTTTTTACTGCTCAGAATGGGAGGGGGGATTCAAGGAGACTGGGAAGCCTTGCTACATGAATGGTGATGGCAGACTGCAGCTGTAGATTCAACGTGGCAATTTTTATCCTCAAATGAGAACTAACAAAAGAGGTTTCATCTTTGTAGTTGGTGAGTCCAATTCTACATGAAATAACCAAAAGTATGTCTTAGAGAACTTTTATCCAAACTTAATGGGCTCACTACATAATTGATGGGTTGATGTGAATTGAATTTTGGGAGATGCTAGCTGAATTTCAATGGGCTCACTAGATGGTTGAGGAGTTTCTGCATTGGTTGGATTCTTAAGAGGATTTGGATTGATTTAAGGGGCTAGGATATGCACTGGTTTGCTAGTTTTGCTAGAACTTCTAAACTACAAAATCATTTTTTAAGAGGGATTACGCTGCTAGCTATTTCCCAGCCTTTGCAAATTGTTGCCGCTGCCTTGTAAGAGCCCCCGAGACCTCCTCATATAGAGGCTTTGGAGTCCCAAACTTAATGGGCTCACTCCCGGTTGAGGAGGGTTGCTTCGAGAGTTCAATTGTGCAGGGCAGGGACAGAAGGCGTGTGAATCAATCTTTTTTTGAGGGGAAAAAAAAACCATCAAATATTTTGTTAATAACCAAAATTCCCCCAAGGTTATAATCCAAATCGACACTCATTTTATCTCGTCTCAAACCCTCTCTTCTCCCTACCTTCTCTGTAATTCCTCCAAACAACCATCCACAAACCCTCTCCTACCTTCTCTTGCAACTACAGATCGATCATCAGCCATGACGGAAGGGAAAAATCGAGATATCGCCACACACTGTTGTCAATAATCTCTACCGGCCGATTTTCACTGCTATATCGTCGGCAACCTCCAAGCAATTTTTTTTTGGTTCTAAATCACAGTGGGTTTCCCAAGGATACTAATCCGTTTATTAATAATCACTGTTGGTTTCTAAGGATGATGATTTTTTCCTAATCACTGTAGGTTTTTCATATGGACATTTGTTTTTTTCCACTAATCACTATGGATTTCTATGGACGATGATTTCTTCCTAATCGTCATAGCCAACCACTGAGGTGTGTGTTTGCTTCTTTTTTCCATTTTTTTTAATTTAATTGCTGTGGGTTCCTACAATCGACGATTTTTCTTTTTTAAGTTTTTTTTTATAACCCCCCCCCCCCCTACCGCCACACACACACACACACACAGCGCTCTAAACTAGTGTGGCATCCTACGGGCAATGATTTATTTTCTGTTTTTCTAATCACTGTGGGTTTCCTGTGGACGATGAATTTTTTTTCAATTGACTCCAATCACATATAGGTTTGTGTATGGTTTATTTTTGCTAATCATTTTGTGTTTCCTGTGGATTTTTCTTTTTTTGCCCTTCCAAATCGCTAGATTTCTATGGATGATAGGGTGAACATATGTTTTACTCTTTTAAGGCTCTATTCGCTATGTCTCCTATGGGTAACTATTTACTTTTGGCAATCACGGTGTCTCTAGTGAATGTGAATTTGCATTATTTTTTACTTGGGCTAATCACTGTGAGCAGAATATTGAAGATGACTTGTTTACTTTTTTTCTAGTCACCATCGATCTGCATTCGATTAGTGGCTCTAATGACTGTGGGTTTGATTCGGCTTTAGTCTATTTTTGCTCTCCTCACCGTGGGTTTCCTATATGGATTATGATTAGTTTTCTATTTTGCTAATCATTGCAGGTTTGCATTAGTGGCTCTAATGACTATGGTTTTCCTATGGAAGATGACTGTTTTTGCTAATAACTGTGATAGACAAAAAGAAAACCATGTGAGTCACAATTTCCATGGATGATAATATGGACCAAAAAAATACATATTGCTCTAATCATCGTGTGTTGCTATGGACAATGAGATGAGCAATATTTACTCCTTTTTGTGAGTCTCTTTTTGGCTCTACTCACCATGAATTTCCTATGGATTATGATTTGTTTGCTTTTTTGCTAATCATTATGGGTTTGCATTAGGTTAGTGGCTCTAATGACTACGGATCTCCCACGGAAGATGATTCTTTTTCCTAATCACTATGATAGACAAAAGACAACCATGTGAGTTGCTGTGGGTATCACACTTTCCATGGATGATAACATGGAACAAAAAAATAAATAGCTATAATCACAGTGTGTTTCTATGGACAATGAGATTGGATAATAATATATACTTCTTTTTGTAAGCCGTTGTGGGCATCTATGGCTATGTTTTCTCCCCTAGTTTATCTCTAATCTCATGTTAGGGCATGTTTGTTTGCATAAGTGGATTTGTGATGGAAATGTGATAATGTTAAATGGCAAGACAAAACAAAATGGTTTTTGGCACTTATGAGGTCAAAACCAAACCTCAATGGACTAGTAGAGTACATTAGAGATATGGGTAGATATATGTTATAACTTTGACTAGAGTGGGAGAGGCCTGGAACTATCCTAAATAAATAGGGTTGTGAGACCCTTATAATAGAGTTCAATAATAGGGCCGGTTATAAGTAAAAGAATCACTGCGATATAGTGAAGAGTGACTATAGAAGTTGGCAAACGTTGGTGTCAAACACCGGAATGATGGAAGCAGATGACAAATGGTGGGATGCCTGTTGCAGGTACTATTTATGTTTATGTCTGGTAGTTTAATGTTATGGTTTAAGTTTAGATTAAGCCAAATATACTAACTACCATTTGGTTTATGCTATTTTCAACAGAAGTATTGACGCGAGAAAAACGCTAAAATCCTGATAACAACTAGAGAAAAATAAAATAAAAGGATAGATTCTCAGGCTTCACACCAAGGATTTTCCGAAGCTTCACACTACGGCTGTACGCCGGCTTCGCACCAAGTCACACGAGAAACGATTGCTCACTCCTCAGGGTTTGAAGGATTCACTCCTTCGATTGAAAACTTTTCACAAGCTCTCTGGGGTTTGCACAAAAGCCACTCTTTTTCATTCAATATCAATAATCAACTCCCAATAAAGTGTTTACAATGCCTTTATATAGGCTAAGAAAACCCTAAAACGAATATTAACTAAAAGACAAATATACCCTTAAAACTAAATTTCGAATTTAGAAGTTTAAGGCAACTAAAACTGCTCAGCGCGATTTCGATCGATCGAAATCGAAAATCGTTCGATCGAAATTCTCATATTTTCGTCTTATTCATGGGCCGTTTGAAAGCCTATTTATGGGTCCATTTCTTCCTTGCTGATTTCTTTCGATTGTCTCGACCACGGTCCAAACATGCGGATCTGAATTCCCCGTCAATCTCCTCGACTTTGAAAAAGTTTGACCTCGAACTTTGGTCGACATCGATAAGCGATATCAAATACGTTTGTTCCCCCTGGATCTTGAACTTTTGAATAGTCTCGGACTCGGTAGGGACGATCACAGATGCCCGTGCTTCGATGATTGCGGGCTCGGTAGGGCCGATCATGGATGCTTGGACTTCAACGATCGTGGGCTCTTCGACGGTTTCGAGATCTGCCACAGTCTCAGCAACTGGTATGAACTCGTCAATCGGACGTTGTTCATGCACAAGATCAAGGCGGATAACTGGATATGCGTGAACAACGGGCGCCATCGATTCTTCCATAGGCATGGAAGTACTTTGACTTACTATAGGTTCGGAATCTTCCATCGATACAGATACAACCACGGGTTCGGGCTTGATTTCTTGAATGGGCTTTAGGTTACCAAACATGGGTTTTGAAAGCTTAAATTTCAAAGCTTCATGTCTTACCGATATGATTTCCTCTTGTAGTTTGAAGAGAAAATCTTCAAGGAATTCTTGAACGAGACTCTTGTTTAATGCCTCTGCTATCTCACGCGTAGCTGTTAACTCACGTCTAATCTCAAGAATAAACGCGCGATCATATAAAGCTGGCCAATATCGAGGTGTTGAATCCAAATACCTCAGACTCTGCGATCTAATTTTTACTGCCTCCCAAGCTTGTCTAATCTTACCAATCGTCTGATACAAATCAAGGAGCCTTCGCTGATCCACGAACGATCCCATTCTAGCCATCATGAATCCATTCAACTCATGCAAGGCTTTGATAAATTGATCTTTACTCATGATGGACAACTGTGCTCTGATACCAAAACTGACGTGGGACAAACGTTAAAATCCTGATAACAACTAGAAAAAGATAAAATAAAAGGATAGATTCCCAGGCTTCACACAAAGGATTTTCCGAAGCTTCACACCACGGTTGTACGTCGGCTTCGCACCAAGTTGCACGAGAAACGATTGCTCACTCCTCAAGGTTTGAAGGATTCACTCCCTCGATTGAAAACTTTTCACAAGCTCTCTGGGGTTTGCACAAAAGCAACTCTCTTTCATTCAATATCAATAATCAACTCCCAATAAAGTGTTTACACTGCCTTTATATAGGCTAAGAAAACCCTAAAACGAATATTAACTAAAAGACAAATATACCTTTAAAACTAAAGTTCAAATTTAGAAGTTTAAAGAAACTAAAACTGTTCGGCGCGATTTTGATCGATCGAAATCGAAAATCGTTCCATCGAAATTTTCGATCGCAATTTTGATCGATCGAAATTGAAAATCGTTCGATCGAAATTATCATATTTTCGTCTTATTCGTGGGCCGTTTGAAAACCCATTTATGGGTCCATTTCTTCCTTGCTGATTTCCTTCGATTGTCTCGGCTACGGTCCAAACATGCGGATCTGAATTCCCCGTCAAGTATCCAAGAGCTCAAAAGTGGTGTCAAGAGAGGCCCCGAATTAATCAAAAAGTTGGAAGTCACCAATGGCAGGATGATTGCATCACGTTTAGGTCTGTTAGTTTATTTTATAGTTTACCTTTAGATATTTCCCAATATATTAATTACCATTTGGTTTATGCTATTGAAGCATCAAGAGGGGGCACAAATTTGTCGACAAGTTGAAAATTATCAATGGCAGGATGATTGCATCCATGGATAGGACACGTTTATTTGATGTGGGGCACTAACTTGGCATTTCAACTGTTATGGACATGTTTATTTTTGCTTTATACTTATATTGGTGTTGATGGAAGACAATTACATGTCTACCACTGAAATGTATCATAAATGCCATTCCCTGGGCATTTATGTCGTTCACAATCTGTAAGGTAGAAATTATATCTTTAACCAAACAAAACAACTTCCACAATTGATTCCAGACCTCAATGCCTGCTTTATGAGGAATCAATGCCTGCAACATAAATTCTTAGCACAAGTTTTCTCTAAGAAGCACAGCAGTCCCAAACACACCCTAAGGCTATGTTTGGGATCAAGTATCTGGATTTAGAGATTTCAAATTCAAGCATTTCAAATTCAGGCATTTCAAATTCAGAAGTTGAAATATTTGGATTTGCAAATCTCTTGTTTGGATGTTTAAGCATGGCCTTAGGATTTGGCCCAAGGATTTATAGATACTTCATTTGGCTATTGTTTTTATAAAAAGAATTTATATTTCATTGGTTTCCTTCATTCTATGTAGGGGTAGAAGTTCGGTGAGCCGAACCAAAACTCAAAATGAAAATTTCGGTTTTGGTGTTGGTTCACCTAAAACCAAACCCGAACAGAAATTTTTTGAGTTCGGTTAACCGAACTCCCCACCCCCTGAACCGAAACAGAACCTATCTGCTTTCGGTTTTTTCCGAATATTTTTTTTTTTTGTTTTTCAGCTTAGGCTCGGTTTTCTTTCCCTACTCAACCGGTTTTCGGTTTTGGCACCCAAAATTGAAACCAAACCGATTCATCGATTTTGGTTTGGTTTTGGTTCAGTTTCATCGATTTTCGGTTTTTTCCACCCGAAAGACCCAACCCAACTAGATGGTGCACTCTACCAAACCCAACCTGAAAACCCGACCCGACCCAATAAAAAAAATACCTATTTTATACCTTTTATATATAAATTATCGGATTTACCAGACCTGAAAATCGGGCCGGATGTCTTATGCCCGACTCAACACAACGGGTCAAGTTTATGTACCCAACCCACGTAAACTATCGGGTTGAGTCGGGCCTAAATTTTGGCTACCCAATGGGAAATCGGCATATGCCTAACCTGGCCCAATGGTGCAGTCGACTATGCCCGACCAGACCCAATGCCCGATCCGAAAAACAGACCCAACCAGGTTAAAAACCCCTTATTTTCGTTGATATTATATAAATTATTGCGTCAGGTCGACCCAACCCAATCCGCAAGTTGGGCTGAATGCCTCATGCCCAACCCAACCAGATCGGTCAAGCTTAAAAATACTCGGTTCAGACGGGTCGAGTATCAAGTCGAACCATACCCATGATAGCACTGGATAACAGCTTTTTATTCACTAAACATAGCCAATTATATTTTGGTGTAAGATTTGGATTTTCAAATAACGCCTAGGAGGTGTTATTTACAAATTCACTTTTTTACAATACAAACATGGATTTCTAAATTTCGGTGGATTTACCAAATCCAAATCCAAACACAAAAAGGTGGAACCAAACGGTGGATTTGGATTTAGGAAATCCAAATCCACATTCCCAAACGCAGCTTAAGGGATTTTGGGTCCTAAACTCCCTCCCGCTTGAAAATCAGAGGTGAGAACAAAGGATTTTGAGGCCAAACAAAGTCTCCAAATCCTCTGTAGATCCATAAATAAATGAGTAAAAAAGGTTTTTCTTTCTTTAATCCTTCTTTTTCATGATATGGAATATTATGGCCATATATGTTTCTCTAGAACAGAATGCTTTCATCAGCTAGAAGAGATACCATAGGCCAACTTTTCCAGAAAAAATCAGCAAGGGATGTGAAGGCCAATAAAGGCCTCAAAATCTTCCATAGATCCATGAACAAAGAGGGGTGGGGGGAGGAAATCACTAAATTTATTTTTCATGATCTAGGGCTCAAAAGGCTATAGAATTTGAATTTCTGAGGTCATACAATTATCTGGAAAAGCATGTCCTATAACCGCTAGGAGAGTGAATCAGAGTCAAAATTTTAACAAAAAGAGAAGTGGAAGATCTTGAGGCCTTGAGAGCCAAGAAATTTGAATATCTAAGGCCAGACACTTATTTGGAACATAATACTTCTTCTTATACCAGATATGATGGCGTCCAGCAGGGAAATTTTGAAAAAACAAAAAAACAGTTGGGAGAGAGTTTCGAGACTTTAGAAATCCTGGAACTTATTTCTCAAGAGTTCTACAGTCTGTCTTGGTTAATAGCTCTTGTCAATGTGATGGTTGGAATTTTAGAGGGACTCAATAATGTCAGTTCTAGCTTATTTTTGGCTAAGTCTTCTGTCTTCAAGAGATAATAGCCCAAAGTAATAATAGAGTGCATCTATGGGGTCTGATAAGACAACATAGGCAGCCTAGTAAAATAGGACACCTGCAAAAATATATATACCAAAGAGACCATCGAATGCCCAAAGAAAATTCTTCTGAAATTAGATGGGAAGAGAGTTGAAAGTTTAACATACTGGACCCATACAATCAAAAAGCATATATACTGCCATCTATGATGGCAGTAATTGACTACTTGTCGAGCAATTCAATTAATTTCCCAATGTTCATATCAAGCTAATTGAGGCAAGGCTCAAAACACAATCAGAACAAATTAATCTGAGTAATGAAGGTGTGAGATACAACCCTAGGGTACACCTAGGGCAAAGGCATGACTTGCATTAATGTGTTAATTGATCGCCACGAACTATATCTCAAAGATGCCACACAGTGAGCAGTGGAGCACTCCCCAAGGCCTATTTTACAGGATAGAACCATGATAGTTAGTAGGAACTTCAATAGACAAAGAAGTTAATTGATCTAATCATGAGACCGCTCAAAATAGGCATTGGGTATAGAGATAAGGAATATAGATAGCATAATGTTAAAGGGAAGACAAAAAAAACAAACCATCTCTGTATCATCGCGCTCTTCCTTTAAGACAGCCATAAGCACAGGGAAGCCTGTATACAAAGTAATACAAGAATATTGCATAAGATATGCAATAAGTAGTGAAAAAGCAATTAGGTATCTTAATGTTCCCAAAAAAAGGAAGGGGGTGGGTGGGGGGGACGAAGCTCACCCATTGCCCCAAATGCTAGTTGGGCAGAATGACTTTCGGCAACAAGTGATTGAAGTTCGGTCATAGCAGCCCGCCTATCCTCAGCTAGAACACCATTGCTTATACGGTCGAGTAAGCGCTCAACATAGCTAATGAAACCAAACCATGCGACATGAATTACAATTAAGATTAATTAAATAGCTTAATAACAATAAATTTATATCATTTATGCAACTACCAAGAAACAATAAATAAAATTGGAATAGAACAATGAAGGCTCATATACGCCAGACAAAAGGACCACACACATAAATAAAAGTAATGATTCAAATTTAGTTGATCAGAGAGAGAACATTACAAAACCTATCTCAAAGTTCAACAGTATGCATTACTGTAGAGTTCAATCGACTTCCAACTATTTTCCACATTTCACAATCCATTGAATAATCTTATTGCTCATATCTTTCCTTGGTTGTTTTAAGTTTTATTTATCAACTGAAAAGAGAATTGTCCCCTCAAAACTACTCCCAGATAAAAAATAAAAAATAAAAAAAATGCGCAAGAAGGGGGGACAACCTTCATTTGAGGAGAAAGCAATCATGCTTCATGGCAGAATTGGCATGCACGTTTGTAGATGAAAAGCTGGAATACTGCAAATATTAATTTTTTAGTGGTTTCTATAGTTAATATGACGCGGGACGAGAACCCTAAAATGCATGAATACTAATGTAATGCTATTTTGCCGAAATTAGAGAAAATAATTCAATCTTAATCTCAAAATTATCACGATACCTTCGGGTATGAGAATTCGGATAGGTAGATCGCGCGAGATCTGACTAGGGTCCAGTCCGATGCACAAATCCCGTTAGATTTAAGGCGGGATCGGTCTAAAGATAGAACTCTAGCTTTTCCAGGCTTTGGCGTTTGACGTCGATCCGATGTAGGTTTACTAGTTCTCACAAGGGTTGTGGAATTGGGCAGATTTGATGGTTCGGATGGAAACTAGGGTTTTGGGTTGATTTAGAGTTTCGGGATCGATGAATAAAATAAATCACAGTTTAGAAAAGATGGATGGATTAGATGAAAGATAATAAGAAAATAAACAGAGATAGAGAATAGGAAAAGATAACTTTGGGAATCACTCCCTTGGCCTCCCACCAAACCCATCACGGGAAGAAGACACTCTCTCCATTCAAGTAAAAGCTCAATCAATATTCATAAAAACTAATTAAATTACATTTACAAGCCTCCTTCTATGGGCAACCACTTAATAATAATAAATAAAAGAGTCCTAATAATAATAAAAGACTGAAAAAGGTAAGTTTTCGCGATAAATATAAAATTCTGTCTCTAGGTCGGAGAACTCCACGAACGTCCGTACTGGAGGTGACGGACGTCCATCACCAGCACCACGGACGTTCGTCCCACAAAACAATGGGGGTCGTTATTTCCAGGCGTCCGTCAATATCCTAAGGACGTCAGTCGCCTAATGACTTCTTTTGCCTCCGTTTCTCCCCTGAAGCTGTAGCACTCGGGCTTCCTCTTCGTTTCTTCCGACGTCGGTAGCAGCGATGCGGTCCAAAACCGATGTACACGTATTCGGCGTCCCCGTCAATTTCCCCGGACCAAATAGGTTTCATCACCGATAAAACACGTGTGTGGTAGCTATCAAGCAAGTTGAGGTCCAATCATCGAACCTCATTTTCGTGAATCCATGTGTTTTCAGACTCCGATTTTTCGACTGTGGTAGATACTTTGAAACATGTCGCAATCCAGGACCATTCGCCATGTATCTACAAGAGCATGGTATTGTTGCTCAATACACCATGCTGGGGAACACCTAAACATAACGGTATAGCTGAGCGACGAAATCGTACTCTTATAGATATGGTGAGAAGCATGTTATGCAATTCTAAGTTGCCTATGTTCTTGTGGGGAGAAGCCTTGAAAACAGCGGTGCATATCCTAAATCGGGTTCCTAGTAAGATTGTTCACAAAACTCCTTATGAGCTATGGGTAGGAAGAAAACCGACTTTAGGATATTTACACATTTGGGGCTGTTTGGTTGAAGCAAAGGTATACAACCCACAATTAGGAAAATTGGATCCTAAAACTATAAGTTGTCATTTCATTGGTTACCCTGATAGGTCAAAAGGCTATAGATTTTATTGTCCTACTCATAGTACTCGGATTGTTGAGACTAAATATGCGAAATTCTTCCAAGATTGTGAGAACAATGGGAGTGTTGAGCCTACGAAAATCACTTTTGAGGAGAATCGGGTTATAATTTCTATCTCTTTATCCAAGAAAAAGTGACACAAACATCAGTTATTCAAGCAAGTGTTGATACACCTGTGGCTATGCCAATTGAAACACCCCACATTGAGGAGGTTTTTGCTCCCATGGTGACCGCCAATGATCAACCATTGCGTAGATCAGAGAGAGCAAAGAAGTCAGCCATTTCTTATGACTATATCGTCTACCTCAATGAGAGTGAGTATGATTTTGGACATGAATCAGATCCTGTTTCCTTTAACCAAGCTATAAAGAGTGACAAATTCACTCAATGGCTCGAAGTTATAAAAGATAAGTTGGAATCAATGAAACATAACTCGGTCTGAGATCTTTGCGAGTTACCTGAAGGAGTTAAGCCTGTAGGATGTAAATGGGTATATAAAACTAAACAAGACTCCAAAGGTAATGTAGAAAGATACAAGGTCAGGTTAGTCGCTAAAGGATCCACTCAAAAGGAGGGAATAGACTATAAAGAGACATTTTCTCCTATCTCTAGAAAGGAATCCTTTCGGATAGTCATGACATTAGTAACTCATTTTGACTTAAAATTACATCAAATGGATGTAAAAACTATTTTTCTGAATGGCGAATTACATAAAGATGTCTTTATAACACAACCTGAAGGTTTTCAGGTTGAAAGGGAGAGTCATTTAGTTTGTAGACTTAAAAGGTCTATATATAATTTAAAGCAGGCATCTCGACAATGGTACTTAAAATTTCACGAAGTCATTTCAAACTTTGGTTTTAAAGAAAATATTGTGGATCAATGCATATATCTTAAAATCAGTGGGAGCAAATTTATCATCCTTGTTTTGTATGTTGATGATATATTACTTGCAAGTAGTAATTTGAGAATGTTATATGAGACAAAGAACTTTTAATCAAAGAGTTTTGATATAAAAGATCTTGGTGAAGCTTCTTACGTGATAGGAATTGAGATTCGTCGAGATAGAGCCTGTGGCATATTGGGATTGTCTCAAAGAGCTTATATTGATAAAGTTCTCAAAAGGTTCAACATGCATAATTGTTCCGCTACTGTTGCCCCTATCATTAAGGGTGATAAATTTAGTCTACTTCAGAGTCCCAGGATCGATTTGGAAAGAAAGCAGATAGAGACAATTCCCTATGCATCGACAGTTGGGAGTCTCATGTATGCACAAGTCTGTACTCGTCCAGACATATCGTATATAGTTGGCATGCTTGATAGGTATCAATGTAATCCTAGTTTGGATCATTGGAAAGCAGCCAAGAAAGTTTTTCGCTATTTACAAGGGACTAAGGGGCACATGCTCACGTACAAAGGGCCGAATAACCTTGAAGTTATTGGTTATTCAGATGCCAACTATGTTAGGTGTCAAGACACCTGTAGGTCCACATCGAGTTATATATTTATACTTGCAGGTGGACCTATATCTTGGAAGAGCGTTAAACAAACGCCGACTACTTCGTCTATTATGAAAGCAGAATTTGTTGCATATTTTGAGGCAACATGTGAGGCGATATGGTTGAGAAATTTTATCTCATGGCTTTGAATTGTTGATAGTATTTCAAGGCCACTAAGAATCTTATGTGACAATTCCGCTGCGATAGCTATCTCCAATAATAACAAAACTAGTGAAGGTTCCAAATATATTGATATTAAATATCTTGTTGTAAGGGAGAAAGTTCAAAATCAAATTGTATCTGTTGAAAAGATTAGTACGACAGTCAACAGACACTCATGTTGACTGACCCTCTCACTAAAGGCTTACCTCCCAAGCTCTTTTCGGAGCATGTTGCGCGCATGGGATTAACGGATAATTTTGATAGCCTTTGAGAGTGGATATATAAGAGTGAATACATTTGTTTAATTGATTCAGAAATAAGGATTATTTATTTATTTTTCCATTTTTATGCAAATAAAAATTTGAAACATATGGTGCCAGTAAATGGCAATAAAGTAGGACTAATAATAGATTGAGTTTACATATGATCACCATTCAGTTTGTAAACTTGCAGTCTATGTGAAATCATACTAGTTGGAATCCATGTCGGTGATGAATTTCAATACGATAACTAATGAACGATCATGTATCGATGACATGATACATTGACTATATTGATTGTGTTGAAATTCTCACTGGACCGAACTGATTAAAAAGACTTTGATTGAGATTGATTAGGACTTACCATTCAAAAAAAGTTAGCTAACATTTGGTAATCGGAGTTTATTGACATAGTGTGGCCAAGTGGGAGATTGTTAGAAGTTTCTATTTTGGTGGCCGTCACTGTGGTCAACCCGTTGACCGATGAATGGTGTAAGATCAATCTTGAGATGTGTAGTTGCTAATTCGGTGAATTTGAAGAGAATAAGCAACTAATAGTTAAGTCTTTTAGTTATGGTATGATTGTGATTTCTAATCACAATATAATTAGTAATTTAAGTCCTTAATGGGAAAGGACTTTTTGGCTATAAATATAAGGGATGCTTGGTCCCACCAATTGCTCGACACAATTCAATCCTCCCTATTAGCAAAAGCAATACCCATTGTGCTAGGAGATATCGAGAGCAAGAAGATCGTTGAAGATCGGCAGCCCACCATTAATGGCGCACACTCAAGGTGCGTACATATATATTTAATTTATGGATTGTTGATTTATTATTTTTGATTAATCATGCGCCTAGATCCTAGGGCATATTTTTTGGATGGTCGGATCGATGGATCCATACAGATCCAACATCGTAGTCATCTCTACGATTCTCGTTCCGATCATCTTGGCGACCATTGTGTTCAAAGTGTGAACCTTCACGCTCTTGGCGCTAATCACGATGCTCATCAAACCCATCTAACTGGTTGATTCGATCACGCAGCCTATCATTAGAAGTTTCGAGAGTTGTCTGAGCTTGCTCTATGGTTTTCAGTCGTGCATTAATTGCACCCAACTCTTGTCGCATACCTCTAAGGTATCGAGAATCTCATTCGAATCCATGGTGATCACAGATGTCTATTAGGGTTCTAATATGGAATGCAGTATGGACTCACAAAAGAAAATGTAACAGAAATAAATATGACAAACAAATATGCCCTAACCTAGAAAACCTAGGGCTTTGATACCAAAATTGACGCGGGACGAGAACCCTAAAATGTGTGAATATTGATTTAATGCTATTTTGCCAAAATTAAAGAAAATAATTCAATCTTAATCTCAAAAATGGTAGATTGCACGAGATCCGACTAGGGTCTAATCCGATGCGTAAGTCCAGTTACATTTAAGGCGGGATCGGGTCTAGAGATAGAACTCTAGCTTTTTCAGGTTTGGGCGCCTTCATCAATCCGATGTAGGTTTACTAGTTCTCACAAGGGTTGTAGAATTTGGTAGATTTGATGGTTCGGATGGAAACTAGGGGTTTGGGTTGATTTAGGGTTTCGGGGTCGATGAATAAAATAAATCAGGGTTTAGAAAAGATGGATGGATTAGATGAAAGATAATAGGAAAATAAACAGAGATAGAGAATAGGAAAAGATAGAAAGATAACTTTCGGAATCACTCCCTTGGCGTCCCCCCAAACCCATCACGGGGAAGAAGACTCTCTCCATTCAAGCAAAAGCTCAATCAATATTCATAAAAACTAATTAAATTATATTTTCAAGCCTCCTTATATAGGCAATTACTTAATAATTCAAAATAAAAGTGTCCTAATAATAATAAAAGACTGAAAAAGGTAAGTTTTCGCGAAAAATATAAATTCCGTCTCTGGGGCGGAGAACTCCACAGACGTCCGTACTGGAGGTCACGGACGTTCGTCACCAGTACCACGGACGTCCGTGATGGTCCATGGACGTCCGTCCCACAAAACAGTGGGAGTTATTATTTCTGAACGTCTGTCAATATCCTACGAACGTCCGTCGCTTGATGATGTATGTTGCCTCCGTTTCTCCCCTGAAGCTGTAGCACTCGAGCTTCCTCTTCGTTTCTTCCGACGACGGTAGAAGTGATGTGGTCCAAAACCGATGTCCACGTATTCGATGTCCACATCATAATAGTTTTGGATGAGAAGTAATATAAGTTAAAAATGAAAAATAAAATAAATAATAATAAATTTTATTTTTTTGAGATGAAAAAATAAATAATAATAATTAAAAGTAACATAAGTGATACTCCATCAAGAAAGAACAAACATACCTAGAAAGATCATAAAAACAAATTAAAATTGAGTATAAATGTTGCATAAAAAAAAAATTTAAAAAAATTGTGTCAATCACAATTCCAAAATATTTTTTTTAGTGTTGAGTTGTCAATATCTAAAATAATTATTTAGAAATAGGTGGAATTTACCTATCTTCACTGGAAGCAGAATTTTCATTTCCAAAAACAAGCCCACCAACTCCTTGCACAAGATACGTTAACTTACCCTGCATAGAATACCTTCGCTTAGAAATGAAAGTAGAAACATAGAAACAATGTAACCATAAACTTCCGTTCTAACAAAACATGATATACAAATAATAAATCAAACAAAAGCTAGAAGCATATAAGTTAGAGACTATAAGGTCTATATTGTAAGTCAATTTCATTGCACATTCGAGCACACTTTTTCATATTACCGCAAACATATTTTCATGGTCCATTGTTTTCATAATGACTTCTTAAAAGGACTTCAACTTATGAGCAAAATATATGTGCATGAGGATCATAACAGATTTAGTAGTGTCAAAACGACAAAGAGGGATGCTACAAGCACAACAAATTTCACTTTACGCATACCAATTGATGAAATTTCTAGATGCACAACTTTTGCTATTTGAACACCAATTAATGAAAAAAAAAAAAAATTATATATATATATATATATATATATATATATATATATATATATATTTTTTTTTTTTTTGCCATGGTTCATAAAGATTCGAGATATATTGGTTAGCAAAAATTGTGTTTGTAGAAGCTTTTGGGTGCTACAACTTCCTAATTTTGAGCCCCTTTTTTCTTAAATAAAATAAGTTTCTTCTAGTCACACATCAAATTTTCTTATCTACGCACCATTTTAATTTTCTTTATTTTTGGGTGTGACGAAAGTAAAAGTGGAGAGTATAGCAGCTCTCAACAACAAAATGTAATATTAACAAAACATCCCAATTGATTTCTTTCATAAATTATCATGTAATGATAGAAAAATACAAGAACGAGGCATCAAGAAGTTGGTTCTCACTTCATGCAAAAGAGAATTGGAAAAACAAATGATATTATAAACAAAATAAAAATAATTGATTCCCACTCTATAAATTAAAAAAAGAAACAGACGTCTCCTAATTGTTGTTGATGTCTTTTCTTCACGTGACAAACCATTGGTAATAAAATTGCAATCTCAGGTTGAGTCGATGCTTCCTACATAAGAGAGGTAACTCAAGAACTGCATCAGAACACCAAATGTAGACCACAAACACGTGAACTGTTGATCCCTACACCCGGCCATGAAAATGATTGTTGAGAATTTTATTCAATTCACCATGAAGCTAAAATAAGATCTGATACCTGAGAGCAGAGAGGAGTGAGATCCACTTTTAACAAAAGATAAAAGAGAAGTAAACATTCGTAACCACTCCATAGAAATCCCAGAGTTCACCTCAAGATGAAATGTTTTGCTCCAAACTGAAAGCTTACAAGTGTGATGTCTACCATTTCACATAAGCGAAGACGAGAATCCCAAGACAAATTACGATAAACCCTCCAGAACCATTTATTTATGCGATTAGAAAGTGGGCATCAGGTAGGGATGCAGGTTCGGTGTACCGAACCAAACCGAACCTGATTTTTTTGGTGTTCGGTTTGGTACACCACAAACCGAAACTGAACCAAAATATGAATCGATTCGGTTCGGTGTACCGATGTGCAGAAATACCCAAACCAAAACCGAACCTAAACCGATTTTTTCGGCATTCGGTTTGGTTTGGTTTGGTTCGGTTAAGTCAGTTTGAGTTCAGCCAGTTTGAGTTCAACCCGATCACTCAGTCGGTGTATCGGTTCGGTTCATGGTGAACGGTTAGCACCATGCTTGTGCTTGAAAAAAAAAATGGGGGAGAAAGGGAGCGTCAGTGAAGACAAGATTGAGTTTTCCGACGATGGAATCCGGCCACTTTTCGACTTGTTTCTTTAAGAGACCGACGCTTGTACGGAATCCGTGGAGACAGAGGAACCTGGGTTTTCTCTTCTCTTCGTTGGTTCCCATGGTGAAACTAGAAGATGGGTGACTTGTTTAAGAGATGGGCGTATAGGGATTCGTGTTGGTCTTATAATGGTTTTTATTAATTTTTGTTGTTTTAAAATAAAGAAGTCGTGCGGTAAACAGCTAGCTGTACACAGCTGGAGAGGAAAAAACAGAAATCTCACATGCAGCTGTACTACTTTTTTGTTTTTAAATAAAGAAGTCTCATCATCTCATGGCATGTGCAATGAACAGCAACTGTACAGCTGTTTCCTTAAGATTTCACTAGATTTATCGGAGCATAGAGGTTCGGTTCAGGTAAGGTTTACACTAATGGTTCGGGTCGATTTGGGCCGGTTTGGGCTGGTTCGGATCCAGTTTTAGCCCATTAAGGGGTCGGTTTACTCAACCTACCCATTCGGTTTTCGGTTTCCAGCTACCCAAACCGAAAACCGAACCGATTTCACTTCGGTTCGGTTTGTGTCGGTTTTCAGGGCGGTTTGGGAGGGCCGGTTTCGGTGTTCGGTTCAAGACTTGCATCCCTAGTATCAGGTCTTAATGAGTACCTTCGTCACCACTATTGCAGTCAGAAAATCCACCTTGAGACTTTTTTGTTGTTGAATAGGGAATGTTATAAGATGAAAGTAAAAGGCAACAACAACAAGAGAATCCCTAAAGCAGATAATTGTTCCAAAAATACATGGAAACACACGGGTTCTGAAAACAAAGCTCCAGTTCACAAGTCCGGAATGACATAGGGCTAAAGTCAAGGCTGCTCAAAAATTGGTCAGCTCTGGTCAACCACAGATCAGTGGTGGTAAAAAAATTTGACAAAGTCCAAACATAATGCAAGTAACTGTAAAAAAAGGATCCAAAGCAACACTAGAGATACAGTTCAGAACTGAAATTCACATAGAATGGCCTTGTACAGATTTTCGTAGAAGCCTATAGAGTTACTACAAATCAGAAGATTTATAATTATATCCACAGTTACATTTCCTTCTTCATGCATATCAAAGTTTATTGACAGTACCCTAAAGTTGCAGACCTCTCATCTCCACCCCCGCCCCCCCCCCCCCCCACACACCCCTTGGCCAAATCCCAGTTTTACACACAAACAAACAAATAATACATGAAAAAGTAACCACAGTTCAGGTCTGATCACTGCAGAACAGGGTTGGTCAACGATTTCAAACAAGTTCAGGCATAATGCCAAGCATTAGTCAAAAAAATCTGGATCAAAAGAAGCACAATATTGGAGATACAATTCAGGCTCGCAAAGAAAGACCCAACGGAAATTTTTATAAAAGCCCATAGGGTTAATAAATATGGGCCTCTGGGTCCCCATCAAACCACAAAGCTTCTAGAGGGAGGCCCCAAGACTCTGACCAGGCCAATGGAGTAGCTGGAGTCAGATTCTGGCCTCTAGATCATATTTGTGGTGCATCTAGATTCGAGCTCTCAAATGCCGAAATAATAGATCATAGTTGTATAGCAGCAAAAATAAGTCAAAAACTCAAAACAGGTCATCAAAAAGACACTAACAGGCCAAAAGACGCTCACTAAGTACGATGGGGATATTGCTCATAATCGAGACTAGACTATGCAATCTGATGGTGGATCGTGACATGATCATGACTCCACATGTGTGGACCGTGGTAATTTCATGCTTGGTCTGACATTTTCTTTCTTTATGTCATCATCATCGCCTTGTCAGGTCTATTTGCCGTCGGCTCTATTCTGGTCAAAGCTAAACTCTTTGTTAGTTGTTTCTCCACCATCTTTCATGCCGTTTCTCAATACTTCTCCTCCTTCCTTTGGCTTCTATTATTTAATCCTTTGTACAGTGGTTTGTCCCAGTCTCCGTTGAACATGCCCAAGGGGCATTCTTAAATTTTCATTTTTTATTGGGGCCACCCCTAACTTCCTCTCATGACCTTGTTCCTAATGTTAGCAATTTTTATCATTCCATGCATCCACCTCACCATAGGCATCTCAGCCATAGCCCTAAAGTCAGCCACCATACAATAATGCAGATTTATTAACGTTTTGTAAAAAAGTTCAATCGATGGCCCTTGTCCATAACAAACAAACCACTTGCCTTATCCATTTCACCTACCCTGCAACGATCATGTTTGAGACATCCTCCTTAAACCCACTTTCAAGTTATATCGTAGAACCCAAATACCGAAATTTTTAACACTGCAGCACTAAATGTTTTTCTAATTTGAGCAAATCATCCTCCGGGCTCTCGTGTTCACAAAATTTCCATTCCATGTATTCCATCTTTGTTCTACTGAGCTCCTTGATTCCAACGCCTTCCTCCAATGTTCTAGCTTATTGTTTACTTGTTTCCTCCTTTGGTAATTAGCACTCCATCACCTGCCAACAAAATACACCATGGGGCCTCATCTTGTATTTCCATTGTCAATTCGTCAAATGACCAATGCAAACAAATAAGAACTCAAAGCATGGATCCTTCATGCATGTCTTGAATAATCTCAAGATATTAATTCAAATCTCATTTCCTTTTTAAAAAAGAAAAATAAGTTGAACCAGACAACCAGTAAAACCTCATGATCAAATCGGAAGTAAATCAGATCTGTAAGCTCATGACAACGAAAATAGACAATATTAATCATATCAGAATCGACTAAAATCTCTTGGATTCATTACATTCCCAAGTACACTTATTTCCCATTTGCCAAAGTAAAAGTAGAAGCTTCCCTTATTTTTGAAGGCTAGATTTGTGGTTGTAAATGAAATGTTGCTTTATATAGATATATGGAGAGGTTCACGCAGCAGATGAAGAAGTTATTTAGGGTTTCAGCTTAGGTAGTTTAGGCTAGAGGTAGTAGGATTGGAAAAGAGGCCCTCACTAGCATTTATATTAAGATGTAAAAAATGATACACACACGCCCACATATATTACACACACCCATAACAATAGAACATAATACAGAAGGCCACACTAACAACACTCCCCCTCAAGGTGGAGCATGGACATCTAACAGATACAGCTTGACCACAATGTCCTGAAGAAGACTTGGCCCAACAGCTTTGGTAAGAATATTTGCGAGTTGTTGAGAGGAAGATGCGTCGATGAGCTCCATGGATCCATCCCAAACCTTTTCCCAAATGGATGTCCACTTCAATATGCTTTGTTCTTTCATGTAGGACCGAATCGGATGCAATTTTCTCAGCAGCTTCATTATCACATGAAGAGGTATAGAATGGGTAATAGCGAATCTAAGTTCAAAAACAAGGGAACGCGGCCACAAAACCTCACATGTCCTATGGGCAATGGCCCTATACTTTTGCACTATACTTGGAAACCGCAGCTTGCCTTTTACCTTTCCAGGCAACTAGGTTGACTCCAAGAATGACACAAAAGTTTATGTAATGGGCTTCACTAGATGTCACTCTAATCATAGGCATACTGGCTTGGGAGGCCCATGGATTGTACCAAAAAGTATAATGTTGATGATATCATCGTCATTGGGGATGGGATGATAGTAATTTCATTGCTTAGGTACACGTTGAACTGAGCAGGGCGTTTGAGATTAAAAATTTGGGGAATCTCATATTCTTTCTTGTCATAGAAGTCGCTCATTCTCCACAAGGAATATGCATCTCTCGGAGGAAATATACTTTGAAAATTTTACGAGACACGGACATGTTGGGTTCAAAACCTTTCCTATGGATCCCAAACACCATCTTCATGTCGATGTGGTACTTTTCTCTGATCCTTCAAGTATGGTAGTCAAGACGACGCCATGACGAATGGCGATAGAATTTGCCATATGAACATAAATGGAGGCAAATGGTGAAATGGTGACGACATGGCGGAATGGCATCGCCATGGGTGTTATTTATAAAATTGATACAATAGCTAATATTATAATAAGTAATATTATTATATATTATAAACTATAAGTTATAATACTTATAAATTAACTTATAAGTTATAATACTTATAACTTAAAATTTATAAGTACAGTTATAACTTATATTTTATGAGTTATCACTTATATATATATAAGAGTTATTTAAGGTTTGGAGACCAAATCACTTCCTCGTCTTCTCACTCTCTTACGCAACTCTTCTCTTTTGTGTCTCTTTCTCTCGTGTCTCTCTGTCTCATGCAGTCCCCAACAAAAAACTTACAGGTACGCTATTTTTTTCTTTTAATCTCTGTTGTCTATCTCTCAGCCCCGTTCTATCACAACATCTTTCTTTGTCTCTCTCTTTCTCAACGCAGTACCTCTTTCATCCCCTTTCTCTCTCAGTTGGCTTTTTTTTTTATTAGCACATTTGCAAGCTCAAGATCTTCGCCTCCACAATCCCCAAAACTTTTTTTTATAGGTTTCTTACAACCTCTATCACGAATTGAGCAATGGATGATACTACAATATGTGTCGTGTAATTGAATATTTCCGATCTTTTAATATTTCTGTACTAGTTGATATCTCATATTTATATTTTATTTATACTGCTCATGTTGCGATTTTATTAATGCTTCATATTTCATAATTAATTTCCTCTCTTTATTTATGCATGATTAATTAGTTGAATTTTTTTTGTCCTCTATAAAATTTAAAAATAAAAAATAAATAAATAAATAGATATTAATGATTAATATATAAAAATAAAAAAAGTGAATGGCCTAACCATGGCATAGAAAGCCTCTTCATCATGACCTCACCACACCGCTTTAACTACTTTGCCTTTAAGTACTAGAGACTAGTGGGGCTTCTCATCTACCTCACTAATACTCAGCCAAATCTCACTTTCCTTGTGTTATTAATTGCTCATTTTATGCACTCATTGTGGGTTCCTCATCATGTTGTTGTTCACCATATATTGTTATGATTAAGTCCTCTCTTGGTAGAGGATTAGAAGGCTATTCTATTCAGTTGTTGGAAACTCTACAACTAGTTGCTATAGTGATATTGATTATGTTAGGCCCTCCTACAGTTCATCATTCTACATTTGATTAATGTGCCTTCTTAGGAGGCAATCTTGTGGTTTGGAAGAGTAAGAAACAAGACATGGTCTCTCAGTCGAGTGTTGAATCGAAATATCGAGCTATGGCTCATGGCAGTTGTGAACTTCTTGGCTTAGAACCCTTCTCATGAAATTGAGGTCTCCTTCCATACCTATACCTCTTCACTGCGATAATCATGTCGTCATTGATATTGCTTATGACTCGGTTCTCCATGAAAGAATTAACAACTAGCCATGTTGAGGTTGATATCTATTTCATTTGTGAGAACTAAGAAGCTACAAGTCACTCATTGACACTCACAACGTTTCATCCTCTGAGCAATTAGTTGATGCTTTTTGCCAGACCATTCTTCAAGATATTCTTGACAAGTTGGACATGATAAATACCTAAGCATTAGCTTGAGGGAGAGTATATATATATATATATATATATATATATATATATATATATATATATATATTCTCTCCGATTGTAATATAATATATGGATTGTAATATGTTAGTTGGGTAGGCGAGTTGTAAGCGTAATGTTGTCTTTTATCAATAAAATAAAAGCTAGTTCTCTAACCCTAGTTAAGCTATTTAGTTGTCACTCTCTCTCTCTCTTCTTTTTCTTCCAATCTAGTATAACCCTAACTAAAAACACTCACATCATCATCTACCTAACCCTAATTTACTATCCATTAAAGTCTTCTAACGTGAGTGTAGGTGACCACATGATCCTGACGATCTATCTAGTGGGAAACTGCAAATCTATGGTTAAACAAATGGGAGGATTATGTTGTTTTATTCAAAGTTTCCCAATTAGTAGAATTTCTAGCTTTGATAAATCAAATTGGGAAGGCTTTGTCAATTAGATGGTCTAGACAGATCATTTTCTATTCCCAACATGTTTATGTGAGGCTCACAAATAAAAATTCATTTTTCTATAGTTCTATATTAAACGTAAATAAATCGATATTATGTTTATCTAGTCAGAAGAACACCATAATTTTTCTTCACCTATTTGAGATATAACAAGTTTTATGATTTTTATAACTATAGAAGCATTTTATAACAAATGAAAAGAGAATGATTATAATCACCTCCATCAATAGAGAACACTTTCACCAGCACACTTGGTAAATACTTTTAAACTAATCCACTTTGTCCAAGTTGTTAGTTATCATGTAAACGTCACTTGGCCTAAAAAGCGCATCCATCAGCAGATTCGTACTCTCCTATTTGAGCACTTCAGCATGTACCCTATTCAATATGTTTAGTGGTTCATATTAAAATGCCTGGATCGAATGGTTTGAATCATCTTGTGAGCGCCCTTTTTATATAAAAATATTTCATATGATGTTCTTTCCCTTGGATGACTTGGACTGGTCAAAGATGTGCGCCATTGCCATACAGTGTACTTTTGAGTGATGTATCTATTGATGTAATCAATGCCGCATTCATTGTAGAGATATGTCTTTATTTCTATGGATGTGTGCATAGCTTTTTGGGTGTGTGTAGTAAGTGGGATACTTGTTTTTCCTTTATTTGTAAGCATTGTGATTCGTGTATGTACAAGATCGTATATAAGCATTAATGCATTGGGAAGAGTGCAAAATACTCAACCCTGATTTTCTCCATCTCTCTCTCTCTCTCTCTCTCTCTCTCTCTCTCTCTCTCTCTCTCTAACCCTACTCACAAATCTAACTTGGAATCATAACAAGGTTCCCTCATCTCGACGTGTTTTTCACTGTCATGACTGCAATTGTGCTGACGTCATGCTATTGTCTTGTAAACAACAAATTTGCATAGAAGATAAATTTATCACAAATAAATCATAACAATTTTCCCCTCGCTCGGAGAGGGTTTTATTGAAAATGAAGGACTTTACACTTCCAGATATCGCAGTCGATTCTCCGTGAATTACGTCAAAATTGATCCTGACGATCTATCTAGTGGGAAATTGCAAATCTATGGTTAAACAAATGGGAGGATTATGTTGTTTTATTCGAAGTTTCCCATTTAGTAGAATTTCGAGCTTTGATACATCAAATTGGGAAGGCTTTGCCAATTGGATGGTCTAGACAAATCATTTTCTATTCCCAACATGTTTATGTGAGGCTTTCACAAATAAAAACTCAATTTTCTATAGTTCTATATTAAATGCAAATAAATCGATATTATGTTTATCTGGTTAGAAGAACACCATAATTTTTCTTCACCCATTTGAGCTATAACAAGTTGTATGATTTGTATAACTATAGAAGCATTTTATAACAAATAAAAAGAGAATGCTTATGATCACATCCATCAATAGAGAACGCCTTCACCAGCATACTTGGTAAATACTTTTAAACTAATCCACTTTGTCCAAGTTGTTGGTTACCATGTAAACGTCACTTAATCCATCAGCAGAACCATACTCTCCTATTTGAGCACTTCAGCATGTACCCTACATTCAATATGATTAGTGGTCCATATTAAAATGCCTGGATCAAATGGTTTGAATCATCATATGGGAGCCCTTTTTATATAAAAATATATTCATATGATGTTCTTCCTCTTGGATGACGTGGACTGGTCAAAGATGTGTGCCACGTGCCATACAGTGTACTTTTGAGTGATGTATCTATTGGTGTAATCAATGTCGCATTAATTGTAGAGATATGTCTTTATTTCTAGGGATGTGTGCATAGCTTTTTGGGTATGTGTAGTAAGTGGGATACTTGTTTTTCCTTTATTTGTAAGCATTGTGATCCGTGTAAGTACAAGATCGTATATAAGCATTAATGCATTGGGAAGAGTGCAAAATACTCGACCCTGATTTTCTCCATCTTCCTCTGTTTCTTTCTCTCTCTTCTTCCTCCACACTCTAACCCTACTCACAAATCTAACTTGGTATCAGAACAAGGTTCCCTCATCTCGACGTGTTTTTTCACTGTCGTGACTGCAATTGTGCTGATGTCATGCTAACGTCTTGTAAACAATCAATTTAAGTAGAAGATAAATTTATCACAAATAAATAATAACAAATTTCCCCTCGCTAGGAGAGGGTTTTATTAAAAATGACGGACTTTACACTTCCAGGTATCGCAGTCGATTCTCGGTGAATTACATCAAAATTGAATACCTCTAATTAAAAGCAACTGAACAAAAGTAAAGTAATTACATCTCTGAAATAAATAAAATAAATTTCAAGTCTAAGTCTTCATCAATATCATTGTCTTCAAGTTAAGAGATAGATGCATAGCATGCTGTCTTCATCAGAGACTCGGTAGATATGAAATAAAGGGCGATGGATTAAAGAGATCCTCCTCCAAAGGCCGAACCCATCGGATTGATAAGCATGGGACATTATGGAAGCGAGAAGCTCGTGGATGAACCTCATGAAGAAATCTTGGTGATTAGTCTCGAAAATGAATTCAAACACTAGATCCACGTCTCTTGATGGTTGATCATCAAAAAAATTAGTATCTTTAATTGTAGGGGTGTCTAGTCATTAGTCAGATATCATCAAATTCCTTAGAATTCAATGATCATAGTTTTATTTTGGATTTACATTGTAGGATTGAACCGATATCTCATGATTTTGTCAACATATGACAAGTTATCGTCGGATTGAGTTACAATCTTATGATTTGGTCATCCCATGACCATTCCATCGTTAGATCGAACCATAATCTTATGATTGGGTCAATCCATGATGATTCAACCATTGGATTGGAACATAGTCATCTGATTTGGTCAATCCATGACATTTTAACCATTGCATTGTATCAAAATCCCATTATCTAGTAAATTTATGAAAAGTCCACCGTTCGATTGGATCGTAACCTCATGATATGGTCGATTTATGAGACGTCAATCATTGGCTTAACCATAAATCTTATAATTCGATCGACTTACGAGAAATCAACCGTTGGATTGAATCATGGTCTCACAATTCGGTCAACTTATGAAATGTCAACCGTTGGATCGGACCATAACCTTATGATTTGGTCAACTTATGCCAAATCAAATGTTGGATCAGACCGTAGTCTCATGATTCGATCAACTTAGGAAAAGTAAACAGTTGGATTACGTCATTGTATCTAAAGGAATTTCCTATCTCAAGATTAAGGTCCAAACCCTTAATTTAAGGGAGTGAAAACTCAAACTGTGAGAGAAACTCCCATGTCTAGAGTATGATCATGATTGGTCAATATTATGACGTGATCACGATTACTCAATCTTACGGTTGATTGGGGCTGGTTTTGACGTGATATTTCGTATGCCACAATCATGGCCATATCCAATTTCATCTTCTCAATTCGTAATTACAACCCTCGATACACAGGGTCCGCTTGCAATTGATAATTGCAACCGTCATATATAAAGGGATCCTTAGACATGGTTGTTGTAACCCGAATTGCCTTAGTGCAACCCAAATAACTAAGGGTCTTAGGCATGGGTCCCAAATAGACCCTTATAACCTAAGTGTGACCTGAGTATGCGAGTCTTTGGCATGGTCCCAGTATAGACCCACAAAACCTAAGTGTGACCCGAGTATGCGAGAGTCATAGGCATGGGTCCAGTATAGACCCACATAACCTAAGTGTGACCCGGATTGAGAAGACTTAGACATGGGCCCACAGTGGGCTCACACAATCTAAGTGTCGGAGAGAAGAGGAAAAAATAGATAGAGATACCTTGGATAAGGTATCTCGAAAGAACTCTCGCATAAAATTTCGACTGAATCTTCAAGTAATCAAGAGACACATGGACCGTCGGATGGGGACTTTTATATGTAAACTATTGAGTCGGGTCGGGTCGACCTAACCCAACTAAATTTGTTATCGACCCCGACCAGTTTGCAGCCCTATGTAACATTGATAGTTAAAAAATATATACATATACAATTGCTCTGTTTGTTATTAAGAACAATGAACAGTTTGATTATTATAAGAAAAATATAAACAGAAAAATTCTAAGGCTAAATTCAAATAATGTGCATAAACATCCAAACAGGGGATTTGCAAATTCAAGCAAATATAATCATTTGAAATTCTTAGATTTCAGATACTTTCCTCAAATCCAAATTCTTGTTCCCAAATGCACCCTAAGGCTGCGTTTGGGTTAGCTCTTATACAAGCGGGCAGAGAGCAGTTTTATCACATAAAACAGCTCTCCCAAACCTAAAAGCAGCGCCCTGCAGGAGCCAAAGAGTGAAAGAGCTGCTCTTTGGCCCAAAAGAGCTAACCCAAACACAACATAAGAGAAATAATAAAGTGCAACATTAGGCTTGACTTATAGGTAAGGGGTTATCCAAATACAATCAGGAGAGCACCATCAAAGGAAGTGGGCATACAGAGATTGGTTTTCCTACTTGACAAACTTAATTGAAGACATCAATGACATGATATATGTTCCTTTTAATCACATATTATAGGAAACGGACAAAACAGTGAATAAATTAGTACAAAAGGGTGTTCTTAGACATTCTTTATACACTGGGGATGCATTTCTTTGTAGAATTGCTACATTTGTTCTTCTCGTTTCCTTCATTTTTCGTTGGGGCATGTGAGTCCTTTGTTAGCTGAAATTTATTCTTTTTCCATCACGTTTTCTTTTACGGCACATCATTTTCAATCTAATAATATCGTCATGTGCAAAAAGACAATATATTCATTTCCAGCCCATGGAAACAAGACCAAGAAGTCAGTGCCCACTATACTACTTTACATCCGGTTTAGAAGATTCATTGTTCTAATATAAACGCACCCCAGCATCTAATATTTTTGCCTTTTTTACCCAAGGTTCTTTTCCATTGTCACAAATCCAAAAACAAAAAACGGCTTGTTCTAATCCTTTTCGAGTTTCTTACAACAATTCTATCAATCAAAAAACTGTACCCGAGCATATTCTTTTCTTGTAATCTCCAGCTGATACTGTAACGCCCCGATGCCACATGTCAAGATATTGTTCTCTTTGGGTGGCTCTACTTGGTCCCACCAATAGCCCTTTCCCTTCAAGGTTTTGTTTAAGTGTAATGGCATGGGAGTTAGTGAGCAAGTATAACATGCTATACTTCCTTGATGGGCTAGGAAGTAATTATAAGAAATCTCACACAGCCCTCTCTCCACCTATATATATGAGTCATTAAGGAATTGTCAAAACCATCTAAGACAGAGGCTCTTGAAGTTTAAAGGCTAGGAGAAAGAAAGAGTGCTCGCGTTCTCTCGTAATAATCATTCATCGTCAATGGCTCGAGGTAAGTTCTCATATCACAAGTGATTAGCAAGAAATCAAGATCCGTGTATAAAATAACATGTGGTACCGTATTAGAGCAAGTATTGTAGTTTTTTCTGTTTCTTCCTTTGATCTGTGCAATCGGCGTGTCGTAATGTCGTTTCACGTTTTTCACCAACACACCGAATAAAATAAAAAAAATTGTTCCTTTTAGTGATGGCTTCTCTTCGGCGCTCTTTTATGTTTTATTATACTATTGGTACCAAGTACCAACAAACCTTGGTAAAAAGATTAGACATTAATGCTACTTGTCAATAGGAAAAGGTCTTTTTTTTTTTTTAAGATTAGAAAACTTGCATGTAAATAAGATGATTTTGCTCGGAAGAAGACGACCCACTTTTCCTATGTATAATATAAAATATACCTTTCCATCTTATATTCTCTTCCTTTCCTTGTTTTGTGTGCAAAGTACATGTGCCCTCTTTTATTCACGAATTATCATTCATGGGTCACTTCAAATTTAAGGCTTTCTTTTAGTTATAATATTTTATTATATTTCTCTTCTAGAAAAGCTCTAAAGTGATTTGTGATGCTTTGACCGTGTAGTTATGGTTATATTATTTGCAACCATTAAGGTTGATTGTGTATAATATGGATGTTCTATTTATGTTTTAAATATTGATAACATGATGTTGATTATAATGTATTCTCTAAACCGCGTCTATGATCACAGCTAATCATCTCATCTCAGTCCTTTAAAAGTTTAGATCCACCATGCTTATTGACGCGGGAACTTACTACATGCAATGTTAGGGCTGAGATTGGGATTCAAATTAATTTAATCAATTATAAAAAATAACAATTTCTCATAACAAATTATCACGAAAAATTCTAGAAATTCAATTAAGTTATTTAATTCCAGACCAAAATAGCGTTACTTTCGTGTACGTTCCCTATCACCGATCTAGAAGACTAGGATTCTTATGAACGGCTAGATTTCCGATAGTTTTAGGGCGTCGAACGAACTCGCAAGCGGGTTCTCTCGATACCAAACGAAAATAAAAGGCTAATAAAATTAATGATGAACAAAATATTGATTTTGGGTTTTTATGAGATCAATAAAATAATTAGGATTATGCTACTTACGCAAACCGTAAATCTAAAGAAGATAGAGATGGAGAAGAAGAGTTGGCATCGCACCAAACCGCAAACGGGAATCGAATAATCGCTCTCTGTTTTGAGAGAATCACACCCTTACAAAAGTTTAGAACTCTCAATTTGCATAAGCAATTTTCATTAACCAAAAAATTCATAATAAAAGTGTTTACAAGCCTTTAAATAGGCTAACCAATGCATAAAATTAGAAATCCTAGTATAACTCTAATTCCTAATTCAAATAAAAGAAATATCCTAATTCTTCTAAAACAATAAAGTCCTAAAACAATAAGGAAACTAATCCTATTTCTAATAAAAGAAACAACTCTTACTTTCTAAAATAAAATAATAAAAGAGACTAATCCTAATTCAATTAGGATTCATGAAATTCGTCACTTTATGTGCAGCTTCCGAAAACTGACCATAACTTCTTCAATATTTGTCGGAATTGCACGTTTTTTGGCTCGTTGGAAAGCTACTTTGATAAGCTTTCAAATATGACCAATTTCGCATCAATCCGACTTCATTTGAAACTTCAAAATAGGCCGAACATAAAAGTGACGGGATTGAAAGTTGAAGACCCTAATAAATTTTAGATTTTCTTCTTTCTGATCAAACGGGTCTTTAACGGGTCTCTTTTAAAAAACCCATTTGCGGGCCCACTTTCTCTTTTAACGTCTCCTCTTTATCCGACCACGATTCAAACAAGCGGATCTAAAGTTCGCATCACTTATATGCTAACTTTACTATTTTGGGATAGATAATTTTTTTATTGTTTATCATCA
This sequence comes from Chloranthus sessilifolius, assembly GCA_021018995.1. NCBI lineage: Eukaryota > Viridiplantae > Streptophyta > Magnoliopsida > Chloranthales > Chloranthaceae > Chloranthus > Chloranthus sessilifolius. The sequence continues at coordinate 34,681,980 of CM037590.1, forward strand.
CGATTTTTATTATTGCTTATATTTTGCATATTGTGATTCTTTTATCTTCTCAATTTGATCGGTAAAATGCACTAATTTGGTAGCCGCCAAAGTCGCCCAATGGAGACATTTTTATATATCGAATTGTATTATCGTTTTTATGTCATTATTAATAATTTTATAGGATGACATCGCTTGGCGATTTATGATCATGAGATTAAAGGTTGATCCAAAGATGAACCGTTCTTTAAGTGATCATAAATCAGGAAAGGGTTATGTTGCTTGTATCAATAACCGGGTTTAGATCTGAATGCCCAAAGGCAACAGTCTCACTCAATTATTGGTACGCTATTGTTTAGCCCTATGGGGATATATTTCTCCTTTTACAAACGCATTGTGTGTTATTTTTCTCCCAAAAGTAGAATTGCAATGACACGGGGAGTTCATTGTCAAAATATTATTATCCTTATTATTTTAACTCTGAAATTATGCCATTAATTGTGTTATTAATCCTTATTTTCAGTTTATGTTCCCATTTCGTTACACTTTCATGCTTCAAGGGTTCCGATCTTCACTAGGACAAATCCTTACACACTGCTTGGGAAAGATTGAACCGCCTGAGCCTTATGTTCATGAGGATGACTGTGGCGAGCAACATCAAATCATCGCTTCCTAAAACTCTTAATGCAAAAGAAATTCTGAAATCTCTTAAAGACCATTCCCAATCTTCTGACAAATCACTTGTGGGCACCCTTATGGCCCAACTTACCACTATGAAGTATGATGGAGTTCGAAGAATGCAAAATCACATCCTCGACATGACCAATATAGCTGCAAAACTAAAGACTTTGGGAATGGATGTAAGTGAATCATTCATAGTACAATTTATCTTGAACTCTCTCCCTCCTCAATAGGGTCCATTTCAGATCCACTATAGCATTACTAAAGATAAATGGAATGTAGATCAACTAACCAATATGTGTGTACAAGAGGAAGGAAGATTGAATCAAAATAAATTTTATTCAGTAAATTATGTGGATCAAAATTCAAGAAGTGAAAGCAAAAAGCCTGACAAAGGCAAGAGATGATCACCAAAGAAAGGAAAAGGGTTTGCTTCAAGTTCTCAGACTCATCAGATGGACGCAAACAATGTTACGTGTTTCTTCTGTAGAAAGAAGGAACATTTACAGGCCGTTTTAAGCGCAAGACTTTGTTCGAAAAGAAAGGTAATAATTTATCTCTCGTATGTTTCGAATTAAATCTTGCTGAAGTTCCTTCTAATACTTGGTGGATTGACTCGAGTGCTATTGTTCATGTTTCTAATTCAATGCAAGGATTCCTTACAAGCCCAAGTTCAAACCAAACTGAAAGATCCAACCTTATGGGAAATTGTCTAGAAGTCAAAGTAGTTGTTGTAGGAATTTATCATTTATTTTTAGATACTGGTTATGTGTTGGATTTACTCAACACATTTTATGTTAATTCTATTTCTCGCAATTTAATTTCCTTGTCTACACTTGATTCTGATGGACATTGTTTTAGTTTTTGAAATGGTAATTTAAGTTTATTTCGTTACCCCCGGCTTGTTGGTTCTGGTATTCTATGTGATGGTTTATATAAATTAAATCTTGATACCATGTTTGCTCAAAACTTTATGACCCTACATTCGAATTCGAAAGTTGGAACAAAACGTAGCATGATGAATGAGAACTCTATGTTGTGGCACAAACGACTGGGGCATCTCCAGAGAAAGACTTCAAAGATTAGTGAAGGATGGGATCCTTTCGAACCTAGACTTTACCGATTTCGCAATGTGTGTGAATTGTTTAAGGGAAACAAACCAAACACACTAAGAAAGATGCCATAAGGAGTTCAAGACTTCTTGAAATTATTCACACTGATATATATGGACCATTCTATACACCTTGTTTTAGTGGAGAAAGATATTTCATTACTTTTATCGACGATTTTTCACGATATGGATATGTCTATTTATTACATGAGAAATCTCAGGCGGTGAACACGCTTCAGGTGTTCATCAGTAAGGTTGAAAGACAGTTAGATAGAAAAATCAAAATCATGAGATCGGATAGAAGCGTTGAATTTTATGGAAGATACGACAAATCGGATCAGAATCCTGGCCCATTAGCTAAACTCTTTGAAAAGTATGGTATTCATGCTCAATACACGATGTCTAGTACGCCACAGCAAAATGGTGAAGCTAAGAGGCGTAATCATACTCTAATAGATGTGGTTAGGAGTATGATAAGTAATTTCACATTACTCAAATAAGTGTGGGCCGAAACGCTTAAGACCGTTGTGTATATACTTAATCAAGTTCCTAGTAAGTCCGTTTCTAAAACTCCTTTTGAGCTAGGGACTGGAAGGAATAAGAAACCAAGTTTAGCACACCTACATGTATGGGACTGTTAGTGGATACTTTATTGGTTATCCAGAGAAATCCAAAGGGTACAGGTTTTACTGTCCTACACATCGTACGAGAATAGTTGAAACCGGTAACACTAGATTCCTTCAACATGACAAGATTAGGAGTGTACAACCACGTAATTGAAGAAGATAGGGTAGATATCCCTTTCCCCATAACTTCCGATAGGGTTGTTGTTTCTCATGTTAGTGATAATGCTATCACAAACGAACAACAAATAAATGAACCTCCGCCCCAGAATGAACTCGACCAGAATAAATTAATTATAAAAACACCACCGTTAGCATTAAGACGACCTGAAATAATAAAAAAGTCTGCTATACCAAGTGATTATTTGGTGTATCTACAGGAATCTGATTTAGGGATAAAAAGGGATTCGGTTTCATTTTCACAAGCCATGGAAAAGTGGGTCGTCTTCTTCCTAGCAAAACCATAAATACATACTAGTTTTCTAATCTTTAAAATATATATATATATATATATATATATATATATATATTTTCTATTGACAAGTAGCTTTAATATCTAATCTTTTCACTAAGGTTTATTGGTACTTAGTACCAAAAGTATAATAAAAAATTCTCTCTTGACGAAATAAAAGAGGTTTGTTGGTACTTGGTACCAAAAGTATCATCAAAAATCATTTCTCTCAGAGAAATAAAAGAGCACCGGAGATAAGCCATCACCAAAAGGAACGAAAAAAAATATTAGCCGGCGTGTTGGTGAAAAACGTGAAAAGGCATGCTGACACGCAGATTGCATAGATCAAAGGAAAATACATGAAATCTACAACACTTGGTCTTATACCACATGTTATTTTATACACGGATATTGATTTTAATGTTAATCACTTGTCATATGTGAACTTACCTTACTACGAGAGAACACGAGTCTCTATGTCTTATATATACATATATATATATATATATATATATATATATATATATATATATATATATATATATATATATATATAGGCGGAGAGAGAGAGGGGGCCGTGTGAGATTTCCTCTCATAACATCCTAACCTATCATGGAAGTATAGCATGTTATATTTTCATCACTAACTCCCATGCTATCACACTTAAATTAGGACTTCCCTTATTGGTTGGGCCAACTTTATTAGAATCCAAGTTTTAGAAAACAATTAAATAAACTAGGACTTGTGGACACTGTCAAGTTAGAGTTTTATTCTAACCGTCCCCACCCAAAACGCGTCTTAACATGTGTGCCGAGGCTGTTACTTATCTCCTACGGTCAGGACAAGTCCTTACTCGATGTAGGACTTTACAGATACCCACCAACAAAACCAAGTGAAAATCTAAACTCACCTGAAAGTAAAAACTAAAACCCATTTCCAGCAAGAACTCACAAACAATAAACATTGAACGGTATTGCAATCAGAGTTCAAATCAGAGACGACTAAAACTCTAGATTTTCAAAAAAAAATAAAAAAATAGCAAAAATAGGCAATAAAACATATGCTAAGGAGATCTATAAATTAAAATCATTAGGAAAAATGAAAGAGATTGACCTGTAGACCAGCAGAGGATTTTCCCATTATCAGGCCTTCTGCGCCTTTTCCAGACATTTTCCCGCCAAAAAATTGCGAACGTTCCTTAGGAATTGGCTGGAAAATTTGATCGTAAAAACAGAGAGAAGAAGAGAGGGATTCGAGATCGCCAGCGATCGGAGAAAAATACTTATAGCTGTAGAATAATTACGAGAGCCCTAGGCCCCTAGCCTTTACTAAATTTAAGGAGGAAACGTCTAGAGTCATAAAAGACTAAAGAGTCGGTTTGCTGAGAAAAACCTAATGGTATACCGACTCTTAAAGCTATCAAGGGGTCGGGCTGGCTTGCAAACTGGACCGGACGGAGCTCAGAATAATAGGGCTTTTTGCCTTATACACTTGATGGCTTAGACTGGGCCCAACCCAAACTGGCCTGAGTATATAAATGTTGCTTTATATCTAATTAAAGGTTCAATTTATGTTTATGATATTATAATCTTCCAATATGTATTCTATTCCCTAAGTTATGCCCTTGTTCCTACCATGATAAGAGTATTTCACAAATTACACACTTTAGAGGGCATTCTCTTATCGCAAAGAGGAGTGGCTGCAACTCAAAGTTTCGAACCCACAACCTTAGGGAGAAAACTCAAGTCATCAACTACTGCGACAATCTCTTGATGGCTTTAGCTTCATTGAATATTATACAATTTTATTATAAAAGATTAAGAAGCAAATGATCAAAAATAGTCATTAGACGGTGGCTAGTACCATTGAAATGAGATTGTTCTCACTCACGCATGTACTCTAATTCATCTAGTTAGTAAACCAATTAAGTCTTTTTTTATTCCTTTTGATAGAAATGTAGCCACAGATTAGTTATGTATTTGAGAGTAACACAAACTTACAAATTTTTATATTATAACTTGCATCCAAACCTGACTTAGACCCAGCCCCAAACCCAAAATGGGTCTAAAGTTTTTAAGTTGGACCTGACCCGATTACAAAGGAGTAGGATCCGGTTCACTTCAAACCCATTCCATTTGCACCCTTATATGCAGATGTGTTTTTTTTATTTTGAAAAAAAAAAATCCAAGGGGTCCCAACTTCTCACTCAATAAGAGATAGGTAGAGCACTGTCATGTAAAAAGTAAAACTTTTTTGTCCTTTTAGTAAGTAACCCCGCCCACCCCTCTTCCCCCCATACACGTTTTATATTTAACAAAACCCGACTCCACTTTTCTTATTGATGAAAAGCGCCTTATTTTATAATGTTTTTGCTTAGAAAACCTCCACGGGTACACCACACTAGATACTCTTAGTTTCATATGTTAATTAGGAGAAAAGAGAAGTATTAAACATTGTCCAAGACTAACTCCTGCCTGGCAAAGTCGCATCCAAAATCTTACTTTTCAAGGTAAAATATAAGGCTTGAAGGACTTTTCATCCAAGGGCTTGACTACTTCTAATTGCAAATGTAGTCCTAGATTGCTACAAAACCGTCTTAAAAAGTTACAAAAGGCCACAGGCTAAAACTTTTGCTAGCTTTATCTTGAGACCCGCTTGTCATGCTAGATCCATAAATCAGATTTGATTGATCATATAACATGGCCTGAAGGCCAAACAGGTCAGCCTAGCTCATGGACAGCTCCAAAATAAAGTGATAAAAGCCTATATTGTCTTATTTTGCTTGTCTCATACAAGTTAGTTAATGCACCATCTTATCATGGTACGGAGATGCGTAATTAGTAATAAGCCCAAATTTGTCTTTAAAAGCTTGAGCAACGATTATTTTTAGAGGTACGGATAACTCTAAGAAGGGACTTAGACATAAAAGTACTAATCATTGGGTTTTTTTTATCAATACACAAAGTAGAGAGAGTTTTCTATAAATATGAATACACAAAGAAAACTGCATAAATAATTACAATGCTCGGTTATGGAAAACGAGTCCCAACTCAACGATGACTTGCCACTTGGGAAACTCATGGCTGAGTACAGTGGACCACACCTCCTAGCCGTAGAATAATACAACGACCTACATTCCGCCACAGATTTCAAGGGCTTATAGCATCGGCACCATTTTGATCGCTTTCATGCTCCACATCCGGCTAAGCGTTGTAGGTTGCCTGATTCAAAACAGAGTTGGAAACGAAATAAAGAACAAAATAAACTAACAGAACCGAAGTTGCGCAATGATCATCATCTTCAACCTGACTTTTGAACCATTTGATGGAAAGAATTTTGACATAAGTGAAAAATACTTTCACATCAACCTATGAAAGTCAAAATTCCCTTACATCCAGTTGAATCCCACATCCACAGGGGATTCAACTGGTTGGCCAAGACCATCCAAGTTCTTGGGATCACTTTTTTCCTCGAAGAGAAACCAAATAAAGAAACAAAATAAAGCAACAGAACCGCTCAAACTCAGAGTCATCTCTTCAGTATTAGTTTAATTGATCCATCAAAATATGTAGCTATCTATACCTATCAAATGTGACACCTTGTGTTGTGTTTAACAAGCAATCTCTGATTTCATTATTTGTGCTTCACGAGGGGAAGCGAAACAGTTGAGGGCATAAATTTAACTTTTACCTGCATTTTGGGTTGATTTTTACCCCATTAATGAATATGAGTTAGTCTACAATAGGTGTCCACTCATCATGTGCATTAAAGCAGACCACGCGTCTGTGTGATTACTTGATGTTTACAGATTTCCATGCATTAGAAGTCACACATAAGTGTGGACTGCCGTGTCCACCCATTATGTGTGGACACTCATTGTAGACTAACTCAAATGAATATAGCTATTCAATATTGTTTTACACCTCGAATCCTTATTCTTTTCTTTCGCAACACTGAACTGATCTTACTCAAATCCATGTGGCATTGTTCAGTTAAAGCTAAGAAGATTTTTAGAAACTAAAGCATTCATTGGTGCAATGGAACAGAACATGTACAAAAGTACGGATTCATTTATTTCCAAAAAGAGAAAATTAAGACTCAGAACACACGCGAGCATTATACTATACTTACAACCAATCGATCAAGCAAGTCAAAAAAGACAAAAGCATGGTACCAGTTCAATGGTATTAGGCATCAGTACCTTCCTTTGTCTCAGTCTCCTTATCTTTAGCAATGTGGAAACCTTCAATCTTCTGTGCTACCTCATCCGCTGTCACCTTCACTTTGCCAGTGGGGCCATTTGCTGAGACTGATCCATTCTCATCAATAGTGGTCGGACCTGTCTGCCATATTCTGATGGCCCCATCCTCAGATCCAGAGGCGTAAGATTCACCTCCAGGAGAAAATCGTACACAAGGTACCGGGCCATGGTGATCTTTTAGCAATGTGGAAGCCTTCAATCTTCTGTGCTGCCTCATCCGCTGTCACCGTCACTTTGCCAGTGGGGCCATTGCTGAGAATGATTCGTTCTCATCAATAGTGGCAGGAACCTGTCTGCCATATTCTGATGGTCCCATCCTCAGATCCATAGGCGTAAGATTCGCCTCCAGGAGAAAATCGTACACAACGTACCGGGCCTTGGTGACCTTTGTTACATGCTGCATTCATACATAGATTAGTCTCCATACTTGCATCATAATCCAAAATGAAACTAGGAGATCATGAGTTGGATAAATCATCTGTTACTGCCATGTGTGCATGCACTAAATCATTTAATCTCACCTGATGCAAACCTTCCCCACCCCTAATGGGATGGTATTTTGTAATCTCTGATGTAAAAATCCCTATTCGTTTAGTCTTCATATCTCTGTAGTTTCCGATAATCTCTGATTTTCTCTGAAAAAAAATTTCTAAAATCTCTGATACAAAATGTATGTTATGGATATTGGGCTGGTATTATGTACCAAGCAGAGTGTCACCGCTAGCTCACATGTCGATCTCCTTTTGTCAATTTCTTTTACTTTGTAAAAAAAAATTTAATTCTTAATATATATATATATATATATTACCGAGTCGGATCGAGTCATTTCTTTTTAGTCTTCAAGTATACTCGACCCGGCTGACTTTCGAGTCGAGTTTACGTGATTTTGAACCATGGTTCTTAAAAAAGACTTTCCATTCGCAAAAAAGTTCTAACAAAACAATTAACTTCTTGTTGTGCATGACCATCTACGAGCATAAACCTCAAACTATTTTCTAAGAGAAGTACCTAATGGAGCACCCATTGAAAGCTCAACACACTACACCACATTCATAATGTCATTCTTTATTGCATTCCTCTTAATGGAAATTGATCCAAAATCACAGCCACTTCACTAGGAATTTAAACACATATGTACCAACAATCGAAGGGCGAACGAAAACGGCACAAGAGGTAGAAAAGAAGATTTATTTATGCTAATTCATCATCAGCAGTGCAGTGTCCCATGACTCTCATTTATTTGGGTTCGTCTTTGTGAGTCCTATTCCACCACTTATTTCTCTTTCGGGCTACTCTCTTATCATTTTGCAATCCTACATATCACTTCACACTAATCCCATCCAAGTCCTTATTGGTCTCCCCCTTCTCTTGCCTCCGTGTGCTTCTCCTCGCATGTCCAAACCTTCTCAAACAGCATTCCTTAATTTTCTCCTTGCGTGGGGTCACCTCAATCCTCCTCTTATAGACTCATACTCCTAATTATTTTATTGTATCTTCAGCTTTCACCTTTAGCATACGCATTTCTGACACATTATCTCGTTCACAGCAGGTAGAAAAGAAGACTTATTTATATTAATTCATCATCAGCCCTGCATTGTACCATGACTCATCTAGTTGGGTTCGCCTTCGCAAGTTCTATGTCACCCCTTATTTCTCTTTCAGGCTAAACTCTCTTATCATTTTGCAATCCTACATATCTCTTCACACTAATTCCCTTCAAGCCCTTGTTGGTCTCCCCCTTCTCTTGCCTCCTTGTGCTTCTCCTCACATGTCCAAAGCTTCTCAAATAGCATACCTTAGTTTTCTCCTTATGTGGGGTCACCTCAATCTTCCTCTTATGAACTCGTACTCCTAATTCTTTCCTTGTATCTTCAGTTTCCACCTTTAGCATACGTATTTCTGCCACATTATCTCTTCTCACTTCCTGGCATCACAACATTATTCCCCATACCATGTTGTGTGCCTTACTACCACATTACAAAAATATCCAATCAATCAAAGTGGCATTGGTTGGCTACACAACACATCACTCGCATGCCTCCACTTCACCCATCTTACATTGATCATGTTTGTGATGTCCTCAAAACAACCATCTGATTACACATTGTTGCATTAAATAGTTTTCCATTTTGTCTATATCATCATTCTTAATCTCATGTTCACTAAATTTGCACTCCATATATATTGTCTTAGTTTTGCCAATTCTCAAACCCCTTCATTCTAAACCTTTCTCCATGTTCCAACTAACATATACATTTTTTCTATTTTACCAATTAGCATCAAATCATCAGTAAACAACATACACCACGAAATCATCCATAACAAATGCAAATAATGATTCAAAGCAGAACCTTGATGCTACCCAACTTTAATAAGGAAATCAATAGAATAATATTTATATTTTAGTATTGGTTAAAAGAAATGCATTAAGGACAAAAACTTACAAGAGAAAACTCAACATACGCAAGTTGTCTTTGAAGATGAAGGAAAAAACAAAGTAGGAAGCAACTATTTACAATTATTTTATAAGAAGGTCCATTATACATTGAATCTATATCATATTCAAAGAGTCTTCCATTGTAAAGCCTACTAAAGTGACTCCACTCTTCGCAAGCTCTAAGAGTCGAAAATCAAGGAAGTTGGAAGCACTCAAGTCCCAAATCCTATCAAAAAGCATTTGCTAACCATCACAAAAAGCATCTTCAATTATTGGCTTATCTTATAAAATTAATAGAGTTGCCCTAAACAATGATTAGTAAGCCGTAGAGAGAGAACGATTTGTAACCCCCCATATGGTACCTGTGTTTCCTCCTCTTGATCACCCATATTGATTGGTTTGCAAAACCCCTTCAGAGCTTCCCCTCATGGTCTCTAATTAGTCTTCTTATTCCGCTAGGACACATAGTTCCAGTCAAGCACTCATTGAAGTTGATCTTGAGAACTTCCATGGGTGGACCTTTCCAAATCATCCACTGTCTTTCCCTTGCCTTTGAGCCTCGCTTGGGATTATTTCACCCAGTTACTCCTCGCATCATTTCTCCTTAAAAGAAACTAATTCCTTACAAAATAATGTGCGTCGAACAATTCCTGCTTTAACAATATACAAAATAGAACTTCTTTGAAATTTTGCTTTCCTTGGAATGTTCTTCATCTCACTTCGAATTCCATATAAGACCGTCACGCATAAAGTGAGATGTGAGGAAAGACTCACATTTCACTCTCTAGCTTCTATAAAACTCAAATCCTTGACATACATAAACCCAAGCCCCAACCTGCAAGTAAATCACCACAAGTGAAAAGGCACTCCACGCCAAATAGAATAAGTTGGAAAACAACAGATCATAAAATGTACAACGAATTCTTCATCATCAAGGCAAATTACAGTCACACACCAATTTGCCAATGGAAGAGATGATTTGCTGTTAAAATCTCTTGTCCCAAGCTCCTACCGAATGAAAATGAGGGACTTTTAGAGGAATCTATCTCCCAAAGCCTTGTCCAATAAGCATCAACCAAAGGTTTTCATGGAAGGACTAACAAAGAAATAAACAACTACCCTTCACCACCCAAAATCTAATATCCAATAAAATTTCGATATGTGGACCATAAAGTCCAAGATCAGTTGCATATTACACTTGAATCAACATATGTAAAACTTTTCCCACGACCAAAACGAGAAAATACATTTTTGCTTATATTTAATATAGTGACCAAGAGCGGTAGGGAGCCTCCCTTTGACCATCTAACAATATTCATGGATATTTTTTATCCAATTCTGCATCGAGTCTCAGTTGCATCTTAGAATCAGGAATCTACCATTTAATGTGTCGCTCTCTTTTCGGAATCATGCTCACGCTCCAGCTCCTGCTCCTCTGCTACTTATGGAACTTAACGGTCCAATGATGGCCTTCAATCATATCCTCAAATATTAGTACTGTTGCCTATTTGCTTCAAGCAAATTCACAACATGTTCTAGCACAATAATACAGATTTGATTTCATGTTTGGTCACAAGTCAAAATAGAATATGAGAATATTGGAAAAAATTATTTTGTATTAAAATAAAATTCCGAGTTTATGTAAACACTCAAAAAACGGATATTAGCTCTAAAGATCACCGGGTTAGTTTCCACTAAGATCCTAAGATTCGAAGTTCAAAAGAGTTATTCAATATCAAAATCTTAACTTGGTGATAGTACAAAAGAGTCTAAGCATGAACTTCATAATAATAAGTAAATTATCAAAATAGATTTCATTTATCATGGATATGAGTATTCAAGATATGGAATTAAGTTTCACAATATCAAATTTACATGCATCATTAATTGAAGTGTGAGATCTACATCAAAGTAGCATAATTATGGTTCAATTTTTTTTTCAAAACGGTTGGTTTTAAGGGTATCAAAACAGTGACAATAAAAATAACACAATGAATGATGTCATACCCCAATCCTAAGATGTGCAATGTCCACATTGTACTAAAAATAAAGCAATGAATATATAACAAGGACAACAAAATAAATACAAAAAACTACACACCTACTCCTTAACGATGACTACAAATCCAGATTTTTTTGATAAATTTGTCTGTGCGGAGATTCCAGATAATGAAAAATTCCCAATTAGTATGTTATTGGGAAAATTAAAATTTAGAACAATTGATGTAAAAAAAGAATATCTCCAAAACATCGTTAACCGAGTTTTTGCAAATGAATGTCGTCGTTGAAGTAAGAAAATATCTATATAGAGAATTTTCAGAGCATTATGTTTAGAATAAACAAAACAAGTGTTGGAGTCTTAGAAAGAAAATGATTGCAATTGGCCTAATCATGTAGCCAATCCTTCAAAAGGAAAAAGATATTATTTAAGACTGTTATTGAATCATGTACGAGATCCAAAGTCATTTCAAGACCTCTTACATGTAGATGGAGTTCAATATTCAACATTTAAAGAATCTGCTCAGAAACGTGGTTTACTTGAAAGTGATGATAGCATTTCAAAGTGTTTAAATGATGTTATCAACTTTCAAATGCAACTATATTAGTTTATTACGAACCCAATGATGTTAGAAAATTATGGAATGAGCATTTTGAAGTTGTCACAAGACTTTGAAAATGCAAATCAATCTGATGAGTTACAAATTTCGAACATTTGATCAAGTATAAATTATTTCTTACAAATTATGGGAAAGAAAATTCAAGATTATGATTTGCCCGAGATGGAAATTGTTAATAATAATGATACATATATCAAAGAAATTATTGATGAGATGAATATTTTAATCCCTCATGAAGATTATTCTGCATCCTCAAACCTGAATCCAAAACAAAAATTGGGTTATGAAGTTATAATGAGTCAATTAAATTCTAATAAAAATGTCGATTTTCTTTGTCGATGGGCTAGGGGGTACAAACAAAACATATCTATATCGTACACTTCTAGGTATAGTAAGGTAGAAAAATATGATTGCACTTGCAACTGCAACATCAGGTGTAACAGCTGCAATAATTCCAGGTGGGCGAATTGCACATTCAAGATTTAAAATTTCAATCAATATAAGTGAATCGAGTGTTTACATCATACTCAAACAAAGCACAATTGCAAACTTACTACGTACATCAAAGCTTATAATATGGGATGAGGCGCCAATGGCCAAAAGACATGCAATTGAAGTATTAGATAGAACTTTAAAAGACAATGAATGATCATTCACCGTTTGGTAGAAAAATTTTAAGCTTCGGAAGAGATTTTCCTTAAGTGCTTCATGTCGTCCCACGTGGGACAATAATCGAAACGGTAGACGCAAGCTTAGTTATATCATATCTTTGGCCAAAATTGAAAATTTGCGATTAGAATAGAATAAGAGAGCAAGATCAAATTCTTATTACAGTGACTTTCTCCTTCGTATTAGTAATGGTGAAAATCCAACAATTTCAAAAAATTTGATTCATATTCCAGACGAAATGGTGATTAAATATGAAGATGACGAAATATTTGAGAATCTATTGATTGATAGTGTATTTCCTTCACTAGAACAGCATGCTCATTCTGCAGAATATATCACTTGCCAAACAATTTTAGCTACTAAGAAAGAGTTCGTCGATGGTCTAAATGAGAAATTGATTACACGCTTTCCTAAAAAAAGTTTAACTTGTCATACTTTGATTCTGCTATTGATGATAGCAATAACTATTATCAAGAAAAAAAATTTAATTCGCTAACTCTGATTGGTCTTCCACCACATAAGTTAGATCTCAAAGTAAACTGTCCGATCATGCTACTGTGAAATTTGGATCCTTCAAATGAATTATACAATAGCACTAGAATGGTTTGTCGAGGTTTTAAGAAAAATATTATTCTAGCAGAAATTACCGTTGGCCAATATCTTGGAAAACAAGTTCTACTTCCCAAAATACCTCTTTGCCGAGCGGAAAATGAAGGATATCCATTTAAATTTAAGCGAAAACAATTTTCGATTCGTCTCAATTTTGCAATGACAATAAATAAAGTACAAGGCCAAACTATTCCAAATGTTGGAATATATCTTCTTGAACATGTTTTCGCACATGGACAATTATATGTTGCATTATCAAGAGGGACATAGATGGCAACTACAAAAGTATTAATCAAACCTGAAGCAATCAGCTGCCAGAAAAAAATTTATACAAAAAATAGAGTGTATAGGGAAGTTCTTTTACCAAACATAGAATGTGATATATTCTATGTTGTTATCTCATATATACAGTTTTTACTAAATTAATATTTTTCTTATTAATTTAGAAGTAAAATAATTATATCAATAAGTTTGAATATTTAAATGCAGATAGCAATGTTAAATGAAGAATTAATTCCTCTAGCCAACTTACCAATTAACTCACTACAATTAAATCATCAAATATGGACTATCAAAGAGAGTAATCGAACGACCAAAAATACATACACAAATTCAAAGTGGCCCGAAAAACTATTGAAAAAATCAGCTTGATAGAGGATGAGGTAAAATAATAACTAATCATTGTGTCATACTTTATTTTATATCTAATAATACTTTCCTTTGCAGGATACACAAATTGAAGCAATAATGTTTAATGAAACAGTTTCTGAGTTTGAAAACACACTAGAGAAAGGAAAATGTTACTTTATATCCAATGGAATAGTGAAAAGCATAAACCCAAAATATACAAATTCATAAAAGTTTTGAACAACAACTTATTATTGGTACTATTATTCTTGAGGATTTTAGTGACATTGGACTTCAAAGAGTTGAATATAACTTCATTCCTCTACATGAAGTTAATTCATATTCTGGCAAAAAATATATATTCGGTATGCTCCATCTCTCTTTGTTAAATAGTTTCATGTTTGACATTATTGTCTAATTTGATCAATTAAACTCTAACTAGAAGTTAGAAATGTTTTATTTAAAATGATTATTTTATCTATTATTTTATTTTTAAATAATAATTATTTATATATTTAGATTTTATACTATTATTGCAAAACTTCAATTACAAGCAAGCATGAAAATAAGCATTCTTGGTACCCCGCATGCAATACATGCAAAACAAGAGTTATTTTAAAAGAAAAACAAGCTAAAAGAAAAAAGTGCAATTAAATACGAGATTGCAAATGATGAAGACAATAAAATTCTCAAGAAAGTTAAAGTCGAGAAAGAATAATTACCCATTTTCGATTTAATTGAATTATCAAGATTATACTTATTTGTTAATTTCCAATTTTTCTTTAAATCCGACCGCTTATATGATGTTCCACATGACATAGATCCCAAAAATAAATGAAATTTGCGTGCCACTTGCAATACATAGATAAGCATCATGGAACAAGGATAGAGTGAGTATTATTTCATCATATAGAATTGGGTATCTTTATTTGTAACTCGAGATTTGTTCTTATCAATTCAAGTTTCACCTGTTAAATTGGTGATGATTTTGAATCATGTAACACAAATCATGTTTTGTCCAACCACATAATACATCTTAAGATCATAGGCCTACAATTAAACAATGAGAAGTTGATTCCTAGTGGCACAATCCCAAAAAGGGAACATGATCATCAGCGTACATCAAACATGGTTCTCGACTCACTTTTTGGGATGTGTGCCATGCAAAATCGAAATCTGAGCATTTGATTGTACGCCCATGATCCCGTGAAAGAGAATGAAAAGCGATCTCCATCTTTCGATTCACAACCGTCAATGATCTTTTATTACTTTTTATTGGCATGTGGATGTTTACTTGGTTAGAAAAAAAACGTAGATGTTAGCTTCATTCTGGACTATGTCAATTGTCTATGATAAATTCAAATAGCTAAAAAGCATAAGGAAAAAACTATATATTAAGGAATGACCAACTCGGAGAAGCTGGAGATTAAACCTACAGAGTATAGGAAACGCTTAGGAACTACTTTTAATTAAGACATATTTTTTACAATTACAGTTTGTTAATAAAAACCTAATCAATATAAGCCGACACCAAGATCAATTTCTATAATTACGGTTTGTTCTATAATCTCTATAATTAGGCTTCTAATATAAAAAATTGAGTTTTTAATATAGGCAGATGGATTTATGAAGAAGAGAGAGTTAAAACATGTCTAACAAACCGGAATTACATATACACTTACTATGACCTAAATCATTAGTGGCATAAGGCTTGCACTTTATAGTCATGCGCTGAAATCCTGATTTCATGACTATCTCAGAGATGATCGAATCTTCGTTGAAGCGGCTTCACTTCCATACTCATATAGGTGGATATGTCATGGGTGCTTTTGTAACTACTCTATCACCCCAACAAATGAATGCCTACAGAATCATTAAGAGTTAAACTCACCGTCTCAAGCTACAAGAGATGTGCACAAAATTTAACACCATAGGGATAGTCAATAGGTAGCATACCTTTGAGCACTTTCAAGGGTCACAAAGTAGTTTTTTATGTCGTTAAACTTAGGATTTGGGATCTCCAACTCTACTAAGTTGAGGTTCAACTACTGTGCCTTTAAAGATATTGGTCTTAGGTTCATCCCCCTCAATGTTCTCAATACTGTATCTCTGGGTAGTGATTTTGTAAGTGGATCCTCAAGCATCTTAGAAGTTGGTATGTAGTCCAACACGATCACCCCATCACTCAACATCTGTCGAATGATATTATATCTAAGGCCTTTATGCCTTGACTTCCTCTATATTTCCTATTGCCTGAAATCTGTAAAACAACTTTATTATCAAATAAATATTAGTTGCATATATATGTTGTATCAAAGAAATTTGTCCTATAAAGCTTCAAAGCCACTCTACCTCTTTTGCTCCCACAAACAATGCTATATACTCAAATTTCATACTCAAATTTCATACTTGAATCAGAAAGATATATTTGTTTTCTAGACCCCCATGATACTGCTCTTCCTGCTAAAGTAAAAATCCATCCGCTTGTGGGTTTTGAATCAGGGGAGTCAGAAATCCAAGTAGCATCAGTAAACCCCTCTAAGAGTTCTAGTTTGCCATTATATTGTAAAATAGAATCCATAGTTCCTTTTAAGTATCCTAATACCCTACGAATAACTTCTCAATGTTCTGACCATGGCTTGCTAGTAATCTACTCAATACCCGACTATATATGCTATATCGATTCTAGTATACGTCATTAAATACATAAGACTTCCATGTCAGTGACGATAAATTGTAATTCTGGAACTTGTTCAAATATCGGTTTATCCTCAGCCATCTTGAAATCAAAATATTTAGAGCTTAGAAAAGCCTGTGTACCTGCATATTCAGTTAGATACTTCTTTTCTAATGAATCTCATAAATCATCAGTGGTAGTGCACTTACATAATGTGTTGAAAAACCTATCGTTCAGTGCATTGAGGATGTGGTCCCAACAATATTGATCATCTTCTAGTCATTTGAGTTAAGCATCTCATCCTCAACTAGTCGTACTTCCCGTTGTTTTCGCTTTTACTGCCATCTTTTGAAATTTGACCCGCCAGATCGATCAAGTTTGATGAGATCTTGATTCAGAACTTTATGCTCTAGGCCATTAGAACGATCTATTGTCTTTAAATTGTTGATCTAACTGGTATGAAAAATAGCTCCAAGGCATGTAGTTCACTACACGGTCTTAAAGACAATAAACGCCCCTACTCCATCAGATAAACGAAGATGCAATTGGATTTTCAGCGAATCTGCCTTCAGGATACAACAGAGGTCGATTTTGCCAAGATCTTCTAGAAAGAGAACCTGTCACACAGATTTTCTTATATATATATATATATATATATATATATATATATATATATATATAAAACAGAACAAGTTATGCAGTCGCATCTACCTTTAAGAAAATTATAAACGGAGAACAAATTTATTGAGGACAAAGTGCAGACCACTGACGTGGAGCAACGTGACTGGCTGCACCGACCTACATTAATTGAGTCCCACCACACTTGCAGCCAATTGTGTCGTGCCACATCAGCCGCCTGCACTTTATTTGCATAAAATGTGTCCTCCATATAACATTGTCCCCTACCTTTATATATACGCCACAATCGCAAAATTCCTTCTAGCATGCAGCATCTTCTTCGACCCAAGCGATCCCAAGATTGCCTTCACAGGTGCGCTCTGATCTCCGCTCAAGCCTCGAATCAGATTACACTCTCTCATCCTCTCTCTCTCTTCTTTTTCTTCATAAATCCATCTGCCTATATTAAAAAGCTCAATTTTTTATATTAGAAAGCCTAATTAAAGAGATTATAGAACAAACAGTAATTATAGAAATTGATCTTGGTGTTGGCTTATTTTGATTAGGTTTTTATGAACAAACTATAATTGTAAAAAATGTCTTAATTAAAAGTAATTGCTAAGCTTTTCCTATACTCTCTGTAGGTTTAATCTCCAACTTCTCTGAGTTGGTCATTCCTTAATATATATTTTTCTTTATGCTTTTTAGCAATTTGAATTTATCATTGGCAGTTGACATAGTCCAAAATGAAGCTAACAGCTATTTTTTTTCAACTAAGTAAAAATCCACATGCCAATAAAAAAGATAAACATATCATTGACGGTTGTGAATCGGAAGATGGAGATCGCTTTTCATTCTCTTTCACGGGCTCGATCTAGAGATCATGGGCGTACAATCGAATGCTCAGATTTCGATTTTACATGGCACACATCCCAAAAAGTGAATCAAGAACCATGTTTGATGTGTGCCAATGATTATGTTCACTTTTTGGGATTGTGCCACTAAGAATCAACTTCTGATTGTTTAATGGTAGGCCTATGATCTTAAGATGTATTGTATGGTTGGACAAAACATGATTTGTGTTATATGATTCAAAATCATCACCAAATTTGACAGGTGAAACCTGAATTGATAAGAACGAATCTCAAGTTACAAATAAAGAAACCCAATTCTATATGAAATAATACTCACTCTACCCTTGTTTCATTACATTCTGATTTTTGCACGTTTTGCATTCAGCATGTTTTCTTTTAAAATAACTCTTGTTTTGCACGTGCTGCATGCGGGGTACCAAGAATCTTTATCTCCTTGCATGCTTGTAATTGAAGTTTTGCAATAATAGTACAAAATCTAAATATATATAAATAATTATTATTTAAAATAAAATAATAGATAAAACAATCATTTTAAAGAAAACATTTCTGACCTATTTAACAAATTAGATAGTAATGTCAAACATGAAACTATTTAACAAAGAGAGACGAAGCATACCGAATATATTTTTTTGCCAGAATAGGAATTAACTTCATGTAGAGGAATGAAGTTATATTTAACTCTTTGAAGTCCAATGTCACTAAAATTCTTAAGAATAATAGTGCCAATAATAAAATATAGTTCAAAACTTTTATGAACGTGTTTGTACTTTGGGTTAATGTTTTCCACTATTCCATTGGATATAAAGTAACATTTTTCTTTTTCTAGTGTGCTTTCAAACTTAGTTACTGTTTCATTAAACATTATTGGTTTAATTTGTGTATCCTGCAAAAGAAAGTATTATTAGAATAACATAAAGTATGACACAATGATTAGTTATTATTTTACCTCAT
This sequence comes from Chloranthus sessilifolius, assembly GCA_021018995.1. Taxonomy (NCBI): domain Eukaryota; kingdom Viridiplantae; phylum Streptophyta; class Magnoliopsida; order Chloranthales; family Chloranthaceae; genus Chloranthus; species Chloranthus sessilifolius. The sequence goes on from CM037590.1 coordinate 34,701,167, forward strand.
CATCTATCAAGCTGACTTTCAATAGTTTTTTGGGCCCCTTTGAATTTGTGTGTGTATATTTGGTCGTTCAATTACTCTTTCTCTGATAGTACATATTTGATGATTTAACCGGAGTGAGTTAGTTGGTCTGTGAGCTAGAGGAATTAATTTTTCATTCGACATTGCTATCTGCATTTAAACATTCAAACTTACTGATATAATTATTTAGAAGTAATAAGAAAATATTAATATATTAAAAACTATATATGCAAAATAACAATATAGAATATATCACATACCTGTTTGGTAAAAGAACTTCCCTATATAGTATATTTTTTGTATAATTTTTTTCTAACAATTGATTGCATCGGGTTTGATTAATACTTTTGTAGTTGCTATCGATGCCCCTCTTGATAATGCAACATATAATTGTCCATGTGCGAATACATATTAAGGAAGATATATTCTAACATTTGGAATAGTTTAGCCTTGTGCTTTATTTATTGTCATTGCAAAACTGAGACGAATCGGAAATTATTTTCGCTTAAATTTAAATGGGTATCCTTCATTTTCCGCTAGGCAAAGAGGTATTCTGGGAAGTAGAACTTGTTTTTCAGCATATTGGCCAATTGTAATTTCGACTAGAATAATATTTTTCTTAAAATCTCGACAAACCATTCTAGTGCCATTGCATAATTCATTTGAAGGATCCAAATTTCGCAGTAGCATGATCGGACAATTTACTTTAAGATCTAACTTATGCGGTAGAAGACCATTCGGAGTTAGCGAATTTAAAAATTCTTCTTTATAATAGTTGTTGGTAACATCAATAGCATAATCAAAGTAAGATAAGTTACACTTTTTCCAGGAAAGCATATAATCAATTTCCCATTTAAACCATTGACGAACTCATTCGTAGTAGCTAAAATAGCTCGGTAAGTGATATATTCTGCAGAATGAGCATGTTGTTCTAGTGAAGGAAATACACTATCAATCAATAGATTCTTAAACATTTCGTCATCTTCATATTTAATCACCATTTCGTCTAGAATACGAATCAAATTTTCTGAAATTGTTGGTTCCTCATCATTACCAAGAAGAAAGAGAAAGTCGTTGTAATAAGAATTTGATCTTGCTCTCATATTCTATTCCAATCGTAATTGATCTTGTTCTCCTATTCTATTTCGATCGTAATTTTTCCATTTTTGGCCACATATATGATATAACTAAGCTTGCACTTACTGTTTCGATTATTGTCCCATGTGAGACGGCATAGAGCACTTGACGAAAATCTCTTCCGACGATCAAAATTTTTCCACCAAACGGTGAATGATCATTCATTATGTCCTTTAAAGTTTGTCTAATACTTCAATTGCATGTCTTTTGGCCATTGGTGTCTCATCCAATATTATAAGCTCTGATGTACGTAGTAAGTTTGCAATTGTGCTTTGCTTGGGTATATTGCAAACACTCGATTCATTTATATTTATTGGAATTTTAAATCTTGAATGTGCAATCCGCCCAGCTGGCATTATTGCAGCTATTACACTTAATGTTGCAGTCGCAAGAGCAATCATATTTTACGACCTTACTACACCAAGAAGTCCACAATATAAATATGTTTTGCCTGTACCCCTTGGCCCATCGACAAAGAAAACGTCATTTTTATTAGAATTTAATCAACTCATTATAGTTTCATAAGCCAATTTTTGTTTTGGATGAGTTTGAGGATGTGCAATAATCTTCATGAGGGATTACAATATTCATCTCAATAATAATTTCTCTAATCTATGTATCACTATTATTGACAATTTTCATCTCAAGCAAATCATAATCTTGAATCTTCTTTCCCATACTTTGTAAGAAATAATTTATACTTGACAAAGTGTTTGAAATCTGTAACGCATCAGATTGATTTGTATTTTCACAGTCTAGTGTCATAGCTTCAAAATGCTCATTCCATAATTTTCTAACATCATTGGGTTCGCAATAAACTAATATTGATGCAAAAAGTCTACGAAGTGCTAATGGCATTTGAAAGTTGGTAGCATCATTTAAACACTCTGAAATGCTATCATCACTTTCAAGTAAACCATGTTTCTGAGAAGAATCTTTAAATGTTGAACATTGAACTCCATCTACAAGTAAGAGGCCCTAAAATGACTTTGGACTTCGTACATTATTCAATAACAATCTTAAATAATATTTTTCTCCTTCTGAAAGATTGGCTGCATTGATTCGGCCAATTGCAATCATTTTCTTTCTAAGACTTTAACACTTGTCTTGTTTAGTCCAAACATAATGCTCTGGGAATTCTCTACATAAATATTTTCTTACTTCAACGACGACATTCATTTGAAAAAAATTGGTTAACGACGTTTTGGAGATATTCTTTGCTTGAATCAATTGTTCTAAATTTTGATTTTCCCAGTAACATACTAATTGCATATTTGGAAGATGCAGATGTAGGTTAGTGACAGAGGAATACATTTCGTTCAAATTAAACTAAAAAATTCTCTACATAGCCTCTTGTGCTAACACCCATCTTCCATCTTGAAACAGTTGAATCTCATCTATAACATTATCTCCATCTTCAATTGCAACAGTTACAGCTATACGATCATGACCCTTATAAATGTACTTGTAGTGGTACTTTACCGCTTTCAAACCAAAACATATCTCTACATTGATATGGCAATTAACCCATCGATTTTCTAACATTGCATTGCGAACTAAGACTTGTCGCCTATCATCTCTTCTTCTATAAATTGGGTATGAATCTTTACCTTGCATTGTTTTTGAGGAAAATTGTCGAGAATTATAACTTTTGCATGATCCCTTCTGCATACATGAGTTTTTCTTGTTGAGTTCTCCACAAGGTCCATGCATCATATGTTTTATAACTTTTTCATATAAACTTGGGAATTTTTCATTATCTAGAATCTCTGCACAAACAAATTTATCAAAAAATCTGGATTGTAATTTTAAAATCAGACTGCATAAGTTTATAACTAAAATATGAGCATGTGAGAGTCCTCTCTCTTGAAACTCAATTACATGAGCATGTGCTGCAACTCGTTCAAAAATCGATTTCTTAAATAATTGTTCTTTTAGGTCATGTAACTTTACTCGAAAAATTCTTGCTACCAAATCGGGCCTATCTTGAGCGAATTGTTCGGGTTTTAACACCTCTTGTATCTCTTTCCATTCAGGATTGCATGTCATTATAATGAAAAGATAATATTTTCCGAATCATTAAACTAATGCCATTGAATCAAGATATCTACGACGCATATCTCTAGGGCCTCCAATAAAAGATGCTAGAAGCACAATTCTTGTTCCCACATTTGCCCAAGGTAGTTAAGGCGGTGTGGCGAGGTCATGGCGAAGAGGCTCGCTACATCATAGTGTGACTATAGCGAAGTCATGATGAGGCTATTTATTATTGTAATTTTTAAAAAATATATATTTTATCTACCAATTAGTAGTATTCTTTTTTTTATAATTATATATTTTTATATAAGAAAAAATATATGAAGAAAAAAATTCAACTACTAAAGCATCATACTTTGATTCTAATATTGAGGATTCCATGTTTTAGGAATAAACAAATATCAATAAAAATAAATCAAATATGGAACATCAACAAATTTGCAACATGGTAAGTATAAATAAATAAATATGAAATATCAATAAATATAAAATATTAAATACACATGCGGTAGTATCGCCGACGCTGAGGTTTCGGAGACGCTGGTGTTGGTAATTGTTGTGACGAGAGAAAGAGAGAGATAGTCGAAGATTTTATAACCTAAAAGTTGAGGTTTTGTGACTTATAACTTAACTTTTGTAACTTATATACTACAAAAATGTAATAACTTATAAGTATTATATATTATTATCCAAAAAATAAAATAAATAATGATGCCATAATGTTATTTCGCTATGGCGTCGCTATTTAGCCATTATGGCTATATAGTTAATATAGTTATATATGGCGTTTCCCATTGCCATTCACCATGGCGAGGCCATAGCGAGGCAAGATTATAGCGTGGCCTTGACAACCATGCATTTGCCCTCTTCTTTCTTCAACCAAAACACTATCAACAATTCCTTGATATAATTCTTCTCGAATAGCATATTGTCTTTGTCTGAAGAAGTCCAATCGAGTTGTTTCTAATTTTATGTGCATAATAACAACATATTATTGCAGCAATCGTGTGGCACATAAAATAATAGAATTCTCAAAATCTCGATTTTGAAGTTTATAAGAATAGTATTGGTTTTTTTTTTTAATGAAATATGTTCTTCTATTTGATCAATAGAATTTGCATCCTCTTTTCGCTTTAGTGTTGTTTACATGACGTTTTGAATTCGAGCTTCTTTCTGCTTCTTTGTGAAGTCATTGTACCATTGTCGATTATACTCATGTTTTCATTTAAGTATTACTTCTAAAGTATAAAAGTAAAAATATATATTAGTAAATATATATTTATAATAACAATATTTCAATACATAAGTAAAATTAACGGTTACTAAACATTTTTGACAATCGCTAGTAAAACCAATTGGTGATTGTCCAACTATATCACTTATAGAGTTATTTGTTGAAGATGTTAGAATATTTTGGGAATCATCATTTTCTCTCAACACTCTTTTCTGTCTTGCACCCTTGACACTTTGAATATATTGTGTTTTATTCTGACTTGATAGGTTAGCGTATCGCCGCCTATCATATTCGCACTGATGTTGACGTTTATTTTCATCTAATCATGTTGAGTGTATAATATGTTATTCTAAAAAAATAATCATATGATTTCTATAATTATATATCAATTAATCACATAGATAGAGTGGTCTTAAACCTTTAGTTGGTGCATTGCAGTAATATTGATTAAGTAAAAAATAATAAATTTGAGATTATATAACTTGAAAATGAAGTTGTTATCCATAACGTACTAATAATATTGCTAAACAAAGGAGTGTGTAAGAAAAAGGAATGGCTCTAGTGCTAAGAGCAGGAGATTGGTTTTGTGCGATCTGCCGGAACCTTAACTTTCGGCGGAGGATGGTTTGTCTCCGGGCAGGGTGTGGATCATCCAGAATTGATGGGGTGGTGGTTAAGTCGACCGAGGATCCTATCCCCAAGGGGAGTAAAAATAGCCAAGTGGTTCTCAAGGAGAGTCAGCTGCGAGACCTTAGAGATGGATGGTCTATCGTCAACAAGGGTCTTAAGCGAGTTCCGGTATCGTGCACGGGGGGAGCTACCATCCGCCGTCGTAGGATATCCTTTGCCGATGTCATGGGGAAAGACAGGCAGAACCAGAGGGAGGAGTTGGTGACTGTCCCAGTTACACCCTTCGGTTTGGCTTCGTCTCGCACCACCGACGCGAGTGGTGGTAGAGAACGGCTGGAGTTTAACTCCTCCCAGTTGGGCTCTCCTTTATTGAATTTACAACAGTATGGCGGTAGAGAACGGCTGGAGTTTAACTCCTCCCAGTTGGGCTCTCTTTCATTGAATTTACAACAGTATTGGGTGGTAATATACACAGTCAAAAATACATTGTCACTATTCCATTTACATAGGTGGATACAAAGCTTTTGGGGTTACACAGAAAGACCAACACTATCTACAATCACAAAAACTAAGTTTCTTCTAAGGTTCCCATTGGAGGAAGGAGCACAGGATTTCCGTTGCAAAAAATTCTTCCGCCCCGGTGGAGTGCGGGGTTTGGGAACCATCGGTGGCTGATTTCCATTTACAGCGGTGGGAAGGAGGGGTCTGGATTCGATTGATTGGTCTTCATCTCCATGCTTGGACACCCGAGGTCCTTAGGGAGATCGGGGATCGGGGGTGGGTCAGTGCGGTAGATTTATTCTCGCTGACCGAAGCTCCGTCAACTTCTGAGATATGAGTGCAGTCCGGATCCTGGTTGCCGTTGATTCCTAGGAGCTCATTCCCAAGTCTTGCGAGATACTCCTTGGCGGCCAAAAAATTAGGGTCTTCATAGAAATGGCGCTCATGGAGAGGGTGCTCATTCCGAGACAGCCAGGCGACAAAGCCGCGAGTCCCAAGAACGCCAGGGTAGACATATTCGGTCGTGCCGCAGAAGAAACTTCGCCGGAGATTGAACCACGTGAGGATGGGGTACATAGGTCTGTTTGACCTGTATCGCGATGCTCGGAAGGGTGCATGGCCGCGAATCCATCGTGTCACGATATACATAGGGGATCATCCTCAACGGCAAGGGGGGTTGTCCCCTCGGGGATTGTTCGAAGCTCTCATGGTTCAACAGAGGAGATTGAAGAGGGTGAGATCATCGATGATCTTCACGACCTAAATGATGAAGATCTCCTCTTGGGGGCTGGCGAGGGGGATGAACTCGACACAACACGATCCACAATGCAGCCCAGTCACCACAAATCGCATGCATCGACGCAGAGACACAAATCTCCGAGCTGAGATGGATCTCCCATCGTCGATATTGACAACGGTCAAGATTGTACCATACACTAAAGAAGGCAACGTACACCTGCAGTCAAAGGTGGTAGGTGAGTTGACGTGGTTGTCAGCGATGAAGGACGAGGTCAGTAGCCGTACCTGGGACCCGATGGAGACAGAAGCTCTAGGCTGCCATTTGAGGAAGGAATACTTAGGAAGCAAAAAGGATTTTACGGTTTTTCATCGTAGAGGAAGGATATATTAGGGGTCTCGGGGAGTGGGAAGTGTTGGGGTTGCGACACGTAATGGACCACATGAAGTTTTTGGAATTCAACCAACGAGCCAGCAGAGAGTTGACCATCATCAACAGAGGGGGGTCGTATGGTCTCTTGCTTCTGATGCATCACGTGACCGGCAAACGTGCTCCTTGGAGTCTAGTCGACTCGACACGTGGCTGGCACATGTCACTTACAACCCAGGTACGATACAGCTAGCGAGAGTTAACTTTAGGCCTAATTATGTCTTCGACCTGTGGGGCTTCAGCTTAATACCAGGTAAGGGGTCCAGGGTGAGAACGATCTGAGTTTCGATTGGGCAGCCTTTTCTGGGCCTGATACCACAAGCTTATGGTTGATCGGAGGAATCGCAGTGGACTAGTGGCAAGGGGGGTGACCCGACGAATCACAGAAACTGTGTTTCTTGGCCCCTCATCGCCATCGTCGCCATCAGAGCTGGAGGAATGGCCTGACGAAAGTCCTAATCTGCGTGCGGACTCGCCAGATCAGTTCTCTGACACGGTTCATAACCCCAGTTCATCCGGCTCATTTTCTCTGCCGAAACGGCTGCCGGGGAGATTAGTCGAGCACTTCGGGAAGGGGGACGGGCTCTGTAGTGACTGTGTTCTGCCGAAGCCTACCAGGGAGGGCAATAGTCCAATGGCCATGAGTGAGGGGATTGATATGGAGTCAGGTTTTTCGGCCGACATTGACCATCTGATTTGTGTTGGCCGCGATCTCGAAATGTCATTCAAGGGATTTGATGATGCTCTCCGGGAGGTGTTCCACTCTGTTTTGGTCAGCCGTCAAGATAAAAAGAAGTGTCGGGTGGGTCCCGGGAACTTGCTCGTTTACAATGGGGGATGTCGGATGTGAGGGGAGCGAGGGGTGCTTAAACCCCACCTGTTCAGTTAGGACGGGCTTTGTGCTTTCGGAATATGAACGTGCTATCATGGAATGTAAGGGATATTTGCAATGGGAGTAAACGTGTCGAGGTCAAACGGGTGATCGCTGCTTTAAAACAGGCCGTTATCACATTACAAGAAACCAAATGGGATTGTTTTGACACAAGGAAAGTTGTGTCAGTTCTGGGAGGAAAGCGCTGGGACTAGATCGGGGTTGATACCACTAGCGCATCAAGTGGCATCCTAGAGGCCTGGAACTCGATGCTATTTGATAAACTAGATGAGGAAATGGGGTTGTTTTTGGCCTCGGTAGTGCTTTGGAATAAAGATTCAGGAAAAGTGTGGATGTTCTCAGGTATCTATGGTCCGTCTGATGATAGAGACCGAGCAGACTTCTGGTATGAGCTAGCTGCCCTTGCAACCAGATGGAATCTCCCTTTCTGGTTGGGGGGGGGGGGGGGGATTTTAATGCCATAAGATGGGGCTTCGAAAAGCAGGGTGCGCCACCGGATGTAGCACTGATGTGTGACTTCAACTCTTTCATTTCTGATTGGGAGTTGATGGATGTTCCGCTAATCGGGGTGAGATTCACTTGGTCTAACCTCCAAAAGAATCCTTCTCTTAGCAGGCTGGACAGGTTCCTATGCAACTTGGAGTGGTTTGATATTTTCCCGGGTGCAAGATTAGAATGCTTAGGGCTGTTTACCTCACTAATCAATCGAGAGGGCCGATTGCTTTCAAATCGAAAACATGTGCCTGTTGGATGGGGACTTTCAGGCGTTAGTTATCGATTGGTGGAGTGATCCGACAACGTCTGAGACGGCTGCATACAGATTCATTTCTAAACTTCAACGGATTAAAGAAAAAATTAAGGTATGGAATAGAGAAGTGTACAGTGTGGTTCAAGTCAAGAAAGAGACGATGCTCGTACGGCTGAAGGAGTTGGACAATTTGGAGGAGGTTAGAAACCTTACGGCAGAAGAGAGAAGAAAAACACACCAAAAAGATAGAGTTCAACACTGTCTGCATGGCCAAAGAGGTGAGCAGGAGATAAAAAGCCAAGGTCAGATGGCTCAAAGAGGGAGATGTCAATACCAAGTATTTCCATGTGGTTGCCAACGCCCAAAACAAATCGAATTACTTGGGAAGCATTGTAGTGGATGGAGTACCCTATTCGGGTGATGAACAGGTCTGAGAGAACATCATCACTTTCTATAAGATGTACACGAATGAAGGTTTGACTCAGCCTTAGTTGGACGGGATACTTTTCCAGCCTCTCTCGGAGGAAGATCGTATGAGTATGGAACAGCAGTTCAGCGAAGAAGAGGTTTGGCGGGTGATCAGGTTTGGGGCCAAGAACAAAGCGTCAGGCCTTGATGGTTTCACCATGGAATTCTTCTTTTTTTTTTGGTTGACCATAAAGTTGGATCTGATGGAGGTTATGCACGAGTTCCAATAAGCCTCACCAACTGTCCTTACAAGATCATATCTAAGGTCTTAGCCAATAGGCTCAAACTGGTTATGAGCATGATAATCTCGGGCAATCAGGGAGCTTTCGTGCCGAGTAGACAATTAGTGGACCTGGTTGCAGTGGCCGAAGAGACGCTCCACTCGATGCACCTTCGTCACCTACCTGCAGCTCTGTGGAAAGTTGATATGGAGAAAGCGTACGATCGGGTTAGCTGGGATTGTTTAGACTATATGCTCGGTGGCCTGGCATTTGGCACTACCTGGAGGAAATGGATGCGGGGATGCTATTCTTCGGTGTGGTTCTCGGTTTTGATCAATGGCACTCCAGCTGGATACTACAAGAGTTCTAGGGGTATCCATTAAGGGGATTCGCTCTCCCCTTTCATCTTCAATATGGTGGTTGAGGCGTTATCTGGGCTTATAGTGCGAGCGAGGCAAATGAGTCTTATAACAGGGATTCGGGTGGGAGGTCAAGGTAGATACATTTCACATCTTCAATTTGCGGATGACACCATAATTTTCGGGAAGGCCGATGTTGCGGAGTTCAAATCGTTGGTCGATGTTCTTTCGGTATATGAGGCTGCTTCGGGACAACGTATCAATTTTCTCAAGTCGGCTATTACAGGCATTGGTACAGATGAGCATTTGATGGCAGATCTAACACAAATGGTGAATTGTGCGATCGAGAAGCTTCCAATTAGGTACCTGGGCCTGCCTCTCGGCCTCAGATATCCTACTGTTAGAGAGTGGGAAGCGGTAGTTCAAAGGTTCGAGCATCGGTTGTCGTCATGGAAAGGGAAGCTGCTCAGCAGTGGTAACCGGCTCGTGCTTGTTAAAGCAGTTTTATCGTCGTCGTCCATCTTTTACATGTCTATGTTCAAGTGCCCAATAGGGGTCATCAACCGGCTGGACCAAATACAACGGTGTTTCCTGTGGGAAGGGTCGGGTTTGGACAAACAATACCACCTAGTTAACTGGGACACATGTCAGCTGCCCATCGATTGTGGTGGCCTGGGAATTCGCAGCTTGAGGTGGACAAATATCGCACTCCTAGGTAAATGGTTATGGCGAGAATGGAGGGTGGAGGAAAGGGACAATCTCTGGCGTGTGGTGCTGATTGAGAAGTATGGGCAGTCCATGGGTAATTGGGGCGTTTGCAACACGGCTCACACAGGTACTTCAAACTGGTGGAAAAAAATCTGCAGCACTTGAAACCTGTTTGTTAAAGGGTTGCGCTTCAGTTCGGGTTGTGGTACTCATATCCGATTCTGGGATGATGCTTGGGTGGATTGTGGACCCCTCAAATCCTCCTTCCCGGGCCTCTATGCCATATCTCTGAACCCTCTAGGAATGGTTGCGGATTTTGTATCAGAAACTCACAGGGGTAGACTGTGGGACGTCACTACCAAAAGTGTTGAGAGACGAGGTGGCATCATTCTCAAGCCTAATCCATATGCTCTACGAGGGGCAGGGGAACCCTCACGGTCAAAACAAGCTGATATGGTCCCCGAGCAGAGAGGGAAACTTCAGCGTTAAATCCTACTACCGAATGCTTTCGCGCCGCCCTTTGATCAGATTCCAAGGCGCTAAGTTGTGGAAGGAGGCCATTCCTACCAAAATTATGTTTTTTGCGTGGACTTTGTTCAAAGAGAAAGTTCTAACGATGGATCAGCTTATTCGAAGTGGGAAGGACATTCCTAATCAATGTGTCATGTGTTCCAATAGGGAGGAGACCGCCTGGCATCTCTTTCTTCACTATGGGGTGGCTCATGAGCTTTGGAGCATCGTCATAAAGTCCTTTGGTATGAGTTGGGTTGACGCCGGCTACACCTTACCTCCAATTTATGGTATGGGGGATAGTTAAAATGGAGGGTCATCTTGGGGATTTATGAATGGCAGCCCCTTGCGTCGTCTTTTAGTGTATATGGCGCGAGAGAAATATGCGAATTTTTTAGAAGAAAAGTCGGCCGGTGGGGATGCTCATGAAGTCGGTCAAAGACTCGGTATGGTTTTGGGTGGCTCAAGGCGGTAATGTTCTTACCAACGACTCCCACATATGGGACCCGGGCTAAGTCTGCCCGGCCCGAGAGATGTTCTTCTGTCCTCTTGTACCTTTTCTGTTTTTTTGGTCATATCGTTTGTATTGATATTTTCAATGCCTTGTTGCTAATCAATAGAATTTCCATTACTGATCAAAAAATAATAATAATAACAATAATAATAATATTGCTAAACAAAAGCCATTTCAGATGTCCAAAATATATAATATATAACCAATTAAGATAACTCTTTATTCATAAAACAATATGTACCTTTTATAAATGAAAGATATATTAGTGAGAGAATGACCAAATATTTTTTTTCAGATGTTTGTGGGAGAACCACAAGTAAACCTACACGAATGAAAGAAAACATCAATATATTATATTATTATGTGACTTTTTGATGAAAATAACAATTCAATAAAATAAGGTATATATCAAATGAGTGCGTATACAATTAGTTGGTGGACTATTAATAGTTTCGTTAGTTAGTTTTGGAGATGTGTGCTATGTGGAATCAATATATAATCGTTTGATGGGTAGACCATGATCGCAAGATCAATTATGTGAAAATAAGGTATATATCAAATGATTGTGTATAGAATTAATTGATGGGTGTCACATGACTGCAAATTATTAAAAAATAAATAAATAATGCTTGCAATTTATTTTATGAAACAAAAGAACTTTTAAAACATACCTTTTATGAATGAATTATAAAGTAATGAGAATCCATGTTTGGACTGCACATGGATACTCCAAGAAGTCACGAGATCTTACCAGGACTCTGCAAATGGCTTCCATTCTTTAATTTATTTTATTTATATAAAGAAAATAGGAAGTAATACTCTTCAAAGGGTACCTTTTTGGTTGGTAAGCGGGGTTAAGGAGCCCTCCCCCAATTTATTAGTAGAAAAATATACACTTGACAAAAAACAAAGATTAAATCCTTTCTACAAAGAGAGTAACTCTTGAGGCAAGTAATCATCCACTCGGGAAGACCAATTTGTAGAAATTATCTGAATTGAATCGACCTAACTGCTTACCGAATAATTCTTGAACCTAAACTTTGGGGGAATGTTTGTCACAAAAAACTCCAGAACTTATAAATTTATTTTTTCTCAAAACCATTGATTTTTAGATCATGGGTCTTCGAATTGAAGGCACACAAGGGTTTCACATGCATATCCAAAAAATTGACACATGTACCAAGTCACATGCTCGGGCTCAACAAGAGAATGTTGTGGATAGCAAACCATATAATTTCATAGTATAATAGAAGAATATTAATTATTAATACCCATAGAACGAATATTAAAGATAAAAATTGAAGTCTATCTCAGATACCAGCTACTCTTCTTGTTCTTTTTCTTAATGTAGCAAGTTATATATTACCAAAAATATATATATAGACACTAAGAATTTTGCTTATTTAAAAGGTAACAGCACATTCTAAAATAATTAGGTAAAAGAATATAAGATATTAAACCATCACAGCGCCCACTTACCCTGATAAAATATGTTGATGCGTCGACAGTGATCTCGCAGAACTCTATTTTCGGGAAGAGAGAGAGAGAGAGATTTATTAGCCTTCGTTTAGGAGTCATGTATATGCGCCAAAGAGTGTCGGAGTTTGTTACAGAGAGAGAGAGAGAGAGAGAGAGAGAGAGAGAAGAAGACATGCATAAAGAGGCAACCCTAAAGGGGTAGAATTTGTATAAAAAGTAACCAACTAATTGTTGAGAATATAGAATTGTGGAAATAGAAAATTGACAGAAACTATTGGGGTCATTCGTGCTTTTATAAGTTACTAGTAAAAAAGCACATACAAATGCAGGTGGGCATGCCATCATTTTAAAGCCATATGATTCACATGATCATCATATAAATCATATTTATGTTAAAATAGCATTAAAAAATAAAAACGAACATATAATTTAGAACCTAAAAGTAAGGTTGCCAATAGATCGTGTTAAAAATTTGACTGTCTGATTGGTAAATGGCATATGCTGACTTGACCGGACCCGATGGTGCGCCCCGACTCGACCTAATACCCGAAAGGTCAAGGGTATATGCCCAACCCGACCTGACACCTATCTCGACCTTAACCTGAAAGGTCGAGGGTATATGCCCAACCCGACCTGACTTGACACCTAACCTGACTTGGTTGAAAACACTCTATTTTATTATTATTATTATTATTATTATTATTATTATTATTATTATTATTATTATTATTATTATTCTATAAAATCTTATAATTCGAGCTTAGTCGACCTAAATTTTCCTTAACCCGACCCAACCATACCTATAGATTGTGTTTGACACTTCATGCCTAACTTAGCCCAATCAGTCAAGTTTAGTGCCTAGCCCAATAAAAAACCGTCTCGAGCAGGTCGAATATCAAATCTACCCAATACGTTGAGAGCCCTACATAGAAGTATCATATGTTTGTCCAAGTCAAATAAAGTTAAGTGTTCGCCTAAGTCTTACGACTAGCATACGAATGGGTGCAAGTTTTGAACCGAAATCCGAACTCGACCCGAAAACCTAACGAATTGAACCACCCACAATTGACCCGAAAATCGATTCAGACCAAACCAATTCTAGTTCAGTCTTATTTCGATTTTAGGTGGGAAAAGCCAAAATCTGATTAGGTAGGATGAGAAAATTTGATAGGGTCATCTGATTCAAGGCAGTCAACTATTTAAATTGGTCGTTGATAGGTGTGCCATGATCTCAAGATCCCTTGTGTGGAAAATTGGAGCGAAAACAAAGAGAAAAAAAAAAAATTTAATCAATGGTTGACACCAATTGTGGGAGTTTGGCACTTTAATCTATGATTTATCACTTTGATGGTACGGATCACCCACATCTCAAACCATTGATGGTGTAATATCATTTCAAGAGAGTCGGGCCCTTAAAATAAAAAGGCATCCATCTACCACCATCTAATACCAGAAACTAACTGCTTTAGATTTAAGGCTGAAATGCTTTATCATTCCCAAAATCCCTGTGTCTTCTAATGGGGATTTATTAAAAAAACATGTTCATGTTAGAGGAGAGAGAGAGAGGATATGGAGAATTTGTAGAATAGAACCCAATTCATCTCTAAACAGATCTCATATACCAATCCAAGATAGACAAATAAAACGACAGATTTGAAGGACAAATTTGAAGGTAAAATAACTAAATCGTGATCCAGCAGTGGAACACAACGAACCTAGTGCGCATCAAACATTGAGTGCATCGTTTTGTAGAGTGAAATCGAGATAGAAAAAAGGAAAAGCAACTATAAAACAAGTGAAAAAGATGAAGAACTCACGATTCGTGGACGATTTCGAGCTATGATTCCTTTCGCCTGATTCAACGACCAATCCAATATAGAAAATAAAACGACAGATTTGAAGGGCAAATTTGAAGATAAAATAACCAAATCGTGATCCAGCAGCGGAACACCACGAACCTAGTGCGCATCAAACATTGAGTGCATAATATAAAACAAGTGATAAAGATGAAGAACTCACGGTCAGGATCAAGTAGCAGGAAAAAAGGTGGACGCAGCATCATGTTTGATGGTGCTTGCTAAGAAGCAAGCTATAAAAACCGGATCGCCATCTCTCTCTAGTCTGTGGTGTCTGTAAATTGTATTATGCAAAAAGAAGAAAAAGGGCAACATTTAAATTTAAGTACCCGATCATCGTCATCTTGAGAGACGATTTGAGGGCAAGTTGGGAGATGAGAAGCGAGTCGTCGGCGAGTTTGGAGCCGATTTTAGGGTAGAGGAGCTACTGGCGCTTGAGGAGAACGTTGGTGGCCTCGCAGATGCGGCGCTCTAGCTCCCCTACGCTGTCGTCTGCGCACACTCGAATCGTGAACTCCTTTCCACTCCATCGGACGGTCAGGGTTAGCTCTTCCAAACCCTCTTCCTCTGCCACTGGAGACGAAGAAGCCATGACCAACGCGCTTCCTCTGCTCCACTGCTCTTCGCCTTCCTCTGCTCTTAAAGGGCTGTCAGTGGGTCGGCCACGAGAAAATATAGGCGCTCAAAGAATCTTATTTGTAGCAAATTAAGAAGTTAGATAACCAATACGACTCTAGGGACGCGGGTTCTATTTGTAGCAAATTTAGGAGCAATTTATTTTTGGAGGTTGGCCAGGTCCTGCCTAGGAGGACCCTAAATCGGATTATCTCTTAATAAGAGAGAAACGGATGTGGAGGAGAGAGAAGGACTATCCACCTTGTCAATTTAAATAAATAAATCGGTGAGTGAGAATTTAAGGGCTCGTTGAGTACTTTTCATTTAGAAACCTATTTTATGAGGAAAACGACTAGCTCAATATGCCTAGAAAGTCATTTTCTAAGTGATTATTCTTGAGTTACTCATAAATTGATTTTCTTAGAAAAGTTAACATTTTTTTGTATTTCATATTTTCTTAAGAAAGTGTAAAAAAGTGCATAGTATACTCCTATGCTCTATAGCCGCATATATTTATGACCTTCATCAAAATGGTTATATTGATCGGAAGATTGTTAAAATTTATATGCTTTAAATCGGTAATGTGTTTAATACTTTAGTCGGTCAGATTCTCGAAATGTTGTCTTAAACGTGTACACCAACGGAGATTATTTGAAAATCGATAGTTATCAGTTTGGTTTCCGTTTGAGAAACTAGAAACCGATAGTTATCGGTTTGGTTTCGGTTTAGCATGAAAATCAACTAGAACTGACCCGATAACAGCCTTACCTATTTTCATATTTTTTACATATAAAATATTGGCTTGGGTCACATTAACCTTGCACAACCTGATTTTCGCCCGACTCGGCCCGACCTCTTAATCGACCTGAGTTGGATGTCTCATTCATGATGCCCGACCCGATAAAATATTGGGTCGCTGTATCGAATGACAGCCCTGCCCATGGAATACCGTCTGTGCACGACCGTAAACCTTATTATAAATAATTTGAGGGATCAGCAACACCTGTTACTGAAACCTTAACCTGATCCTTACCGAGAAAAAATGCGTTTAAAACACAAAAATCACATTTTTCAAGTAATCGCTTTTGTTTTAATAAAATGCATTTTAATCGTGAAAGAACAATTTTTCAGAAAAATGGGGATTTAAATGTTTCTAAAAATAAATCGGCGAATTTGGAAACTATGACACCACATTTAAACAAAGAAAACAATGTTGACTGTCAATCAGACGATATTGAGCCTTTACAATCCAAATCATGCATAAAAAGATCTTGAAATCATGGGTCTTGCATAAGACGGTCAGATGTTGATTCCAAGTGACACACTTCTCAAAAAATGAACGTGATCATAGAGTACCATCAAAAGTGGTTCACATTTACGATTTGGGATGTGTGCCACATGGAACCCAAATTTGACCCTTTGATGGTAGGCACGTGATCTAAAGATCTGTTGTGTGAAATCTTTCGATGAAAAACATTCTACATCATATGATTCAAATCAGTTAACAATGTCTTCATTGTTGAAGTGGCGTGACAGTAACTAAGAAAGTGTTGCAGTAATACTTGTTTAAAGAGGTGTGGCAGTAACACTTCTCCTCAGAAAATGAGGTTTCCTGAGCGAAAAGTTCAGGAAACCAAATGTTGCTTTTTGAAGAAAGTTCTCCGAAAACACACAAACCAAGAAAACTCCCAAACACAAACAGAACTCAAAAAAATGCCCAGAAACCCATGTTTTGCGAAAAATCCTCAGAAAAATGAATTTTCTTGGCTCTTGAACGAGGCCTAGAGGAGTAAGAGAGAGAAAAACTAATAAAGAGGAGAGAGAGGAAGTAAAAAATTCAACCGATACCTATACGTATCGGTTTTCGACCAAACTGATACATATCGGTATCTCATATCAGTATCGCCGATACATATCAGCCAATACGTCTCGGTTTCAATAGACACATTTTTTTTTTTACAAAATAGACCGATAAGTATCGGTATCAGCCGATTCTTTTCAGCCACAGGCAAACCGATACCTGAGACCGATACCAATTTTAATACCTTTATTTTGGGTAAGATTTTAGGCAAAAAAATAAATTAAAATTTTCTTCTTCATTCAAACGAAATAGCAACCTTATTTCAGCCTTGAGTATTGGTTTGCCTTAGGCCAATTCGAATCGGCTGATACCGATACGAATCGGGCGATACCGATACATATCGGTCGATTTTGTAAAAAAAAAACAACCAAATGTCTCGATCAAAACCGAGACGTCCAGGCGATACCAATATGTATCGGTTTGGCCGAAAACTGATACATATTGGTATCGGCCGATTTTTTATACCCTGCTCAGAATATGGTTTGAGAGATAGTTGGATTTTTTTACTCTCTCTCTCCTCTTCATCAATTTCTCTCTTGTACTCTTTTAATTTCTCTCTAACTCCTTTAACTTCTCTCCCACCTATTTATTGGTTCCCACGAATTAATCCCAACATATTTAAATTGATGGTGGATATCTCTTTTCTCTCTCCACCACATCAGTTTCTCTCTCTTACTCCTTTAATTTCCTTAACAAGAATTTATTAGTTTCCAAGATTAACCAACGTCATATCTCTTATCTTTTGGAGGGTAAGAGATAAAGTAGAACCCCATTTAGGGTCCTACTTGGTAGGACCTAACCAAACCTCTTTATTTTTTGTTTTTGTATGGTAGTAAGGATAAGGATTATAAGAAAGTAACCGACTATATTTTTGAGAATATAGAATTGTGGAAACCGAAAATTGACACAAACTACTAGGGTGCTTTTATAACAATTAGTAAAAGCGCACATGTGTGTTGCACTTGGACATTGTAAAATAAAATATTTTGATCAAAGATGATTTTAATTATGAATTAAAATTGTCTGACCGTATAAAATCATAATCATATATTATCAGTCAATCATTAAAAACTAATAACATTCATTGTTAAATATTATATTGATTCGAGTATTTTGTAGAGCTTTTTCTTTTATAATATCTAAAATTTAAAATTTAATTAAAATTCATCTTACTCAGTAGTACATATGTCATAATATTAGTTTTAACTAACAAAGACAATAAAATCAATAAATAATTGAGTTGGCGAAGTAACAAATCCAATCTCCTATCCAATTAAATTATCAAAATTATTTGGTTTCAGTCGTTTCTTATTTTTTTCTTTATTTTGACATTCACGGTAAATACTACATTTTTCTTTATGCATAATAATAAATTGTTATATCTATTTACTATATTTAAATGTTAATTTTTTACTATAGATACATGTTTTTATCTTATCACGTTCGATTAATTCGATGATATACTAATTATATATGTTTAATAAAATTTTCTTAATTGTTAATTTCTACTTTATTTTTATAATAACTAATGTAACTAAATCACTAGGCTTCGACTTTTCATACCTTACTTATTTATTAATTATTATGAAAAAGATGAATAGTAACCTCCATCCATACATAGAGGGGTGCAAGTTTTGACGTAAAACCCGAACTGAAAGCCGACGAATTGAACTGGTCTACACAGACCCGAAAATCGATACTAAACTTATAATGGATCCGTTTTTTATTTTCGGGGGCAAAAATAAAGAATTGATTAGGTAGGATGAGAAAATTGAAAAAGTAGCTTAAAATAATAAAATGGTGATTTCACCCCATTCAAATCCATGATTGCTTCGAATTAGGTGATGGTGATCGTTTTTACCCCAATCTTTCTAAGAAAATATCTTGAGACCACGATCTTACCCTCGGATAGCTAGTTTCTTATTCTGCGTGACACAAATCCCAAAAAGATGCCCTACAATCATGTTTGAGCGTGATGTGTGTCATATGACTTCAGGCAACATTTTTACGATTTATGCCACATGAAAAAAAAAAGAAGATTGGTTGATGGTACGCCCATGGCCTCAAGATCCATTAGTGGAAGATTGGGATAAAAAACGATCTTCATCTTCTGACTCCAAGCAGGCAATGGGTTTGAATTGGCTTTAGACTTAGGCACAGACAGAGGTACTTATAAAAAATATAGTGAGTGATTACTTGCACCAAAAATTATGCTATTGCACCTAATTTAAAAGAAAAAAAATGATATTTTATAGGACCTATGCGAGTACCTTTGTATGTTTACTTAAAGCACCTATATCTGAAATCCCTTGAAACCTATTTACTTCGTAGAATCAGATGATATAGATTGTTAGTCTCCCAATATTCTAGAAAGCAGATCTTGAGACCATGTGCATTCCATTAGACGGTCAAGTTTTTATTCCACGTGGCACAAATCTATAAGAAATGGCCTAAAAATCATATGGCACACAACACGTTCAAACATGATTTGAGGGCAATTTTTTTGGGATATATGCCATATGAAATCAAGAACTGACCGTCGGCTAGTTAGATCATGGTCTCAACATCCTTTGTGTGAAAGATTAGGGTGTGAAACGATCTCCACTGTTTGATCCCAAGCAGTTAATAGCTTTCACAAGGTTTTGGACATAAGCGCTTCCAGTAAACCTGTAGGGGCGAACAATGCTACCCGAACCTATGACATCTAAAAACAAATCTAAGTCGTCTGATTTGATGGCGACAATGTAAAGATCTATGGGCCAAACATTTGCACAAAACATGATATCTACCATAAGATTGAATATAATCAAAGTCTATCATTTGATTTAATAGTTGACTATATGAATTATATGATGGAGATCATATTTCGCACCCATCCTTGGTAAACAAATTAAATTAAATCATGGCATCATGCCTTCCAAATCATTTTGGATATATTTTAAGAGTGAGAATCACTTTATTCTATTAGACTTAGTAATTAATGTTTATCTAACTAAGAATAGATTGTGGAGTTTTTGAAAAAGCTCATCATCTTATTCAATGGTTGACTTTAAAGTCACTTTTTGGGTTTTATGTCACATCAAATCAATCCATGTCTAATGGTAATTTTCATATGGTTGTTACTATTGACACTAAATTTGATTTTAAAGTCACTTTTTTGGGATCTATGTTATGCCAAATCAATGTCTGACTATTTGATGGTACGCCCATTATCTCGAGATCCAAGTGTGTGAAAGGTTGGAATGAAAAACATTCTTTATCATTTGGTTCAAAATTGTCAATTGGTTTTAACATGGGCGCCATAATAGATTCGGTGGGCGTATTTAAAGGTAAACTCACATTTGATACAATCATGAGCCATTCATCTCATTTTAATTTGATTTTAAGGTCACTTTGGAATCAGTGCATGTCAAATCAATATATGAGCGTCTGATGGTGCGCTCATAATATCAAGATCAAGTGCGTGAAAGATTGGAACGAAAAAAATACGATTCAAACACATTTGAGGTCATTGGATGCAAAAGAATCTTGACTTTTATCTTTATTGATTTGCATTCGCTTTTGGAACTTGTGCATCCAACGGCCTCAAAATTTGGTTAAACCACATTTAGAGTCCAACCACTTGGACCTGACCAAAGCCATCTTACAAGATGTTGGAGTTAGGATCCTATTGGAAATTCAAAATATTATGAAGAGAAAAAAAAAAAAAATATATATATATATATATATATATATAGAGAGAGAGAGAGAGAGAGAGAGAGAAAAGCAAGATAGATTTAGGGTGATGATTTTGAAGGGAGTCTTAAATAAGAGTTTAACTTTAATTAGAAGCCCCATAGGTATATTTATAAATATGGTATAGAGGAGTATTTTTTAAATATTATATATATATATATATATATATATATATATATATATATATATATAATATTTAATATTAAAAAAAATAAATTACCAATTAATCCAAGTGGCCAAGCATTGACACAAAGCTCAAGCATAGAACTATAGAAGACAAATTGATAAAGGGTACAATTATACTCACCCAAAGGATGCTTTTTCACCCCACCTCCTCTACCAGGCATGCATTGACTGCCTTTGATCAGATGGTGGAGGTCATTTTTTATCCCCATCTTTTGCGCAGTGGATCTATGGATCATGAGTGTACTATCAGATGGTCGATTTTTTATTACACATGATACACATCTCAGAAAGTGACGCTAAAATCATGCTTGAGCATGATGGGAGTCATGATTTTAGGGTTACTTTTGAGATCTGTGTCACACGGAATAAAAAAAGTGACCATTTGATGCTACCCCCATGATCCATAGATCCATTATGCAGAAGATGGGGATGAAAAATGACCTCCACCATTTGATTCAAGGGCGGCCAATGATTGCCAGCTGAATAAGGTGGGATGAGAAAGCATCTGGTGAAGTGATTGCCTACACTTTAGTCCCACATCAGTGAGGGGAGAAATCTCCCCCCTCTAGCCTACCTATATAATAGGTGTCACTCTCCTACACCTGCATGCAGTCGTGTGGTGAGCGCTATTCCCGCCCGCTGCTTATCACTAAATTGCTAATTTAATATTTATAAAAAAAAAAAAAAAAAAAAAAAAAAAAAAAAAAAAAAAAAAAAAACATGAAAAAAATTACTGAAATGCATCGAAAATTCAAAATTTCGTCGAAAAATACCGAAATTGTCGAAATTAGTGAAAAGTCCCAAAATTTCTTCAAAATTTTCTCTTGACCCCTAATTCGGCTATTTTCGTGAAATTTCGTCGAAATTCGGTGAAATTTGTCACTATGGTCATAAGAATAATAATAAAAATAATTATAATAGTAGTAATAATAAATACTATTTTCTCTCTCCTAAACTCTCCAAAATGACAAAAATATCCTTAAGACATATCAAACGGTTGTCCAATGTAAGGTTTTCTCTCTCAAGTATATCAAACAACCATCCGGTTTATTAGACAATCGTCTAATATTTAACTTCCAGCCAATATATTAGACAACCACCCAATGTACATTCGTCAATTTTATAATGGTAATTTGGTCTTTTGGATAGAAAGAAATCTCCATAGCTAATTATTTTTCAGTAAAACCCTCCTTCAATAATTAGTTTGATGGAAGAGTCTTTACTCACTAAGGGCATGTTTGGACAAAAACACGAGAAAATAATATTCCTATATTTTCTCATGGACACCTAATTTATAGGAAACCATGAGATTCTTTTGTTTCCCTCTGTTTTTCGTTGTTTGGATAGCCACATTGCTAGCTGGGAAAATACAAGATTTTTTAGTAAGAGTCATCCATCAAGCTAATTAGTGATGGAAGGCAATGGAGTATTTTCTCTCTCCTAAACTCTCCAAAATGGCAAAAATATCCATAAGACATATCAAACGACTGTCCAATATAAGGTTTTCTCTCTCGAGTATATTAGACGACCACCCAAAATAGGGTTTTCTCTGTCAAGTATATCAGACCACCATCCGATTTATTAGACAATCATCTAGTATTTTACTTCCACCCGATATATTAGACAACCGCCCAATGTACATTCATCCATTTTATAATGGTAATTTGGTCTTTTGGATAGAAAGAAATCTCCATTGCTAATTATTTTCAAGAAAGCCCTCCATCAGTAATTAGTTTGATGGAAGAGTCTTTATTCACTAATAAGGGCATGTTCGGATAAAAACACAGGAAAATAATATTCCTATATTTTCCCATGAATACCTAATTTGTAGGAAATTATGGGATTCCTTTGTTTTCCTTTGTTTTTAGTTGTTTGGATAACCACATTGCTAGTTGGAAAAACGCAGGATTAATTAAATTGTGTGTTTCGATACATATATAAAATATTGTAGGAAAATAATATATCCTAAAAAAAAAATAGCCATAATACCACAAATGATTATCCAAACTAAAAAACAACTTAAATATCATAAAAATGATTCACAAAAATGACCAAAAAATTATATATGTATTAAGTTTTTTTTGCTCTTTACATATCTTAGTGAATTGCTCTAGTAGTTGACTTAGTGTTTTGTGAATGTTAGGTTTTAGGTTCAAACGTGCAATGAATTACTTATTTTTTTAATTAATTATACTAGAACATATACACCATATATGTGAGTATATAGCTTTACAATATAGTGCAGCTGCTTGTTTATAATTTTAGATGGATGAGAATCCACTCACATAAATTAGGACTCCTAAAACTTAGTAATAAATTTTTAGAAAGTTTGGGTGGTCAATTGACCATCTAAGTCATAGTGTGGCTCGGCCTATAATTTTTGGGGATGTATGCTATATAGAATCAACATCTGACACCATCTGATAGGGGTGCCATGATTTTAAGATATATCATGGGAAAGATTGAAAAAAAAAACAATATTCATTGTCTCATTTAAATCAATCAATGATTTTCATCCGTAAAAAAATTGTGTGGTATTACTAATAAACGAGTGAGAAAAGGCATACCCTTGTCTTTTTCTTCACCACTCCTCTAATCTTTCAGAGGTTTCGTAAATTAAATGTCGAGGGTACCCTTGAACTCTTAAGTTGGAAATAAGGATGAAATTTGTTTTTTATATTTCAACCCTTAAGTCGTTTCCAAACGGTGGAAAACTACAGAAAATATAATCCGAAGCTAAATATTCCTCTCCTTTCTCGTATCCAAACAAACCCTAAAAAATCCTAGCAAATATTGGTGGGATTTAATTAAAATTTGATAAGTGGTGTGCGTCAGTAAAAAGATGGCGTGCGCATAGCATCAATCTACCATAAATTAGAAAACGAGGAGCTGCTATTGCTTTTATTGGAAGAAAAGGTAGCAGACGAAAATGGCGACAACGGTGATGGAGAGAAAATCGACGGACGAGATCTTGCCGGCGAAAACAGTGAAGCAAGGCGAAGGCCTGAGACAATACTATCTCCAACATATCCACGATCTCCAGCTCCACGTCCGCCAAAAGTCTCACAATCTCAATCGACTCGAAGCCCAGCGCAACGATCTCAATTCCCGAGGTCAGTCGAAACAGATTCCTAACCCTAACCCTAATTTTAGTATTGATTTGAGCTTTTGATTGGGAGGTAACTGAAGAATGATCCGTTACCTTTGTAGATATATTTTGGGTTTGATTGTTAATCTAGGGCACAATCTTTGACTTCTGTTTGATTTTCTGTGAATTCGAGTCGGTTTTGAGATGTGAAAACTGTATGATTTTATTTATTTACGTTTATTTTCAATTGGATTGCGAAGTGAGAATGCTTAGGGAGGAGTTGCAGTTGCTTCAGGAGCCTGGATCTTACGTTGGCGAAGTGGTGAAAGTGATGGGAAAATCTAAGGTTTTAGTTAAGGTATGTAACGCTTTGTGATTATATATGATAACGAGTATGGAACTTCAATACTTAATATTTGGAAATATTTTGATTTTGCTTTTAGGTAAACACCATTTTTTGTGTATGTGCTGAACGTGATTTATTACTACCGAAAATGTTCGAAAGCCTTTGCATTCTTACGAACGATGAATTGATTTGGCCGATTTTAGGCAGACTAATTTTTCGATTTCGTTAAAATTTGTGGCACATCGTCATCATTGTTATTTTATTGTTCCTTATGCTGAGAGCATACTTCTTAGAAACACAATTATTTGGCAGATGTATGATTATAACTCCCCAAAGTTTGAAGGATTAATCTGTTGAATAGTTTTGGACGGTTATGAACTCACTGTGAACTTCTGGGGGTACAGAAAATTTTGTTCATTGTGGTTACTGGAAAATTAGGCACAATTAGTGGGCTGATTATGAGTTTAAAGAGGATCTCATATAACTTTCATATGGAGGCATGTGATCTCATACCCTTAACTAACAATGCATTGGTTCCAATTTTACCTATGAACCAATTTTGCTTCAGCCATCATATAGAATGCCAAGATCCATTTGTGTCGTTTCCATGCTTACCATTCTTACCATGTATATAAGTTTGACGTTTGCATTATCTCTTTGTCAGCTATAAATTAACTACTCAAAAGAACAACCGGTGAAAAATTAATGTTTTACATCCTAAATTTACATCGTAGTTTAATAGTGTAATGCCCCAAAATCCCCCTTCAAGATATAATTGGAATTTCATGTTGTTACTCGCATATCATTTGCTTAAACATGCAATTAAACCCATGGGACTTTAAAAAAAAGTGACCTTTTTTATTTGTTTTTAAAATCGAGTATCCGAGCAGAATCAATAAGACAATAACAATAGATGCATAAAATGACCTACATAATAATAAATGATAAGTCAAAATTAATTAAGTCGCTCATGACAATTGTATGCCATGATAATAAACAATTGAAAGTCAAGGTGTGAAATAAAGAGATATTTGTATCAACATAATAAGGTCCATAACTCAAAGCAAGTCATCCTACCAACTAATTACAACAACTAAATAATGTCCCAAGGATCTCGAACCCTAATCAAGAATTGTTGAAAGGTAAATATATATGATATGACCACTTGAAATATATGCCCAACAATAAAAGAAAGCAATACTTCAAAGGAACTCTATTAAATACTCACAATGAATGAAATGGGAGGAAATAATCCTCAAGATGCTCGTCAATATCACCCTCTACGTAGTCCTCGTTGGCACTCCCTCATACTCAGGGTCGATAGAATTTGTTGACAAAAGTCGAGGGATGAGCAATGAGCGATTTGCCACAATGCTTAATATATTTGGCTTAATCTATGGCTTTAGGGGTAACCTTCGAGCTCAATAGATTTGGCTTAATCATAACATGATCGTGTCTCAGTGGTGCCATTTTATCATATGATCTTTCGTCATACTCTTGTCTTATACCTGTATACAAGTCATAGGAATTACTTATATCAAACTTATGATGCGCAGATGCGCTTTAAAAGCTGCTTATGTACCCAAATAGGGATCAAGTCGGATGTAGTTCCATACTTAATATTTTCATAGCCTGAAATATAAGCATAAGGGTGAGGCCCATATTGCAGTAGAAATCACATGTATTATTCGACCCAACTACCGCATCTTTCCATTTGGAAGTAATTTTATACATCCCATACCATATAGGGGAAACTTTCGGATTAGATGACTCGATTGGGTCTCGTGACATTCTGTGATGGGAACTACACCATGGGAAAAGTATAACTTACATACCATACAATATTCCTTGCTTAGATTGACGCAAAGGTTTATAATTGTCTTTTTTTAAACATCGTAACAAGTTAGGTCCTAAAAATCCCATGGTTCAGAATTCATGTCTTAAACTTAGCTTATGATACTTACTGCTTAGGTTCCGTAGCATATTCCTATCATACCTTAACTTATTCATGGCTTAGGTCCCACAACTCCTGTTCACCGTCCTTAATTTTTCTTAGTTTCTTTCCTATTTCCAGACATCATGACGTAGCTTATCATACTCTCATCTTAAATTCTACTCTAAAATAACTTAGGCACTTGTGTAATTGCGTAGACCCCACACGTAGTTTGACAGAAATGCCACCGTCATTAGCTAGCTAACTAGTCACCGCATGCCCTCTACTAGTCACTGGAAGCGAACATCCTGCTAAGTCACCGCATGCCCTCTATAACATCGGATGTGAACATCCTGCTAAGTCACCGCATGCCCTCTACTAGTCACTGGAAGCGAACCTCCTGCGAAAATCATCGAATATGTCCCCTCGACGATGTCACCGACTATTATAGTTACAGCAGCTGACTAAATCACTAGATGCGTCCATTTGACTAAACACATCTAGTACAAGTAACATTTTTTTTGGATCGGTCTAGCACAAGTAACATTTACTTAAGTTTTTTCGAAAAGTGATCATCCATAAGGTCGCAAAACAATAATTTCAGTTTAGACTAAGTTTTTGGGTATAATACAATATAAAAGGGTAAATTCGATAGTCCTATCATTTTTAATTTCATTAACACATTACGGGTCAGATTCACTAAATCTGCTCCGTCGGATGCAAAGAGGAGACGAAATGAGTGAGGGGCCTATTTCTAAGAGTTATTCTAAAAGAGGGACGAATGCCCCCTAAACATCGTACCCACATTAATTTAAATTTTATCCCATGGTGAAAAGGGAGAGAGAGCACCATACCTGGTGCTCTCCAAGATCACCTTATAAGTGCCTCTTATAAGATTGCTAAGATCTGTTTTGAGCAGATCTGTGAAGCTTATAGGGCTTGGGTCTGGGCCTGAAACTACATGCCCCGGGCCCTATATAGATATACTAAAGGGTCTCGGCCTCTTTTTAATATTAGTAAAGAAGCTCGAGCCTTATTTAAACAACTAGAGGGTCTCCGGCCTAAACACATTCACTAAAGGCCTCAAGCTTAATTCAAACTAACTAAACGACCTTGAGCCCGATACATAAAGTAAAGGGCTTGGGCCCATGTATTTAAACAAAGGAGAGCCTCAAGCCCCTGCATACAAATAAATTAAGGGGCCTGAGCCTGTATGCATACAAGTAACTAAAAGGGTTTGGGCCTATGTGCATATAGATAAATAATACAAATAAATAAAAGGGGCCTGGACCATTTTGCATAAAATAGGGGCCTTGGAGTCCGGTTCACAACATGAGGGGCCTTGGTCCTTAGGCTTGTTTTGAGTTAAATAAAAAGGGCCACTGCCCAATTTGTTTTGCAAAGGGGCTGGGCCCATTTCACGACGTAAAGGGTCTTGGGCCTAGTTTAAATTCCCCGTTTTTTAAAAATACATTTTAATGTGGCTAGTCCATTACATAAAGAAAGGGCATCAGGGCTGGGCCCATTACTTCAAATAAAAGGGCTCGGTTTATATATATATATATATATATATATATATATATATATATATATATATATATATATATATATAGAGAGAGAGAGAGAGAGAGAGAGAGAGAGAGAGGACACACTTCCCATATATTGTTTGTAGGGGTTGCCATGGGTTTTCTCCTAATTGTCCAGGAGTAGTTCAGAGGAAAAAGTGTAAAACTAAGATAAACATCAATTACTGAATTTTAAAGCCTAAGCTCAAGGTGATAGTCAACCTAGCGTGCAGTTCAATATTCATAATCCAAACTATAAACTCTTTAGTCTAGCCAACTTTGTTTCCACACCCATAATTTAATACTTTTGCACGTTGTTCTTAATGATTGACTACTTTATTCCTAAGTTTAAATTAGGTATAAATGCACAATCACAGAGGATACATTTATCATAGATTAGACTTTAGATGGACCATCATCTTCTACAAAAAAGTTTGGAAGAGGCATAGTCATAAGTCGTGTGCTCACTTCAGTGATCTATGATTCTAGATCTGCAATCAAAGATCTTTGGTTGCATATATTTGTAAAACAGTAAAACTAGATATTTTTGGGTGGTACCTGATCGAGCTTGTCCAAGTTGTCGTGGCACCACCCGATCCTCGTGATGGGTGCCACATGGTACCTAGCTGGTCCGGAGTCCTGGGACTCATATATTACTTGTTAATTGGTGTGCATATATATTTTTTCCTATTTTCTCTTTTTCTAATTTATTATAGTTTTTAAGATAGAAAATTTGAAAATTTCGTGAAGCTTATGTCCCACGCCTTGCCTCATGGGAGGAGGGAGGGAGGGGGATTTGGCTCATGCCGCACCTCCGCTTTTCGCCATTGAAAACACTAGTTTGGATATGAGCACGTGGAGGGATAAAATTAGAAGGTCTACTATCTCTAGGTCCCTTGTGCGAGAAACGTTTTTGTTGTCAAAACTAATGGTTTGGTTGGAGCTTGTATGGTGTTCAAAAGGGGATATGATGGGGACATCGAATCAAAGGTGTCATCTAATGTGAACTGTAGGCGCAAGAAGAAGCCCATAGCGCTTTGTACAAAGCAAGTTGGCCATTTCAAGGAAAATCTGCAAGAGAAAAGCAAAGGAAAGGAAGTGAATAAAATAAAGGTGTTCTGGAAATTAAGGCAAAGGCATCCGTGCCCAAGGACGTTTGTGCCTAAGGATATTCGTGACCAAGGACATCCGTGCCCAATGACGTTCGTGATTTAGACACCGTTCTATTTTTGTGCACATCGTCAAGGATGAGCATCCGTGGTCATATGACGGGCGTCTGTGAAAGTCTGCGAATTAGCGGCTACACAAATTTTAGGCAGATACTTGTCTAGAGTTTTAATTGTTTTTGGACTTTCTTATTTCAAACTTTCTATTTATGAAGGCATGTAAATACTTTATTTTGGATAGTTGATGATTGATGAAATTGAGAGTTGCTTTGTGCAAACCTTAGAGAACTTGTGAAGAGTTTTCATCCGAAAGAGTGAATCTTTTAAAAACTTGAAGAGTGAATCTTCGTTTATCGTGCGCTTGGTGCGAAGCCAACGTATATCCTTGGTGTGAAGCCTTGATATCTTATCTTTTTATTTTATCTTTTTAATTATTGTCAGGTAGTTATTTTTCTTATTTCCTTTTTTAAAATCAAAAACCCAAAATCCCTAGTTAATTAGTTGTTGGTATTTTGTTCACACCTTATTAATTGATATATTTTGATTCTCCGCTTTGATTGAATTAACCCTTCGGACCTTTAACTTCAAATCCTAGAGGAGTCAAGAGATTATACCGTAATTGTCGCTTGGTGCCTAAACTAGAACGAAACTTGAGTTCCTTCATCGGAGCCGTTTTTCTAGATCGGGAAATCTTAATGCGTGTGAGCAGTAAAATTGAGTTAGCATAATTATTTTAATTAAATTTATTAAATTATTTTATGTGGTTGGGTAATTTGAATATTTTCGCTATTTAATTTAATCTGAAATTAATCTCAAATTCGCATAATTAGAGTTTTAGCGTTTATCCTGTATCAAATTGGTATTAGAGCACAGTTCTAGTTTAAGATTGTCAGTGTCCATAAGTTTAGCTTTTCAGTTGTATATTTGCATATAGGTGTGTTAGTGTTTTCTTTTACCTTGAGTGTCACCATGACTCCAGAAAAGTTAGATGCTTTCATAAAGAGTTTTAACACTCAGATGACTGCCATACAAACCCAACAAGCCCAGAAGGATAGCTCAGTTGGTCATGCCTTGGGTTTGCTCCCCAATGGTCACCAGTTCGAGTCCCCTCAGGGCCACTGGAGTATTACCCGGTCGTTAGCTCCAGGGCCCCGTGGGATTTGTCGAGGTGCGCGCAAGCTGGCCTAGACACCCACCCACGGATAAAATAAAATAAAATTGCAAACTCAACAAGTTGATTTAGCAACCCAACTCCAAGAGTTGTCTAGATCGACTCACGGTGAACATCATAGGGTTAATTTAGAGGAGAGGAGGGATCCTCCTAGGCGTGAAATCGTCCCGACCCAGCTGATAGAGTTACAAAGTCGGTTAAGGTTGACGCTCTCACTTTTGAAGAAAATATAGACCAAAAAATCTATATAGATTGGGCAGCTGCCATGGACCATTATTTTGATTGGTATGATATGACGGATGAGCGAAAAGTGAGGTTTGTCAAGATGAAACTCGTGGGACAAGCCAAACTTTATTGGACAAGTTTGGAACGATGTCGAGAAGCTCTCGAATGCAAATCCATCGCCACGTGGGCGAACATGAAAGAGAAACTTCATGATAAATATGTTCCCCTTTCCTACAATCAACGAATCATGGATCAATGACATGGTTTGAAACAGGGAAACATACATGTTGATGATTATATCAACAAGTTTTAGGAGTACTTCTTTAGGGCTAAAACTAATGAGAATCCACACGTCACTTTATCTACGTTTCGCACTGGTCTACGTCTACAAAAAGAACTCATCCCTCGCCCTGTTGAAAATTTAGAAGAGTGTTATGCTATAGTGTAAGAGTTGGAAAGGTATATTGATGCTCCAACCGCGATTTAGTTCCTCTAATATCGATTTTCAATCTAGTCCTACTGAAAAGGTGAATAATACCTATAGTCAATCCTCAACGTGAATCTTGACAAGGGTAAAGGAAAATTGATCGAAAATTCTAAGCGTGCACCACATCAGTGTTATAAGTGCCAAGACTTTGGTCACTTTACATCTCAATGTTCTAGTAAATCCCAAACCATGATTATTCAGGAGGATACTGAGAAAGAGGACAGTGAGTTAGAAGTAGAAGTTTATGAACCTACTGGAAGACCAAGTGATGAGGAGGATGAAATACCTGTGAAAACCGTAGGTTGCGCTAGAAAAGTTTCTATTCTCAAAGTAAGTGTTGGTAGTGTGTCTGTACAACATGCGTCGTTAGAGTCAGTAGGAGTTTGTCATCATTCCAACTTGCATGGGATTAACAATCAAATTTTATTGAACAATGGAAATACACAATTTTGTGTTAATTCATTATAGTCCCGAGCATGTGGAACTGTTTCCAATCTTGAAAAGAGGTAACGATGAAGGTCTAGATTTCCCTCTAGACAAGGGTAACCATCTAATAGTTGCGGTGGAGGATCTTACACCTATTCTAGGTCCAACAACTGTCTTTTGACCCATCTCCTTGTTGCCCAAACAACTGAACCAAACTCATTTAACCAATTCATAACCCGTACCCTATCTGTGCAATATGAGAGAACCTTGAATGAGAAGGTTATAGAGTTTTCGAACTTCACTACCAATGTGGGCAAGCATCATGAGTATCTCACAGCATGGAAAGGCAAGCCGAGACTTGAGCATTCCAAGTGTGCGATGAGTGGGTTTTGCAACTCATCGGAGATGAGTTTCTCCCACTTGGGGAGAATTGATGGGGACATCAGATCAAAGGTGCTATTTAATGTGAACCGTAGGCGCAAGAAGAAGCCCAAAGCGCTTCGTACGAAGCAAGTTGGCCACTTCAAGGAAGATCTGCAAGAGAAAAGTAAAGGAAATGAAGAAAGTGAAAAAAATAAAAATAAAGGTGCTTTGAAAATTAAGGCAAGGACATCCGTGCCCAAAGATGTCTGTGATTTAAACATCGTTCTGTTTTTGTGCACATCGTCGAGGACGAACATCCGTGATCATATGACGGACGTCCTTGAAAGTCGTCCGCGAATTAGTGGCTATACGAATTTTAGGCAAAAGCTTGTCATTTAGAATTTTAATTGTTTTAGGGCTTTCTTTCTTCGAACTTTATGTTTAGTTAGGGTCTTCTTAGCCTATATCAAAGCATGTAAAGACTTTATTTTGGATAGTTGATTAACGAAATTGAGAGTAACTTTATGTAAACCTTAGAGAGCTTGTGAAGAGCTTTCACCCGAAAGAGTGAATCTTTCAAAAACTCGAGGAGTGAATCTTTGTTTATCGTGTGCTTGGTGCGAAGCCGACATACATCCTTGGTGTGAAGCTTGGGAACCATATCTTTCGATTTTATCTTTTTAATTATTGTCAGGTAATTATTTTCTTTATTTCCTTTGATAAAATCAAAAACCCAAAATCCCTAGTGAATTAGTTATTGGTATTTTGTTCACACCTTATTAATTGATATATTTTGATTCTCCCCTTTGATTGAATTAACCTTTCGAGTCTTTAATTTCTTCAAATTCTAGAGGAGTCAAGAGACTATATGGTAATTGTCATTTGATGCCTGAACTAGAACGGAACTCGAGTTCCTTTATCGGAGTCGTTTTCTAGATTGGGAAATCTTAATGCATGTGAGCGCTGAAATTTAGTTAGCCTAATTGTTTTAATTAAATTTATTAAATTATTTTATGTGGTTTGGTAATTTGAATATTTACGCTATTCAATTTATATGAAATTAATCACAAATTCGCATAATTAGAGTTTTAGCGTTTATCCTGCATCAGGACAGCCCTTTGGAATTTGAAGCATTGAAAAGTCGAAGGATCGCCCTATGGGATGTTTAAATTGACTTCTGATGGTATATCTGTGAGCGACCCAGGATTCAACGAGATGGGCGATCTCCTTTGAATCACCAAAGGTGAGATTAGGTTGACATATGTAGGAATTTTGAGATGAATGAGACTTCAATTTTCATGTCTTGGTGAATGGAGTTGGATTTCTTTATATATATGTAATACTCTTTATATAATATGTTATTTTTGTGATTGAATTAATGCACCTTGACGGATGTGTAGAGGTCCTCTTGTGTGCTGGGAACTCGATTCCCTTCGGATCATGTATCTCAGGTTCTCTATATTATATAATCTTATCCTTTTCTTCAGATAACTTATGTTAATTATTAAAAATTTTGTGGCATGGAATGCAAGAAACAAAATGTTGTCATGCAATAGCACTGAGTTAGAGTACCATATTATAACCTATGGTACATGTGAGCTCTTATGGTTGGGATCTCTCACTGAAATTGAATTTCCTCCACCCATCCCTAAGCCTGTTCATTGTGATAATGAAGCAGTCATTGAAATTTCATCCGACTCTATTCTTCATGAATAGACAAAGCATATTGAAATTGATCCCAGATTCAGGTTTCCTCCTCTAAACAGTTGGGCAACATTTTTGCTAGGGCAAGCGCATCTCTTCTCTAGATTTTTCGGTCAAGCTGGTATGATTGATATCTATGCTCCAGCTTGAGGGAGAGTGTTGAGATTGTATATGACTAGTCTCTTATAGTGTTGGTGTGTGTGTAGCACTAGTGGTGTATTAGTTATTAGTAAGGGTATGCTTGTAAATTTTTTGATCGATCTGGGTATACTTGTAAATGTACTTCTAGTTATGGTATAAAAAACCGGCCGATACCGCTACATATCGGTTTCTCGGCAAACCAATACGTATCGGTATCTCAACTCGGTATCAGTATCGGTATCGGGATCGCCCGATACGTAGCGGGTATCGGCCGATACGGTATCAGTTTCGGCCAATACTATTTTTTAAAAATAGGCCGATACGTATCAGTATTGGTCGAGTCGTATCGGTCCTCCATGGACCGATATGTGAGTATGATACGGATTTTGACACCTTGCTTCTGGTGGCTTTAATAAAAAGCCTAGTGTGGTAACTCTAACCAACTAAGCCATTTTCTCATCTCTCTCTCTCTCTAGCTCTAAACCTAGAATATGCAAACCCAACACCAAAAACCTGAAACATATGAAACTTAAATGTGGAAGAAGATCAGAACCAAGGATCAAAATTTTGGCTGAAATGACCGAAATTTCGGCCGAAATTATTGGTTTCAGTCCCCACTGAAACGATAATATGGGACCGAAATTTTGGTCATTTTTGTATGGGGTTGAAATTTTCAGCTGAAATTTCGGTTTCGGTGGACCGAAACCGAAATGAAACCCGAAATTTTGATCCTTGATCAGAACTTCAATGGAGTGGTGCACAACAATGGGCTTCTGCAATTTTTTTTTTGTCCTTTTGAATTGAATGTTCTTTCTTATGGCTTTTATGGAACCATAAATGTGGTGAAGGTCAGCTCTTCAATAGAATGGTGCACAACTATGGGTCTTTTGGAATTTTGTTCCGTCATTTTCAGTTTGAATGTTGCCTCATTATGGTTTTGTGGATTGACGATATGCTTTTTATCTTTCTCCTTTTCATTTGGTTCCATTTCTTGGTTAACTTTTTTATGAGTTGAATATTCCAATAGAAAGCTTACCTTTTTCACTAGACGAGATGTTCTTCTTAGGTCAAAGATAGACATCTGAAGGGGCTTGCCTGAGTGTGACATTATCAAGTCATACACAAGTATGTATAGTTTGTGGAGGCTTGGAAGACAAACAGGGACAATGTTAGTGTCAACACAAACAATTTTGTTTTGGAACTGTTGGTATATTTGCTAGAGATGAAATGTGGTTACATATCAATTGGGATAGACTTAAATGATAATAAACTTTAGGATCGTTATGAATCGTGATCAACTTTCAAGAGATGCAAATCTCTTTTAATCCCTCATTAGCTGTTTTTAGTCTACGGAGTAGTGTCAGATGATTATATACTAATTAGCCACCACGACCATCGTCGTCATTATCATTGCCTTGTCCCCACTCACCTATCTGGGGTCTAAATGAATGAAAATGGAAAAGAGGATTTCGTAACCAAATCCTATGCAGCTTACCTAGAACTCTGCCATAATGTTAATCGAGTAGATATGTTACTTTGGATATGCACTAATTCCAACTTGTACCAAAGACGTACTAATATAAAATGTAACCGAAATGTACTACTATTTTACCAAAGACATACTAATATAAAACGTTTTTGATACCTTCTTCGCCACATCGTACCAATATAAAATGTCATCGATACCAACTCCTCTTTACTATGATATGGACTATCAGGTCTTTATCACGCTTAAAACTAAAACCATCCATCTTGAATTTCTTTGAATAGAAAGAAATGGCTTGCCTAGTCTATCTATTTACACACACATGTGCGCATGCTCACATGCAGACACACAACACACATCCACTCACTACACACCACACACCACACACAAACTAGTATAAAACATACTTGGAAGCATTAGTAGCCGGACTAATATTGTACCAAAGACTACAAATGCAGGCATGCATACTTGCAATAACAATGCGCTCGCGCACACACACATACTCCGTTAGAGTGGTGGAAAGAACAACCACCCTAGTTAAAAAATTTGATCACATGGACATACCTAACTGATGCGGGAACTTACTACATGCAATGTTAGGGCTGAGATTAGGAGTAAAATTAATTTAATCAATTAAAAATAATAATTTCTCATAACAAATTACCAAGGAAAATCCCAGAAATTAATTAGGTGATTTAATTTCGGCCCAAAATAGTGTTACTTTCGTGTACGTTCCCTATTGCGGATCTAGAAGACTAGGATTTTTATGAACGGCTAGATCTCCGATAGTTTTAGAGCGTCGAACGAACTCGCAAGCGGGTTCTCTTGATACCAAACGAAAATGAAAGGCTAATAAAATTAATAGTGAACAAAATATTGATTTAGGGCTTTTATGAGATCAATAAAATAATTAGGATTACGCTACTTACGCAAACCGTAGATCTAAAGAAAATAGAGATGGAAGAAGAGTTGGCCTCACACCAAACCGCAACCGGGAATCGAAGAATCGCTCTCCGTTTTGAGAGAATCACACCCTCACGAAAGTTTAGAACTCTCAATTTTGCATAAACAATTTTCATTAACAAAAAATTAATAATAAAAATGTTTACAAGCCTTTAAATAGGTTAACCAATGCATAAAATTAGAAATTCTAGTATAACTCTAATTCCTAATTCAAATAAAAGAAATATCCTAATTCTTCTAAAACAATAAAGCCCTAAAACAATAAGGAAACTAATCCTATTTCTAATAAAAAAAATAACTCTTACTTTCTAAAATAAAATAATAAAAGATACTAATCCTAATTCAATTAGGATTCTTGAAATTCGTCACTTTATGTGCAGCCTCCAAAAACTGACCATAATTTCTTCAATACTTGTCGGAATTACACATTTTTTAGCTCGTTGGAAAGCTATTTCGATAAGCTTTTAAATATGACCAATTTCGCATC
This sequence comes from Chloranthus sessilifolius, assembly GCA_021018995.1. Taxonomy (NCBI): domain Eukaryota; kingdom Viridiplantae; phylum Streptophyta; class Magnoliopsida; order Chloranthales; family Chloranthaceae; genus Chloranthus; species Chloranthus sessilifolius. Next base: position 34,737,592 of record CM037590.1, read on the forward strand.
AATCCGACTTCGTTTGACACTTCAAAATAGGCCAAACATAAAAGTGACGGGATTGAAAGTTGAAGACCCTAATAAATTTTGAATTTTCTTCTATCTGATCAAATGGGTCTTTAACGGGTTTTTTTAAAAATCGATTCATGGGTCCATTTTCTATTTTGACATCTCCTCTTTATCCGACCATGATTCAAATAGGCGGATCTAAAATACGCATCACTAACCCTCTCCTGCTGCCTTCTTGTTGGCTGCTATCTTTTTTTTTTTTTTGAAACGGTAACAAAGATTTATATAAAAAGCAAAGAGCACAAAAGGTTTCAAGAGATGCACCTTGTTGGCTGCTATCTTAATCGACACTCCTGCTCCTGTTTGTATCCTTATGCTGACTATAGACGATATTAGTATCTTGTTTGGGAATTTTGTGCTCAAGATGTCTGACTTAAAAGCCAAGTTCCAAGAGTAGAAAACACTTCAATCTAACAAAGCTCATTTGTTTCTTTTCACTATAATCGTGGGCTTTTTTAAGTGTAGTTGTATGACACATGAGTTTGACCCTGGAGTCTAGCTTGAAAACATCTAAGTTTCTTTGCCATGCTACCAATACGATTCCATAAGCTAGGAAATGGACGTAGGAAAGGCTGCATTTCAGTATATTTATAATAATAACCCAATTGCATGAAACGAGATGTGGGCGAAGAATAGCAAGATAGATAGTTGTTTCCCTGTATTGGCTGAACTATAGATGTCAGGAGTTGGTACTGGTACGTTTAGGTGAAAAAAGTGTTGGGTACTTTTTTATTGATACATCTTTGGTACGATATTAGTACAACATTGAAACGAAATAGATACATTATAGGTAGGAAATAGATGCGTCATAGGTATGAAATAGATACAAGATGGATTCGTCATAGAAATGCTCTGCGACATAGATACAAGATGGATGCGGCATATATATGATATTGGTATAGCATTCATACTTCTTTTGTGTAACTATATATGAGAATTATATTTGTACATATTAATATTATATTTTTGAATTTATGAGTTTAGACACATGAGTCATCGAGCTCATCTATCAATGAGTGAAAAAACACATGATTAAATTTATCTATTAGTAGTATATATAATATAATATATTATCCAAATTACTTATTACAAAATATTACTAGAAACATATCTAAAATATACAATAATTTTCAATCATATGCACATGAAGCTCATTCCATAATTTCAAGATTTAAAAAAATGATTTGAATGTCCCTAAAATCTGTAAAAGTCAGATTTTGACCTATCTAATGGCTCTAAAAAAGTGTTATGTAAAAAGACAAAACTAGTTTCATATTTAAGAGATAGGAGTATCAATTAAATAGGAAACAAGTATATTTTTTAATAGAAACAGGTTTCTATATAAGATTAAACGAGTTTCAATTATAAATTGATATACGTTTCTAAAAACGTTTCATACCAGTCCCTGATTCTGGTACACACAGGGACGGGTACAAGAGAGTAAAAAGGGTTTCTGGGTTAGTAGGGACTGAATCCAGCTATAATTTTTCAGCCGTTAATGAGTTATTGCACACACTCATGGTCAGTGCCCGCTACTTGGTTTCCTTTTGCTCCACAAATGGGTAATCTCTTGCGTAATATTGGTTGCCATTTTATTGAAAATATGGACTTCTGTATTTTTGTTGGTGCAATTGAAATCCATCTAATTTCCGACCCTTTAACAAAATGAGATATAGCTTGTTCTGCTGGTTCGTAGTTAAAGTATGGTGAACATGAAATCAGGAATTTTATGCCCTCGCAACGACATATTGATTGTAACTTGTAACTGATTCTACCAGGATGACATAGTGGCTAAGAACCCAAGAAGGCTTACTTCGAAGACAATGACGTGTGTTAGCTGTTTTAAGTTCAGAACTGATACAAAACCTGAGTGCTTCTAGATTTGTAAATCCTGGCTTTATTTTGAAGAACTATCAATCTTGAACATTGTCCCTTATAAGTGCTTCATGCCCTTGCCCTTCTATGACACCTTTTTTTAATTAATTAGTTAATTACTTATATTTTAAAGTTTTTTCTCTCCCTTTGTTATATTTGTCTCAAAACTGGAAAGCAAATGGAAACTTGGCCTTCAATTTTCTGTGACATGGTTTGTACTTGAGATAGTTTTGTTTGCATATGTTTTGCATTCCTATATTAACCTCAAGGTTTAGCTACGAGTTCCAAGAAATACAAATCCTATAGTGAGATTTCCTATTTGCAAAAATGGGTTTTTAATCAAATGGATAGTTTGTCATGGTTGATATATGGCACTGAGGTCACTTTTAGTATTTTTTTTGCTCATTTCCTTGGTGAAGCTGTTGTTGAATGTAAATGGCCTTATGGTATATATCACATTTTAAGTTTTACCTGTGATTCATTATCCAGGTTCATCCGGAAGGAAAATATGTTGTCGATATTGATAAGAATATTGATATAACGAAGATCACACCATCAACCAGAGTTGCTCTTCGTAATGATAGTTATGTGCTTCATTTGATCTTGCCCAGCAAAGTAGATCCTTTGGTCAATCTTATGAAAGTTGAAAAGGTTCCTGATTCTACATACGACATGATCGGTGGCCTTGACCAGCAAATCAAAGAAATAAAAGAGGTTTGCTGTCTAACAAAAGCTTATTTTATTTTTATGAATAAAAAGTTTGATTGTTATCTACAATTTGTGCCAATCCCTAGTGAAGTAATTAATTTGTGTAAATGGATGTTACTACTGTTACCCCTTTTCTATTTTATTTCCAGGTTATTGAGCTTCCAATAAAACATCCTGAATTATTTGAGAGTCTTGGAATAGCACAACCAAAGGTAGTTTCTGCTTTCTGAAACATGACCTCCTGCTTATTGGTCATTTGAGAATCAAATAATTTTTTTATTTACTTCCATGTACAATAATCAGGGAGTCTTGCTTTATGGGCCGCCTGGTACGGGGAAAACACTGCTAGCACGAGCAGTGGCTCATCACACTGATTGCACATTTATTAGGGTTTCTGGCTCGGAGTTGGTTCAGAAATATATTGGTGAAGGCTCCAGAATGGTTCGAGAACTTTTTGTTATGGCCAGGTTTGTTTTAATTTTGTTGCTTTTAAAAGATTTTCCTTTGTTGAACTCCCAGTGTGCATCCTGGTCATTTGATTTTTTAGCACAAGAAAAGAATTTCAAGAATCTCCTGAAGCTGCTGTCAATTGTTTCTAGTCATTTGAATCGCTTATATTTTTTGCATCTTTTGAAGAACTTCTGTTGAGGCAAGAGAGCACACATTTAGCATTTTATTTTATGGTTCGTTAGGTTCGTGATTTCCATGAGGTACGATTTATGATTTGTATGGGTTGTGCCTTCTTTATCTTTTACAGGGAACACGCCCCTTCAATTATCTTCATGGATGAGATAGACAGTATTGGATCTGCTCGAATGGAATCTGGGACTGGCAATGGTGATAGTGAAGTACAGCGAACCATGCTTGAGCTTCTCAATCAACTTGATGGTTTTGAAGCATCCAATAAGATTAAAGTATATTTATTTATTATGATATCTTACTCAGTTAAAGGCCTATCAGAGATTATTTTTTTTGTCATATGAGTTCAAGACATACTGTTTTCACAGGTTCTAATGGCCACAAATCGGATCGATATTCTGGATCAAGCCCTCCTCAGGCCTGGTCGGATTGACAGGAAGATCGAGTTTCCGAATCCCAATGAAGAGGTACATTTGACATGACCACAATAAGCAATCCATACATGCTCACAGTCCTTTTTCTATCTTTTCTACTAATTTTCACGGAAAACTAGTAACTGAAGGGTGTGATTTTTAATTTAAACGGGTTGATGTTATAATCTGTGGAGAGATCCTGAAACCCATTTTGGTCCTTGAATACTAGAAGCTATAATGTGACACAGAATAATATAATGTCCCACACTTACAGCCTGCTTCCATTTTTCAAATACATACTACAATATGTAATTTTTGTTATTTATTCTTTTTTTGGGTTCTTTGTGCTAATTGACTGAGTGATGGACAATACATTATCCTGATCTGATTGTTCAATTTTCAGTCTCGCTGTGATATCTTAAAAATCCACTCGAGGAAAATGAACTTGATGCGTGGTATAGATCTAAAGAAGATCGCGGAGAAGATGAATGGTGCATCCGGTGCAGAACTCAAGGTATGCTTGATCCATATGAATATGATTCTTATGATCTTACAATTCTAACCATCACATGTGCTAATTTTTCATACAAGCACCACCAGCGTGTATCTCTTTATTCTGCTGTTACTGTTCAAACTGATAGAAACCTAACCATCTCTTGATTCAGTCATTCATTCATCAATTCTTTTGAATTTATGCACCATTGTTCAAAACCTCCGATCCTCGTTGCTGTATTGGTTGGTCCACGAAAACTGTAGGGTACTTATACTGATATTTTAAACTGGGTTCTTTTACAATGCACTCCCCTTGTTTTTGTGCTACATGACACAAGTCCGACAAAAAGGAAAAAGAAAGAGCCAACCTATAACTTATTGGACATTGGACTGGGCAATTCATTTTGGGACTTCAGATTCCAGTTTGAGCTACCATGTGGTATATACACAGTGTCATAATTAACTAATGGGTTGCATTCAATTATACATCATCATAATAGCTACTTGGGTCAGCGTAGTTGGTCTTATTTCTCCACCATTTCTATTCAGGGTGTAAACGTTTTGTAACTCTACAATCTTTCATGACATTTCTCACTACTCTTCATATCTTTTTTTGTTTTCTCCTTCTCCATTGTGGTTGTATTGTTTCAATTTCAACATATAATTTGTAGATTTGGATCTGCCCGACTCTTTTGTATGTGAACACAAACCAAATTAATCTTCGAGTAAGAAGTTTGCAACAACCTGACTTCCACCATAAGTGCTCAACCTTTAGAGAAACTTAATTTTGCATTTGTGATTTTGTTGAGAATTTGTGAAGTTAATATAACACTTCATTGTAGTTCAAATTGGAATCTGAACTTGAAAAGTGAATTATGTAGTTTAATCACCTGGGAAAACCTGTCATAATGTCATTTACATCATTGGCAAAGCAGCAAACCTATCATTCCAAAGCCCTTGACCTGTTAGCTGTTCGGGTTAGAAGACCAAAAGAACAAAACATAGCCCTTTATATATATATATATATATATATATATATATATATATATATATATATATATATATATATATATATATATCTGTTTAAACTGTTTTACGTGTTTTTGCAGGCGGTCTGCACAGAAGCAGGAATGTTTGCTCTGAGGGAGAGAAGGGTTCACGTAACACAGGAAGATTTTGAGATGGCAGTAGCCAAGGTGATGAAGAAGGAAACCGAGAAGAACATGTCCCTAAGGAAGCTGTGGAAGTAAATACTGAAATAGTTGTCATTTCTTTGTTCCTTAAGTTTGATTTGAACTTCTATGTGCAATTTTCTTGGTTCTGAAACTTTCCTGCTATGAAGAAAGTGCTTGCTCTCGGGTCTTGGATTTTTACATTGGGTCCGATGGGCATGTTAAAACTGTTTTAAGACCTTACCTACTATGTTGTCTGTGAACAGAACAAGAATCGGCTCCAATATCAGTGTAGTTGGCACTTTTTTATGGCTCATATCCAGATATGCTGACTACTTATATAAGAATTCCCCCAAAGAGAAATGGTGAAATGTTATTAGGGCCGGTTTTTTTATGGCGCAAGTCAGCCACAAAGGTTGTGACCTTTCATTTGGGAAATGGAGTGAATTAAGTGATTAATTAAGGATAATGAAAGTGATAATAATCTATCCAACTTCTTAGTATACATTACTGTTAAGGGCAATGGTCAGATCCAACTGGTTGAATCTGATTTCCCTGACTTCCACAGTTTCCTTTTTTATAGGATGATATGAAGTCTAGATTCTCTTTTATCCAATGGCTGTAAAACTAATTGAACATGAAATCAGGTTCAACCAGATGGACCTGACTGAGGATCAAAATTTCGGCCGAAATTATCGGTTTCGGTCCCCACTGAAACGATAATATGGGACCGAAATTTTGGTCATTTTTGTATGGGGTTGAAATTTTGGGCTGAAATTTTGGTCCGAAATTTCAGGTTTGGTCCCCTCCGAAACCCGAAATTTTGATCCTTGGACCTGACCATTGTCCTACTATTAAAAGACTCCACACTTTTCTCGGCTAAACAGAGTAAGCCATTTTATCTGCTGCCCTTATTTCTCTTACATAAAAGTTCAAACAAATAATAATATAATCAGAGCGACTTATGACAACAGCCTTTAAATAGATTGTGTTGTAACCGTCCCGTTTCTGGCTAGGTGGCCTTCTTGTTCTAAAAGTTGTTCAATCAGCATTCTATTAGTGACGCATTCAACCAAAGTACTAGTAGAAGTAGAGGTTTGAATTATCCAGTTGGTGTACTTCAGTTTCGACTTTTAAAAACTATCAAGTACCATCTCTTTTAGAGTGCCAAGATAGTTTCACCAAGTGACTTTTGAACCCAAATTTAGTTAAATATATGAATGGTTATCTTGGTGACTTGGATCTCTCAAGAACATGTGTCACTTGGTGCCCTCAGATTTAGCGAAAATCTTGTGTACCACTGAAAAAACTGCATGAATTTTTTTTAGATTAACGAATTATTTTGACTAATCTAAGTCCTCACTTAGGCTCTGTTGCTATGAGAAAAAATGAACTGAATATCCTGATCGATTTTCCGCAAAATGGTTTCATGTACGAATGAAAATCTTGTTATTTGATTAAGTGGTTTGAGAAATGATTTCTATTAGGAATTGATTTCTGCTTTTTGATTAGTACGCTTGAAAAGAATATGGAAAAAAGCTTTTTTTTCTCAAACCAAAATTAGTATTGAAATGACAAATATTTTTTAACTAGTAGGGTCTATTTGATTTCAAGGGAAATAAGGTAAATTATTGAGATTACCGTTGTTTGGATGGCAGAGGAAGGATCGAAAACTATTTGCATTTTCAAGGGTCCTTTGTTTTCTATCTTCTAACACAAACTAATCTTATTAGAGTGTATCTTATTTGATAACTACCACAGTTATCTCAACCAATTGTAGTTATCTAAACCAATTGTAATCGTATATTTGCAGTTATCTAAATCAATTGTAACTATATATTTATAATCTTATTTATACACTTTCTTATTAGAGAAAAGCACTCTAAACAATGCAATCGATTGTTTGTAATCTTATTTATACACTTTCTTATTAGAGAAAAGCACTATAAACAATGCAATCGATTGTTGGAAAATTTTCTATTCTTTCTATCTTCTTCTTATTTTTTTCTTTATTTTATAATTTCAATATGGTATTATAGACATGATCGGTGAGTTTAAGCCGATCATGGTCTTGACATTGCTTCCACTACCATATTTTCTTAAAGTTTATTGATTCATAAAATTTTCATTTTTCTTTTATCTCTTCTACATGAAATTGATTCATGTAATTTTCATTTTTTTTAGTAAGAAGGTATCTATTTTATATTTAGTGAGAGATGCCTTCTTATTCATGTGGATGTATTTTTCATATTGATTTGCCTAGTGGATGTGTATTATCCACTTTGGTCTTCAATGACCTTTTATATATCATATGGATGTAGATGATTTATGTGGATAATATATGTGGATGGTTTGTGGATCCTTATTTTCGTGGATCATTTTTATGATATTGCAACTATTTTTTTAATTTGGATGTTATTTTGTGATATTATGACTATTTTTTTATTAGGATATGTTATTTTCCTATAATTTTCTATATATGTATCCAAACATAGGACCTAGCTAGTAATGTGGTTATCCAAACAACGGAAAACAAAGGAAAACAAAAGAATCCCATGATTTCCTACCACTTAGGACCTGTTTGGATAAAAACACGAGAAACGTGGGAAAATAAAATAATATTCATTTATTTTCTCATGGATACCTAAGTTGTAGGAAACCATGGGATTCCTTCGTTTCCCTTTGTTTTCCACTGTTTGGATAACCACATTACTAGCTGGGAAAATGAAGGATTAATCAAATCCTGTGTTTAGATGCATATGTAGAAAATTGTAGGAAAATAATATATCCTAACAAAAAAAATAGCCAAATGACCAAAAACTTATATATGTATTAAGTTTTTTTTTTTTCTCTTTACATATCTTAGTGAATTGCTCTAGCGATTGACTTAGTTCTTTGTGAAAGTTAGGTTCTAGGTTTAAACCTTGTTATGTGTAATAAATTGTTTATTTTTTAAATTAATTATACTACAATATATATACCATATATGTGAATATATAGAGCTTATTGTGAGAGAAATCTCTTCAAAAATAAATCCGTAAAACACCTAAATAGATGGAGGGGAGCTTAAAAATAGGCCAAAATTATGAGATTTTAAAAAAAAAATTAAAGAAGATATATTTATTAGGAAAACAAATACAATAAAAAAAAAATAGTTTGAAGATTTTTGATAATTTTGGGTGGTTAACATAATTTTGGATGGATGAGAATCCACTAATATATATTAGGACTTCTAAAGCTTAGTAACAAATTTTTAGAAAGTTTGGATGGTTAATTGACCACCCAAGTCATAACGTGGCTCTGCCTCTGATTTTTGGGAATGTGTGTTATATAGAATCAACATCAGACCGTCTGATAGGGGCGTCATGATCTTAAGATCTATCATGAGGAGATTGAAAAAAAAAAATCTCCATCGTCTGATTCAAATCAGTCAATGATTTTCGTTTGTAAACAAATTGTGTGGTATTATTAAACGGGCGAGAAGAATCGGATGAGCAGTCTAAAGGGTGGGAAAATAGAAAACCGAAGAACCCCCTCGACATTTATTGTCGGGTTTTAACGGAAAATGGAAAGATAATTTCCGACCTTTCCCATGTCATCTAAACAACGAAAAATGTGACAATTCATTTCCCGCATACCAATTTTCCCTTCTTTCCCCTATTTTCCCTTGAAACAAACAGGCCTTTAGATATCCATGAAAAATTATAGGAATATTATTTTAGTTTCTCACGTTTTCGCATTTTTATCCAAACAGGGCCTTATCGTTTTGGTGGGAAACTCAGTTTCAGTCACAATTGAATTGATTTCCTATTAAAATGGGTGGGTGCATAGAAATTGAGTTTCTTCCAGAGCCCCATCTATCAAACAGAAACTATAGAAACTTTCTTTTTGGCCCCTTATCATTTGAGGCCATCGCGCCTTGCCAGAGATAATTACAAAGATTTACGAAATTATTTGTGTTGTTCATTATTTTTTTCTTCCAAACCCGTCGACTCTCTAAAGAGATGCATTAGACAGCTATAAAAAAACCAATCACCCTTTTTCTCTTTTAATTAGTTGTAAGACAGAAATTTTCTACAAGAAGAAACGATTCAAGTAGTGTCACCATTGGATTTGTGACTAACTTGATACAGCAATGTCACCGAAAGATGTGAAAAACGTGGTTAGCATCTGGTTGACTACTGGCTGTAAAAATCCCTTCATATCTCCTCTTCAACGCAGGTCTCAAGGCCAGATAAAAAAGATGGATGGCTAGCATCAGCTAGACAGCCAGCTACAACAATCTTGTGACACCCTTATTGTAGGTTATATTGCAAATTCGCATCAAGCTTCAGTGTTCCCCTGACTGGAAAATACGAATCACAAAGCCAAACATAAATAGATGGTACAAGGGACGATCACTACGATGATGACTACGGTAGATGGGTATCAAGCTTTTTTTCTTGTTTTTTAGGTGGTTTATTTACATGTCATGGGATTCGATTGCAAACACTTGTGATTGATCTATACACGCTGGCCCATGCCATCCAACAACTTTCCCCTTCCATATTCAAGTCATTCAAATTCTCTGATTAGTTAAAACAGGCCCATGAGATATACCTATAGTAATATGAGTTCGTAAGGTACAAGAGCCGTGCACCGCAGCAGATGTATCAATCTCCGTCTACATGGTCAAAAGTGTACCTGCATGGATTTCATAGCTGTTAGAAATCTGCACACGTCATAAAGTTTATTCGTGTAGATATTGAGATTGGTATCAGCAATGCATGGCCCGTGTACCTAATAGAAACTCAAAATAAAACTCAAGGCTACAGAAGCTTGAGCAATTTAAGACGTTCTTCATGTTCCAGGTCCAGCTTTGGTGGCGTATAACATCCACGAAGATCTTCAACTACGTATTCCTGCATTGCATTGAAGTAAATTAAGCATTTGAAACCCCCTTCCAAAATAATGGAATAAAAGAAATCAGCTCCTAAAAGAAGAAAACCATAGAAGAAGCTTGCTTGCCTTTGTGAGCTCCCTCTTGGTGAGGATGTGGTAATGTCTCTGCCAGATCCTTTGAACTGCCATGGTTGCTGCTAGAAAACCGTACGCTATCCCGAGGATGGCAAAGATGATGACGAATATGATGACCAGAGCAAAGCAAGCTTCCATGGATGCTGGGAAGCAGTCTAATATGCCCCATCCATAACAGCAGTTTCTGCACCCAGACATACAAGGATCGTTGCTGTTGAAGGAGGAGCAATGCAGTATCAGCCCAAAAAAACCCAGCAGCACGAAGAAGACTAATACCCCTGTGCAAATTGTGCATATACCAATTACCAAGATGTCAATTACTTATCACGGGTATGCTTCAAACAATGTTAACAACAGAACAAAGCACGCTTCCACAGAAGCTGGAAAACGGTAATTTATTTATTTTTTAAATTGGCAGCAGTTTAATTTATCAAAGAAAAAAGCAGAGAACAGTTCTTAAACTAAGCACTTACGAAAAAAGAGAGCCATCTGCAGAACAAAAGCAAAAAAATTGCCCAACAGCAGTACAAGCTAGCCGGCATACAATGACCAAACAAAGGCAGATTTAAAAAGGAAGGCACTTCCTATCTCAAGCAATAATTTCCTTCCAGGGTGTCTTTAGAAAAAGAATTTGCAATTGGTTTTGGCCGGTACAGAAATCCATACCTTGATCCACAAAAATAGCCAACTGCCATCACTCAAATTGCAATTGTTTATTGTCATTAAAGAGGTCATAGACTGACAACGCCTAATGACAAGCTGAACTTTAACTTATAGTAATTAGAAATCAAGCATTTGACACAACCCATATGAACCATCAAACTTTCCCACATACTGTATTACAAATGTCATTGTATTTATATAATGCTATTTTCCGATTGAATTATTTATATCCTATTTACATTTTAAAATAGTTTAAGGCATTTCTATCCATCCAGATGCATACATATAGATATGCTTTTATTAACTAACATCTGTATAGCATGTCACTTCATATTATAAAATAAGTGTCAAATGTGACAGCCAGTCTGCAATTTCACATGTCCGAGCCCTCCAGTCTGTATCTAATTTATATAAATTGACAATAGTTGTATATTCAATAAAGTCACTTGTGTGTACCAGTCATGTGACTTTAAAAAAAAAAAAAATAATCTGGCATTTTTTTTTTTAAATTTAATTTTTTTACATTTTATTACTAAATCTGCAAATCCTTTGAATGCAGTTTACTTGATCAATGCACAAGAAATCATCAATTTCTGGACTTCTAGGTATTAGCAGAATGCCAAATAACTAAAACAAATATGCCAAGATGAAGTGATCCAAGCAGGAAAAGAGAAGGTAAACCCTAAACATACCTATACAGTAGTAGAAGGGCAGTGGATGCTTTGACAGTATTCGATCCCAACTATCATTGAAAGAATTCCTGAAGTTCCCATTTTTGTCCATGAGGTATGCAAAGCCTCCCATTGCAGCGATAGCCTGTAAATCAGAGACATACTTTCATGGAGGGGTGGCTAGATTCTGTTGTTTTTAGGCATACATGAAATACGAAGACCCTAAATCAGAATAATATGAGAGAGCATTGCTATAAAAAGAATCCATGCTGACTAATTTCTGAAGTTAAAAAGTTCATAAATTTGGAAATTTTGATGATATTAACTAAAAACCAGACCTTGACCAAAGTAGACCAAAAGTTCTGTACACCTGGCCTTCTATTTAGTACCAAGTATATTTTCCCATATACAGAAGTTCGGAGAATTCTAACCAGGAAGGCAGCTTTCGAGTACAATGGTTAGTGGAAAATGTTCTATAGCATTAGTATTAAATACTGACTTCTCAACATTGACCCCTCCATTTTAAAGAAAGGGTTAATAGCTTCCTTGTGCATAATTAAGAAAGTTCTTTGCCAGAAGATAGTGACACAAAGGGAAAATTGCTTAGGGTAACTGTTGGGAGAGAGAGAGCGAGAAGGAACCTAAGTCTCAAAGCTAAGTGATAAAGAAAGGTATAAGTCCCATAAGGAGAAAAGCAATCTTAAATAGTCTTATTATCTCTGTCAGCTGGGGCAACTGCAGGAGGTTTGTTGTAAGCCACTGGTAACTTTTGAGCATTTATAAGGTAAATGCCCGTTGTCATTTAACTATTTTGGAACCTATGGTTTTGTTCTCTCTCCCTATTAAGAATTTAGCTAAATATCCCATGGAAATTTCTTTTTATGCAACTGAAGAAAGAAAGATTAAGAAGAAGAAAGATGAAGAAAGGAGCAAAGTGGAACTTGAGAAAGATGAATGAGGGATTGGGCCTTTGAATGGGCTGTTCCAATGGCCCAAAAGACAAAATAAAGGCCTAACGTTTAATAAACACGTGGGATAATACTCCACTTAAGTGATCACAGAAAAAGTTAAGCAGTCATGTGAGAAGAGGGACCATGAACTCGAGAGGACTTCTCTTTTTTCCTTTTTGAGCATTTAAAGGAACACTAAAGGACTTTGTCATAACACAAGAACGTCAACCGTCTACCCATTCCATCCATCATATCAGTTGAGTCAAATCGATCCGATTCGTTCTTTTCTATATAGAACACAAGAGAGAACTTATGACCTTGCAGATGGAGAGGGATTCAAACCCCTGGTATTCCTATCAATACTTCGGTTTTCAAGACCAACTCTTTCAACTGCTTAGACATCCATCCTAGCTTCAAAAGAATGCGCTAGCACTCGCTTATCCGACAACTACCACCACTGGCACTGACTACCACTACGAATGAAATACCGTTGTCAACTCACCACATCGTTAGTACTCACCAAAGGAGAATCATAACTATTTCGTTATAGTACCTCCTGACCCCCCAGTGGACCAATAGTAAAACAAGGTTTAAAAGTTACAATGTTAGGGTAGAGGTCTGGGGGTTTGACCAAAAACACACACCCTCATATCATACCTAAATTATTCCAAATTTCAACCCTCTCCTCCTCCAGCATAGCTACAAAATCCTTATCAAGGGTAACTCTATTTAAAACCCAGTTCCTTGCCTAGACAAATGCAATAGGTTTCTGAATACTTCAAAACACCTTAACATTCCTTTCTAATCAAATGGCCCATATTACAACAAAAAAAGGTCACTCTCCACATGCTCTTTTAACCATAGTAAAAGCACCATAGTTCTAGGTGCCAACAGATCCCCACACGATCTCATAAACGCTAGCTAAAACTAAAGATTTCCATGACAAAGTATCCCACACCTCACTTGCAAACCAACAAAGGACAAAGAGGTGATCAGCTGATTCACCTTCATGCATGTCACACAACACATCTACTCCGCAATCACTTTCCCTGTGTAAGAACCTGGTCCACCATAAGGTTCCGACCCCTAGCTAGGCTCCACCCAAAAAAACGAACTCGGTGGGGTTGAGGGCGCATCCATTCCAAACCGAAGTCCAAATAGAAATCATCAATGGCTGACGAACTAGAAGGCTATAGAAAGAATGAAGAAATGAAATACCTCTATTCTCCAAAGCCCAAATCATCCCATCCACCCCACTTTGTTATGCCCTACACTGCCCAATAAGGTCTAGAAAATCCACCAATGTATTAATTTCATTATCACTAATATTCCAGTTGCCATTTCTTGGTGCGATGGTAAAAGGCTTGGGCTGTCAACTGTGAAAACTCGGGTTCGAGTATGGAGAGCAGCCACTTTGTGAGTGAAAAGCCAAAGGTTAGGCCCGTATCCAGTCCACCGCTCCTAGCACCTTGTATATATGGGACCAACACCAGATAATGGCCTTTTTTTTCTAATATTCTTGCAAGTCTGAATGTCCCAAACGATATCACTGCCAACACATATTTACAAGTCAACAATCAAAGCTCCAGGATCAACAATAATGCTGTAAATGTCTTTGAATTGATCTTTGAGCATTGACGATCAGATCCAAACATTATCTGAGAGGAAAATCTGATCACCTCGACCTCAACAAAGTTGATATAGAGCACAAAACCTTTCTGACTGAGCAGACCCCTCTTCACCAAGTTAAGGCACTACTAGCTCTACTCATTATGCCCCGTATGTTGTTAATTACCCCACATTTAGAAAACAACACTTGGACCCATTAAACATTCCTTTCAACCCCTAATCTCCAATGCCATTTCCCAAGCAGGGCTTTATTCATCTCACATAATCTACGAATGCCAAGTCCTCCCTCTCCTTTTGAAAAGTGGCACTCCTTCCAATTTATGAGATGATATTTTCTTTCCTCACCTCTTTCCTCCCGAAGAAAATTCCTTCCATTTGTTCAAGCCTATCTATGACTGTCATTGGACATTTGAATATGGACATGTAGTGCACTGGAAAATTTGTAAGGGTTGCCTTAATAAGCACAAGTCTACCCCCAATCGAAAGCAACTTTCCTTCAATTTTCTTTCAAAATGCCCCACAACTGGATCCCACAACGAAGCATTTGCCTTATCCACATGAAGTGGCAAACCTAAGTAAGTGCATGGTATGATGTCAACTTTCCTTAAATTTTCTTTCAAAATGCTCCACAACCGGATCCCACAACGAAGCATTTGCCTTATCCACATGAAGTGGCAAACCTAAGTAAGTGCATGGTATGATGTCCACCATACGCCCCCCACCCCTCTAGCCGACACATCCAGAAGCCCCACATCCACTCTCACCACAAGAAGTCTTGTCTCTTGCAGATTTCACTCTCTGACCCAAAATAGCCTCATAGATTGTGGGTGTACTTCTCACACTCCACAATTCACTACTCGAAGCCCCACAAATTATGATAGTATCATCGGAAAATTGAACGTGAGTAATCGAAGGATCATTTCTAAATTCGAAAAATATACCAAACCCGAAGCCTTCTGCAGTAATCTACTAAGTGTTTCCCCCACCAAACCCTTGCCTCAGCCCCCTAGAGCTTTTAACATTGCCCTTAGGAGTTCCATTGATCAAGATTAAAAGCCAAGCCATGGTGAGAAATCTTTAAGGAGATGAAGCGGGCAGGTTTCCTGTTACAGCTTCCATGTGGAGCAGTTTAGTTTGACTAGGAGGCACAAGAGTGAGAAGACTGTTGAATCATGAGAGTGCATTGACTTTGTTTCCGTTAAGGATAACATTCCTTATTAAGTAGGAGGATTTAGTCCATGTTATTTAGCCTCTTTTAATTTTTGTGGGTAAGAATCATAGTTTAAATAGGAAAGTTTACTTTTAAATATTGCTTTATTTCAATAAAAGAGAACAGTGAATATTCTTAATGAAAATACTCCTCTTGAGCCTCTTGAAAATCAAAATCAAGCATTTTCATGGATTTGATTTTCTGTGGGTTTAGTTACAAACCCCTTCAGTTGGATGTGCTTTTTTTTCATACATTGGATCAAAGTGTTAACGGTAAGCTGTTTTTTGTGTTTTATTTTCTTCCTTATATGATCTTCTTCCTCTTTTCTCACATTAATTCCAAAAGAACAAAATGGACAGATGGCTACAGTATTCATGAATGATATATAAATTTAACGCACAAGTTATGCATGATATTTTTTTACTTAATTTAAAGTGTCAAGCATCTCATTGAGATGCCAATTAAGAGAGTGAACTGCTGGTAACTTTTGAGCTTTATAAGGTAAACACTGTTGATATTTAACAATTTTAGAATACATAGTTTTGTTTCCTAACTCCCTATTAGAAATTTAGTATAATATGACCTGGAAAATAATTTGAAACACAAATATGATGGACCAGACAGCTACAGCATTCAGGAGTGATGTATATATTCAATGCATGGATTTGCATGATGTTCGACTTTGTTTAAAGTCTCATGCATCGAAAGAAAAACAGGGGTGGTTTCCATAATATCTGTGCTAAGTTATCGTCCCAATACAATGGGTGACATTCAACAATTTTATCCCTTTGTAAACATGTCGAATGTAGGTATAGAATCATCATGCCCCACCGAGTAAATACCACCAAATCAATCATCTTGGCCTGGGTAATGGAGAACCCAATCTAGTTCCCCGGTTGTCCATATGTAGATTGGGCATCCGCTGCTTAATCTCAATTTTTAAGTAGATCATAATACAATCTAATATTAAATCTACAACCAGGTATAAGAAACAGGATATATATACAGGTTAATGGTATGTGCATGTTTGCTAGATCAATAAAGCTAAAATACATATATATATATATATATATATATATATATATATATATATATATGTATTTTAACACCAACAAATATGGTCTAGCTAGATAAATATAATGTAAAGAAATAGGTGGGAAGTTCTCTTACAGTTTGTACCGCCAAGAATACAAGGATAACATCCCTCGCCACAAAAATTCTGAATTTAATTTTACGCCAAGAGTAATCCTCCAGCAACTCTACTCGAAGATGGAATTGCGCCTTGCAAGTAGTGCAATGTGAAAAGGCAAAGCCTTCCTGGGGCCAAAAACCCAGAAAGCGGTTGCATCAGCTTAAACTGACTTCTAGATGTTATTATTTAAAGGTTTAAATGCGTAACGTCTATTTAATTCAGTATCGTTTTCAAATAATTGGAACTCTGAGGAAGAAAAGATGCCTTCACTGAGCGCCAATGATCGAGGCATGAACGGTGAACAAACTGTTGGGTGCCTTTGCACATGCATGGAGATATCAATTCCTCATCTACACCAAAAGAACACCAACACTTAGGTTGCAAGTGACAAAACTATATGTTCAAACTGTATTGACTGTGATTGCTATTTCCATTTACATCTACAAAAACCTATCTTACAAGATAAAAATACCCAACTATTCAATGTCAACTGGACCCAAATTATAGCAACAAGCACAAATGACCCCAACAAACTACATAAATCTACAAAGGAAAACATAAGACTCTGCAGAAAGGTGTGTCTAGAAGGTTATTGCTAGAAGTTGATTGAAAAATTATCTTTTTTTTTTTTCTTACATTTTTCTGATTTATTTATCATTTTTTTTATTTTCTCCATATACTTTAAATTTACTATATTTTTAAGACAAAAGTTCAAAATTTTTTGAGGCCTTTCTCCTTTAAAAACACTAGTCTTCTTGACCTTCATCTGCACTTAAGTCTGCATCACATTTTCACAATTGACAAATTACCAAGGTGTGAGGTGTATGGACTGCATAGATGTCACATGTTTGTAGATAGTACAGTTCTAAAAATCTTATTCTTAGCAAATTAGCATATTCCTCTCACTTTGGGATCGGGCAAGTCTTAGGCACTTGGTGTAATAAAAGTAACTTAGTTTCTACTTTCAGTTGCCACAACTACTCCTTCCCATTGTTTCTGGTACATTGCGGCATAATTCATACATTGTAAATAAACGAAGCAGCAACATGTAGTCATCTTCTAATGCTATAGTTGACCAAGTTCAATCAAGAAATGTGTAGATGCAACATCGTGCTCATTTGATCTTAACAGGAGAAATTCACAAATCCATGGCATCTTCTAATATTACAGCTGGCCAAGTCAATCAAGAACTGCCCCGATGCAACATTTGAGCCTCCTTTTTTATCATAACACTTGGAATTCACAAATCCATGGTATCCCCAATGTTACAAATCTTTAGTACAAATTTAGAGGCAATATCACAATGTGTAAACTTATCATTTTATTAGACTTAAGTTCGCAGGTTGATTTCCGATTCGATTGTTGACAGAACTGATTTCTGTTGTGCACTATATAACCTCACATTGAATTCATAGAAAGAGACAAAATAAAAGCAATTTTCAACATGAATCAACAAATTTATTTCACCGAAGATTAAAACTTGATAACAGCGAAAATCAAAATCACCTGGTTCAGCATCATATTCGAGGCAGATACGGCAGCAAACAACCGACCCGGCTTCGATTTCTTCATCTTTTATCTCGATCGAACTCGGTGGCAACAACTCATGGTTCCCGAGAAGTGGATCCGAATCGCTCGGGTTCCTCTCTCCCGATGGCTCCAGCTGTAATTCCCCTTTCATCTGAAACGAATCTCGAAAACCTTGTAAAGGAATTAAAGAAAGATAACTTTTTTAAAAGAAAAAAACCCCTTAAGTTACCTAAATTAATCGAAAAAGGAGGAATTACCGAATGGAATCTCAAAAATCAACAAAATACAGAGCAACTCGTAACGATTCTAACGTCGATCTACAGATAAACCATTGAAAAATAGTAAAATAGCGCAGACTACGAAGAAAAAGGAGATAAGCTGAAGGAAAAATTACCTGAAGAAACTGTACAATTTCAGAAGAATCAGACAAAGAAGAAAAAGAAGAAGACGAGAGTCCGTAACATAAAAGTTATCTTTATAACACGCGGATAGCGTACGATACGCGCCAAATGCTTTTGTTTTGCTATCATGCGCTTTTGGACCGTTTATCTGACATGATGGTGTTTTTAAGCTCATACAAGAATTCTTATTTGTACAGGCACATACTAGATCCGAACTCTAGCATAGTCTGACAGTCTGTCTGATAAGCTCTGAAATCTCTCGTAAAATGCAGGCGAGTGGTGCGCGGATCACGCTCCGCGTATTTGTTTGGCGGTGGGCCCGTGTATCACGTGGCCCACCATGGTTGGTAATGCGCAAAGTGGAAGACAATCCTAATGATAGGATTCATTAAAAATTACATATTGTGTAATCTCTGCCGTCTGATCAATAGTATGAAACCACTAATGATCAAATCGTTGATGACAATTGAATTTTATTGGTGAATCATTTTAGTAGAATATTAATAAGGGAGCCATTTACTTGCACCCTGAGAGTTGGCCCTTGCACCGAATTCAAAGAAAGACTTTGTATGCTAGGGACCTCCGACATGTAAAAAGGTAATCTAGGCCGTTTGATTTGAAGTTTATGATCTATAGATTTCCCGTGCATAAGATTAGAGCGAAAAATGATATTTATTATATGATCTATTGTAGTCAACTACTTATTAAGATAATATCATTTGATTACATTTAGTGACATGCTGAAGATTATATTTTGTGTTAATCTTTTGCCGCTAGTATCTTTAAATCATAACCTTTAAATCAATCGGCATTGTTTTCACATGACAGAGGTCACCAAACTTACAAGTCTTTCTTTTAAATTTGGTGGAACAATCAACTTCCCATTAGTGCAAGAAATGGCTCCCTATTGATAATGACAGATATAGGGTTGAGAGAGCTCAACTGCGGGCTAAAATGGAGAACTCATCGTCCCTCTTTTCAAGCCATGTGATAGACATTTTTTTAGCATTTAAAAAAAATAAAAAAATTCAGGTAAGGTTATTCTCACCCGTTTATCAAAAGTACCACATTTCATAGACAAAACTTGTTAGAACAATAGGTTCGAATTGCAAAAGAAGATAAAGATCGGAATAAAATATATGCTGATCCGGTTTGAGGCACGTTAAATATCGTTGTCTTTAAATCGAGATTTGCCCCTACCACTATGATCTAGTGGTCACCAAAGGTTACTGACAAATCGGTTCCAGGATACAACGAACCGGCAGTGTATCCGTGTGATCAGATTTGGTGAATCTGATCACGCAACCAGAACACCAAAAAATTAAAGCGAAACTTTGAGAAGGAGAAAGCTTAAAGTCGCGGAGAAGAAATTTGCGAAAATATGCAGTATTACAAATGAGGGGTCTTGGAGCTATTTTATAGATAAAACAGGTGTAACCGAACGAACATATCCGTAGCATATAACTGAACGGTCGGAAAAGACATATCCGTTTAAAATTCAAATGGGCGGTTACACACTTATTCAAAAGTTTAATTAAATTACCGTATCGCCGCACGCATTACTGCGTACTGCGTCTGCGTGCTAAATCCGTCCGACCCGACGGGCTAAGCGATGTGGCGTATGTGTTGATAGGTTGTATGGCGGTGGAAGCTACAAAATTCGGTGCCCCCTGGGTGAGGGTTACAAGCCTTGAGCGAAGACAAAGATATATAAGCCAAACTCAAAAAAGAGTTTACACGATCGTGAGACAAATCTCAATTTCAAAAACTTATTTTTTAAAACCTTTAAAATATCCAACAAAACTTATTTGAATTAGACAATGGAAATTGGTTTTGCTCAAATCTTCCTCACAATGAATCTTAAGATCATGACACGCCTATCATACAGTCAGATGTTGATTCCATATGGCTCACGTTATTAAAAGTGAAAAGTCAAGTCCTTTGCTTAAGATTTAGGCCACTTTTGGGGATGAGTGCCAAGTGAAATCAATATCTGATGCGTCATGATCTTAAGATCTATTGTGAAGAAGATTGAAGCAAAAAAATCTCAATCGTCTGAATCAAATCAGTCAATTATTCATATTCGTGAAAACACTTTACTACTTACTAAAAGCAAGTGAGAAGAGCCATGCCCACTTTCTTTTGGTTGAATGAAATTTATTCAACTAGCTAAACATTATTCGAAACCAAAAAAGTTATAGTTACAAGAGGGATCAATCTATTTCATTTACGATATTAAGTTATAGCTACACCGGGTATCAAACCATTTCATTTAAGATTTTTAATATGGACCATTTCTCATATCTAACATATGATTTATACATAGGACATAATCCTATGTATAATCCTTCGTCGGGTATAACTTTTGAGTTATACATAGGACATAATATGTTTTGCTGCTTAGAAAACTTGAATCCATTAAAACGGTGCTACGTCGGATTACATAACTCAGAAATGAAGAGATGAGGAGAGTCGATCCCTAGATTTAAGGGAGGACTCTTGTCACTGTCATTTAAAGATCATATTTGTCTTTAAGGAAATTTGCATTTTCGGTCTTACAAATTTGCTTATTTGCAAAAATGGCCCTATAATTTGAAATTGTACAAAATAAGCCAGTTCCAAGCCAAGCCGTTTCTATTTCAGCATCCACCTGTTCTTATATATATATATACACGTTTATTTATTATTTTTTTTATTATCTATCTTTTCAGTTCTGACTATAGTAGCGATCGCTTATAATTGCGGGTCGTGGTACTCGATATTTTAAGTGCTATCTTGGACGCTATTTTACGATAACGGACGATATTATATGATTGCGATCGCTAACATATGATAGATTTTAGGATGCGAAGAAAAAAAAGAGATTACTGTATTTATTAGTTAGTGATCTGTCACAAATATAAGAACATAAGACATAAGTAAAAAAAAAAAATTACAAAACTCGCTAACATACCACTATCTTAAAATTGCGGTCATTTATAAAAAAAAAAATTCTTTTTTTTTTTTTTTTTATAAAATATCGCCCGCTATCCTAAGATAGCGGCCAATATTTAAAAAATATATATATATTTATAAGTATAGCTGCCACTAACATACCGCTAACTTTAAAAATATATATATATATATATATATATATATATATATATATATATATTATTTTTATTTTTATTTTTATAAGATATCGGCCGATATTATAAGATAGCGGCCGATATCTTATAAAAAATAAAAATAAATTTTTTTTTTTTTTTTTTTTTTAGTTAGCGGTATGTTAGCAGCCGCTAACTTATTAAAAAATTTTATTTTATTTTATTTTATTTTTTTAAGATATCTAAAATACCAGCCGATAAGTTATAATATCGGCTGATAACTTATAATATCGGCCGATAACTTATCATATCGGCCGATAACTTATAATATCGTCTGATATTATAAGTTATCGGCCGATATGATAAGTTATCGGCCGATATTTTAGATATCTTAAAAAAAAAAAATTTTTTTTTTTTTTTTTTTTAAGTTAGCTGTATGTTAGCGGCCACTATCTTAAGAAAATAATAATATATATATATATATATATATATATATATATATATATATATATATATATATATATATTTTAAGTTAGCGACTATTATCTTAAGTTATCGGACGATATAATAAGATATTGGCTGATATTTTAGATATCTTTAAAAAAAAAAAAAAAATTTTTTTTTTTTTTTAATAAGTTAGCGGCCGCTAACTTATAATTTTTTTTTTTTTTCAGTTAGCGGTATATTAGTGGCCGCTATACTTATAATATATATATATATTTTTTAATATCGACCGCTATCTTAGGATAATTGGCGATATTTTAAAATATCGGTTGATATTTTATAAATAAATAAATTTTTTTTATATAAATGATCGTAATCTTAAGATAGCGGTATGTTAGCTAGTTTTTTAATTTTATTATTTTTTTTTTGTTTACTTATGTCTTATGTTCTTATATTTTTAGCAAATTACTAACTAATAAACACAATAATCTCTTTTTTTTCTTCGTACCCTAAAATCTATCATATGTTAGCGATTGCGGTTATAAAATATCGTCCGTTATCGTAAAATAGCGTCCAAGATAGCGCTTAAAATATTGAATACCACGACCCGCAATTATAAGCGAGCGCTATTATAGTCAGAACTGAAAAAATAGACAATAAATAAATATATATATATATATATATATATATATATATATATATATATATATATATATATAACGAAAAAACAGGTGGATGTTGAAGTAGAAATGATTTGGCTTGGAGCTGGCCTATTTTGCACAGTTTCAAACTATAGGACCGTTTTTACAAATAAGAAAATTTGTAGAGCCGAAAATGCAAATTTCCCTCGTCTTTAAATAATCATACACCATTAAGAGAGGATTCTTTTCACACTCGTAATCTTAAGACTCGTTGTTTGAAAATTTGGAATTAAAAATGATCTCAATTATCTAATTCAAAGTTGTGAACATTATTCACACATGAAAATCTTGATTATAATGAAAAAATATTTGATTGCAAATAATGATATAGTTAAATTCTTCCTATTAAAAGATGTGACATGTTCAAATTCTGATTTCTTTTATGTGAGAAAGGGTACCACGACTCTTAATCATCATAGACTACATCATCCTTTTCGAGCTCAAAGGGCCCCTTCTTGATTCAATCCATAATTGTTCTTGATTATATGCATAACTCTGACTGGTTTGGATTAGCTCTTAGAAGAGCAGCCATAACTCTTTGCTTGCTCTCCGTCAGAGGAGATAAAATTTGTTCTAGCAGAGAGCAGGAATAGAGCAATTTTATAACTTTATCAAATAGCTCCTTATCAAAGTAAATGAGGCGAGGAGTTGTGTTAGCAAATATAAAAATAGTTCCCACTGGAGCAAAAGAACTAAATAGTTGCTCTTTAGCCCAAAAGAGCTAATCCAAACACAGCCTTAGTCATTAAACCTACATATTCTCCTACTATTGTTCAATCAAATACATGGCCGAGCAAGGCTAGATCTATTTTGGTATTGGGTATGAGTTTCATTCCTCATTCTCGTCCATTTAATTCTATATATATATATATATATATATATATATAATATTTATTAAATACATTTTTCTTACTACATAAAGGTTAACTAGTAAAATGATTTGTTCATTTTTAGGGCTATGGATCATTTGTGACGAAACCTATTTGCTCAATCATACAGTTTGATTGACATATGAACAGTGGCGGAGCAACATTGCTCAATGGGGGTTCCAGGATCTCCTATTACAAGTTTTTTTTTTTTAAGTCTTTTAAGTTCAATTTTTTTAGGGGCAAGATCTTTTAATAAGGATCCCCCAAATCCCAAACTTCTTAGAATATTTTAAAAACTTTATTTTTTATCCACAAATTTTTTAAACATAAATAGACTCTCAAAATTCTCCCTCGGTTCCAGCCACTCTCTATTCTCCAATCTCTATCTCACTTTCTCACAATCTCTCTCTCTCAAGACTCTCTCCTCCACTCCCAAGTCCCAACGTCCCTCTGTCTTCTCTCTCTCTCTCTCTCTCTCTCTCTCAAATCTTAGCCACCCATTTCTTTCTATGACATCTCATTCACTCTCCGATCGCTAAAGCCAAAATCTTAGATTGTCGTCGATTTTTCAGTGAAGTCAAAGGTATGCTATAATTATAATTTTTTAATAAAAATAAAAGTCCTAATTTATTATTTGGGTTTTTTGCATATACCCCCTGAGATATGCTGATATTGCATCAAACCCCCTGAGTTATGGGTATTTATTCTGCAGCCCTTACTTTTGTGTTTCTGTTTCATATACTCCCCTGCCGTTAACTAGCTTGTGAGTTTATGAACAGAATGACTATTTTGCCCTTAATGAAATAAATATTCTAAAAATACCACCATTCTAAAAGGCCCTTCATTCATCTACATTTACAAGTCATGCCATTGTAGTTTACCACCATTACAAAAGGAGTACCTTTAAATCCACCCACAAAATCTTTGAGTTCAGCCACACTGAAACACATCGATTGCATTGAATCAGACGATGGAGAACGTTTATTGTCCCGATCTTTCATGAGATCGATCTTTAGATCATGGGTGTACCATCAGACGGTCGATTTTTTATTTCATGTGGTACATACCCATAAAAGTGCCCTTAAAATCAATTTTAAGCGTGTATGTGATGTTAAGGTCACTTTTCTAAAATGTGTGCCACATGAAATAAAGCACTGACCGTCTGATGGTACGCCGATAGTCTCAAGATCCATCGTGTGAAATATTGGGAGGATAAATGATCTCCATCATCCGATTCAATTCAATCAACGTGTTTCAGTGTGGGATTCGATGGCTGGATTTAAAGATACTCTTCTAAAAGGTCCTTCATTCACCCATCAGATTCAAGACCCATCGGATGGGTGATTCCCCCATCAAAGCATACCAATGTTTGGGCTAATAGTTAGGCATGCTCACGACCCAATTATTAAATGGGTGGGATCGGGCTTGATTTTTATGTCTAATTAAAGATCGGGCCATCGAACAAACACAACTACTTAAAAGGATAAATGGATGTGTTGGCCCGTGGCAAGACACGATCCAATTCGATCCAGGTTCGGACCAAGGCATTAGGCTCAATTCATAGTCGGGCCTCAGCCCGACCTCCTTTGATTATAAAATATTGAAGTGATCACTCAATCTACATATCATATATGTGAAACCTACGAGCCTAAGGCCTTATGTCTGGCTCGTTTAATTTCAAGCTTGAAGTGCTGTCTCATGCCCAGCTCTCAGGCTTTAAGGTCAAATATAAGTTGGGGAACTGAACTGACAAGAGCAACCTGTTGATAGCTCTAATGAATGGGCTCATTGGGCCTGAAATTTTTTTGACAAGCCATCCGATCTAGGAGAGATGGCTCAGTTTGGTTGTTGTCATGTAGGCTCCTCATTTTTTTACCAGGCCGGGGCAAGGCTCGACTGAAAGCAATCTTGTCTAGTTGGCCCCTGACCCAACCCAATTTAAACTGTGTGGGGCATAAAACTGGCCCATTAGCTTGGGTTCAAAGCACCCAACTGGACGAATAGATGAGTATTTGGCCAAACGTTGGTATGCTTTAATGGGAGAATCACCCATCTAATGGGTCTTGAATCTGATGGATGAATGAAGAACCTTTTAAAAGAGTACCTTTAAATCCACCCACCAAATCTTTGAGATCACCCATGCTGAAACATGTTGTTTGAATTGAATCGAATGATGGAAATCATTTATCCTCCCAATATTTCACACGATGAATCTTGAGATTATCGGCATACCATCAGACAGTCAATGTTTTATTTCACGTGGCACATATCTTAGAAAAGTGACCTTAACATCACGTGCACGCTAAAATTGATTTTAAAGTCACTTTTATGAGTGTGTACCACATGAAATAAAAAATCGACCGTTTAATGATACACCCATGATCTAAAGATCGATCTCATGAAAGATCGGGATGATAAACAATCTCCATCGCCTAATTCAATGCAGTCAATGTGTTTTAACGAGGTTGAACTCATAGATTTTGTGGGTGGATTTAAAGGTACTCATTTTAGAATGGTGGTAAACTATAATGGCATGGCTTGTAAACTTTAATGGCATGACTTGTAAATATAGATGAATGAAGGGCCTTTTAGAATGGTGGTACTTTTAGAATATTAGTTTCGTTAAGTGCAAAATAGTCATTCCGTCCATAAACTCATGGCTAGTTAATGGCAGAGAGGGTATATGAAATAGAAACACAAAAATAAGGGCAGCAGATAGGGCTCTCAATTGGTCATGCTAGCCCGAATTTTGGCCTACATCTGGCCCGAAAAAAGTGGTATTTTCTATTAAGCAAACCTAACCTAGTATCCGAATTGGGCTAAGCATGTTGCAACTCGAATAAATTTGGGCCGAACTTGGGTTGAGTGTTGCAACATCCGGCCCGCACCTTGCCCGGATATTTTATATATATATTACTTATATTTTTAAAATTATAAATTTTTTTATATAGTTAAATATGATTTACTTAAATGCCTTGAGATTAAACCGTTGAACAATTTAAATTTGGGGCATTTAAGTCAAAAGCACAATAACCTTGTGCATAAATTTTTTAGCTATACAACTTAGATGACTTGTTAATAGATTTTCAAGCAATCGTTGTCCGTTATAACCATTATGTAACAAGTTAAAATAAAATATTTGAATAAAATCGTGTACTTGAGTCTCTATAATAGTAATATAATTATTTAATTAATTTTTTAACTGTCTTCAAACTTTTAGTAGAAAAAAAAAAATAACCCAACCCAATTTTATTAGAAAAACAATCCCAAAAAATAGCTTAACCAAAATTTTGAAAAAAAAAATAGTTGAAAAAAAGTCAAGAAAAACACCCAAGCCTCAGGCCAGGCTTGGGTTGAGTACATCGTAGCTCGGGTTAGGGCCGGGGTGAAAAAATTGGGAACCCGGGCCAGGTAGATTAGGGCCGGATTAAATCCCAACCCGGCCCTAATCCGGCCTAATGAGAGCCCTAATTGCAGAATAAATACTCATAACTCAAAGGGGTTTGATGCAATATCGACATATCTCAGGGCAGTATATACAAAAACCCTTTTATTATTCAAAGTATAATTATTTTTAGAGATAATGGCTCCTAATAGACATTCATACATGAAATAATATTTAAATAATCTTTTACCATTAAATTAAAAATTTTGATCTCACACTATCGAAGTATTCTTTATTATTATGACATGTGACATACATTTAAGGGATCTCTCATTAGAAAAATTCTGGCTCCGCCACTGCATATGAACCAATCATATAAGTGGGCTTATGATACAAACCATCTTATTGTGCAATGCAAATAGAATAGGCATTAGATGCACGGGGACACATCACCTATGGTACACGGGTCTCAACTCTAATGGTTCGGCCCTAAGATTATGCCAGCAAACGTTTTTTACATCCGAGCTATCAAATGGATCCTTAAACAAGCAACGGTTCATATCGAAGCACACAGAAAGTAACAAATTTTGGGCTAAGTCTCACCCAGTTGTTGGTATGGAATACATAACTTGAGATTATATAAGTTGCACAACTGATCTGGCGGCTTTAAAATATGTTCTATAAATTAGAAAAAGGAGGGTTCCTTTAAGAAAAGATAGACCCACATCGGCTGTATAAAAAGGAAAGAGGATGGCAGTAGCTATAAAATAGAAGTGAAAATAGGGCTCTGGCATACTTACCTGGACGGGGTCAATCGGTGATCAAGAAGGCCGATGGCCTAGGATCGCTGCCTCCATTGCACTTTGGAGGAGAGCTCTCCTCCCATCTCCTTCAAATATTTATTAAGTAAAGATGGTTATGGTTAGTATGTTTTATGCAATGGTATTGTTCTGTTAAAATATCCTGCATATTATTTTAAAGGTATAAGAAAGGGTTAACTATAAGAAACCAGTTATTCATTGGGTGGGATGGCCGAACGAACCGGGAATTCCAGTAGTGGATATAGATCAGCAATTAGCAAATATCCTGCAGATAAAATTTTTACAAAATATTATTTTAAAGGAGTAGATAAAATAGTTATCTTTATTGGAAACTTACTCTCTCTCTACTTACCAAAACTTTTTTTAACAAGGCAATAACTAAAATAGATATTGAGCTTAAAATGAGATTTTAGCTATTCAAATTTAGCTATATTGCATAAGTGCCCTTTCTTATAGGTATTTAATTCAGCCCAACTCTCCTTACCATCATTTAAACGCTCAAACGGTGTTTAAATGATCTTACAGTATCAATAATTTAAGATGCAACTGATCCGTACCATCAAAGTGATAGACCATAGAATGACATGCAATGAGCCGAAAAATGATGTTTTAGGGACGTTTAAACGATCCAAATTGTGGATTTTAATACCAACTATTATTTTCAACTTTAATGATTGATATTAAAGTTCATCAATCGGATGGTTCACATCTACTTATAAGCATGTTTCTTTAGGCTGAAACATGTTCCAATGATGGATTTCCACTTGAACGATTTAGATTGATTACAGCTGTTTACCACATGACATAATGATTATCACACTTCAATAGTGTGAGATTAACAATCCGACTTTAATGGTATAAGATCATTTAAACACTATTTTGGAGTTTAAATGTAGGTAGGAGCCATTATTCTTATTTAATTATTATTTTGAAAATGAAGGTGCTGCTTCCTTTCCTTGTGGTTATTTAAGAGTAACTTTGGATTATCGCCCGATTAGCATTCCTCATACACTGACTTAGACCCACTTCAGCGTATATATTATTTTTGGGCAAGCAAGGACTAGCTGGAAACTTCATCACTGAAGAAACTCATCATGCGTATGCAAGTGGTTGAGACGTTGACCCGTAACTGCTTGGAGCCTCATTCAGTTAACCGTTGAATGGACCGGCCCCTGGTTTGAACCAAAGTCACCAAGCTGGGGTTCGCAATTTATACGCTGAGGGCAAAAATTCATAATTCAGGAAACCAACAAGATCCAAGGCTATGAAATCACCATGTGTTCCATGTGATTTGCGGCTCATGCTTTCAAGATATATGGTTCAAAAGATGGGATCAAAATCTTGTCTTAGTCATTTAATTCCAAGTGGTCAAAGGCCATCTAAATTTAAAAGAGATAAATGGTAGACAGCCAACCACCCCTATTAGTCTGATACAGATTATTTCATAACTGTCCACTTACTACACTAATTGCCACATGTTTATGAACAATCCAAGTTATCAAGATGGTGATTACATTAATAAACGACAATAAGCCTAAAAATCGTATTCATTAGTGGATTTGAACTGTCCGATCTATGCATGTTAAATAGACGGTAGTTCATATTTTTAATAATTAAAAATTTTAAATTAAAGTGCATTCTCAACAATCAAAATTAAAGTGCACCAATCGGATGGTTCAACTATTCTAATAAGCGCAATATCTTCGCTAACACGCGTCAATGATGGATTATCTGTTTGACATACTTGATGGATTTAACATGATTGACACTTGGCTAAAAGGTCGACGGTCATGACACAATCTATTTACAAAGAATTCCTCCTCATTTTGAAAGTTCCGGGGGCACACCCTCAAGTTCCTAGCTGGCTCAGCACCTGCTTGTCGCAAAGTCACTATCTAAATATTTCACATATTTCATTCGAAGGGAATCACCACCATCATATAAGATGATCGGTAACTTGATGAAATATTTTACTGTTCATGTTTGCACCATTAGATTCACAATGGTAATGGATCAACCTTGTGCACAAGTCTCTGACAAGTTTGGGTGCCTCGGACCCAAAAGGTGGCTACCTCAGGCCCTCAAATCTTAAAAGTCTTTATCATCTAATTGCTTAATATAATTTTTAATGTATAAAAATATTGAAACAATCTAATTATTTAATTGATTAAATAATTGTTGTTGTTTTACTTTTTACCAACAGGTTGTGGGTTTAACTCTTCTTGGGTTCAATATTTGCATATTTTTAATGGGTCTTAGTCGGATCGGTGCTAGTCATTGGTTAGGTCACTGGCCTCATTGGGCCAGGCCGACCATATGTATTGACCCAGTCTCTAGCCTAATTTTGATGGGACCATATTTGTTTGACCAAATCTTTTATATATAGGATACCTCTAAACGCGCCCACGTCTTAGACCCCTTGAAAAACATTGATTCCTTCGAATGAGATGATGGAGTTCGATTTTCATACCTATCTAAATAGATCTTTAAATCATGGCCCACCTATCAGACGATCAATTTTTATTTTATGTGTCACAAATCCTCAAAAAATGCCCTTTCATCATATAGCACACATCACACTCAAATGTGATTTTATGGCCATGCTCTTGGGATCTATGACATATTGAATCACAAACCGACAATTTAATTGGTGCACTGTGATCTCAAGATCTGTTGAGTGAAAGATATGGGTGAAAAGTGATCCGTCATATGATTCGAAGGATTTAATAGTTTTCAAGGAGTCTTGGATGTGGGCATGTTTACAGGTACCCTTATATATGTGTACAAAATTTTCTTATTAAATGACTTTAAATTAAAATAGCAATTTCAGACTCGTTATAGTAACAGTTTTTGCAAATGACCTGTCAATCTTGATCTACTCGATGAGAATTATCGAATGAACCTATTTTTGAAACTTTTTAAAACTGTTAAAGTATTAAAAAATAGCTGTGAAAGATTCAATGACAGTGAAAGTAGTAAAAAATGTTAAAATGTTATTAGTTGGATTACTTGATTTGTCGTATACAATTTACCATTTAACTTTTCTCTTTTTGTGTTACATTTTTTTTAATATGTACTTTCGTTAATTTGTTAATTACACTTTTTAATTTTAAACAATAAAATGAAATATAAAGATATTTGTACTATAAAAGTAATAAGAATTATTTTATTTGTTAAAAAAAGAAAAAAAATTGTGGGAATTTTTTTAAAATATGTTAATATAATAGAGGGCCTCATTTTAAAAATTCGGCTTGGGACCCCAAAATTTAAAGGCCAGCCTTGTGTCACTCATCTGGCGCTCAGCCTAAGATTTATCAGCCTGGCAAGCTTATAAATCTCAGTCCCTTTTCTCACATGCAAGACGGGACATGGTTCACAAACGATATTTTTCCACAAGCACAGCAAGTCGCTTAGATCATATAAATTAAAAGAGTGGATTCCAGTCTTCCCTTCACACGAGTTCCCCGCCAGATCCACCAATCATTGCCAAACTTAGGGGTTACTCCTGCCACACGTTACCTTAAGTCAAGCATATACTCCAAACTTGCATTTGGGTTTGAGCTGATGTAGGGCAACTGAACTGCGTATAATTTTAAGAGGGACAATTATAAACGATGGATACTTTTTACAGACAATGTTGCAGACAGCTCACGTGGCGCAGCGTGACTGGCTGTAGTTGGGTCTCACTATTGTGCACCCAGTCACGTCACGCCACATAAGTTATCTATAATACTATATATAAAAATGATCTACTGTATAGGAGTTTATTACCGAAAATATGTACAGATATTTTATTCAAAAAGTTTTTTTTTTTCCCCCTATTTAGTTCACTGAATTCTATTTATCAAAATGTGCTAATACGGGAGCATTAGGTATGGGTCGCAATGGACTTCGTGGCAGACCCGACTCAAGGAAAGTTCAAGCTATAAAGCCCGAGGACTTAGCTTTACTTTAAGACCGAGATTTAAAACCGTCCTGGCTTGGGCTTAAGCCCCTAAGCCCATGAGGCTCTCATAGATGATATGAATATTGAGTCTCACTTGTAATATTTTTGACAAAAACTCTTACAATGATTTTTTTTACTTTTAAACTCTGGACTTTCTTGAAAATAGAAATTAACATCTTATTAGATATTTTCAATATATGAGTTTTTCTGTTTTTTTTTTTATGACTAAACTATTTTTTGTGAACAAAGAAGTAATTTACTAATAAACTGATCAGCCGGGGCGGGCTTGAGCTTTGAAAGTTTATTACAGGACAGGTTTGGGCTTACCATGAGCTTCGGCCGGTCTTGCACTAAGTTTAACTCCTCCAAGCTAGTCTTGGTTTTACCTTAGTCGGCCCAATGTGACCCCTAGCATTAGGTAAGACGTCCACACATCTCATTAGAGTTGATATCATGATACAAGATAATACTTCGACTTGGTAATTGTATCACTTTCTTAGATTTGTACCATCATGATTACCGATCAATAGGCGTGCCAGAATCTAAAAGTTTTTGGTCTTAAATATTGAGATTATAAAATATCCCCATTATTTTTATTTATTATTTATTTTATTTTATTTATTTATTTATTTATTATATACTTAAAAGCTGAGGGACAAGGGACCTCATCAGGCTACTATTAAAGAACAAAGCTAAATCACATACAACAGCAAGGAAAACCACTCAGCTGCTAAGAGAGCTTCGGCAATGCCATGATAGGGACCTCACCCTACCATTAAAATATCTCCATCATTTGAATAAAAGCAATTAAATAATATAAAAAATTAGTGGTTACCATGTAAATTCAACATATAATTAATGTTAAATAGCCTTTGGCTTAATGCCAACTCATTGAAATTTCACCCCTTTATGCGCATCACCTCCCTGTTTTTTCGTGCATTATTCTCTCTCCAATATCTGGCCCGCATTACTAAAATCACATTAATATTTTCAGAATGTGGTCTCATGTATTTTATTTTCTTCTCTGTATCCGTACCTTTCTTCTTCAATCCTTCATAAATCTCACGACCACTATTTGATGATATAATTTAATCAATTCATTTGGATTATAAAAATTGGGATACTCCTAAAAGAGGCTTTAAGGCAACGCTAATGATTTTATACGTGACTAAGTGGGACTGACTAACTAACGCAAAACAGTTTTATTGAGACCAATTCTGGATATAGAAAAACCATGATGAAACTGTGTTTGATTGTAACTTGTAAGCACATCTATGCTCTCAGCTCTAGCGCAAATTAAGCACTTTAGCATTGGACTGTGTTTGATTGTAATTTTTAAGTATTCTTAGGCAGCCCACTTAAAATAGTAAGTTTAAATTGCTCTATTAAAGAAACTCAAATTCAGCTCT
This sequence comes from Chloranthus sessilifolius, assembly GCA_021018995.1. Taxonomy (NCBI): domain Eukaryota; kingdom Viridiplantae; phylum Streptophyta; class Magnoliopsida; order Chloranthales; family Chloranthaceae; genus Chloranthus; species Chloranthus sessilifolius. Next base: position 34,770,874 of record CM037590.1, read on the forward strand.
TTCACTCTCCGAAAGTGCTAAGAGCACTTACAACCAAGGTAACAAAATCGGTATCTGACTCGGGCATCGGTCTATATCGGCAGATACCATTATTGAGTTGGGAGAAACTAATACGTATTGCCAAAACACAGTCTCATACTAAAAGTGCCCTGCCCCATAGCATAGAGCTGCTCTTGCCTCCAAAGAGCAATCCTAAACAAAACCTTAGCTATTTCGGAGAGTGAAAGAGTTGAATTTGAGCATATATAAAAAAACTATTTAAATCAGCTCTTTTATGTGGGCTGCTCTTTGCCTCCAAAGAGTAATCCCATAACACAGCCTAAGCGTGCTCATCAATGTTCATTTAAGGTGTTCCACCGCTCTTAAACACCTTACCCTCCATCGTTTATGAAATCTTCGGACACCGTTGATATAAAATTTGTTTAGCGTCGGGCGTACAAGTTCTTAAACAAAGTTTGTTTAGCGTCTGGTGTACAAGTTCTTAAACAAAGTGTCAGGTGGATAAAATCATGACCCTCACATAATCTAGATTGGAGGGGTTTATTAACACCAGCTTTTTGGAGTTTTGGAGAAAGAATTAGTATAACGGTATAAGGTACCCGTACATAGGCTATGAGCCTACACCGGCTATATGTGATAGAGATCCATTGCCATGCCAAGTTGCCAAGTGCCAACCTAGTCAATGGACACAGCGTGTGAGCCGTGCATCTCGTCGACTCTAAGACGCTGCGTCGACTCTCAGACGCGTGCGGAACTGTAGATCCCTAAACGACTATACAAAAATACCAGTGGGAACGGGTACCTTTATTTACGCCCACCAAATCTTTGTGGGCACCTACACCAAAAACAATTGAAGGTACCATCTCACTCACACGGTCAATTTGTTATTTCACCGGGCACTCATGCCAAAAGGTGACTTGAGCGTAACCACATTTTTTTCAGAATGTGTGCTCGATGAAATTAAACAAAAATTATTTAATAATATATCATGATCTCAAAATTTATAGTGTGAAAGATTAGGATAAAAAATAATTTTCATCCTCTAAATCAATATAATCAATCATTTTTATTATATGTGCTCTTAAAGATTCTGTGAGTGCAAAGTAAGGAATCCAAAGACAAATGCACAAAAAATTGGCTCAAAGTCGTGTCGGAGTGGATTCCAGGAAAGCCCATCTTTGCTCACAAAAAGTGATGTTACTCAGAAAATTGACATTTTGACTCAATGCAAAACTTGCTCATACAAATTTAACTGGAATAAAAAATCAATCAAACTAATCATAAACTCATACAATAGATGATTAAAAAAAAAACATATTTCCTCTTTCAGACTCACTTCTTAACAGAGGGTTCAGAGGATTAATTGATGGGTACCATTATACTCACCCCTTCAGGCCGATTTCTCACCTCGCCTTATTCAGTTGGCATGTATTGACCACCTTTAATTCTAATAGTGGAGGTCATTTTTGTCCCCATCTTCTGCACAATGGATCTCTGGATCGTGGGCATACCATTAGACGGATGATATTTTATTATACATGATAGTATGACACACATCTCAAAAAGTGACACCCTAAAATCATATAACTCCATCACGCTGAAACATATTTTAGCATTACTTTTTGAGATGTGTGCCATGTGTAATAAAAAATCAATTGTCTGATATTCGCCCACAATCCACAGATTCAATGGGCAAAAGATCGGGACAAAAAATAATCTCCACCATCTGATTCAACAGCGGTCAATGCATGCCAGGTGGAGGAGGTAGGGTGAGGGTGAGTATATCGGTACCCTTAAATGATCATTTTTTTTTTCTGATAGAAACCTTAATTGATCATCTATTCATCTCCAAGACGACAATCAATCCCAGATTACCTTGCTAAACTTAGAAGGTGTAATTACCGATAATAAAGGACCATGTCAAAGTCAAACCCTGCAAAAAAAATAAAAAGCATAAATCCCTTCTTAATGATAAAAGATAAGGACCACAAGAGCAAAACACCCAAAATTTGAAAACTCGACCGAAGAATTCGAGAGAAAAAAACACACACACACAAAATTTTAATTTTCAATTTAATTTAATTTCATAAAAAGAAAAAAGAAAGATGCGAACGAAAGAAAGCTATGATCACCAGAATTTCAAAGAATAGAATAATAAAGCTATTTCATCACAAAATGTGGTTTGAATTTGAAGAAGGAAAAATTAAAGGACTACTTACTGTTGAAATTCTATATTGATTCCTGTAGCAGACCGATTGGCGATCATGGAAAATGTATTGCTGGAGAGGACCATGGTGGTTCCCTCTATAGAAGGCCGTGAATATGAAGAAATTGCCCGATCGACGATCCTGATTTGAATCGTCTGGCCTTCTATGCAAGTTCCCAAATCAGAACCACTGAGGCACCTAACTAAATATTCTCTACCACAAGAGGCACCATTGTCCCAAATCCCTTCCCCCGCTGATGCAAATAACATGTTCGCTGGAAATTGGCTGGTGTCCTCTCCAAAACATTCGGTAGCTATAAAAGAAATATGGCCATCGTTTTTTATTAAAGAAATATATATAATAAATAGAAATGGAGAAAATATGGAGGAGTTAGAAAAAAGAAGCAAACTGGGAAATTGATAACAGAAAAAGTCGATTTAATGGTATTTGGATTACTTACGTAAGTAGGGGGCGTCGTACTGGGCAGCAGTGCCAACGTCTGCCTGGGAGGATTTAATGAAAACCATCAAAAAACCAACGAAAAGAGGGAATAAAAGATGACGAACTTCTGCTGATACCATTTTTCTTTTTTGCTCCACGGGCGTGAATATGAGTTTCTCTGACGGAGCAATTTATGTGTCTGAGTTGGTATTAGGTGTAACCGTGTGTACACACGAGCTTGAGCGGAGCCATGTAAAATATTCAAACAAACTTGGGTGGTTAATTGATCACCACCCAAAATTATCTAAAATATTCAAACAAACTTTTTTCTATTATTTATTTTCATAACAAATATTTATTCTTTAATTTTTTTTAACTAAATCTTACAAATAGGCTCCCCCATCTATTTAGGTGCTCATGAACTTATTTTGAGAGAGATTTATATTATAGAGCTACGTACTCACATATATAGTGCACCAGTAAGGATGCACGTGCAAATACACGTTGATTGCAGGATTAGAAATTATCCCATCCCTTGAAAATAAAATTAAATTTAATGACTAAAATACACCTAAAATTTTTAATTAATATTTTTATATTTTAAAAACTTTAATTATTAAACTACTACGATATCCTTTAGCATATTTCAACCATATCATATTTTAGAACATATTACATGTCATATATAAAAATAAATTAAAGCAAATTAAGAGACATAAATAAAACAAAGACATATAAATATACTTGAAATTGGAGAAAAAATGATATGTTAATAAGAGACTGCAAGCTTAACGAAAATTTGTGTATGATTTATTTTATTTTATTTTTTCACCTTTTATTTATAAAATTTCAATGAGGAGGAGATATTTATTAGCCTTTATTTAGGAGAGAGAGTTATGTACATGAGAGAGAGAGAGAATTACAATTTGTATCATATATGAGTTATGGGTTAGTTTAGAGTCCTAGTTTAATTAGAAGATTTGGCAGAAACTATTTTTACTTTTATACAGTAGTAAGGATAGGCTCTAGTACAATTAATTTTAAAAATTAAGTAATTTATTACATATAACAAGGTTTGAACCTAAAACGTAACATTCACAAAACACTAAGTCTACCACTAGAGCAAGTCACTAAGATATGTGAAGAGTAAAAAAAACCTAATACATATATAATTTTACAAAGGCATCAAAATTATTAAATAAAAAAATGCCGGATTTTTCCGTTCATCATCAGGATATGTTCAACAGCTTCGATGGTCTCACGAGCTCCCTACAACGTATTGTGACATCATCCTACTCTTTGGAGGATGACGACGAGAATGTCGCTACCTCGTAGTCATTCTTCAAGAGAATTTTGAATTAGGCCAATTTTGTTGAAACGGCCTGATCGATATGCATATGATTTCCTTTTATTTCGTATCTAGTTTCGTTTGTAGATATTTTGTTTTTTTTAGCGTTTTGTTAGAAAAAAAAATTATACAAATTTTCAACATTTATTGATTAGATGACCACCCTATGAAAAAATCATGGCTCTACCCTTGCATGTAGAAAGGTCAGTATAGGGGTTAATCTACCTACACCAAGTGTCAACCTTTTAAGTTGAACAGGTATTTATGGGCGTCAATTAAAAGTTTCTATAGTTAAATACATTCAATTAAGATCTAATTTTTTTTTAATAATTTAAAATATTTATAAAATTTTAATAAACATTAAACTTACTTAAAATTAATGGCGGAGCCACGTTATCTGATTAGGTCTCCGGAGGTTTTAAAGGTCCTTTAAGGACCAATCTTAATGGGGCACTAGATGTCTTCACTCTTCACCAATCACAAGGACCCCCCAATTTCGAAGACTGTAATCTCTCTCTCTCTCTCTCTCTTCCTTTGTAACAAAGATAGTCCTGACTTATTGAAAATCATGTAATAAATTTGCAAAATTTCAACCCAAAGTGAAATAAAATTAAAAAATTGTTATAATTAATATATGGTACTATATTTAGCATATCGTGATATTTACATTAAATATGTGATTGCATCCTGATATAGCACTAAATGGCAAGAAAGGACATTCTCGACTGAATTTTTGCAGCTAAGCGTAGGTTGAAAAGTTTAGGTTGTGGTAAATTTTTTATAATCCAAGATTTTCCTTTTCAACCTAAGTTTCAAATGTTTTAAATACTGACTGCTTTGAAATAAACGGTGACAATTGTTTTAATCCCAATCTTTGGCACAATAGATCTTGAGATCATGAGCCTACCATTAGACGATCATATTTTTATTCAACGTGATACACATCCTAAAAATTGAGCATGATCCTAGGCATGCATCAAACTTAGATCTTGACTGTCATTTAAACACCACAATGGTATTTAATAGTTTTAAACCATCAATAGTTTAAGATGTTGATAATTTGAATCCCCAAAGTGATATATCATAGATTGAAGTGTAGCATTGTGACATCCTTAAATTCACACGCCGAATTAATGCACTCACTTGGATACATCACACTACATCATAAATCCATGATTATAATTAAATCAATTAATCTATAAAGATTCACATATAAATGTAACGGAAAAATAACTATTAAAAGCGCACACAAATTTATTTTTTTCCCATCATCATGAGAGCAATAGTAAAATATGAGATAACAACCTATTATACCTAATTTTATGTCCGCTCTTTAAATTAAATAAAACAGAAATCAGGCATAATCTATCATTAACATGAATTTGTTCATAAAAATAAATATGAAATAAATGTCTTAAAATTCTTCGTATTAGATAAAGAAAAACCTAATCAACTAAGCTTCAAATCTTTCTTCGCTCAAATATGAATTTCAATCAATTAACAACGCATCTACATCATCTACTCCATGTATAGTTGTACTCCCTGAAATTCTAAATAGAAGGTCAATTTATCAAGTAAATCGGTATGGGTCAAACATGATGAGACTAATAAAAAATATTCATAACTCAAACCAACTCATAAAATCAAGCAATAACAGAGATACATGTGACATAAATAATAAGTAAAATAGCATAATGAAACTGAAACATAATATTAAATCTAAATATAGCATTATGGCTTAGGTCTCTACCCTAATTTCATGTGTGATTATTTTAATTGTACATTTAATGCTCATAAATCGACATACATAATAGACATGATTATCTTTTTTTAATCATTATCTTAATCTTCTTTAATCCTTCAATAAGTATCTATGTTAACCTTCTTATAGCTTCTCTTCAGTTAAGTAATAAGCTTAAAATTAAAGACATTCTCATATCTCTTCATTCTTATTTTTAATGCATAGATGTATAACTTTTCTTACTTGTCATTCTTGTTTATGTTAATTTATTTAGCATGAGTTCAAAGAAATTCTATCGTAATCATAAAAATATTTTACTTTCATGTGTCATTTCGTAAATGTATGTTTTCACTTTCACGGACCCAATGAATGTACATATATAGAAAAACTAAAAATCAATAATCATGCAATAACTCTTTCACTTGCTTAGACTTAATATATTATAAACATATAATCTCAATCAATTCCTACATATTTTATGTTGTGCAAATCAAACATTCTAGGTTGTATGGATTCTAAGCAATAAAAAAAAATAAGGATGAACATAAATAAACACTTAAACATGATAATTAAACATAGGTAATATTTGAATAGAAATTCATTGCTTGCATAATGGATAAATTTTGAATTTTTTAAAAGATTTTGGATTCTAAACAGATTCTAGATTTTGAGCAGTTAAGATTACGGACCGATTACGAATTTTGAAAAGATTACGAATTACGCATGATTCAATTTCGATAAATTCGAATTAAAACGATTCTGAATTCTCCACAGATTCTAAATTCTAGATTTTGGACAGATTCTTGATTCTACACAGATTATGGATTCTAGACAGATTTTAGATTCTAGACAGAATTTCGTGATCAATCACGAAATCTTGTGTACCATCGAATACTCATGATTAAGTATAAAAATTTAACAATCTAACATAAAAAATATTCATTAAATGAAATAAATTCTAATTCTTATTTTATTTTTTTATGTTATCTATGTTTCCAATTAATCTTAACATGATTTCTCCATACCTCTAGTCTTCGCGTAAAATTGACGTAGCTTCTCTCCCTTGATCCAATCCGAAACTCTAATTCAAAATTCGATCGCACCATAAGCTCTTCTCGCGTTCTTCTAAGCCTTAAATTGAAAACTCTAAGGTTCCTATTCTAATTCTCCTTTTCTTTCTCTAGAATTTTCTCTCTTTCTCTATATGGTTATTAAGTTATAAGAGTTATGTAAAAATTCTGTGAATTAAAGTTAATCTCTATATCTATAATACTTTAGGGTTTCTTATTTAAGATATAACTTTATTTAGAATTTTTTATATGACTCTTAAGTAATTCTATGGGCCTTTAATTACTTAATGAGTCTTTAATTAATTATTGGGTCTTTTGTTAATTTACTGACATATTTTAAAGGTCTATTAAACATTACTAAACACACTCCAATTATTACTAACATATATTTAAAGACTTTAAGGTCTATTGATTATCATGGGTCATTATTAAATAACGTAAGTATTATTTTCATGTGCAACAATTAATTACATGTATCAAATTAATTAAATAAATAAATTATAATTATAAATCTAGCAAATAATTAAGAACTAAATAAACAAAAAATCTCACTCGTTACAAGCATGCCCAAAAATGGTGTTTTAGGGAGATTTAAATCATCTAATATGTAAACTATAATATCAACCATTCTTTTTTTTTTTAATGGCTAACATTATAGTTCATCATTTGGATGGTTCACAACCACTTAACCGCATGTTTCATTAGGGATAAGATATATTCCAATGATCGATTGCAACTTGGGCACTTTAGATTTATCATAGATGTGTGCCACATGGCAAGCTAATGTGACGAAACTATTACTATCTGATGTTAGGGACACCCATCAGAAAAATTCTAGCTCCGCCACTTCCTAAAACATAATTACACATCATAAGAAGTGTATTTTTTTTATTAAATTTAAATACTCTCTATTAATAAATATTTGTTTGAACTGTCGCTCTGCTAATATGGTCAAACTTGTACTCTAATTTAACATACTTTCAATTTATATAAAAATAAATTTAGATAGAAAATTAAATACTTACTTTTTTTTCTTTTGTTACGGTCATACAACAACCTCGAGAACCAAGGAGCAGACACACCGCACGCACACATATGTGACAATTGCAGAGCAAAGTCACTATAAAAATAAGGTGTTTCAGCAGCACTTGCTGTTAAGGCATTTTTTGGTAGTGACGTGACTAATAGCGGCAATTTTTTATAGCGACAAGCGTAATAACAGTTGTTTTTTGTTAATAGCGTCAGTTTTTGATTGCCGCTAATAGCCTTATCTTTTGTAGTGAGTCTTGTAAAAAAATGGGTGGAAAACAACGTGCAGGATGAGAATCGAGCCCACCAACTACTCCCCACGTTGGAGTGAGCCTAGCAACTGGGCTAACATCTCTTTGGTAAAAAATACTTACTTAAGCCTCTTACATTCATTGGATCAAAATATGTTTTAACTTAATTAATTATAAGATATATTTGTAAAATGAGGAGGGGAACATCCATGCTAACACCGCTTGTAAGTCTTAAGACTTAAGAGGGGTCCATGTGCCGCTCGAATCAAGGATCAAAATTCCAGATTTCGTTTTAGTTTTGTGGGGGACTAAAATTGAAATTTCGGCCAAAATTTTGAATATAGTACAAAAATTCCAAAAACTTCAGTTATCGTTTCGGTGGAGACTGAGACCGAAATTTCAGTCATTTCGGCTGATATTTTGATCCTTGCCTCGAACCATGTGGGTCCCTTCATTAGGCCTTCATAATTATTTCGCTCATCTCCCAAACTGTTGTTTGACTACTTTGGTGTTACACCCTCTAAACTAAATCATAAATGCGTAGGTGTTTGTTTAACCTAAAGGTCACGGTACAATCTAATTCCAAGTTTGGAAGCCAAAAGTAAAGCTACTTTTCTATGCTTCTTTTATGAAAAAATTAGTTTAGAAAAATATCCCTTGTTCTTCTAAAATTATAGATTTCTCCCCATAAGCATCATAAAATTTCATTAATTTGTGAGAAAATTGCAGACGGCAGGCATATTTTGTGCAGGTGGCTGACATGGCGCGACGTGACTGTCTTTCTCAACCTACATTGTTTGATACCCACTACACTTGCAGTCAACTGCATTGCGACACCTCAGCCACCTGCCCTTTGCCTACACTACCTGCCATAGAACAGTGTCCTTAATTTGTGTATAGGTCTGTTTGGGGAGCTGATTTGTACGAATTTGAAAGCTTATAAAACTCTATGATACAATGACACCAAGGTTACTATTGTTATGAGGTGCTTTTCATAATTTTATATAAATATATATATATATATATATATATATAAGTTTATGTGAATGATACCTTCATTTACAATCCAAGAATCTTCCCTCTCAACTCGCATTTCTTGTTTTTAAATTATTGATTGTTTTGAATTAGACGATGGAGATTTTTTTTGTCCCAACCTTTTACATAATGACTACAGATCATGAGTCTATCATCAAACACACAAATTTTGACTCTAAATGACACATATCTCAAGAATCATGTTTGATGTGCGTCATGATCATGTTCATTTTTTGGTATGTGTGAAAATTTGACTGTCTAATGATTGGCCTATTATCTCCAGATCTGTTGTCTGTAAAATAAATGAGAAATACAATCTCTATCATCCAAAACATTTGGCAATTTAAGTACGTAAAATGCGAATTGACAGGAAAATATCTTGGGATGTAAGTGAAGGTAACCTTTATATGTGAATTACAAAGCTCTTAAAATTATGACACTGACAGGTGATCAGTTGTCATATGCAATTAATGTATAAGATGATTTCCACTCTATATAAAGGCCATTGTAGTTTGTAGTTGTCAACTTTTGATAAGATTTTGTAGCTGAAAGGAACTTCGGAAGTGATGATGTCCATAAAGTAAAGTCTTCCTCTTCTTTCGAAGGAAGAAAAATTTATCATCAACTAGCCGACAGGGATACTGATCAGGACCTTGAGAAACATGCACGGATATCTATGCTCATTTAAGTCCGTGTATTGTCAAGGCACAACCAAAGTTCTGGGCAGCCTATTGGATGCAATGAGTTGTCGGCTTATTGTCGATAATTTAAAGAAGAATTTGTCTACCTTTAATAATCCATCTAGAAGGGTTGACTGTGTAAATCAAGTCCTCCCAAAGATATTAATGTAATAAAGTGCCCTAAATAAAAACCTGTAAAGGGTACCCAATTCAATGGATTACTTAAAAATATACATATTAAGGTGAATATTTGTGGTTGACCGTTGACCCTGCATTTGGATAATTAATTTTTAAGTAGAAATTAAAAAAAAATATGGAGAGAATTTAGAAAAATAACTTTGAAGGGAGTGATTTTAAAAAATTTCCCTTACCTTAAAAGACACATTACACTATTTTTCATCAAGTCCGTCATATGATTTGAAACGGAGATTTAGAAAGTCAATGGTGTGGAAAAATTGCTAAAAAGAAAAAGCCTAAAAAAACCATCCATCACTTGCTTAATTTTAAGGATAACTGTAGATATTTTTTTATTGACCAACTAAATCTTGACATTGGATCCTGTACTTCATACAGTCTCCTTGATTGGAAAAAATATATAAATAGTGCCACTTGTCCAAAATCAGCCATCTTTTATTAACTTAGATTTGGTAAAGGGTAGGATTATCATCCGTCCGTCGCCTGCAAGCAGAGGTATTAAAATTTAAAAGTCTTCTTTCAAATTTTACAATTATGACCTCTTCTAAGTCTACCATAAATATCGATAATTAATTATAATTATATAATAGGCTGGAATAAGATCCATTAGAGATCTCAAAATTGTCGGCCATGATTTCTTCCACCAAATTAATGGTTCAACGAAAACAATCTCAGCCTAAGCCTAAATGCGCGCAGATTTGGAGGATTTGTTTTGCTCTTTTGTAAAGTTATATATAAAGAGGGAACAAACTATGGGCTCTAGTCACCTGTCATACATTAAAGGGGTAATGGCTCTGACCCACGTGGTGTTTAAATGATTTAGTTTGGACGGCAATTCATCATTCAAAAATGTTTTAGCCAATATCCACAAGTTGACATGAACTATTCCATCGGTGATTTTGAATATCAATCATTAAAACTAAACACAACGACTGGTATTAAAGTACTCAAATCGGCTGGTTAAAATATAAAAAAAAATCTGATTTTTAGGCTCATTGCTTTTGAATTTATTATCTATTTTTTTGACGGTGTGGATTACCCACATCTTAATTCCACCAATGACATTAAATAATTTAAGCATTATTTTGGTGCTTAAATGACGGTCCGGGGAGTCATGCCTTATATTAAAATATCAAATAAAGTATTTTATTTTTTAATAATGGAATTCATTGTTTCCAACTTGGTGCAGTAAATGATTGCATTACCACTCTAAATGGAATATGCAGAGAAAATAAATAATATTTTTTTTTTATCAACGAAAATGATCATAGCGAAAAACTTCTCGGAAATTCACCAAAATAGGGGTCATAAAATAATATTTTTAATTTTAGCCAATTTTGAATAATAAATTAAATATAATATATATATTATTTTTTTGGTACTCCCAGAAATTTTTCCGAAACTTTCTTAATTTTTTTTTTTAAATATCAAAATATTGACCAAAACGAAATTTGTCATTGATTGGTTCCATGTCAAAAACCTCAAGGGATAGCTAGGTACTCACGTCAAGAGGCAGGAGACCGAGTTGAAATCCCCCTAGCGTTTGATATCCCGTGCTGAGAAACTAGTGCTAATTCACTTGGGTCGTATCAGCCGGGTGCATGCCAACATCAATTCCTGTTAAAAATGATCTCGGGAGTATAGAGATCATTTTTGAAAAAATTTCATTAATCCTTCGCAAATTATAAGTTTGAAGACAATAAATTATTGGAAGTCTTCTAATGGCATTTTGAGTTTATTTATATCAATCCCTAAGCTTTTAAATGCAACATGCTTCAGCTGTATTTGGCGGTCTATTTGCACATTAGAATTATTGAGACCACATAAACTGAAAATCATGAAATATTTAGAAATCATGGAGATCGTTTTTTCGTCCAATCTTCCACACTCTAGATTTTGAGACCATGGATATATCATCCATTAGTTTTTTTCACGTGGCACACATCTCAAAAACTGACTTCGAAATCATGTTTGCGCGTGATGTGTACCACATGATTTTTATGTCATTTTCTCGGATGTGTTCCACATGGAATAAAAATTTTGACCGTCTAATGGTACACCCATGGTCTGAAAATCCATTGTGTGAAAGATTGAGGTAAAAAATGATCTCCAAGTTCTCCGGATCCATTGAGTGGAAGATTGAGGCGAAAAATGATCTCCAGCAGTCAATTTTTTCATTGTAAATGCCCTCACTAATTAGGTAGGTGCGAATAGAGCTGCCCTAGAATAAAAAGCTTCTTAAAAAACTCCAAAAGAAGAAAATAATTTAAATTTTGTAAAATTCTTACATTATTTATAACGGATGAATGTTAGTATAAGAACTTTTAACAAAGCTATATAACATTCCAAATTTTAATATTATTTCCGTCATTTTCTTTTATATATTTGCTATAGAAGTGGGTTTTATTCTAGTGGCGCATTTTTCTTTAATAAATGGGAAGGATTTAATCCTCGCTTAAGCAATCTTTTAAGATTAACATTTTTCTTATAAAAATAATATGTAGCTCACTAAATTTAAATTTTTTCTTCTTACATCTTAGTTATTATTGTTTTAACCCATAATTACAACTTCCTAAATTTAAAAAATTTAAAATTTTTCCCTTCCAAAGTTGGATTGTAGGGATAATATAAACTTTATTTAAATTAGTTGGTATAGTAGAAATAATAGCGTTTCCATTTTCCTTCTTTTTTTTTAATAAAAAATAAAAATAAATTATAAATGATAAATCCTAATTTTATTATCTTTATTTTCTAATGGCTCGTTCAGGTGTTTCCTTGTTTTTCTTAGAAAAGCTCAGATTCTTTAAAGCTCGAAATCCTGCAGATTCTTAGCAGACTCAGATTCGTGGGTTTTCCCAGATGCGTTCTTAAGTTATTTAGATTCCCAGCCTTTCCCATAAAACGCCATAATCCTTCATTTTTAAGTTCCACTCAGAAAAGCTCAGATGCTACAACTATAGATATGCTATCTAATCTTCGATTTATGTGTCGTTCTCAGATTTAACTCAAATTTGACGGACAACTAATCGATGCGAGGCTGAACATATTTAACGAGATTTTTTTTTTAATTTGATTTAATAGGTACACTACAAAAAATATTAGTCATGTCGCTACAAAAAACTGCCGTTACAAAAATAATAGCGGCAGTTTTTTGTAGCGACAGGACTAATAGCGGCAGTTTTTTATTAAAAAAATCTACCGCTAATAGTCTTATTTTTTGTAGTGGTAATAGATTATAAATCGTATATGACTACCAATTGAAGGGTGAAAATAAATAAATTATGGAGAACATTAGAACATAAAATATCACATAAGACATATATATATATATATATATATATATATATATATATATATATATATATATATATATATATATATATAAGAAACTAGATACGAAATAAAAGAAATATATATACATATCGATTAGGTTGTTCCAACAAAATTTCTAATTAAAAATTCTTTCGAATAATCACTACGAGGTAGCATCATCATCGTCCTCATCCTCCATGGAGTAGGATGATGTAGCAGCACATCGCGGGGAGCCCGTGAGACTATCAAAGCTATTGAACATATCTCGATAATGAAGAGGAAGACGTGACAATTTTTTATTTAATAATTTTGATGCCTTTGTAAAATACATATATGCATTATTTCGATTTTAAAAAATTATATATGTATTAAGTTTTTTTGCTCTTTACATATCTTAGTGAACTGCTCTAGTAGTTGACTTAGTGCTTTGTTTAAGCTTAAGTTTTAGGTTCAAATCTTGTTATGTCTAATATATATATATATATATATTAAATTAATTATACTATAGCCTATACACCATAAATGTGAGTATGTAACTCTACAACATAGCAGAGCCCCATGTAAGAGAAATCTCTTTGAAAATAAGGCCATGGAGCACCTAAATAGATGGAGGGGAGCAAAAAAAAGGCCAAATTAAAATTATCGGTAATTGGGTACCATTATTTGCAATCCAAATTCTACCAAAGTTATGATTATTGCAACTAAGAAATCCTCTATTATAGGTTTTTGAGCAAAATAATGTCCTCTTTTCTTGCTTTATAATCTTAAATATATTGTAAAGAGTACTTGCAACCAAAGATTCGGTCTTTTGAACTGATGGTTTCAATGCTAGCACCATTGACTGTCTTGCAACAAACAATAGTGATCATTTTTTGTCTCAATCTTTGACAAGTTGATATTCATAGTATAACTCACCTATCAGACGGTCAGATGTTGATTACGTATGGAGCGCATCCCCAAAAGTTACCCAAGAACTCTACTTATATAATGCACATGATCACAGTCACTTTGGGACAAGTGCCACGTGGAATGAACATCTGACTTTCTGATTTATTGGTTATGATCTCAAGACCTATTTTGCCAAAGATTGGGCTAAAAAATAATCTTCATGATTTGATTCAAGATAATTTTGAAAACGGTACTTGTTGTATAATAAATAGACGAAAACCGTTTGGATTTCAAAATCATTAGAAGGCATGATTCTAGGTAGTAGTTGGGGTGGGGTGGGGGGGGGGGAGAAAGCTTGTCGCTATCCCTCAGAAAATGGCAGAAAAAGTGGTAGGGCCCACTAAAACTCGTGAACGGAGGAAAGCCTAAGAAAGTAGCAGATTTGGGTTTCTTTACCAGTTGGAACTCAAAATCTAGGGGAATCCAGGCTCTAGAATGAGCCCTAAAAGAATTAGTCTACAATAGGTGTCCACCGATATGCATTAAAGCCGTACACACATTTATGTAACTATGTGACGTATAGGGACTTCCTTACATTGGAAGTACATGCACGTGATGCAGTCACACAAACATATGGACTGCCATGTTCACACAGGTAAGGTTCACACTCATTGTAGACTATCTCTTTCTAAAAACTCCTAGGGTGAATTTTTAGACTTTCACCATTTCTACTCATTATTGGAATCAAGGTTTCAAATATCAACCGACACCGATACATAACGGTTTTTCATCAAACTGATATGTATTAGTATCCAACTCGGTATTGGTATCAGGCATCGGGCGATACCTATATTTTTAATCTTTTTTTTTTTTAAATAGGCCAATACGTATCAGTATCATCCGATAAATATCGGCCGATTCGTATTATTCCTCCAAGGATCGATACTGATACCGATTTTGTTACCTTGATTTGAACTACTATGCCCTTGTAATTAGGGAGCAATAAGAGTTAAATCTAGGGTTGTCAATGGGTCGGATCGGGCCAAATTTTCTTGTGCCGAATGAGAATGCATGGCATATGTTTGACCAGTCTCGATCCTACAAAATGGTGACCTGACTTGTTGGGGGCCGGTCTCGATCCTACCAAATGGTAACCTGACCTGTTGAGGGTCAAGAGTATATGCCTTACCCGACTTGAAACCCAAGTTGACCCAACCCGAAGGTTGAGTTGGATGCCTCATGCCCCCACCCAACTCATAGGATCAAGTTTATGTGCCGACATGGTAAAAAAATGGTTGGGCAGGTCAGGTATTTGGTCAACCTGACCGGTTGACAGCCCTAGTTCAATCAACTTGCCTACAGTACAAAAAATAAGATTATTAGCGACAACAATAATCTATCGCTATTAACAAAAAAACCTGCCACTAATATCTTTGCCGCTAATAATTTTAATAATTTTTTAGTTAATAAGGACAGTTTTTTACTACTAATAATTTATTGCTATCAAACAAATAAAAAATTGCATAGAAACCCTTAGGTATAAACAGATGTTCAAAAATGTTCTTTTACTAATATATGTGCTCTTATACATTCGGGCAACTCTAACGGCTAGACCCATTCGATTGAGGGAGATTGGCCCATGAAACATCACTGGTCCATAGATCAGACGCCCAATACCAAGCGACACGGTAGGTATGCATGGTCTATATAATATTTTCACCAATATTTTGTATACATTTAGGAGAATGTCTTCAATAAATAATTAAAATAATTTGAATAAAACAAAGTTTAGTAGTGAATGATTTGAATATGATGCATGTAACTAAATTGTTTTGTTATAGTTTAATAACAAATTTGTTACTTTTTTATTATTATAGTTATAGTCAACCTCCCTATTAAAAAAAAAATTGTCAACTTAAGCTGCTCAACTTATGTGCCGCACTGTATTTTGTTACTTTTCATATATATATATATATATATATATATATATACAGTGCGGCACGTAAGTTGCTTAAGTTGACAATTATCATATATATATATATATATATATATATATATATATATGATAATCTCCTAACTTTATGGAATGTAAGGGTATCAGTCAAACTTGTACTGATTGCATCTTTTCAACGGTCTTTAAAAGTTAAAAGGCAATAAATGAAGGGTATTTATGAAGGGTATTTTGCAAATACGCCTGAGTTAGTTATATTGATATTATAAATAAACCCCCAAATTATAATTATTTGCTTTAAATCTCTAAGTTAGCATTTTGCTGCTTATAAAGTACTCTCTTAAACGGGTGCTATTTTAAATGATTAATTAGCTATTAAAGAATAGCCTAAATATTATATTTATTCTTTTTTAAATTAAATTACTAAATTATCACCCTCTACACGTAATAAAAGTAATTTTAAATCCACCTATCCACTTATAAAAAAAAATAGTTTTAAATTCAGCCACCAAATATTTGAGTTCACCGACGCTGAAAAACATTGACTACATTGAATCGGACGATGGAGATCGTTTATCGTCCCAACCTTTCACACGATGGATCTTGAGACCACTGTGGCACTATTAGACGATTGACTGCATTGAATCGGATGATGGAGATCATTTATCGTCCCAACCTTTCACACGATGTATCTTGAGATCATGGTGGTACCATCAGACAGTTGACTGCATTGAATTGGACGATGAAGGTCGTTTATCGTCTCAACCATTCACACGATAGATCTTGAGATCATGGTGGCACCATCAGATGGTTGATTGCACTAAATCGGACGATGGAAATTGTTTATCGTCCCAACCTTTCACACGATGGATCTTGAGATCATGGTGGCACCATCAAATGATTATTTTTTATTTCATGTGATACACAAAAAAAAAATGACCTTAAAATTAATTTTAATCGTATACGTGATGTTAAGGTCACTTTTATGAGATGTGTGCCACAAAATAAAACACTGATCGTCTAATGGTATGCCTAAACGATCTCCATCGTCTTATTCAATGCAATCAATGTGTTTTAACGTGGGTGAACTCAAAGATTCGGTGGATAAAAGCAGAAGCGGTTAGGCAATCCAATTCCTAAAAATGGGTCTTGAATCATATAGGAAATTGGAGGGACAAGTATTTTGAGTGGAACGCGTAGATTGAAGGTTTTCTTTTCAAGAGTAATTGCATCGTTTGCCACAAATCCTCTATTGGTCGAGTATTCGTTCAAACGTTGGCATGCTTTAATGGGGGAATCACCCATCTGATAAGTCTTAAATCTGATGGGTGAATGAAGGGCCTTTTAGAAGAGTACATTTAAATCCACCCACTGAATCTTTAAGTTTACCCACACAGAAACACGTTGATTGAATTGAATTGAACGATAGAGATGATTTATCCTCCCAATCTTTCACGTGATGGATCTTGAGATCATGATCGTACCATCAGACGATTAGTGTTTTATTTCATGTGGCACATATCTTAGAAAAGTGACCTTAACATCACGTGTATGCTTAAAATTGATGTTAAGGTCACTTTTAGGGGTGTGTACTATATGAAATAAAAAGTCGACCGTTTGATGGTACACCCATGATCTAAAGATCGATCTCATCAAAGATTGGGACGATAAAAAATCTCCATCGTTTGATTCAATGCAGTCGATGTATTTCAGCGTTGGTGAACTCAAAGATTTTGTGGGCGGATTTAAATGTACTCCTTTTAAAATAGTTGTAAATTATAATGTCATGACTTGTAAATAAAGGTGAATGAAAGGCCTTTTAGAATGATGATAAACTTTGATAGCATAACTTGTAAATATGGATGAATGAAGGGCCTTTTAGAATGGTGGAATTTTTAAAATATTGGTTTCATTAAGGGCAAAATAGGGTTTTCGTATATAAACTCATGACTAGTTAACCACATGGGCTTAAATAAAACAGAAACACAAAAATAGGGGCTGCAGAATAAATACTAATGAAGCCACCGAGGACTTTAGTTAGTAAGATTTATTTATATATACTAGTCGGAGTTCATATCCCTGCTAGTAACATATTAAAATTTCATTCCATATTACATATATTGTGCACAGTTCATATCTGATGCTAGCAATAACTTAAAGATTTAGAAGAAAAATGATATTAATCATATGATTTAAAGTAGCCAACAGTTAAAACTTAAAACATATAATACTAACTTTAACAAGGAAAAAACTTCGGTTGTAAATAAAATTATCATTGGATAATATGACTATTTCGACTTCTCTTATTAATTGTCACCACAGTCACAAAATCAGGTTCGATATTAATTAAGCAAAGTTAAAATTTAAAAAAATTTGACAAAATTTCAAAAGTTCGTCTACAATTTGAAAAAATTAAAAAATTATAAATTATAAATATATATATATATATATATAATACAGTTTTATAATTTAAATATATATTTAAGATTTTTTAATATATGTTTTTAAGTAAAATAATAAATTATTAAAGCTCAACGTCCTTTTTAGAGAGAGAGAGTTTTTAACTTTTGCTTTTTAATTTGTAAGAGACAAAGAGTAAAATAACTATTCGGTCCACCTGTCTTTTGAGTGATTTGACCAGGAGAGAAGACAGGGTAGAGCTTTTACTTGTTTTAACTTTTAAAGGGGCAGGGGATTTTTAACTTTTAGAGATTTGATCATGACCGTGGAGAGAGAGTATAATTTTACTTTTTTACTTTTTAACTTTTAAAGGGAGAGAGAGAGAGAGGGTTTTATTAAAGCTCGTGCGCCTGCGCTTGCGTGCAAAGGAAGCCCGGCGTATTATTCGTTTTTAATAAAATCGTAAATTATTCATAAATTATTAAATAATTCAACAATTTTTGTGACTATGATTGTCACAAGTATAGCGTCCAAGTACAGGCACGAAAATTAAACAGCTTTGAAAATATACGAAAAAAATAATAAATTTAGGTAATTTTAAAAAAAAGCAAAAAAATTATGAAAATAAAAAAATATACATGTTTGGATCAAACAAGAGTTTTAAACGAGAAAAGGGGTTTTAAATGTATTTAAAAAAAAAAGAGTTTAAAACGATTTTTATTTTTTTAAAAAAAGGAGAATTTTTTGAAAAAACATTTTTTCTGAATTTTTTTTCATTTTTCAAAAAACATGCATTTTAAACGTGTTGTTTGACAAAAAATGTGAGATTTGGTCATTATAGTACCAAAGGTATCTTTTATTTTTACATCTACCAAATCTTAAAGGCCACGCTAAAAACTATTGGGTGCTTTGAATCATACGCTCGAGATCATTTTTATTTCAATTTTTGAAAAAAATTATTTTCATATCACTGGTGTAGCATTAGACGATCTATTTACTGATACTACAAAATTAATTCAAAAATCACGTGAAATACCTCACGCTCAAATGTGATGTCCATATCACTTTTTGGGATTTGTGTCACATGGAATAAAAATTGATTGTCTTATGTTAGTGAAAGATTAATTGGGACGAAAATTTCTAGCGTTTGATCCATGGTAACAAAATTAGTATCGGACTGGGGTATCAATCCTTGCAGGACCGATACAACTTGGCCGATATTTTTGGCCTATTTATATATATAGGTATTGGCCGATATTGGATACGTATCAACCGATATTCGATACGTATCGACTGATGCTGGCCCGTATCAGCCAATACTGATATCGATACCGAGTAGGGCTGTCAACATGCCGGTTTTAGCTCGGTCCCAGCCCGGATAGGCTGGGTTCGGGCACAATTTTTTTTGTCATTTAATAAACGGGTTGGGACGGGCTAAGCCCGGATAAGAAACGGGTTCGAGTTCGAGCTGCAAAGTGTCTGGCCCGGCTCGGCCCAGCCCGTTTATTATGAGGCCTTTATAAAAAATAAATAATAAAACTCTTAAAAATATTAGAAACCCGGCCCGGATAGCTAATCGGGCTGGGTTCAGGCTACAACATTTTAAAATCGGGTTGAGCCCTGATCGGCTGATTAGCTATCGAGTCGATTCGTTAAATTTTATCTTTAAAAAAGCAAACAGTGGGTGAAAAAACAGCCGAACCAAACTGGCCCTGGCCCATGGCTAAGAGTTAGGATACTGACACGTATTGGTTTTCCGAGAAACCGATACGTATCGGTATCGGTCGATTTTTTATACCATGGTCTGATTCATTCAATGATTTTCAATGTAGGGGGCCCCTTTATTTGCACTCAAAGATATTTTCTCTAATTCTGTTATGCAAAGAAAGGTTCCCTTATCAGAAATGCATTAGGGTATCTTTATTTACAACCAATTATTCTTTTTTTTCAACTCGGGTTTCACGTTCTTTAAGTCATTGACTGCTTTGAATCATACGACGAAGAAATCTTTCACCCCAAAATTTGATACAATAGATCTTGAGATTATAAGCACACTATTAAACAGACAAATTTTGATTCCAAGAGGTAAACATCCCAAAAAATAACAAGATTATGGCATACATGATGAGTGGTTCTCTGATCACTTTGTTGGGATGTGCTCCTTGTGAATTCAAAATTTAGCCATCTTATAATAGAAAATTAATCTCAAAATATGTTATGAAGAAAATTGGGATGAAAAATGATTTCATATCATCTGATACAATGCAATCATAGTTTAAGTATGTGAAACTTCGGTTGAGAAGGAAGAACTTTGGATCGAAAATAAAGGCACTCTAGCTATTTTTTCTTATAATAAATGTATTCACACCTATTGTTATCATTTAAAAGACTTTGGAGGGGTAAAATTGTGAGAAAAATCGTATATGACTATTGATATGAGGGTCATTATTGAAAATATGAAAATTTGAATAAATGCATTTACATTCATTGTTGTCATTTAAAAGACTTTGGATGAATGAAATTAGAAAGAAAATCGTATATGACTATTGATACAAGGGGTATGATTGGAATAATGAAAATCGAAATAAATGCATTCACACGTTTTATTGTCATTTAAAATTGATATGAGAGACATTATTGGGAATATGAAAAATCGGACAATGAAAAACAGAGAAAATCATATTCTCATTTTAGATACAGGGTATATAGAGTTATCATTTAAAAGACTTTGAAGGGATAGAATTAAAAGAAAATTTGTATAAGACTTTGGACGGATAAAATTAAAAGAAAATTTGTATATGATTATTAATACGAGGGACATTATTGGAAATATAAAATTCGGAATAAATGCATTCACACATACTATTGTCATTTAAAATTGATATGAGGGACATTATTGAGAATATGAAAATCAGACCATGAGGCGAGAAACAGAGAGAATTATATTCTCATTTTAGATATATGATATAAAAATATGAAAATCGAACCATGCAGCGAAAAATAGAGAGACTTATATTCTCAGTTCAGATATAAGGTATAGAGTTGTCATTTAAAGGACTTTGGAGATGAAACATTGGAAGGAAAATTGTATATGACTATTGATACGAGGGCATTATTGAAAATATGAAAATTGAAATAAATGCATTCACACCTACTATTGTCTTTTAAAATTAATATGAGAGACATTATCGAGAATACGAAAATTGGACAATGCAGCGAAAAACAAAGAGAATTATATTCTCATTTTAGATATATGGTACAGATATATGACTATTGATACAAATGGCATTATTGGGAATATGAAAATCGAAATAAATGCATTCACACTTAATGTTGTCATTTCAAATTGATACGAGAGACATTATTGAGAATATGAAAATCGGACTATGCAGTGAAAAACAAGGAGAATTATATTCTCATTTTAGATACAGGTCCTACCAAGCAGAACTACGTACATATGTATCTAACTTGTGGGGAAAGGTCAGGTCTTACCAAGCAGAATCAGATTTCTAGTCCTACCTCATCCGGTGCCCTTGGAAATCGAAGAATTTTGACTTTCTTGGTTTTCACTTTTTTATAGCATGACGTGTAGTCAAGATTCTCCTATTTCTAAGGGCAGCGGATGCGGTAGGACTGGAAATCTGGTTCTACTTTGTAAGACTTGACCATTGCCCTCCAAATGGCGACATCATGCATCGTCAATTAATTTTGAAATGATGGTTAACCGCAAAATCTCTTCGAAGTCAACTTTTGATTATTTTTTTATTAAAAGATGCCTTAAACTTTCTTAAAAGCAAGTTTGTTGGTGAAGATCTTAAGTCCTATTTGGATAAAAACATAGGAAATGTAAGAAAGTAAAATAATATTCCTATATCTTCTCATAGATACCTAAGTTGTAAGAAACAATGAGATTCATTTATTTTTTTGTTGTTTGGACAATCACATTGCTAGCCGGAAAATTGCATGATTAACCCAATCCTGTGTTTTGATACATATGCGGAAAATTCTAGAAAAGTAACATATCGTAACAAAAAAATAGTCATAATACCACAAAAGATCATCCAAACTAAAAAACAGTTGTATTATCATAAAAATGATCCACAAAAATGGCCTCCCACTTAAATTATCCACAAAAATGACCATCCACGAATATGAATACTTGTTTCAATAAAAATAAAAATAAAATAATATTATTGCCTGTGATCCCACAAAAAAGACCATCTACATAAATGATCTACAAAAAATGATCATCCTTAATTATTACCTATAATACCACAAACCATTATCCAAAAAAAAATTATATTGAGTAATCGACCTGTTCCCAATTTAGATTTGAATGGATCAATGGATCGTTGATTATGTGCATATATGTCACACTATTTTTCAAGGCGATGGTCACATCCAACCAAGTTGAATCGGATTTCGAGTTCAACCACATCTGCAACCCTTGGAAATAGAAGCATCTTGACTACATACCAAAGTCTGCAGATGGGGTCAAACTTGAAATTCGATTCAACCTAGTTAGAGTTGACCATTTCTCCTATTTTTCATATTTATATCACACAAAGCATTACGGAAAACGAACTCATTCTCAATCTAGATTAAAACAAGTTATTGATTATGAGCATATCAAACATTGTTTTTCATGGAGTGTACCACTTGACGATATAATTTGTCACTTTGTAATAAATCACTAGTATTTTTATATTACTAGTAAACATGCATGTACTTTGCAGGTGTTGCTTTATAAAATCATAAAAATAATAATAAATTTATAAAATGGAAAAAGTCTATGGGTTCTAATGCATGGATGAACTTATGCATTCAAACTTTAGATCATACGTCACGTGACACCTGATTCCAAGATAGTATTTTTTTTGGGATCGTGTGCAATGTCACATGCCATCTATTAAAAAAATTTAATTTTTTTGTGGTCTAAACTTCAGCCAAAGTTTGGGTACTGTCTCACACGTCATAGGGCATTGAATTTTTTTATCATTTGACCACATTTTTGATTGTAGATGTCCACTCTTTTTTAACAATTTTTATTCATTGAATGTGGTGGCTATAACATAAAGTGATGTGCTGGAACCAAAACATTATCAAACTAATTTGATTTCATTGCTTGACTTAATTTTTTAACCAAGTCAAGCACATGAACTTGACCCCTCGGATCAAGTTCAAGTTCGAGCATGAATCATTTGAAAATTAGATTGACAAATTTTTTGTATACAAAATATACAGAGATAAGGATAATTATGGGAATTGAACTGAGCTAGGTTTTGGTAAAGGCATACACTGAAAAAATTGGGGTCAAATGTGTAAACTTGAGGAGCATGGTGGGATGAGTTTTATCAAGATATATGTATTTGGTGCACCTTGCATATAAAATCTTTAGAGATGTGTTTCATGTCAATCTTTTGCACATAAAATCTTTAGATCATGGCCTTCAACTCACAAGACTTAAATGGTATTTCCGCATGGCACAGGTTCCCAAATACAAAGTCTTTCTTTCACCTGTGTGCAGGGCAAAATTTGTGTGCTAATTAATGGCTCCCTAAATGTTAAAGGTACATACATGTCATCTATTTTTAAATCATATGAAATTTCATTGGGATGTGTGCTATGTGAAATAAAAAATTGATCATTTGTAGATGCACGCCCATGTTCCATTGTGTGAAAGATTATGATGAAAATGATCTTCATAATTTGATTTAAAGAAATCAATGGGTTTCAACATGAGCTAACTTAAAGAGTCAAATGGTGAATTTAAAGGTACTCTTTTGAAGTGATCATCACAGTTTTTTCAACTGATCATCTCATGGGTACAGTTATACTTCCATCAATCATTTAAATTAAATTTAATTATTTAGTACTATCTTAGTCAAATAATTCAAATGATGGTTGATGGTGATAAATTGTATCTATTAAGGATTGTAAATAGTATCGAATGTTAAAAATCTCAATATATAAGGCTATTATAATCATCATCCCCTTATCTCATCTATTTAGGGTCAGCTTTGTTTGTCATTTCTCAATTCGCATTTATTTAAAAATATTTGAGGGCTATCATATAGAGCATTTATTGATGTCTGACAACTCACAAGGTCATCACAGAGAGCAACCGATTAATGGCGATACTACTTTGATTGTTAAAGCCAAATGAGGTCAATTAATCTACATTAAGGGGATGATTGAAAATGTGAATCGAGTTCTATGCAAGTAATCATTTTATTTATTTGTTTTAGATTAGGACTCTTGTTATAGGGGAAAAACCAAAAACAAAAGAGGATTCTTGTAGTCTTGCTATATATGGGACGGTTATAATTTGATTAGGATTCTTGTCATAGGGGAAAAAACAAAAACAAAAGAGGGCTCGTGCTATATGGTAAGGTTAATTAGATTAGGACTCTTGCTATATTGGTGCTCAAGATTTAAGAGCATTTTAGACATGGAAAGTTGATGAAAACTATTTTTACTTTTATATAGTACTGGTAAAGTGCACATGCGTTGTTGCACGTGTTAATCTACCAAGTTATTAGAGAAAAAAAATATGTTTTTCAAATGTTTTTGTGAGCACTACAAATAAATCCACAACTAATCATTTTTCAACTCAATCGTGTTTCATGTGCTTAAATCGTTGAATGCTTTGAATCGCTCGTGGAGATCATTTTTCCTCACAATCTTTTAGACAATAAATATTGATATCATAGTCCTACCATCGGACAGGAAGATCTTAATTATACCTGACAAAAGTCATGATAAGTGATCCGGGAACTAAGTTTAATGTGTGCCACGTAGAATCAAAATATGACCACCTGATGGTCCCATGATCTCATGATCAATTATGATGAAAATTAATTTGGATGAAAATAATCTCCATCGTCTGAAATCAAAGTAGTCTTAATTTTGTCTGAAATCAAAGTAGTCTTAATTTGGGTTTCACATGTTTAAATCTTTGACTACTTTGAATCGACGATGGGGATTGTTTTTCGGCCCAATCTTCAAGGGAATAGATATTGAGATCATGGTTCTACAAGCGGACGGTACAATCTTAATTATACGTGACGGACGTCTTGATAAGCTATCCGAGAACCATGCTTGATGTGCGCCCATGATCATGTTAGTTTTTTGGTATGTGTGCCATGAGGAATCAAAATATGATTGTCTGATGGTATGTCCATGATCTCAAGATCTTTTATGTCGAATAGAGGGTTGAGATCGTGGTCATATCATTGGATGGTTTAATTTTCATCTCAATCTCCAACACAATAAATCTTGAGATTATGGTAATACCATCAAATGATAAGATTTCAATTTCACGTAGTAGACCTCCCGAAAAGTTATCAAATGGTAACTCTTTCGTTTAAAATATTTTCGTAAGCCTTTATTTATTTTTATTTTTTTTTTGGATGTCATACGGCGACAACCCAGATGTAGTGCCTATGCAAACTTGCACGCAGAGAGGATCCAATTTTGGCGTCACACTGGGAGGAGACCCTCTGGGAAGGAGCAGGCATGGGGTCTAGAACTCATGACAAGTTGCTTCCACAAGGGAAGATGATACATGTTGAGTTGTTGACTTCCCTAAAAATTGATGTTGCACTTCACTATAGGGAGCTACAACTTGCATATGAGATTTGCACCGTGGCACATAATTTAGAAAGAAAGGCTTAGTATTTGTGTGATCGGTGCTGAGTGGAACATCATCTAAGTCCTCTGATTTGAAGGTCATGATGTAAGGATCTTTAATGCCAAAGATTGACATGAAACGCATCTCTATCATGTGAGTCATCAAGGTCAACCAATGAAGCAAATGATGGGATTTGATTGTGATGAATTTACTAATAGAAATCACATTTTGTGTCAATCTTTGGCACTTTGATCTTTACATCATGGACTTCAAATCTAACGGCCTAGATGGTGTCTCTACGTAGCACAAATTACAAAATAACAAGTCTTTCTTTTTAAGATTTATGTGTTCTATTACAAATATGAGTGCAAATTCTAAATCCTCCTAATGCAACGCTATTTTCAAAACATCACATGCTAAAGGAAGTTTAATTTTTTGGTATAGACCATATATTGTTTACCGGATATTTTTTTTAATCCTAAAGGAGTACTGGTATTTGTACATAGCTTCTACTTAAACCTAGGGCCTAATATTAAAACTATTGACTGCCTTGAATCGTACGATGGAGATGGTTTTTCGTCCCAATGTTCCATGCAAAAGATCTTGAGATCATTGCCTACCTATTGGACTGTCAGGGTTGATTACACATGGGACACATCCCTAAAAGTTATTAGTAATAATGGATTACCATGAAAATAGTTCTTGGGTCACTTTTGGCTATGTGTTCCACTTGGAATGAACATCTGATTGCCTGATAGGTGGTCTCACAATCCACTGTGTGGGAAGTGTTTGACGAAAATGGTTTCCATCATATGCTTCTAGTTAGTCAATAGTTTTAACGGTGCAAACCTGAGATCATAACGACTGAATCTTCAGCTTAAAATACGTTTACCCTACTGAATATCACTGTTTAAGGCTGACTATTATTATCTATTATGTATTTACCGTTATTTAAAATTAAATGTGGCAACACACTGAAACACAACATAATTTTAATGACACATGGTGCACATCCCTCGTGTTAGTGGCACATGGTGTCACATCCTTCATGTCAAAGTAACATAGACATTAGGTTCAAGTAAATAATACATTTGCTCATGCTTCTTCACGTGGTGTCTGATCATGTGATTATAATCAGCTGATATCTATCCTAGAATATTAGTATGTGTTACATCATCATTGGTAATACATAGTCAGGTTCATAACAATGCCCACCCTAAAAAGGGTCAAGTCTTCATTGCTACAATCATAGTTATCAAATTTCCCGATTTTTAAAAAAAATTGCATTTTAATCGCAAATTTTTGAAATACTGTTCCTTTCACGATAATCTCAAGATTTATTGTGTGGAAGAACAGGGTGAACAAAGATCTCCATCATCTAATCCGAAGCAATCAATGATTAAGGGATCTAAGACGTGGTTGCTTTCAAAGTATGTGTGGGCGCAAATAGAGGTACCCATCTCTCATTTCCAAAAGTAGATCTCTACACACATTTAAGTGCTAAAAGTGTTGATATTTTTAATCAAATAATGATAATTATTTTTCGTCCAATTTTCGACACCATAGATCTTGAGATCGTGGTCCCAAATTAAAATTTTTCATTAATTTTCGTGAAATTTTGTTAAATTCGTTGAAATTAATGAGTTTTTTGCAATTTCAGATAAATCACTAAAATTTCATTAAAAGTTTCGTCCGACCCCTATTTTAGCGAATTTCGTCGAAATTTGTCTCTATGGCATGCACCCCGGCTACATGAAAATCCTAGTGCCGCCATTGATTTAAAGCCCATGATATAAATTTCTATGATGGCAAGATTAAACCAGTCAACATCTTTCAAATTTAACAATGCCAGAGATTTGCGCTGTTACTAGTGATATTAAAGGCATTGACCGTTTTACATCAAATAAAGAATATTTTCGCCACCTTAGATTTTTAGATGATGGCTTTAAATCAACCGTATGCATGATGAATTCATGTGATATGACTTCCACAAAGCACCCGCGAACCAAGTCACTACTTAATACCACTACTCTTAGAGGTTAATATGATATTAGAAAGGGTTAACAGGAGCTTACTAAAGCCTAACGCCCTAAAACCTACACTTGCACTTTGCACCTGCACCCTTGTGGTAATAATTTCCTTCTCTAGTAAACCTTGTAGATTTTATTTACTTAATTTATTTAATTTTTTATAAATTGATGATCTAAATTTATATGTGCTTTAAAATACAATTTTCAGCCCAAGATTCTTCTTCTAAGCCCAGTGACTACCTTGAACCAGATGACAAAGATCAATTTTTAGTTGAAATCAAAATGTGAGTATCTATTATGGGCCTGAGACAAAAAATGATCTCCATCGTCTGATTGCAGGTAGTCCATGCCTTTAATAAGAGTCCACTTAGGAGATAACAAAGCCCCTAAAGTGAAGGTTATTAGGTTATATGCAATGACATAGGCTAAAATTCTTTTAAAGTTATCTATAATTTAAATTTTCAACTTTATCATCAGTATGCCACCGATTGTTTTTGTTAAGGATTTTTTCAATATTAAAAAGTGTGAAATCTTAAGGGTATTTTTGCTATGGAAAAAGTGTGAAAACAAAAGTAAACAAAGAAAAAAAAAACAATCATTTAAATACATGATATGTATCTTGTATTGGCCGATACGTACCGGTTTGAGTCGAGATTTGGAGTTTTTTTTTTTTTAAATAGGCCAATGAGTATCGGCCGATTTGTATCGGTCCTCCATAGATCTATACCCATTCCGAGTTTGACACCTTGGTTTTACCAGGTTCTATCCAAACGGACCCTTAACGAAAATCATATCAAAAGCACCTATACTTATCAGTTTTGCATCTTGGTTTGCCGATACGTATCCGCCGATACGGGATACGTACCTGGTATCGGCCGATACGTATTGGTCCTCCATGGACCCTGTACCCATTCCGAGTTTGACACCTTGATTTTACTTCCATCCGAAAAAAACTCTTAACGAAATCATATCAAAAGACGAAAACGATAAAAAAAAAAAAAAAAAAAAAATTTCCTTAACTTTACTTATTGATTGCCACTTCTAATTAAAAGAATTCATATCGGTTACCTTGATATCTCCTCTAATTTCGAGCTTCGGTAAGCATTCCCAGAAAACGTAAAAAAATAGTTTAAAAAATGAATAGAAATAGGGAAAAAAAATAAAGGATAAAAAAAAATACATGATCTTCAAATTTTCCGATGAGGATCCAACAATTGAGCCGGAATGTCGCCCGAAAAATTCAATTGATTTGAAAACCGCCTTAAGGGAAATGAAAACTAGGATACAAGACCGTAAAACCAGATTTCGATGCTTGAAAACTGCTTCTCGAAGAGGTTTTCCGGTACCTAAGCGGTGTCGATTATAGCGCGGAATTCAATTCCCTCTTATAGACTCAGTACAAACGTATGTACTCGTGGCGTCTTACTATTGGTCGGTTGGTCCATACATTTAGAAGTATAATTTTGTTTTCGGATTTGAGGCTATATATGAGATGGAGTTAGGGGCGTTTTAAGGATGCAAAATTGATAGGAATTATTTTTATTTTTATATAGTAGTAAGGATATATATATATATATATATATATATATATATATATATATATATATATATAATTTTTCAATGTTTATAATATTAATTTTTCAATATTTTTTATATATGAGATAGAGTTAGAGGCATCTTAAGGATGCAAAATTGATAAAAATTATTTTTACTTTTATATAGTAGCAAGGATATATATATATATAATTTTATGTTTATATTTTTCAATTTTATTTCTCGATTATCACACCTTTCTGTTGAACTCACATTTTTGTATTTTGAAAATTTTCTACGTGGAGACTGGGTGTGAAAGCAACGAATCCCTTCAAGGTTGGCTGCTATGAAACTATGGTTGACTTGTACGATTGTTGGACTAACGGCTCGAGGGCATTAATATCGCCCCTCCGCCCGCCACCCTTCATGTGGTCTTGACCGTTGACTTAGTGTTTTACAGCCCACCGTAATCAAGGCGATTTAAAATCTTGACCGCCAAAGACCAATCATTTGACATAAGATACCTCTATTCGCACCCACCTTCTACCGAAAGTACTCATTTGAAAAAAGAGTTACACCACAAAGCGGTTATTATAAAGTAGTCACTATAAAGTGGGTGCTTTCAAATAAATATGTGGGAGGGAATAGAGGTGCCCTTTAAGATATAGAAAATTATAAATAGAGGATAGATATATTGAGAATAAAGTGGAGGCGAGTGACGTGACGTAACTAGCTGCATCGGCGCAACTAGCTCCATAGACATGACTATCTGCATTAATTGGGTCCAATTGCATAACGCCACATCAGCCTCCATAAAATCTTGCCTCCAAGTCTCAGTCCTTGAGATATCGACACCACACGACTAGCTAAACAAACGACTAGAATCAGTCTACTTTCCAACACTAGATTTAAAACAAGAACTTTCGGGACAGTTACCATTTATAGTTTGCTTCATTGATGGTTAGTTTGTCTCTCCTTTTACAATGACAATTTTTTTTCAATTATCTCTAAATATTATCAAAATTTTGCGGAAATGGAGGCCCACCAAAACTTTAACAAATTTCTCTCAGTTGGGAAAACTGCCGTAAGTTTTCGAAATTCAACGAAATTTAAATATCTTTAGATTTTGATGACTTACAAAATTGGATTCACAGGTTAAGTATGCCTTTTAGAGTCGGTCTCCAATGGATGTCCACCCATCATGTTCACTAAAGCAGTCCACACACTAGTGATTGTATTGCATCCACGAATTTTCATGCATTAGAAGTCCGTGCACGCCATGCACTCGTACAAACATGTGAATTGTTGTATCCACCCATGATGGAGGGACACTTATTGTAGACTGATTCTGCCTTTTATGGTCTCTTTTTGATCAAAATTTTTTTTGGGATGGCTCAATCAGATTTTTTAGCAACCTTTTGAGTTGTGTGTCATGTAAAAGAAAAAAACTAATCAATTGATGGTACGGTCAAGCCTTCTATCTTTTTATACAAAATTAGTGAGAGTACAATTTTTACTATAATGGACAATTTTGTAGGCAACTTATGAGGTGCGACTCGACTGACTGCACACACAGTAGGGCCCAAACACTACGGTCAATCAAGTTAGCCACGAAAGCTGTCTACAATATTATCTTTCAAAACCTGTCCACCATTTATAATTTTCCTGTTTACCTTTTAATGATTTGACGCAAAAAATGAAAAAAATAAAAAAATCACACAAGTCAATTTAGGGAAGTTAACCAACTAGTGGGAGCGATTCTTATCGAGTTGCTTAATAGCAAGCACACCACCCTTAGACCCTAGCTAGGTCAATAATCTTCCTCCACCATTGTTGGAACACATGTAGATAAATATATGTTTAAAGGTAATGATATCATGACTCGAGTCTAGGGCTGTCAACGGGCCAGGTTTCAATACGAGCCCGGATGTGCTGGGTTCGGGCCCAATAGTTTTAATCATTTAATAAACGGGCCAGGCCAGACTAAGCCCGGATAAGAAACGGGTTCAGGCTGCAAAGTGTAAGGCCCGGGCGACCTGACCTGGTAAAATGAGGTCCTTATATAAAAAAAAGACTCTTAAAAAATATTAGAAACCCGGCCTGACCCAGATAGCTAATCAGGCCAGGTTCGGGCTACAACATTTCAAATTTGGGCTAAGCCCAATCTGGCCCGATTAGCTTTCAGGCTGAGTTCGGGCCTAAATTATATCTTTAAAAAAACGAGTTGAGTGAAAATCAGGGTCGGATTCAGGTCGGACCCGGCCCGTTGATAGCCCTACTCGAGTCACACCATGACTCAACCCAAGAGACATCCGTCTCATCCATTAATGTTAACTGCAAAGATTTGAACGGTCTCATGACTCGAGTCAGGAAATTGACCATTATACTCTGTAATGGTCAGTACCTAATGATAACTCTTAAACATACGGTCCATCTCATCCATTAATGGGTGGACATCTCAATCCACATTTCCCTGTGACTCACTCACTGACTTGCATGGATTTTCATAAATTAAAAGCCTATGCAAGTCACTCAATCACATGGGCATGTGAACTGCGTTGTCTAATCATGATGAGTGGACACCCATTCTAGACTAACTTATGAATAAATAATAAAGAGGTTAGACTCTTTTATGAACATTTTTAAATGGTTTGTGGCATGACTGCTCTATCGTTAACACATGTCATAACCAAAAGACTTTGCGATCACGGGATTTTGATTAGGGCGTCTCCAGGCAGATTCACTCGAGAAAAAAGGGAAAATTGGCTTTCCCTACCTAGCTCGACTCACTTTGGGCCGAGTTTAGAGTTTAGACTAAGCTGTGCTTGATTAATAATCTGGCCTAAGCGCAATAAGGGCCTGATTGTTAAATGGGTTGAGCGGGGCCTGTTTTTAGGCCCAATTGAAAAATGAAATCTAGGCAATTCAAGCCCACCCTAAACTTGGCCTGGCCCAGCTAAGCTAGCTATTTAGAGGTAAATGGCCAGACTAGCCTATAGCCTGGCTCAATCCAGTGCGAGCCATGTTCTAGCTAAGGCGCTAGACCCGATTAATAATCGGGTCTATGGCCGGCCCGACCTGATTATTAAATTGGTCAAATCAGACACAATTTTTAACTAAATTGAGAATTGGGTTGTTCAAACCCGACCCAACCCATTGACAACTAGCGTGAGGGAGCACCAATTACAGTGGTAAGGATTAACTAACATAACCCAATCTACACCTTATAAAGACAAGGGTGGAAAACAACATGGAGGACGAGTATCGAACCCACGACCTCCTCCCTCACAATGGAGGGAGGTTACCAATTGGGCTAATACCTCTTTGGTGTTATGCTTGCTTTAATAAACTGGTTTACTCAAAGCCAAATGCCACTTGGCTTAGTAAGTGGTTGGTCATTCTATATATTAAAATGGTTTCCTTTTCATGCTCAGAGCGTGTGAAGGGAATCAACCATAATGCCACGTCCTTTTTGTTTTCAGGAAAAAAAACAAGGCTTCGCTTGGGTAGGGAATGGGCCCCACTACTAGGGCTTCGCTTGGGTTAGCTCTCTTAGGGCAAAGAGCAACTCTTTTGTTCTTTGCCTCCGACAGATAATTGCTTTTATATTTGGTAACACAGTTCCTCATCTTATTTACTCTAACGGGAAACTATTTTAAGTGATAAGACTGCTCTCTTTCTGACTAAATTTTATTTGCACTTTCATAGAGCTGCTTCTGTTCTTATAAAAGCTAACCCAAACACAACACTGAAAAAGTGCCACGCATACTTACTCTTTTCTTTTAGGATTTGTTTGGGTTAGCTCTTATAAAAGTAGAAACAACTCTCTATCTAGAGCAGATAAAATCTGCTCTGACAGAAAACAAACAAAGAGCAATTTTATCACTTAAAATAGTTTCCCGTTAGAGCAAATGGGGCAAGGACAATGGCGTAGCCCATAAAAGGGTGTCACATAGAAGGGTGTCGGGGCTCAAGCCCCCAATTAAGTTTAGAGTTTCTATGAAGCATGTTTCATATACAACCTCCGTTTGTATATAAGCCCCCAAATCTATAATGTAAAAGTTTTAAATTTTTGATAAAATAACTATTAACATTATATTTATCATCTGTAGTCTTCACCTTTTGGGGAGGAGCTGTAAAAGCAATTTTCTGCCGAGCAAAATAACGCGGCCTTACAGTCATTAGAGAGTGAGTGCGATCCCCGGCTACTTCGTGCAAAGAATGCTGAATACCACTGTGACATAAAGCAAGAGAGGGTATTTGTTAGGGTACCGGTATTTGCAATAGAATATTTGACATTCACTATTTAGATTTGTGCATGGTAAAATTTTTTATTGACTCAATCATGGAGATCATTTTTCTTCTTCACAGAGCTTTAGATTATGGTGCGTAGATATCGATTAAAAGTGGCACACATCTCAAAAATGGCTTATCACATACCATGAGGGGGTTCTCAGGTCACGCTTAGAGATGATTTTCAGGTCGAATCAATATTATAGAACATAGGATCCGCAAACTCTCTTATTTTATGTGTTTTGACGCCCATTCAAGATCTATATAGAAAAAAAAAAAAAAAAAAAAAAAAAAAGTTGAAAGAAGATCTCTAGCAATGTTATTCAAAGTAGTCAAAGCCACTATTAAATTAATGGCATGCAATAATTACAAGACAGCCAATGATATAGATAGATTTTCAAGTAAATCTTTTGCATCAAATTTCTTTCTATCATTACATATAATGGATGGGACACTTGACGCTTCTGGCACACATCTCTGACAGTAATAAATTCGCTTACTTAATAGTAATACTTTTTACTTATATTAAATTTTGGTCCCATATTATGATTTTGGTGGGAATCGAGAGTGATAATTTCAATTATTTCGACCGAAATTTTGATCCTTGATCCACACTCTTTGCACAGCTCGTTTTTTTTTAAAATCAAACTATCTATAATTTAGCTAGCGTGATAAATGGTGATCTATTGACCTTACAGTGAAAGTTGTAAGATGCGAGCTATCCAAGCCGTTAAAATTTTAGATCGTATATTGAATGCATGAAAATTGCCGCTTTTATGATATGTGAAACATCAATAATTTGTATACTCTAATAATAAGTATCCCACTAATTAATCTCTTAGTTGTAATAATATTTTAATTTATAACTAACCCATGGTTCCTCTCTCTAATATGGGATTCAGTTCATAGAAAGAGAAAAATTTTTTCGCTAATAATCGCTCCAACGAGAATGGCACCACAAGATTAAGACTATCATTAGTTTTTAACTAATTATCAGTTATTATAATTTAGGATTATTTCTGTAAATATTTTCAAATTTAAACATTATCATTGCTAGTTCATAATATATACGAGAGTGTTCATGTGTCATTGCTCCATAATAGAAACAAAGACAATGGCCATTGTAACGGACAACACGTGATGCGATGGGACAAAGCTAACTTCCAGCACGTGACTGGCGTGCATCATGCGGGCTACGAATCTAGCTTAAAATTTTTCTTTTTCTCCGTGAAATTGGCACTATTTTATAAGGCTGGTGCTACTACTCTACTACCACACCATATTATGTTACAATCACCTCACTTGAAAAAGGAAAAATTCGTTGACTGTTTCGAGTGAGGCGATGGAGATTGTTTTTCGCTCCAATCTTCAGACAATAGATCTTGAGATTATAGACCTACCATCAGATAGTCAAAAGTTGATTCCACATGACACACATCCCAAAAAGTGAACATGATCATAGTGTATCATCAAACATGGTTCAATTCACTTTTTGGGATGTGTGAATCAACATCTAACTATCAGAAAATAGGCTTATAATCTTAAGATCTATTGTGTGGAAGATTGGGTTGAAAAACAATCTCTATTGTCTGATATAAATCAATCAACAATTTTTTTCGTTCTTTAAGTGAGGTGACTACAACATGAATTAGTGTGGTAGTAAGACTAGCTTTTTATAAGGCTAAAGAGGCTCGTGCCCTACATTCAATGCTCAACTAAACCCATAGCAGTAGGGTTTTGTCGGGAAAAAATATAGTGTTAAAGAATGAAGGGTGCTTTTGTTTTCAACCCAAGATTCTTCCTTATCAATCAACTCGGATTTCATGTGCTTAAATCGATGACTACTTTAAATTAGAGGATGGGGATCGTTCCTTGTACTATTCTTCATCGCAATAGATTTTGAAATTATGATTCTATTATCAGAAGGTCAGATTTTGATTTCATGTGACACACATCCCAAAAAATAATCGGATCTGAGAACCACATTTGATGGACAATGATCATGTTCCTCTATAGGATGTTTGCACAAGCTAATCGTTTGATTGTAGGGACATGATTTCATGATCTATTTTGTCGAAGATTTGGACACTAAACGATCTCCATTGCCTGATTCAACGCAGTCAATAATCTAAGCACGTGAAACCCGAGTTTAAAAAGACATAATTGACTGTAAATAAAGGTACCAAAAAATAGAACTTTAAGAGTATAAAATGTTTCATCGTTGCTTTTTTCTTCTAAACAATAAACACGACATTAAAGTCATTCAATTTTTTCTTTATAGGATGTCTTTCTCTTCTATGAGAACTCCATTAGTTTTAGCTTAAATATTCGAAATTTTTTAATAAATGATTTCTATAATATTTTTGATTTAGGTGCTAATCTTAAAAAGAGTAAAATTCACTTTAGCATGATTTGTGCTAAATGTTTTTATGAAATCTTGGATTCTATGAATTTCTTAAAAAGTTTATTTTACAATTTTTCGGAAAATAAAGGAAATAGATTTGTAGATCTAATGGATTTTAGTTTTTTGGGAATTCATAAGAATTCCTTATTTTTCGGTGTTTGGATTGAGTAATTATACCTAGAAAATAGAAAAGGTGCATAACGATAACATACATCTCACACACCCAACAAATCCAACTTTCTATTGTGAGAGAGATTCCGTGAGAGAGAAAAATTAGGAGAAAGAAAGAGAGAGATGAGGAGAGAGAATCTAGGAGAGAGATAGGAGAACGGTAAGGGAGAGAGAGAGAGATAGATAAATGAGAGAGAGAGATCGTTGACAGATAGGAGAGAGATAGAGAAATCGGCGAGAGAGAAAGATCAGTTAGAGAGTGAGAGAACGAGAGATCGGTTAGAGAGAGACAGACATAAGAGAGATAGGAGAGAGATAGGAGAGAGAAAGAGATTCGGTGATAGAGAGAGAGTATGTGTTCTCACGCAATAAAAAGAGAGGAAGGGAAGGGAGTGACAAAAGATTTTCTATGAAATCCTCCTATTTTAGAGGGATTTGTCATTTTTCAATGGAAAAAGAAAATTTTAAATTTTCCTATTATTTTCAGTGATACAACTTTGTTGCCAAACATAGGAAATTAACATATCTCCTTTTCTTTCCTATCATTTATTTTCTTTTCCCCCCATCCAAACACACCCTAAAGGAAACTTTTCCATCTCTTATTTAGGTTTACCTTTATTATCGAGTAAAATGACCCTATTTCTTTGTTACCATATCATATAAAATTCTTTGCAGAGTTGAAGGATTGAGATCTCTTTGATCATTCTTTTGTTGGTTATCTTAAACTCATAAAGTTAGTCTTCATTAGCCTCCAACTGTATTGGACATGTGCTTCGCGCGACATTCCTAAGTAAAATCATTTGTTCCTTCGTTTTGGTTTCCTATGGAAAAGGCTCGAGTCATCACCTTTTCTTGCAAAATATGCCGATTAACATTGACTAGGGACGTCTATACTGACCTTGATTATCTCATGGGCTTGGAAAGGCATTCTTTCTGTTAGAGATAAATTCGAAATTTCACGTTGGCTCTACTTGATTATGGTTCGATCTATAACTTGAAAATGAATTTTTAATATATCAATTTGGTACAAGGATCACTCATCAATTTGTAATTCCGATTGATGCATAGGTAAACATCATATTACTTACTACGGTGGATGGTTGAAAATGGCTTCACAACTATTTTGAGAATGAGAAATAACGTTGAGGGGGTAGCAGCTCATCGCCCACATATGGCAATTAAACTTACAAGATTATTTGGAAAAATGCGACTAATGGCAGGTTCTCTTTAAAGTCTACTGGACAGTGTTAAATGGAGGATATTTTATTCAGACAAAGTGCAGTCAGCTGATGTGGTGCAACACAATTGACAGCAAGTGCGATGAAACTCAATTAATATAGGTTGGTGCAGCCGGCCAATCACATCGCACCACGTTAGCCAGCCACTACAAATTTTCTCCATCAAATCCATCGTCGGTTTATAATTTTCCAAGTCTACTTGTGTGACAGCCCGACTTTTCCCCTTCTCGTAAATGGAAAAGGTCGCCCCGTCGGATCACCTGACATGATCCTATCATACAAGGGCATCGTGTACAAAGTGTTACATATGCGGAAGCGAATTTAATTAGCTCTGATACGAAGAAATATGGCAACAACTGGTATCCATTCCTTTATCTAAAGCAGTAAATTGAACAGGAAATATAAACAGAAACCTATACTTGAAGTAGTAAACTATCTTAAATCACAGTACTGTTTATACATATTTAATGTTTACAAACAAATCTCTCTCTCTCCTAAACCTCTCAAGGAAAGAAGTCCTTAGTAGAACCTTCCTCCTCGTCCTCCTCCTCAGACTGGTAGATAGGATCAGCTTCGTGCTCAGGGACTTGAGCAATATCTGCAGCTAAGACATAAAGTCGTAGGATGAGCTATCATCGAAGCTCAGTAGGGATAATTATACAACTAATTTATTTGTTAGCTTTTTCATTCATGTCTAGAAGCAAATAAAATGAAACACATGTCTTCTTATCTTAAGTTTAGTCTAGCATTAATCTATTTTAGCAGCACTTAACAGAACAAACACTAAAACATGCAATTATTTTATCATGCTACCCTATGCATGCTGACATATTCATGCTGACATATTCATGTTGATAAAGAATCAGGCGAGATCAATGAATCATGCTGAAACAAGACATGTACAAGAACAAGAAACAAGAAAATCAAGCTCCCGAGTTAGCGGGATCACTTGGACGGGATATCAAGCTCCCGAGTTAGCGGGATCACTTGGACGGAATATCAAGCTCCCGAGTTAGCGGGATCACTTGGACGGAATATCAAGCTCCCGAGTTAGCGGGATCACTTGTTTCAAGATGGATTAAAGACGTGTACATGACATCAAGGATAACAGAACATGAACAATGCATGGTATATATGCGAGATGCGAGCACATCGTGAACAGATATCATATAGCAAAACTGATTTGAATAATTGAACCCACATGATCATATATGACTGCAACTATCATAATCATTAATATTCATGTATCCAAGCTGAACTAGCATCATAATCATTACAAAGCCTACATCAAGTCTGTAGCTTCCTAAGCTGATCTAACACCATCAGTCATGGTCATACATTGAAAACTAGCATGTGCATACATTATACTTCCTCTAAACTCATCAAGTATCATCATACATACAAATTCATCTATTGATCGATATCCAGTCATCTAAATTGGTTTGACAATAGTTCTAATATAATAACATGTGTCAAGCTGATCTTATCGAACTGATATGCTCATAATCATTTATCGAAACTTTTATTAGTATAATATGAAACTTGCATAATGCTAAACTAGCATACTAACCTAGCATAACTATTTATATTCATGCATTGAAACTGCTCGTATCCTTTTTTCCATTTCACTGAATTAGCATTACTGATCTTGCATGTTTATACATCATGAAACTAGCATACTTAACTGACTGAGTTAACTATTAATTAACACTGAACTTATCCAAGCTGAACGTATCAAAGCTACACTATTATGTTCATACTAATTCAAAATTGAGCTTCTTATTCTTAACTAATAGTTTATCCAAACTGATTTTAACAAAGTTGAATACTTTAAGGCTGAATTCATCAAAACAACATTGGCATGGTACTACTAATCATCTTTATATATCACGCTTGTCATCCTTATTTCTTAACCTTAATTCGAGCATATTTCATCCATTCTAAATTAAATATCACATTGCAGTTGGTAACTATTCATAGGTTATTGATATCCATCATGCAAAACATTCCTTCATTTACTAATATCTATCATCCTCAGAAAACAAAATTTAATCAGATATTATATTTCCTGTACACATGATTCCACTGAGAGTTTACTTAACTATATGAGAATATAAAACTCAATATCATTTAGTTCAGAAAAGCCCCTACAACAGCATACATCGAATCTATCTCATTATAAGCAACTATTTTATACTTATAGCTTTATTGAACAAAATAATTTTATATGCTATCTAGATGTGAATGAGCAATTAAAATACAAGTTAGCAAAGTACTTTTCCTACCTTACACCAGGTTTACGTTTAACTAGTTTCCCGTGCACGCTCGTCTTCAAGCAAACGCGTCATGCATACCAAGTGACACCTAGAAATGTCGTTCATAGGTTTAGTATTTTTAATGGTTTATTGGGTCAACATAGACTCCAATTATGGACTATTTATGGTCCTATGTCTTATGGGCAAACTCAATAAGTCAACCCAGCACAAACCCCTAACAGAGGTGTCGCTAAGTGTGTCAGATGCAGGGTTGCCGCTGCAAGCTTTGCAGTTGCATGTTATCACGACTTGTCACTACTTTGTGATCCCTTAAACGTTGGATTCAGAAATTGGTTCCTTCATACAAGTTGTAGGTCTCGTTGTCTCCTTTCCAAAGCATCAAGAATCATATCAATCCGAGATTGGGATCAAAAGATATGATTAAAATACCACATAGTAGTCTGAGTATATTGTTGCCGCGGCAAGCTTTGCAGTTGCATGTTTCTGCAACTTGTCACCACGTTTTGACCCTTTAAACGTTAGATTTAGAACTTAGTTACTTCATAAAAGTTGTAGGTCTCTTTGTCTACTTTCCAACCCATTAAGAATCGTGCCATTTGGAGTTCGGGGTTAAAAAATATGACAAAAATACCACACAGTGGTTTGAGCATAGGATTGCCGCGGCAACACACAATGTGTTGCCGCGGCAATCCTATGAGGTTGCCACGATAAGCCACTCAGCAGAGGGTCTTGCCGGGCTTCAGCTGGGTCTTCTTCTTGGCTTTTTATTCTGTTGTTTCTTCCTTTTGTTTGCAGATATATATATATATATATATATATATATATATATATATATATATATATATATATATATATATATATATATATATATAATGGCAGCAGTTTTATATTTGTTCATCGATAGATATATATAAATTTATAGCAAGTTATATATATATCTATATTTATATATATTTCCATTTCAAATTTTTCAGTGAAGGCCTCAAGTGCAAATCTTCACCTAGTTTATAGAGTCATGTTTATATCCTATTGCTACAAGAACTTACCTTATGTTTGTGAGTCTTGGCTATCAAAATGTGTTTGCTGATTTCAGATTCGGAGCAGACTTGCGAACAACGTCTCAATATTTTAGGTGGTTTACAAATCTTTAATGCTGTTTACTACATCAGAGTTCCTCTGGTTTCATTAATCAAACGTAAAGAATCAAGGGAGGTTGCCTTTTTAACAGACTACCTCGACCTTGCGTGCATGCTTAGATCGTATGACTCATTGGAGTCGTGTATGTGAGATGCCATGCAAGTAGCTTACCAGCTACAGAAGGCGAGTATACCATATATGCTAACACTACATTGGTAGTGTATGCCTAATAAAATAAAAAACTAAAATTCTGTTATATTATATGTTTTATAGGTAATTAACAAGTTTTATGTAATAGCCCCTCTACTTTTTTTTTTTTTTGTTTGTTTATTTTAAGTTTAAAACCTGGGTTGGGATAGTTAGACCATATCCTTTTCCCTTATTTAGCCTTGTGTAGATAGAGCCAAATGGTGTTGGCTTTATGATAACAAAATATATACCGCTACTGGTTTATATATGGAACTGATCACGTGCTACGATAGTTTAACAGCTGTATAGTGAGGTCCTCACACATGACCTGACCGGACTCTCACCACTTCGGTGCTAAGTCTGTGAATCGTTACAACTTGGCAATCTATATTCTCGATTTCTCTTAAAGCCACTTGCCATTGATTCGTTTGGCATACTCATAGAAGCCCAAAGCATTTCTTTTGTGCTCGGCTTGCAATAAATTACCGACTACCTACGCTTGATAATTTGATGAAGAAGAGTATACATATGCCTTCCAGGTTCCTACTATGTTGGAGCAATATGGAAAGCATGGATCATATATTTTTTAACTATCCGTATTTAAACAGTTCTAGTGAGATAAAACACCAAAAAGAGGTTAGCTTACTTTTTTATCCATTGAGTTAGATAAAGGAAAATTATAAATAGTGAATAATTTTTTTTAGACAGTTTTATAGGCAGCTTATGTGGCACATGTGTGCAGTCAATTACATCGCACCACATGAGCTACCTGTAAAATTGTCCACTATATAATATTGTCCTTAGATAAATTGTATAGATTGATTAGTGAGAAACGATTAACTTCTTTCATTAAAAATGTTTGCTTCTCCGCCACCATATGACATCTATGACACAAAAGATATACTAGAATCTCTGATAACAAATATGCTCACAATTGAAAACTTGTGTCTATATTTGTGAAGGGATAATGATCCCCTGACTGACATTTAAACATAAAAATGGTGTTTAAATGATTTTATACTATTAAAATAGATTTTTTTATCTCGCATTATTGAATTATGATTTATCAATATGTCATGTGTCATATATATGTGATCAATTTAAATTGTCCAAGTTCCAATCTATCATTGGAACATGTCTCAGCCCAAATAAACATGCCTACATGTAGATGTAAATCATCCAATTGATGAACTTTAATATTAACCATTAAAGCTAATTAAAAACAGCGGTTGATACTATAGTTCATAGATCGCATGGTTTAAAACTCTCTAAAACACCATTTTGAGCCTGTTGTATTTCAATCTATGATCTATCACTTTGTACGGATCACCCACCATTGACGGTGTAAGATCATTTAAACACCAATTTGGTGTTAAGGCTGCGTTTGGGTTAGCTCTTTCAGGGCAAAGAGCAACTCTTTTGCTCTTTGGCTCCGACAACAAATTGCTTTTATGTTTGGTAACACAGCTCCTCACCCCATTTGCTCTGATGGGGAGCTGTTTTAAGTGATAAAATTGCTCTATGTTTGCTCTCTACCAAAGCAGACTTTATTTACTCTAACAGAAAGCACGCAGAGAGCTGCTTCTGCTCTTATAAGAGCTAACCAAAACACAGCCTAAATGACGGTCAAGTGAGTCGGAGAACAATTGTGAATGATGCCCGATTTCAATTTCAGGATCGCCGTCTACAAGACCAAGATACCATGGAGAATCGTGGCATTGATGGCAAGTGAGATCTTTGGTTCTTGGCATGTGGATCGTTTTATATTATGATAACTTAGTGTATCCCAAAGCTATCTCTTGATGAGCCACTCACCGATTTAACCAAAAAGAGTTTGGAAGTTGGGAGACTTGGAGATTGACCCTTGACCTGCCTTTGGAGCACCGCCTATGCATGTTTACCAACTATCATTGAAGGACATGATTATCTTGACCGTGATTCAAACACCAAAATAGTGTTTGAATGATCTTATACTATTAATGGCCTAAGATGTTGGTAATCTTCCTGTCAAAGTGATAGATTATCGTTGAAAGGTAATGAGCTCCAAAATCACACTTTTTGAGAGATTACAACCATTTAATTTGTGCACTCTAATATCAACCAATTAGATAATTCACATCCACTTATAAACATGTTTCTCAATTGAGACATATTCCAACAATGGATTGTCACATTAGACAATTTGCATTGTTACATATGTGTGCCACATGCCATCATAATAGATCATATGTCAATGGCATAAGATAAAATGTCAAATTTAATGGTGCAAGATGATTTAAACACCATTTTGGTGGTTAAATGTCGGTCAAGAAACAGTTTATGTGGCACGACGTGACTAACTGCAATGCTTGGACCCCACTATGTGTGTAGTCACTCACGTCGCGCCACATAAGCTGCCTGCAAAATTGTCTACCAAACGTTGTCCACTGTATACCCATTTTTCATCTCGTTATATTTTCTCCCATCTCTTTTCATGTATGCCAACTTCCAAGGACCACAAGATTAATTCAGAACTCTGTACTCTTAAAGTCTGTGTTCATGTCTCGAGATTCTCATGAAGTGCAACGTGCATCGCGTGCCCCGGTGAATAGGCTGCGCACCTAATAATTCCTCTCTCTTAGGAAACCAGAAGCTACGAACTGAGTGCGTGCTGTAAGAAATATTCCATGCGAAATATCAGTTTCTATGAAGTGAGTATTTATCACCATCAAAATTCGTTGAACGTTGACAATTGCTCAATGGGTCAAAATACTTGGTCCTTGATCCATCTACATTTTACTCCAATTGATTCAACGGTCCACATTGAATGTAAATTCCACCCATCTTTATACTATCTACAGTCTTTGATGGCACTAACCAAAGAATTATTTCATTATCAATGCAAGCTGAACGAGGTTATTAATAAATACAAACAAAGTTAATGTCAAGCGTTTACGCATCATTATTGTTCGCTGTACTCTGCTCATCTACACTGTACACGTGTCGAACTACATCCATTTTGAGGGTTAGATTGGAAGAAAATCTTGTGGATGACATTCATCACGAGGATTAGAGAATTGGATCCATCCGATCAAAATGGGGTTCCTACACTA
Organism: Chloranthus sessilifolius; assembly: GCA_021018995.1. Taxonomy (NCBI): domain Eukaryota; kingdom Viridiplantae; phylum Streptophyta; class Magnoliopsida; order Chloranthales; family Chloranthaceae; genus Chloranthus; species Chloranthus sessilifolius. The sequence continues at coordinate 34,815,418 of CM037590.1, forward strand.
GCACTTTATCAGTGGTGGAGTGCTGTGGTTGGTGCTCCGACCATAGTACCTAATAAAACTAAAATAGATATACTCTGTAATCTTCTTGTTGTTTCCAACATGTTCCTCGATTGAAGCCGTGAGTTCCAACTAGCTTTTGCAGTGGTGCTTGGTACCAGCAATGGGGGTTAGGGTTCTTTTCCAGGGAGAATTTGGGGTTTTGTCTCCCAAATCGTCTCCCTTAACTACGATTCCTCATCGTTCAAAAGCGGAGTATGTGAAACTGAACTTGTTTTCGAGATCTCTTTCCACAATTTCTTCAAAGGTATTGATAATATGAACATAGAATTTGATGATTCTAGTACTATGATTTGATGCATTTTGGGATCACAAAAGGTTATTTGTAGAGTGTATGTTGTTGAATCGTTTAACTTTATTGTCATATTCTAATTTTGTGTTATCTGTTAAGTAGGCTTTTTCATTTTTATATTTTTATGTTGTTTAACTGTTTAAATTTGCTTTCATATTCTAATTTTGTGATGTCTGTTGAGTAGGCTTATTTATTTATTTTTTATGTTTTTAAGTGTTTAAATTTGCTTTCATGTTCTAATTTTGTGATATCTGTTGAGTTTGCTGTATGTGATCTGAATTGTCGTTTATGTCATTTCCTGAAGAAGTTCTTGTCGTATGAAGACCAGCGATATTAGTAAAATTTCATATTATGGTTTTTTATTTTATTTTTATAATTGATGGAGAGACTCGGTTTCGGATGCCAGTTTGACCAGGACCAATACTGAGTCGATTCAGACATGACTTGGTGAAGTTTGATGCAACTCGGCCTAGTCGTACTTCTGCTTGTTCTCTCAAAACTGAGTGATACCAAAATCGAGTCGACGAGGCCAACTCACTATGAGTCTGTGCCGAGTTTGATTTGACTTGGTTGAGACCTGAGCCATACTTCCAAAGCATACCACTTGTGTGAGCCATATGCTTGTTGACTCGGCATAGGCTGTTACCAAAACTGAGTTGACTCGGTTATCTTAAAGACTTGAACCTAATAGTATAATTAATTTTGTCCATAGGAGAGTATGGGATGGAGCCTTGAGTCCGATCTCTATGATAGAAAATTATGTGACTTATAACACATAATTTAACTTCGAAATTCGAGATAAAAAGGGGGTGGAGAATGTGGTAGCCGATCACCCTTCTAGGCCATAACTTGACGAGAATAATGTTGATAAAGAGCCTCTCTGTGACTCCTTTCCGGATGAGCAACTTTGCGGGAAAAATTGGAATGAAAATCAGTCTCCCTTGTTTGATCCGAAGCAACCAATGCATTTTAACCGAAGGAGATGGGGTGAAGTTATAGTTTCATGGGGTGTATGAATAACATTAATTTTGTATTGAATGTGTTAGCAGTTAGCACCACTCAATTGTATGTCATGACAGTGCAGCCACTTCGTTTAGGAAGCGCGATCGCTTCTTCTATGAAGCGCCGTCGCTTCCTTCATGAAGCTGGTTTAGAGTTTGGGATGTAATCATTGCCTAGTGGTGTTTTAGGAGTTAGAGATGAGTAAAACAGAAGGACCAGTAGAAGCTAAAGACTATTTTCTGATTAACTATGTGTGCAACTTACACAAGATCAATTCCGAAGTGTTGTTGCTTCAATTGGGTTGGTTCCCCATTTGATGATGGATTGATGGCCAAGGGACGGCATTTGGTTGATTGATTATATATGCAAACTGAATTTAGAAGACATATATGATTGTGGATTGGGAGTTCCTTGATCTTATGCTTGAAAGAATGGGTTTTGGAATGGAGAGGATGGATCTATGCGTGTACATCCACAGCTCAATTTTCTGTTGTCATCAATGGTTTGTACGAAGGGACACTTTGAGAGTTCTAGTGGTCTTCTCCAGGGAGATACAATTTATCCTTTGCTCTTTAGTATTGTTGCCAATGCTTCTTAGTAAAACTGCTGTGCAAAGCAGAAGAGGTCCGCCATGTGGAAGGTTTTAATGTAAGTCAATAAGTGTTGATTCCCACTAATAGGTTCATGATGATATTGCTATATTTTTCTTGATGCTAAGCTGGTTCTTGTTAGAAATTTGATGTATCCTATGATGTTTTGAGGCAGTTTCGGACCTAAAGGTATATGTTAGAAATAGTTTGGTTGTTGGGGTTGGGGTTTGGTTGGAGGTTATTGAGACGCAAGGTTATGCAACTGTGTTTTGATGCATAGTTGTTGATCTCCAATTATGTATTTGGGGCTTGAATGGCGTTAGGAGAACCGGCTAAGTTGCCTTGGGCTCCAGTCAATTGAAAGGTTTTAAATGAATCAACAATATAGAAAAGGAGTTTTTCATTGCTTGGAGGGAGAATCACTTTGACAAATTCGACTTTAGCCAAGCCTTTCCAATACATTGCATGTCTCTTTTTAAAATGCCACATGCATAGTAGTCAATAAACTTGAAAAGTTCCAAAGAGATTTCCTATGGGAGGAAAGAGAGCAAGAAATATTTCATCTTATAAAATGGAAATATGTGGCCAACCGCCAATGACAAAGAAGTGGTAGTCCTAGCATTAAAGAGCTTAAGGGTAGGAGGAATATTTTTGTACTGGGAAAATAGCTTTGGAAGTTTTGGGAGGAGAGGGATAGTTGTGGGTTAGGGCAGTCAAAGCCAATTATGGAACAGAATAGTAGTTTGGAGAATGACTTAAATGTGAAAGGAGTATGATAGGGGTTTGGAAGTGGATATATATTTATATACATATGGGAAGGGAAGCGTGCCCCAAGGTTACATGTGGAGAACCTATTTAGATTATCTTAAAAAACTTCCAAAATTTCATCTCCACCCCGCATTTTTTGAGGCTTGAAATCTGGACCATTGGAATCAGTCAATGTTATATTTTCACCTTGTAAAAATCTATTTTGAATATTTTATTTCGAAGAACTTGATCTATACAACACCTGAGCTTCACGTGGCAAAAAAAGGTATTTTGGGTGACACGTGGAACCTTAGGGCACGCTCATTGTGCCCCGTTGGGGCACCTTACCAGGATCATATATATATATATATATATATATATATATATATGTTTATTCATTAGGCATATAGGTGGCACAATTCTTTAGGGGTAGAATTAGGTTTAAGGTTGGGGTAGGTGCTAGGATTAGGTTCTTGTTAGAACTTTCGTATTATATTATGCAATGCCTTCCCTTCTTTGTTTAGATATGCATCAAATAAGAAGGCTTTGATTGAAGATTGATTTTTAGGAGAGGAGGGGTCGGATTGTGTGGTGTCCTAGGTTCTATAAGAAATTGAAATATGAGGAGATTAAGGGATACACAAGGTTGGAAACAGTGTTTTTGGAAGTGTATATTTGTAGTATATTATCAACAAAAGAGTTTGGGAGTAGGTTTGGTTGTTTCCGACTAACATGTTTTTTTCATACGCCCACAACTTCTTTATGGAGGTGTATGTTCCTATTAATAATTTTGACCAAAGAGTTTGGGTGTGGGATCGGTATTTTTCAACTAAGATTTTTTTTTTTCATGTACCGTACAAATTCTTTGGAGTCTCCCCTTTATCCAATGTGTGGGGTTCTAATTGTAGAAAACTTGAAATGTAGTATGTGACGTAGGATGGAATTGCACGCTAACCCTAAAATAGCATAATCCCGCGTGGAAGGGGGTTTAGGGTCTTTGATCTTCTCATTAAAATAAATAAAAAGAAGAATAAGATAGGAGATCTCCGGATTCGCTCTAGAGAGGCTTGTCGGCTTCGCACCAACGGGTTTCCAAGGCTTCCCACCAAGGCTGTACGTCGGCTTCGCACCAAGTCGTACGAGAAACGATTGCTCACTCCTCAGGTTTTGAAAGAATCACTCCTTCGATCGAAAACTCATCTCAAGTTTTTCTAGGGTTTGCACAAAAGCAAGCTCTCCATTTTCATTATCTAAAAACTAACTATTGCATAGTAGGTCATAAAACAAAAGAAAACCCTAAAACAATTAAATAATAAAAGATAAGTTTAACCTTGAAACTTTAAGTTCGAAATTAAAAATTAAAAATAACTCTGCGTGATTTCGATCGATCGAAAGTGACACTCGATCGATCGAAATTCAATCGATCGATCAAAAGTTGTACTCGATCGATCGATCGAAAGTGACACTTGATCGATCGAAATTCAATTGATCGATCAAAAATTGTACTCGATCGATCGAAATTAAATCGATCGATTGAAAGTGACACTCGATCGATCGATCAAAAGTTGTACTCGATTGATCGAAATTAAATCGATCGATTGAAATTAAATTGATCGATCAACTGAGACACGCCGCGAATCTTTGCTTCAGGGTCGTTTGAAAGGCATGGGTCCACTTCTTCCTTGTTGATTTTCTTCGATCGGCTCGGCCACGATCCAAACATGCGGATATAAATTCCCCGTCAATCTCCTCGACTTTGAAAAAGTTCGACCTCGAACTTTGGTCGACATCGATAAGCGTTATCAAGTATGCTTGTTCCCTATGGATCTCGAACTTTTGAATGGTCTCAAGACTCGGTGGGGACGATCACAGATGCCTGTGCTTCAATGATCGCGGGTTCCGTAGGGCCTATCATGGATGCTTGGACTTTAACGATCTTAGGCTCTTTGACGGTTTCGTGATCTGCCACGGTCTCAGCAACTGGTATGGACTCTACAACCGGACGTTGTTCTGACACAAGATCAAGGCGGATAACTAGATCTGCTTGAACAACGGGCGCCATCGGCTCTTCGACGGTTTCAAGATTTGCCACGGTCTCAGCAACTGGTATGGACTCTACAATCGGATGTTGTTTTGGCACAAGATCAAGGTGGATAACTGGATCTGCTTGAACAACGGGCGCCGTCGGCTCTTCCATAGGCATGGAAGTATTTTGATTTACTATAGGTTCGGTATCTTCCACCGATACAGGTACGACAACGGGTTCGGGTAGAGGAACTTCAACTCGTAGAGATTTTCTCACCGGTACGGCTATGGGGATGAAATCTCTCGCCTCCGATCTTAAAGCGTGAATCACGTCTAATACGTCTTCAGATAGATTGTGAATAAAATATTTGATAATTATTGCATTAATATTCTCACACCATTCAACCACGATCTGACGCGATCTTAGTAACTCGCAATAAACGCTATTAAGAAGCGCCTTATACTTGAATATGAAACCGTGCTGCTAAGATGATCTACCTTTCTCTTCGCGCCAAAGTGTTTTTACCCTCTCCATCTTTTGGCGCACGATTGGGATGTTCCATCATTCCACGAACGCTCTCATGGAAACCATGTAATCGTTCAAATCACGAAGGGCTTCGAGAACTGGATCTTGACTCATGATTCGCCGATCCATTCCCCGAGGATTCGAGCCGCTCTGATACCAAATTGACGCATGACGAAATCGCACGCTAACCCTAAAATAGCATAATCCCGCGTGGAAGGGGGTTTAGGGTATTTGATCCTCTCATTAAAATAAAATAAAAAGAAGAATAAGATAGGAGATCTCCGGATTCGCTCTAGAGAGGCTTGTCGGCTTCGCACCAACGGGTTTCCAAGGCTTCCCACCAAGGCTGTACGTCGGCTTCGCACTAAGTCGTACGACAAACGATTACTCACTCCTCAGGTTTTGAAAGAATCACTCCTTCGATCGAGGACTCATCTCAAGTTTTTCTAGGGTTTGCACAAGCAAGCTCTCCATTTTCATTATCCAAAAACTAACTATTACAAAGCTATAAAGACCTTATATAGTAGGACATAAAATAAAAGAAAACCCTAAAACAATTAAATAATAAAAGATAAGTTTAACCCTGAAACTTTAAGATCGAAATTAAAATTAAAAATAACTTTGCGTGATTTCGATTGATCGAAAGTGACACTCGATCAATCGAAAGTTGTACTTGATCGATCAAAAGTTGTACTTGATCGATCGAAAGTGGTACTCGATCGATCGAAATGTGTACTCGATCGATCAAAATTAAATTGATTGATCGAAATGTGTACTCGATCGATCAATCGAAATGTGTACTTGATCAATCGAAATTAAATCGATCGATCGACTGAGACACGCAGCGAATCTTTGCTTCAGGGCCGTTTGAAAGCCCATTCATGGGTCCACTTCTTCCTTGCTGATTTTCTTCGATCGGCTCGGCCACGATCCAAACATGCGGATCTAAATTCCCCGTCAGTATGATAAGCTAACTGAAGAGAGATATACCCATTTAAGGTTTATTGAGGGAGGGAGTACCTCAATGACTACATTGTTGCTTTTCAAGATAATATGAGTTATAGAGGGCTATGTTGACACCCAATACATTGCTACTCAATGTGGGACTAAATCCACTATCCCTTTACATGCATACCTTTCACACACAAGTATTATGTGCTGTTCACTACCACACATCTCCATTATACATCCAACACTCCCCTCTCAATTTGAGTATCCTCGACAATCATGTTGCCAATTATAGAAAAGCCCTTGAACCATCTCCCCCTTACATTGATAGGACAAAAAAAGGACCATAAGGTCAATAAAAAGGCTGCTTGTCATAGTAGCAACAAATGCCACAGGCCAGTAAAATGGCTGCATATAACAACAACAAAAGCAACTCTCATCATCAGTGTAGGAGGGATAACAGGTAGCAAGAAGGGTTTGTGTGAATCATACACATACATACATCAACATCAAAAGAAACAGAGGGGGGTTTAGAGTAGAGAGATTGCAACATCCAATAGAGAGTGAGCAACACTAAATAATAACATCATCAACTATCTTCACATATTTCGAGGTATCAACAACATGTATCTCAAGGCAGCAACACCGACACATTAAAAAGAGAAATCCCTCATCTTCTTGCAACAACATTAGCACCATCATAAACCCTTCAAATCAGCAATGCACAACAAATAAAATGCCCAAGCACCACATACTTAAAAGGAAAGAAACACGACACTCTGGATACAATCTGCAACACCCAAGAGGCACAAATACTGCAACAACCTGGTAGAAAGTGAAAAGAAACGAAAATCAAGTGAGGAAGTACGAATGGTTAGTTGATATGTCTACATTTTAAAGCATAATCTGTATAGTTTTCATGTCCATAGATTGTATGCATGGTTACATTGAAATCGATGCCATCCAGGATATCAAGAACCTCAACATAGGCTTTGACTACTCTAAGGCATGTTCATAAAGTGGCTGTTTGCATAATTACTAATGATAATAACTAATAAGAGAGTATCTTGCAATTATCAACCTATTGTCTCCAATGCGAAAAACTAAAAACATATAGACCTCATCTAAGCTTTCATTTCCATCCAATCTCTCTCCCCTCATTGACTGCTGTACACTGGTGGTGATAAATGGATGATGGGATTACCACCAAACTCAATATATTATCTGGTTTTTTGAGATAAAGATGTCTTCAAGCACATCTTTTTCTGTTCACTAGGAGCTATTGATGGGGCTGGTTGGCATAGTTTTCTTATATTCACCGTGTTTGGTTACTGCATACAACATGTTGTGACTGCACTGCAGCCTAATGTAATGCATGTGGCTGCTCTCTGTCACAGAGAAGGTGTTTTCTTCTTAACAAATCAAATCATGGTTGTTGATATAAATATCCCCACCCAGCCTCATAAAAAAGCCCAACTTCTCCATTGAAACTCAGCTATCCATCATGCTGCTGGTTCCCTTTTTGGCTCAATAGATAACATTATGGGAGTTAATACCGATGATCCACCCCAACTGAGCATCGTACACCCAGTCTCACCTCCTTTGTTTGTACTGTGTCTCCATAGAATCCAATTCCTCAAGTGGGCCGTGCATGTAAGTAACACTGTCCTCCTTTTGTCATTCCCGTGCTCTTTCTGAAACACAGAAAGCTTCAGAAGATTATCTTAAAAAAGGCATCACCCTTTGCTGGTCCTGTACGTACAGGTGCTGGGAGTGCTACAGACCTAACCTCTTGTTTTTCCACACAAAGTGTCTGTTCTTCGGACTCGAACCCACATCTTCATGCTTGACAGCTCAAGCCTTTTACCATTGCACCAAGCAATGGGCCCTTCAGAAGTTTCTCTTTTTCTTTTTGTTTTAGAATTAATAGTTTTTAGGAGGAAAACTAGGATTTTGCTAATATTTGCATTATGACTGAAGCATAAGGTTGTGAAGGTCATCTATAATTTTGGAGACTAGGGCGTCATGGGCCTGCTGTTAGCGTGTATTAACTAAAGCACTGTTTGCTAACACTCCTTGAGGGCTGATTCCCTCTTCGCCTGCGGATTCCCCGCAGCTACCATCTGGTAACTTCACTGATTCCCCCTTCCCACCGCAAACTGATTCTGACAAATATAGTTTTGTGTTAAAATGGCATGGGATCCAGAAGTGGCTCCAACCCGCTTACTGGTTCTGCGTTTGTGGGAATCAGTTTTAAGTGGAATCTGCTTCCTAACAGCGTTTCCAAACGGGACCTAAAACTGTAAGTAGTGTTTTCAAGTTCCATCATCGTAAAGATAACTATGTCGATACTTGACACCAGACATGTCCTTGTTTCTGTTGAGTTATTCATTTCCTTGTTTGATTCTTTTGTTGAAGTGGGTGTTGGATCCATCTTAATGCAGATATCTAGTAGTCGAGTAAATGCTCTACCGGATGTAGGCGATTTCTTCTGGGAAAAGGCACCGACACCTATACTAGATATGGTTGAATGTCCAATTCATTTGAAGAACTTGTCCCACAAGGTTGATATGAGGACCTTTCCTGATGTTTTTAAATGTAGAAATATAAATTCTTCTAGGAATCAGTTGATCATTTGGGATGTTTCAAATGCAGGAACTCAAACAATTATCTGATGAGATTCGTTCAGAGATATCCTTTATTATGTCAAAGAGGCGCAGGCCCTTTAGAGAAAGCCTTGGGGTGGTGGAACTGACCGTAGCAATACATCATGTTTTTCATGCCCCAATGGACAAGATACTGTGGGATGTTGGTGAACAGGTTGGTACATACTGATTTTCCCCCTAATTTGGATAGCTTTAGTAAATTTTTAGTTGTTATTATTCATATTCTATTGTTCATATAGGGTGTTATGCTATAGAATGAAATAAGTTTTCACAATTTGCAGACGTATGCACATAAGATACTTACAGGAAGGCGGGCTCTTATGCATACGCTGAGGCAAAAGAATGGTCTCTCAGGTTTTACATCTCGCCGTGAGAGCGAATATGATCCGTTTGGGGCAGGGCATGGTTGCAACAGTGTTTCCGCCGGACTTGGTAGTATTTCATACCATTTTTAAAAATGAGATTCACTGGCATACCTGGATACCTTTCTGGAACAGCTGTTCTATGTGGCTCGAGTGTTTTCTGCTATTTGGAAATGAGTCATTTTTTGATGAGCTATGTGACTTGCAGACATACAGGAGGTGTCTGAAGTGATTCTAGCAACACCAACATCTCAGCATGTCCTTACATTTATCTAATAATGCTGAAAGATTTACTTCTATAAATATTAGCTACCGTTATCCTTTAACCCTAGTTTAAAAACTTCCCAAATTGATCAGGAAACTTGCCAAGTTGGCTTGACCAGCCATGAGACTGGTCAAATTTATGTAAAATTTGGCCAATAAGGTTGGTGACTTGGCCCCGATTTATGCACGAGTCAAGTTAAGTGAGATTTAGGGAAAAAGGTTTCCTATTTATCTTTTCTTACTAAGTAAGGCCTAGTTTGTTTTAGTTGGAACAATAATAGATTTAGGAAACCAATTCTACTTATCAAAGGTAACTTAAAAGGTTTGTTATATTCTTCTTCTCAAGTTTTAGGCTTAGGTTAAATTAACTTTTAGGAAACCAATCCTCAATTATATGTCAAATTTGTCATATTAGATTTTAGGCATTAGCTTCTAATATAAATTTTATTTTTTATTTCTGTTAAGATTGGTAGAATTGTTTTAGAGTGGATAAAATCTTAATTATAAATTTTACTGTTTATTACTATATAAAAAGGATTTTATATAATAAATTCTACTTTTTACGTTATATTTCTATTTTTTATTACATTCTAGAAGTTCTTTTGTGCGACAATAATAGTACTAAAGCTTTGGAATAATCTGAATGAACATGACTTGATGAATTGTACGATTTAGAAGATGAATGATGCACATTAACTAGTGTTGTGAACTCATCAATATGAGATAGTATTGGCTGGTTGTTGGATTTTATATATACTAAATAAAATTTATGGAACTCACCAATGGCAATTGCCAAGTAATTTGGGTTGAGTTTCCCAAGTGTAAAATTTTCAGTGGATCGCATCAATTCCTAGTTCCCATTCTCAAACTTCGCCTATAACAATATACAAATATATTCTAATCTAGTAAGGAAAAGGATGTTAAATTAAAAACCATATAACATGCAACTGCAATCGCTCTTAACTTCGGCAAATAGTTGATTTTAGATACCATCAATTAGCAGTTTGTATACTTACCTATTATCACAATCTAAAAAATCATGGACCATGTAACAAGCGCATTTCATTTTCTCGAATACACAGTGTCAGACAAGGGGGTTGACACTCATCGAGTTAAAATTAAGGAGGTTAGATAGGGTTAGGTTTGGTGAGGAGGAAGAAGAGAGAAGATAGAGAGAAATTAGGGTTAAGTCAATATGACTCAAATCCCAATACAAAATATTATTTATATCATCTTAGCATATTCACGTATTACATGGTTCCCAAGTTAAGTGAATTGTACAACTTAAAATTCACTTAACTACACACACCCAAAGTTACTACACTCCCATACAATAGAAATAGCATCACCAACACTCCCTTTCAAGTTGGAGCATAGATGTCTATCATACCCAACTTGAAAGAGATGTTATAAAGTATCTTGCCACCAACACGTTTAGTCAAAATGTTGGCAAGTTGATTCTCAGTTCTAACTTGAGGAATACTAATTTCTTTGGACTTGACCTTCTCGTGAATATAGTAACAATCTACCTCAATGTGTTTTATCTTTTCATGAAAGACATAATTCTCTGCAATATGATGGGCGGCTTCATTGTCACCATACAAGATAATTGGAGAGGATACATGTGACATCCCCAAATTCACACACCGGATCAATGCGCTCACTTGGAGACATCATACTACATCATATGTCCATAATCATAATTAAATCCATTAATCCATAAAGATTCGCATAAACACCCAACGAAAAATAACTACTAAAAGTGCACACAAAAATTTTCTTTTTTACTATCATCATGAGAGCAATGCTAAACTATGAGATAACAACCTATTATACCAAATTGTATACTTACTCTTTAAATTAAATAAAACTAAAATCAAACATAATCCATCGTTAACATGAACTTGTTCATAAAAATAAATCTGAAATAAATGTCTTAAAATCCTTCCTAATGCATAAAGAAAAACCTAATCAACTAAGCTTCAAATCTGGATTTCCATCAATCATTGACACATCTACTTCATCCACTCCATGTTTAGCTGCACTCCCTGAAATCCCAAACAATAGGTCAGTTTACCAAGTAAACCGATATGGACCTGACATGATGAGGCTAATAGAAAAGGTCTATAACTCAAACCAAATCATAAAATCAAGCAATAACAGAGATATAACGTGTGACATAATAATGAGTAAAGCAATAAAATGAAACTGAAACATAGCATTAAATCTAAATAAACATTATGGCTTGGGTATCTACCTAATTTCATGTGTGGTCATTTTTTAATTACGCATTTAATGCTCATGAATCGAAATGCATAATGAATATGATTATCTCTCTCTTAATCATTATCCTATTCTTCTCTGATCCTTCGATTAGTACCTACGTTAACTTTCACATAACTTCTTTTTAGTTAAGTAATAAGCTTAAAATTAAAGACCTTTTCTCATCTCTTTAGTCTTATCATTAATGCATGGATTCATAACTTTTATTACTTGTCATTCTTATTTATATTAATTCCTCAGCATAAACCCATAGAAATTCTATCGTAATCATAGAAATATTTTGTTTTCTTGTGTTATTTGTAAATGTATCTTTTCACTTTTATGGATGCCATGAATGTACATGCATGGAAAAGTTAGAAATCAATCGATCATGCAATAGCTTTTTAACTTGTTTAGGTTTAACATATTATAAATATGTAATCTCTATCGATTCCTACTTGTTTCATGTTGTGTAAATCAAACATCCTAAGTTGCATGGATTCTAAGTAATAAAAACAAGGATGAACATAAATAAACATTTAAACATGATTAAACATAGATAATATTTGAATTGAAATTCATTGCTTGCATCCTAGACAAATTCTGAAATTCCTGACAAATTTTGGATTCTAAACAAATTCTAGACAAATTCTGGATTCTGCATAGAATTTCCTGATCAATAACGAATCCCCGTGTACCATCAAATATTCGTGATTAAGCATCAAAATTTAACAATCTAATATGAAGAATATCCATTAAATAAAATAAACCTTAATTTCTATGTTATTTTTGTGTTATCTACGTTTCTGATTAATCTCAACATGATTTCTCCATACCTATAGTTTTCGCGTAAAATTGACGTAACTCCTCTCCCTTGATTCAATCCGAAACTCTAATTCAAAATCCGGTCGCATCATAAGCTCCTCTTGCGTTCTTCTAAGCCTTCAAACCGAAAACTCTAGGGTTTCTTTTCTGATTCTCATTCTCTAGAATTTTCTCTCTTTCTCTATAAAGTTATTAGGTTATAAGAGTTATGTAAAAATTCTGTAAATTAAACTTAATCTTTATATTTATAATACTTTAAAGTTTCCTATTTAAGATCTAACTCTATTTAGAATATTTAAAGGTTTCCTATTTAAGATATAACTCTATTTAGAATATCCTACATGGGTCTTAAGTGATTCTATGAGCCTTTAATTACTTAATGGGTCTTTAATTATTTTACTAATATATTTTAAAAGTCTATTAAACATTACTAAACGCACCACAATTATTACTAACATATATTTAAAGGATTTTAGGGTATATTAATTAGATTAATTAATTATCATGGGTCATTATTAAATAAAGTAAGCATTACATTCATGCTCAACAACTAATCACATGCATCAAATTAATCAAACTATTCATAATTACAAATCTAACAAATAATTAAGGACTAAAGAAGCGAAAAATCTCTATCGTTACAATATAGCAACTCCCAAGTCTGACAAGATGAATTTAAGCCACATGTCTTCTCTCGCGCCTTGGGACATGACACGGTACTCCCCCTTGGCATTGGAGTTTGATACTACATGTTGTTTCTTGGATTTTCATGTGACCAAATTACTCCTAAGAATGTGCAATATCCGGTAGTTAATCTTCTATAATCCAGCAATCGACATCAGTAAATATCTCTACATTCAAATGACTAGGATTTTTATAGAGAAACCTTTTGCCATGACTTCCTTTCAAATACCTCAGGATCTTGTGAACAACCTTCAAATGTGCAATCCTTGGTGAGTGCATATATTGACTCACCACGCTTATTGCATAAGCAATGTCCGGACGGGTCATGGTTAGATAGATTAGTTTACCAACTAATCTCTGATAGGTATGTAGATCCTTGAGAAAATCACCCTTTTCACTATTTAATTAGTGATTTTGTTCAATAAGGGTCACAACAGGCCATACTCCAAAAACCTCGTATCATGAAGGAGGTCTATAGTATACTTCCGCTGGGATAAAGAGACACCCTTCTTAGATCTTGCCACTTCATTGCCAATGAAATATTTCAAACTTCCCAATTCTTTAATTTCAAACACTCTGCTCAAATACTTCTTCAGTTTAAGAATCTCATGACTATCATCTCCGGTAATGATGATATCATCAACATAGACTAGTATGGCAGTCATCTTGATTCCCCTTTTTACAAATAGATTATGATCATAGTGACTTCTTCGGTACCCGAATCTCATAATAACATTACGAAATTTTTGAAATCAGACCCTTGGGATTGTTTTAATTCATAGAAAGATTTCTTCAATCTACACACTTTTCCCTTCTCTCCTTTTACAAATCCAGGAAGAAGGTCCATATAGACTTTTTCCTTGAGATCACCGTGAAGAAATGCATTCTTCACATCAAGTTAAGAGAGTGGCTAGTCTTTGTGGGCAGCCAGAGATAACAATACGCTGATTGTGTTGGACTTGGCTACAGGTGCAAAGGTGTCCTGATAATCTACTCCTTGTGTTTGAGTGTACCCCTTTGCTATGAGCCTTGTTTTATATCTTTCGACTGTACTATCAGGTCTACACTTAACTGTATATACCCATTTGCAACCAACTCTCTTTCCTTCTAGGAGTTCAACAATTTCCCATGTTTGATTCTGTTTCAGAGCATTCATCTCCTGAATCATAACATCATTCCATTTTGGCTGCGATAAGACATCAGAAACAATAGAAGGAAGGGTGATAGAATCAAGAGAACAAATAAAACCATAATGAGATGATGAGAGATTGTAATATGACACATACTGATGGGATGACGAGTGCACGATCTAGGAAGTTTCTGTGAGCAATGGGCAGATGAAGATTAGAAACAAGAGGATCGTCTTCGGGTAAGGGATCCTGATTGGTATTTTAAGAAGGTGACTCATCTACATTCTCATTTGCAGTGACTTCAACGATACTTTTTTTATTCTTTGGCACATACATTTTTCTCTTTCTATATTTATCAAAGGTGGGTTGTTTGCTTCGCTGTAGCTCAACCGCTTCATCATCCACTTCTTCACAATCTTCACCATCTCCCATAGGTAAAGTAGCTCTAAACATCTCAGAGTGTTTTTTAAGTTGTTTCTTCCCCTGAAGAGGACTCGGAGGACTGGAAAAATGAGTGCTCTCAAAGAATGTGACATCCATGGTGACTATCACACTACGAGTGAGAGGGTCAAAACACTTGTATCCTTTCTGAGAAGAGGGATACCTAATAAAAATATACTTGATAGCGTTGAGATCAAGTTTACTCCGCTGAATATTGGGGATGTGTAAAACACAAGGAACCAAAGATACATGGTGGCACCAAGAACAGAGGTTGATGAGGGGACACAAGTTGGAAGGGAGAATGTCCTTCCAGAACAGGCGTAGGCGTTCGATTGATGAGGTAGGCAGCGGTGAGGACGACTTCATCCTAGAGATGTTTAGGAACCTTCATATCAAACGATAGAGATCGAGCAACCTTAAGAAGATGCCTATTTTTCCTATCAGCAACCCCATTTTGTTGGGGTATAAAGGCAAGTAGTTTGCCACACAATTCCATGAGAAAAGATAAGATTGGAGAATGTGAGAGGAATATTCCTCAGCATTATCCGATCGAAGAACTTTAACATGCCCATGAAAGGGCATAGTGAGTCTTGTACAATCTTATCTTCTCAACGGATAAGAAGAGCATAGTGAGTCTAGTATAATCATCAATAAAAGTAACAAAATAGCGATAATGTAAAACAGTAACAGGGGAAGGCCCCCACATATCAGAGTGAATAACTTTAAAAAGAATAGCACATTTACTACCACTCAAGGGATAAGAAGTGCGAACATGTTTAAAGAACCGACAAGTTTCACAATTAAACAAACTACTATCAAATCCATGAAATTTTCCTGGAAATAAAAGTTTCAAATAACTAATATGAAGATGACCACAGCAGGAGTGCCACAATCTGGCTTCATTAATAGAAATCACCATAACTGTAGGAGGAGATGCACCACGTAAACCTTGAAAGCGGTAGAGTCCCTTCTCATATGAAGGAAAGAATGTCACACTATAATATAAGGAATTGGTAATTTTACTGACAGATAATAAATTCATAGGCATGTTAGGAATCAAAAGAGTAGAGTCAAGAGACAGTGTGCCTAATTAAACACTCCCTTTGCCCTTTACAAGGACAAGGGATTCATCAGCAATGTGAATATGAATAGAATAAAAAAGGTTAAACATAAATGAAAATAAATCAGTCATACCAGACATGTGATCCGTAGCCCTAGAATCGATGATCCATGGGGACTGAGAGGAGGTCACATGTGCAAACCCATAGGTACTTGACTCATCAACGGTGGTGGATCGAGATGCCTGTCCCTGTGTCACCGTCATGCGCTGAAGGCGGCCCTGGAGGTCCTGAAGCTCTGTCTGTAATCTCTGGAAATCATATGGAGGGGGAGACAGAGATGAAGTAGTAGGGATACTCTGACCACCAATTGGATTAGAAGTTTCTTCAATAGAGGACTGGAATGCACGACCTGGAAGGAATTTCGGTTTTCCATGTAATTCCCAACATCTTTCTCTGATATGATCCATCTTGCCACAATGAGAAAATAATAATTTCTCTCTTTTTTCACGTGAGAGGCCCCCACGACCTCCACGACCAACACCCCTACCACCAGATTTGCCTCCACCACGACCAAAAGAAGTGAAGGATGGTAGGGCAGATCTCTCAGATACATCACCACCAGAAATCTTCATAAACTGTTGCCTGCTCTCCTCATGCTGAAGGAGGGTATACACAGTATTCAGTGGAGGACACTCATCTCTATACCTAGAATGTTTGATATAACATTCTCATATTCAGGTCTAACCCCTTTTAGGAAGTCAGACACTCTCCTCTTTTCAGTATTTTTACTAGCCTTGCTGGCACATGTGCTGCACAGTTCTTCTTAATACTGGGCTAGTTCATCCCACAAACTCCTCATTTGAGTGTAATACTCTCCAACAGTTTTATCACCTTACTTCATGGTGTTAATTTTGCCACTAACTTGAAACATTTTTGCAAGGTTTTGTTTCTGCGAGAGCTCATCCCTCACACCCTCCCATAATTGTTTAGCATCACTGGCATGCATAAAAGAATCACTAACGTCTGGTTGCATAGAGTGTAGCAGCCATGTCATGACAGTTAGATTGTCACTTTCCCAATCAACATACTTAGGGTCATCTTTTTTGGGTTTTGGGATAGTCCCGTAAATGTGACCCAATTTTGTCTTCATCCCTAAGTACATAGTAGCATACCGTAACCACAAAAGATAATTAGCCCCATTCAATTTCTTCGTAGTAATTTGTAAGTTATGAGAGATATCTCCCCCACCAACGATCCCGGATTTGTTCTCGTTCATGATTAAGAGATATCGAGATCAAACAATTAAAAAAAAATCGAAGACTCACATCTTCCAAACATGGTTTCTGGGTTTCTTGCACCTACAACATATTCTAGCAGAGTTTATGGGTTTCTTGCAACATATCCCAGATTCCGGTAAGAGCAATCATCAAAAAAATATATCTAGACAGAGAATTCTGGCGAGTTTCACTATTCTCAGGCGAACTATCATCACCACCGATTCACAGCAAATTCAAAAAACAACAAAACTGATTTTTAATCCATTAAAAAACACTTCCTACCAGTTTCAATGGCTCGCTTGAGAAATCTGAGTGAGAAACACTTGTTAACCAGCCTTGAAAAAATGCTGTAACAGATCTGAGTTTCAGATCTCATTGGAGAAGACGATACTGGAAGTTTATCTTCCGGTGATCAGATGGCTCGACGACAGAAGACAACCTTGCTGAGGCTAAAAAACCGATCAAAACCATGCTGGGTTCGATCTCTTTTGAGCAAGTCAAAGTTGGAATGTTAACGTCAGCATGACATCAGCGCCGATGTCAGCAATTGTAAGGTGACTTCAGCATCAGCAACACAGCGGCAATGTCAAACCTCAAATGTCTAGCTTTGATACCAAGTTAAAATTAAAGAGGTTAGATTAGGGTTAGGTTTGGTGAGGAGGAAGAAGAGAGAAGAGGATAGGGAGAAATTAGGGTTGAGTCAAAATGACTCAAATCCCAATGCAATATATTATTTATATCATCTCAGCATGTTCACGTATTACATGGTTCCCGAGTTAAGTGAATTGTACAATTTAAAATTCATTTAACTACACACACCCAAAGTTACTTATTGTTCCCCACCTATACAATAGAAACAACATCACCAACACATCGGACAAGGAAGCCAACACAAAATTACAAGTATGTTCAAAAGAATAGTAGAATATATTTGCACAGATAATCATTGCTAAAGTATCAAAGCTGGTATTGGTGTAGGGTATCGGTCCAATCTTTGGACCGATATGTTATCGGCTGATATCGATGCTGATTTTTTTTTTATTGAGTGAAAAAAATAACAAAAAATTGTATTGGCAGATACTGCCTGGCATCGGCTTACAGCATAATGATACCAGTATAGGTTTGGACAGAAACTGATACGCTTCTCCGATACGTATCAGTATCGTCCAATACTTGATACCATAGGTACAAGCATATTCAGATTTCAAACAATAGCAGTAGCAATGAATCGTTGCTACTACTATTGTCTGGTATTGTTTGATATTTGAATATGCATGTACGGATGTGTGGCTTCTCAAAGTCTGCATGTCCAGCTCCTTGGATCAGTATCATCCACCGAAACACATGTTAGTATCTCAGTAAGATCAACAACGTAAAAAGTGTAAAAGTTGCATATACTTGCATAGTTATTGGGATTTCCTCCATCCGGATTGCCATTTTTTTTAAGTCGTTAATGATAGATACAGTATCGAAATGACGTGCAAAAAACCTTTTACTGGTCAGAAGCAATCTAAGAGTCGATGGTAATTGAATGATCTTATATCCCATTGAGCTACTATGCTGACCAAAACCAATTGGTGCTGGAAGAGGCACAACTCATTGTTTGAAAGTGTTGGGACAGCATTTCGAGCGTGGCCCCACTCGGGCCCACGAGGGTTGTACAGGGACCCAGCAATCCCTCTCACTAGTACCACGTGGGCCGGACTTGAGCGCCCCCTGACCTGGCTTTGATACCACTTGAGGGATCTTATACCCCGTTGAGCGACCATTCCGACCAAAACCAATTGGTGATGGAAGAGGCACAACTCAATGCTTTAAGGTGATAGGAGAGCATTTCAAGTGTGGCCGCCCTTCTGGCCCATGAGGGTTGTACAGGGACCCACTAGTAATAAAACTCTTTAATAACATACAAAAGCTCTCTCCCATTCATCTTGTTTTAAAATATAGTATATATTGGGGAACTCCTATTGTAATATCTAGCATACTGATTTCATAGACTAATTCTGTTATCTTCAGGCATGGCGGTTGCACGAGATCTGATAGGGAAGAAGGACAGAATAGTGACAGTTATTAGCAATGGGACTACTATGGCTGGTCAGGCCTATGAGGCAATGAGCAATGCTGGTTATCTTGATTCGAACATGGTAGTGATTCTAAATGACAGTAGACATTCTTTACAGCCAAAGGCAGAGGAGGGTCAAAAAATGTCAATCAATGCTCTATCGAGCACTCTAAGCAAACTCCAGTCTAATAAATCCTTCCGGAGACTTAGAGAAGCTGCCAAGGTACCCGTGTTATGAAACATACTTTGATGGTTATATGATCCTATTCTCATTACATTGGTCTGGTCTCCCTCGTGAGAATGCCTATGTTCTGTAGATCTCATGTTGGCCATATAAATAAATTGGTCTATATCCATTAATTTCTGAAACGATTTGAACAAGATCTTATTTATTTATCTTTTTTTATTCCATTGAAATGCCCGATATCATCCTCTGTTACAAAAGGCTGAAATGCAGCCAAGTTCCAGTATATTATATC
Organism: Chloranthus sessilifolius; assembly: GCA_021018995.1. Lineage (NCBI taxonomy): Eukaryota > Viridiplantae > Streptophyta > Magnoliopsida > Chloranthales > Chloranthaceae > Chloranthus > Chloranthus sessilifolius. Next base: position 34,835,118 of record CM037590.1, read on the forward strand.
CTGGATTTATACTGGATCTGGCCATCATTTTATGATGTCAATTATCCATCGTAAAAAACTAGTTTGGTTTCTGTTATTAATTGGTCTCTTCAACGACCAGTTTAGAAATGATTTTGGACTAAAAAGTGCATAATATATAAAAAAAGTTCGAAGTTATTTGCTTTTTCTCAGAATATATATATATAAAGAAAATTTGAAGGTAATTTGTAATCAATCCAATAAATTAATCATATAGTTGAAAGTTGGAACCAATGTGTTGAAATTTAGTTTGGACTCATAGGAGGGTCAAGCAAAGCAAATTGTAGATTTTAAATTTTTAAGCGCTAACAAGAGAAATGACATATAGAAAGTCCTTAAATTTTTTTGTTAAATCCATATGGGCTATTTAACCATATTAATATTGTTAGCACGGATTTTTAGAGTTTGAAAGCTTGAGAACTTCTTGTTCCAGAGCTCGAGGTGAATGAGAATAATTAAGATAATAACATAAAAGAGGTGGGCCCTTATTTATAATAAATAACCTTCTACTTTAAGTACGAGAAGTCAAACTTTCAGTCCAAATTTGACCTACAGAGGATTGACCCCTGTGTGGGACCATCTCTCTCTCTCTCTCTCTCTCTCTTTCTAAGAGACCCACTCAGGGACCCTGCTAGGTCCCTTTCCTGCCTCTTCTCTCTCTTTCTCCCTCTACACCCACGCAGGGTGGATCGTTGATGGGTCCCTGTCTCTCATTTTCTTCTTTCTCTCTATATGACCCACGTTGGGTGGAACCTGCATGGGTCCCATCGTCTCTCTCTCTCTAGGAGACTCACGCAGGGCTCTCTCTTATCTTCTCTTTCTTTCTCTCTAGGAGACCCATGCAGGGTGAACCATACATGGTCCCATCTTCTCTGCCTCATATCTTTTCTTTCTTCCTCTCTTTCTCTTTCTAAAATAAACCCATGTAGGCTATACTTGCTTGGGTCCATCTAAAGAAGAGAGAAGGGGGCTGCTTATTTGCAGCCCATCTTTCTACGAATTTTATTCTAGAAATTCATTAAAAACACCACTAAATGACAAACTAATGCAATTTGCCTAGGCTGCGTAGGTCTTGCCCACTTCTTTTAAACCTTATTGGTTTGGAGGCCGCGTAGGTGATTATTTTCACCACTTACGCAACGATATTGCCTATCTTATCGATTTGCTTGACATTTAATGGTATGTGTTTATGATAACCATTTACTCAACAATAACTTCCAGTAACTACCGCGGTAACTCTATAAATAGCAAGTCCATCCTCACTTTCAGGGATCTAAAAATTTATCCCGAAGCTCTGCTGAAATTTTGCGCGAAGATCCTGTGAGATACCTTTCTTAAGTTATCTCTCTCTTTACCTCTTATCTTTTTGTTATTTTCCTTTTAACTTCCGGTTCAACGCTTAGATTATGTGGGTCTTAGGGCCCTTGTCTAAGTCGGAGATTCCGGGTCACACTTAGGTTATGTGGGCCTTCTAGGTCCATGCCTAAGACCCTTTTACACTGGGGTTACACTTAGATTATATGGGTCTTGAGGCCCATGTCTAAGTCTGAAATTTGGGGTTGCAATTAGGTTATGTGCGTCTTAAGGCTCATGCCTAATCCCTTTATCCATTCGGGTTGCATTTAGGCTATGTGGGTCATGACGGCCACACCTAAACCCTTATATCTGCGTGTTGCAATTACAAATTTGAGGTTGAACCCTTGTATATTCAGGGTTGGGATTACGAATCAGAAAGATAATTCAAGTGTATATCTGAGATATTAAATCACCACTCGATAAGATCACGATCTTTGCTCCGCACAATCATGATCATCATCGCTTCGCGCGATCGTGATCAACACTGATCGATCACCACTCCATATGATCATGATCATCATCGCTTCACGCCATCGTGATCAACATTGAAAGACTATTACTTCGTGCGATCATGGTAAAAAGTTCAACCCTCCATGTGAAATAACCGCTCCACGATCAGCCTCCTTGTTATTGGGGTTTCCCTCGCAGTTCGGAACATCTATCCCTTAAATTAAGGATTCAGACCTTAACCTTGAGATAGAAAATTCCTTTAAAAAGAGCGTCGGGTTCAATCCTAAATGAGAATCAGTATGATGACCCATCATGATCAACGAATGTCTAAATCATGCAAAAGCCTTAAAGGACCATATTGGAGCAAGGCCCAGACCATCCAAATGATGGGCTTAAGGCCCGAATCATAACCAATTATTCTGGAATAAGACCAAGACTCATCTGAAATACCCGAACCGAGGCTCAACTCAAGATGGGCTTGTAAAGGGCCCAGACCCAAAACAAGGCCCAACATGAAAATGTAACATAATTCAGTGTTTTGGACTAAGGTTGAAACTTCCAAATGATGAAAACTCTTACATTTCAATGATCAGTTATCGAAAGAAGATCATGGATCCAATATTCGAAACTCGGCATCAAGAGCTTGTGTTAAGGCTCGTCCATGAGCTTCTTCATGCCTATCAATCGGACGGATTTGGTTTCCGGCGCAGAGGTTCATATATTCTGCTGCCCTTTGTTCCATATCAGGCGGATTTCGGACGAATAGAGCATGTTGAGTGTACATCTCTTAGCATACTAATGTTGAAGACAAAGGCAATGATGATGATGAAGACATAGTTTGGGAATATTAGTTATTTTTAGAGATGTATATATTTGTTTTCTTTCATAGCTTTTAATCAAAGGTAGTCAATTCATTTTGATATAATTAACGGGGCATCAAAGACGATCCCGGAAGTGTCAAGTCCACCATTATTAATAAACCCTCTCTTAGTAAGGGAAAATTTGATTCAATTTATTTGTGAATGGATTTCATTTCTATGCAAATTTGTTTTTTGCAGTAACATTTTCCATCAAATTTTAGTCTACATATAACATTAAATTACATTCCATGCAGAAAGATTTAAGAACATTCAAAAATTGGAAAGAAATTAGTCCACCATTATTAATAAAACCCTCTCTTAGTGAGGGAAAATTTGATTCAATTTATTTTTGAATAAATTTTATTTCTATGCAAATTTGTTTTTTGCAATAACATTTTCCATCAAATATTAGTCTACATGTAACATTAAATTACATTCCATGCAGAAGTATTCATGTAATTACCAAATAAAGCATGGTCAATATAAAAAATGATGACTCATAGCCCTGTTGTCAAAAGTTGTGTATATGCCCTGCTTAGGGAGGGTGACCGCCTAGGATTACCATGCTTACACTTTGCCCACCTTAGGCGCCATAAGGTGACATGCTAGACTTCTAGGAGGGCATATAGGTGGACTTATCTAGGACCACCCCAAGGTATTAAGTGAAATTATAAACATTGCAATCAAGCTTTACAGATGGGAGTGATTTAGACCCCTGACCTCAAACTAGATGTTCGGGGGCATCACTACTTGAGCAAAGGCCCACAAGTCACAATTTTCCCAATCTTTTATAGATCAATCAAAATACAATTGAAATCACTATCTTGAAATTTTTTCTAAAAACATTCAAATTGTACCAAATTCACTTTAGATTTGATTATAAGTGATCAATAGATGTCTTTAAAATTTAATGCCTCTAACACTATTATGTTTTCCAAAGAAATGATGTATTTGTCTATGTAATCTTTAATTATTGCTTGCTAGTTGGTTGCTGTTACTTTACTCTTTCAATCTACAAGTTTAATGATGATTGATACTTAATGAGTTAATAATCATTTTTTGTCTATCACTCTTTGTAATTTTCGAAACATTTATCATTTACTATAAATCATTAATCCTTTGCAGATTTTTTTTGGAATATTACTAAGCCTTCACCATCGAGGCCCTGCTTAGCTCCCATGGGGGTCTGCCGCCTCAGCTCCACCTAGCGCTGTTAACAACTATGTCTCATAGAATTCCCATATTCAAAGTTAGTTATAAAAATACCATGGGGTTATTTTGACCGATGGGGGCAATGAGTTGTTGCTTCTGTGGAGTCAGAGGACTTATTTGTACTTCCTTAGTGATGGGAAAGCATTCTCCACGCATATCTTAGTGAAGAGACACAACTACTAATGTTTTAGAGAAAGGAGAGTGCCCAATATTTGGTTCTCCAATATCTAACCCAATACCAATAGTTCCCATGATGGTGACCGAGTCTGATTCTCTGCCTTTGTTTAATCAGCTAACTGTCACGGCCTTGGGAGCTATTAATGTTCGTCTTTGATATGGAAGTGATACAGTTCTATTTTTCTCCAACCAAGTGGGTATTAATGCAGAAGAAATAGGGGAGAGGAATCTTCAAGCCTTTCAAATCTAAGCCTAAAGATATGATTTTAAACTGGCACATTAGGGGATTGTTCAGTCGGCACTGAGCTAGAGCGGTGAGGGATCTAGATTGGATATTGTACTACAAGACACCATGATGAAGAACACTGAGGACAACTAGAGAAATTTGGCCCATTGGCGATGCTATCTCATTGTTACTAGTAGGCATGCCCGGAGACATTTGGCTAATGTGGATCCTTCTGTTACGGTCGTAGCCACTTATCTTTTATGCATCCTCTCTCAGCTCTGTCGGAGTACACATTTACTTTCCTAATTAGTTGGTGTATCATTGGGGTCTTAAACATGGTGAGCTACCCAGAAGAAAAAAAATCAATGGCTTCACCTTTAGTATCGAGAGGTTTCCAGAATATCATTGAGGTGGAGCTCATAGATCTCCTTTTGGTATTCCAGGACGTTCTGTGGACCACGCTCGAGATTGGATCACCTTTAAATTTGATAGCAACAAGAAGTCTGATGGTGACATCCAACAAAACAAGACAGATGAAAGCATAAAGAGGAAACCAAAAGAGAAGGCAGAAAATAAGATAGAATAACACATCCCACAACGCGCTGTGAAGAGTACAATAGCACGTTGTCCCCACAACGCACTGTGAATAGTGCAACAACACACTGTCCATAGCGCGCTGTGAATAGTACCACAACATGCTGACCCACAGCGCGTTGTGAGTAGTCCCACAACGCGCCGTGGACGACTCCGCCCAACGATGGACTTGCAGGAAGTTCTATTTTTGTTACGAAAATTGTCATTTTAGTCTTTTATTATTTTAGGACTCTTTTATTATGAGTTTTAGGTTGTTTAGGGTTTTCTTAGCCTATATAAAGGCATTGTAAACACTTTATTAATTAGTTTTTGATTATTGAATAAAAAGAGAGTTGCTTTTGTGCAAACCCTAGAGAGCTTGTGAAGAGTTTTCAACCGAGGGAGTGAATCCTTCAAACCTTGAGGAGTGAGCAATCGTTTCTTGTGCGACTTGGTGCGAAACCGACGTATAGCCGTGTTGTGAAGCTTCGGAAAATCCTTTGTGTGAAGCCTTGGAAATCTATCCCTTTATTTTATCTTTTCTAGATTATTGTCAGGTAATATCTTCTTTAATTCCGTTAATAAAACTCAAAATCTCAAATTGTTCCCTTTTTAACTGAATTATTTTAAGCCTTATTTCATTTAAAATCCCCGAGGAGTCAAGAAACGATACTGCGATTGTCGATTGATGCCCTAAACTAGAACGAAACTCGAGTTCCCTCATCAGAGCCATTTTTCTAGATCGGGAAATTTTACGCATGCGAACGCTAAAGTGGATTAATCTAATTATTTTGTTAATTTCCTTAAATTAATTTTATGTGTTGTATGATTTTGAATATTTTCGCTATTAAATTCATTCTAAAAGTTAATCCCGAATTCGCATATTAGTGTTTTAGCGTGTTGTCCCGCGTTAGTTCTGGTATCAAAGCACAATATTAGTTTAGGGTTGTCTGTGTCATATAGATTTTAGGGTTCACTTGATTTTCGTATATTTTGTCTTACACCATCTAGTCTTGCATAATTTTGTCATGGATACCAGTAGCTTAGAAGCCCTAATTAGAGATTTTGCATCTAAAGGGATTGCTAGTCAAACCCGGATAGATGAGCACATCGCTGATCAACAAGTCCGTCATGAGGCTTTAGAGACCCGTTTCAAAGAGATCAATGGGCTCATCACTGAGAATCACAATAGAGTCAACAACCGTGACCGTAGGAGAGATGTTCCTCCCCGACGTGAGGTTCAAACCAATCTAGACAATAAGGTCATGAAATCAGTGAAAATGGACTCCCCTACTTTTGACGGGAAAAGACAACCCAAGGTCTTTCTTGAGTGGGTCGCCAGCATGGAAAACTACTTCGAGTGGTATGCCATGTCCGAAGAGCGCAAGGTCAGATTTGCCAAAGTCAAGCTTATGGGTCAAACTAGACTTATTGGTTGGGAGTAGAGCGTCGTAGGCAAATCTAGGGTCTTCGTCCTATTTTCACGTGGGCTGAAATGAAAGTCCAACTGCATGAAAAATACGTTCTTGTATCATATGATGAACGCATTCTTGATCAGTGGCAGTCATTGCATCAAGGAGATTCTCCAGTCACAGAGTACATCGATCGGTTTGAAGACCTGATGACCCAGGCCGATGTCAATGAGCCAAAAAAAGTTACCCTCTCCTGATTCCGAATGGGTCTTTGCCCAAAGTTACAGAGGGAACTCATTCCTTATCCCGTTGCGGATCTCGAGGAATGTTTCGCTAGGGTTGAAGAACTAGAAAGGTATCTTGACACCCCCAATAATGAACGATCTAAGTCCTCCAAATTTGAGTATCGATCTAATCCTATAGAAAAAGGAAGTGCTGCCTCTAGTTAATCCACAAAATCTGTGTCTCCTCAAATTGACAAAGGAAAGGGACCAATGATCGAGAGTTTTAGGCGTGCTCCACAACAATGTTATAAGTGTCAAGGTTTTGGTCACTTTGCATCCCAATGTCCCAGCAAGAGTCAAACTTTGATTATTTAGGAGCATGCCGAAAAAGAGAGCAACGAGTTACACGAAGAAGTGTATGAACCGTGTGACACGCCAAGTGATGAGGAAGATGAAGTTCCGGTCAAAGCCGTAGGTTGTATTAGGATAGTTCCTATTACCGAGGACAGTGTTGATAGTGTGTCCATCCCAAGTGAGTCATTAGAGTCGGTAGGAGCATATCATTATTTTGATTTGCATGGGATTAACAGTCCGAATTTATTGAGCATTGGAAATACGCATGATCGTACTAACACATTGAATATATTTAATGAATTTGATACTAACGGTTTTGTGTTAATTCCTGATATTCGTGAGCATGTGAAATTTTTTTCATTGTCAGAAAAGGGTAATAATGGAGGTTTAGATTTTCCTCTAAACAAGGGCAGCCATCCGATAGTTGTCGTAACGGATCTTACGCCTATTCTAGATTCCACAACCTCGCCCTTTGATCCATTCCTTCTTGAGCACCCAATCGAACCACACCCATTTACCCAGTTTCTATCCCGTACCTTACTTGTCTAATATGAGAAACGATTGAGAAAGTTATAGAATTTTCAAGCTTCCATGCCAATGAAGGCAAGAATTAAAAGTATCTCACAGCGTGGAAAGGTAAGCCAAGAGTTGAGCTTCTGAAGTATGGCATCTGTGGGTTCCCTAACTCATCGGTGATGAGTTTTTCCCACCCGAGGAGTATTGATGGGGACATCCAACAAAACAAGGCAGTTGAAAGCATAAAGAAGAAACTAAAAGAGAAGGCAGAAAATAAGACACAACAGGGACAACGTGCTGTGAAGAGTACAACAGCACGCTGTCCCACAATGCGCTGTGAATAGTGCAACAGCACGCTGTCCCACAGTGCGTTGTGAATAGTACCACAACATTCTGTCCCACAGTGCGCCGTGGACGACTCCGCCTAGCGACGGACTTGCGAAAAGTTCTATTTTTGTTAGGAAAATTGTCATTTTAGTCTATTATTATTTTAGGACTTTTTTATTGCGAATTTAAGGTTATTAGGGTTTTCTTAGCCTATATAAAGGCATTGTAAACACTTTATTAATTAGTTTTTGATTATTGAATGAAAAGAGAGTTGCTTTTGTGCAAGCCCTAGAAAGCTTGTAAAGAGTTTTCAACCGAGGGAGTGAATCCTTCAAACCTTGAGGAATGAGCAATCGTTTCTCGTGCGACTTGGTGCGAAGCCGACGTACAGCCGTGGTGTGAAGCCTTGGAAATCTATCCCTTTATTTTATCTTTTTTAGATTATTGTCAGGTCATATCTTCTTTAATTCTGTTGATAAAAATCAAGATCCCAAATTGTTCCCTTTTTATTGAATTATTTTAAGCCTTATTTCATTTAAAATCCCTGAGGAGTCAAGAGCCGATACTGCGATTGTCGATTGATGCCCTAAACTAGAACGAAACTCGAGTTTCCTCATTGGAACCGTTTTTCTAGATCGGGAAATTTTACGCATGCGAACGCTGAAGTGGATTAATCTAATTGTTTTATTAATTTCATTAAATTAATTTTACGTGTTGTGTGATTTTGAATATTTCCGCTATTCAATTCATTCTAAAAGTTAATCCCAAATTCACATATTAGTGTTTTAGCGTGTCGTCCCGCGTCAAATTCATATTGGATTTGAGTTGTATCACATTTTGTAATGAGTGTGGGAATGTAGAGTTTTCTTTCTCAGGACCAGATGGAAATATGAATCTGTCTGATCCAAAGGTCTAGGTTCTAGGAACTACGTTAATCCATCTTCACTTGGTGTTTGCATGAAAGGTTTGGATTGAGGGGGAATTTGTCACCACAATCAGATGATTACGAAAGGATTCCATGCTCTCTGGAAATGGGGGCCTAAATTTAGGGAGACAAATCATATTTCAGGTGGCATAGATGACCTAAGGATCACTTATGTCTGTAGAGAGGGTAACTTCAAGTGGAGGAATTAGCTAATGCTAGTATTTCTTGTGCAAACTTGGAGTGGAGGGGTTCTGCTTTTTTTGTCTTTGGATCTAATCAGTTTGGGTATAACATTGCTGTTACCCTGTTTTCCTTATGTTCTGGAATTTTTGTGCCCTTCGATATCTTCCTAGATTTACATGTTTGGAAAAAAATAATTCAAAACAGATTTTTCATGTCAGATTCATCTCATTAATTGTGTTCATGATGCATTTTCCAGAGTGTTACTAAGAGAATTGGGAAGGGGATGCATGAATTGGCAGCTAAAGTTGATGAGTATGCACGTGGTATGATGGGTCCCCTGGGATCAACTCTGTTTGAAGAGCTTGGGTTGTATTACATTGGCCCAGTTGATGGCCACAATATCGACGATCTAGTTTGTGTACTCCAAGAAGTGGCATCTTTGGATTCAAGCGGACCTGTATTAGTTCATGTTATCACAAAGGAAGGCGAAGGATCAGAAGACAGCCAAAGAAATGAGTCAACGATCAAACATCAAGGTTTGAACTTTGAACAGAATTTTGACTTGTTATTTTGTTTCAATTACTTTATTGCATTTTTTATTATTGTTTTATAGGATGACCCAATTTTCTCGTGATTTCTATGCATTTTTCCTACAGGGTGCATTTTTTTTTGTTTGGGTTAAAGCTTTTGTTGATTGTTCACTGATCTCATTTTTCTTCTACTAAATTATGCTGAATATACTAGCAAACGATAATAATACATGGGAATCAGTTTTCTGACATGTTTTTCCCTTAAAGCAGGCACACCTACCTCGAGTTCATTTACCTATTTCCCAAAATTCAAGGGTAGCAGCATTTCTCGGACATACAGTGATTGCTTTGTCGAGGCTTTAGTTGCGGAAGCAGAGAGGGACAAAGAAGTAGTGACTGTTCATGCAGGTATGGGAATGGATCAGTCACTCCAACATTTTCAGGAAAGATTTCCAGACAGATTTTTTGACGTGGGAATGGCCGAACAACATGCTGTCACTTTTGCTGCCGGCATGTCGTGTGGGGGACTGAAGCCATTTTGTGTAATTCCATCAACATTCCTGCAAAGAGCATACGACCAGGTTCTGATCTCTCTTTCTCATGCATACATACATGTGTACATGCAAACAAGTACAGATATGACTACATTCATACCATGCCCTTTCTTTCAAAGGTACATTTGTATGTATATTCATGTAGGTATATTAAAAAATAAAATGAATTATGTTCCTGGTTACTTACTTCCAATGTACGTACATATCTGGACAGGGTCAATAGGTGGATCAGGAAAGCCTGTAGCCTTTATTTGTTCGTAAGAGAATTTTCTTGAACCAAATAAAAATGTGATATATAATTGGTCATATAGTCGTGGTTACACGGATGTCTTTATGCAACTAGCTTTTTTGATAGATGAGTAATTGATAGAATTATGAATGGGGTTGGTGTTGCCAGTTTCTTTGGAGGGGAAGTGATCAAATATGTGGGTGGCAGATAAATTTCTTACTATATCTTGTTGTATTGATCTTATGCATCAATCTTCAATTGGAGTTTAGGGAGCACCATCTCAGGTAAGAGTGCACATCATAATTTGCAGCATAGGGGATGCTTTTTTAATCGTAAGCGAACCCCAATAGATTGCATAATGCGATGAATGATGATATCGACATACATATAGTAAATTCAGTGCCAGAGCCAGGATTTTGTTCCAAGGGAGGCAAGTTATGGTCGACATAGAAAATGAGTTAGTATTAGGTAAGCGGTTTGAGCTCTAGGTTATTTGGTGCTTGGGTCACTTTTTGGGATGTGAGCAGGTGAAATTGACATGCGTACCTCCCGATAGGTGTGCCATGGTCCAAAGATCTTTGGTGTAAAAGATTGGGACAAAAGACGATCTCCATCATCTGATTCTAGGCGGCTGTCTAAAATCAATAGCCACCATGTAAATCCAACATATAGTCATTTTGAATAGCCTTTGATTGCATTGATGAACATTGTTTATCGTTCAAATCTTTTACAAAAAAAATCTTGAGATCATGGGCCTCAAATCATGCAGAACACATGATGGTTCCGCATGGCTCGCATTTCAAAAAGTGGCCGAATACCAAGAGCATTGACACTCAGGTCAGGTACTTAATACTAACTCAAGTTTAAAAGGGGTGCAATAGGTAAAAAGAGTACAACTGCCTTTAAAAAATGGCTTGAATTATTGTTTGACTAGGCCTATTTCTTTTGGCTTCAAAAGTTTAGGGGAGCGTGAACCCCCCCTCCTCCCCCCCTCTCTCTCTCTCTCTCTCTCTCTCTCTCTCTCGTAGAAACTATCAGAAATAAGCAGAATGATAGTCATATTTAAAATAATGCATTGTTATGGCCTTATGTAGGTTGTCCATGATGTGGATCGTCAGAGTATACCAGTGCGGTTTGCAATTACAGGTGCAGGACTAGTTGGATCTGATGGTCCTACGCAATGCGGAGCATTTGACATAACATTCATGTCATGTTTGCCCAACATGATTGTCATGGCACCATCAAATGAGGATGAGCTCGTTCACATGGTGGCCACGGCTGCGTGCATTGATGACAGGCCCGTTTGCTTCCGTTATCCAAGAGGTGCCATCGTGGGGATGTACAGCCCTTTATGCAGTGGGATACCCCTAGAGGTAATATTTCAATATCCCTTTAACCTTTGATTTCTTATATACTGTCAATGTATTTATTAAGTGCCTTCCCAGCATTCCTGGACTTTCGGGACTGTTGATTTCTTTGTCGTGAGTTTCCAGTTTTAGCATGGATGCTTCTCTTCTTTGGTGGAAAAGCATGGGGTTAGTAGGTTCCTTTCCATGCATTACGGAAAAGATAGATTCTCGACCATGATAATGTATTAGACCTCCATTTTGATACCAATAAAAAGCATGATCAGGAAAAAATATATCTCGACATGCTACAGTGTCCACCCTTGGTCTTAGTGTGAATACCGTGGCATGTCAATTTTCCTGATTGCGCTCTGTTTCGTTCTTATATTTACCTGATTCTTAGATTTGAATGGGCAGATGAACAAAATATACAAAAGCTTTCTCATAAGGGAATAAACTGGATTAGTATTAAAGGTCATACAAACAATTAATGGCCTATAAATTCAAAATTTCGAATTGTGGATATGGAAGGATCTGCTCCAACAGGCTTCTGCATTGGGCAACAAATTATGCAACTTGTGGCAGATCTGCTATGCTGGTTTAAGAAACACACATGACTTGTCAGACACAGAAGTCTAATAAACTCGATATGCTGACATGCTCTTACAGTGCTATGATGTTATCCAAAAAGAGAGTACCATATAAAAATATTAGGTCATAAAAGCTTAAGGTGTAGAAAAATATAACTAAATTAATGGAAATATGTTAGAAATTTAGATAGTACATAAATAATACTGATTACTAAAAACGACTGCAAGTTCAATCTCTGTGACTTCGTCCATTGGTTGGGATGCTGAGGAAAAGCGAAAATGCACAAATGCTTTGAGTGTTTTTTTAACCCAACGTACTAGAGGATTGGAGACTTTTGAGACTTGTTCAAAAACTTGTCGAGTCGATTCAACTCAGCCAGATTACCTTAACCAATGGTTGTACCTGAATTGATATTGGAGCAGACACATGGGGGAAACTCAGGTAAGAAACGAATGACTTGCCAGTTCTATTGAATTGGCTACGCATCTTGTGTCGGTTGGCTACTTCAACTGTTGGAGATTGGACATAATAATAACCGGTTCTATTGGATTGGCTATGCATCTTGTGTCAGTCGGCTATGTTGGAGATTGGATTGGACATAAAAAGGCAAGTGTAGCCCAACAAGTGAGTTCAAATTCAAGCACAAAGCCCCAAAAGGGATTCGGCGATGACAGTAAGCTCTACGTGTTGTCTCTATATGCTTGTGGAGTGCAAATCTGTAAACAAAAGTGATTGTCAGGTGGGCATTCCACCAGGGAAGGATAAAACCTCTATAGGAGCATTCGTAATGTTAAGATGTTCAACAACCGGCGGAGTATTATGGAGATTGGGTTAGGTGGAGATATTTCCCCTATGACTACACCCGTTGTGCGCCTGATATGGGTACTAGGCTGATCAATTTCCAGTAAGGCCCATTTTGCCCATTTTTGCAATATGACTTTCAACTTCCCTCAGGCGGAAGATGGTTATAGTGAGCTGTATGAGAGCTCTCGACATGTTTGGAGGAGAATCGTAGAGCAAAGATAGTGTTCAAAGTAGGTGTGGATTGTTGGGTGATGGCGAAGAAATGCCTTCTCATCCGATGATGGGCTGAGTAAAGAAGATGGCGATAGAGTGCATCAGCACTACGTCCCTTACCCAATGTTTTCTGGAACAGGTATACCAGGTGCAGTTACGATGTATTTCGATTGTGGTTACTGCCTTCTGTGTCCCAGCTGCAACCCATACGGGGTTTGGGGTGAGACTTCCAACTGGATAATCACTGGCGGTTGTTGTTGGATCTGCGAGCTTCGCTATTGGTTTTCCAAGCTGCTCAGTACGGTAGTTAGGTTGGTTTCAGTATGCAGCCTATCGCCTTGTACTTTATATGTCTGTTCACCTAATGAATAGAAAAATCGTTTAGCTAAAAAGAAGGTTGGTGCCACCCATTTATAATGTTGTTAGTTTTTTAATATATAGTGGTGTTATTTCTAGAGATTCATATGAAAATTGCTTGGTCAAATGTATAAGATTGTTCACTTTTTTTTAACAGGACGAGCAAGGAATTCCTGTTTAAATATGAAGAAAAAGAAAATGGAATGCGATGATCAAATTACAAATCACTGTATTTGTTAGAATTGTTCTTTGGACAAAACCTAAAATCCATACCTCAGACCAACACATTTTTTATTTGGGCACGTAAAATCAAGCCCAAGTCCAGCATATGTATGCTTTAATAGGCCAGTCCTAGGTGGGCAAGACCTTTCCAAACTTTTGCTAATGGAGAAGTGGAAGTATCCTTGTTGGGTTATCACCTTAACCCAACCAAGTAAAACACATCAGGGACTCCCAATTTTAAATCTACCTAAAACCTAATCCTTCTACCATCAACTAACCTATATCCGATCTCTTTGCTGAATAACTTCCTCCCGTTACAGATACCCCCCATACACCCAACTATAAAAGTCATACATATTTCCTGACAATCCTAACCTGGAGTTTCCCTCCACATGTTTGTTAAGGATGAGGATTCCCTATAAGGAATTTGGTTCCTTACCAAGACTAATTGGATCAAGGAATCAAGGTGTTATTATAGTTTTCCGATAACATGACCTTCCTCCAAAACATCAAAACAAGAACATAATTGACATCTAACAAATCGAATTGTCACCTTGCTTTGTCCTTGACTAGCTCTATCAAATTACTCTTGGGTTCCCATGTACAATTGATCATCCTATTTGTAGGCTGATCAACAGTCGTCAGTCATTTATAACAAATTCAAGTATACACTAGAAGAGAGAGAGAGAGAGAGAGAGAGAGAGAGAGAGAGAGAGAGAGAGAGAGAGAGAGAGACTAGAACTCATTATAAGAAGAAAAAAGTAGAAAGCAATCACATCACATTTAAAATCAAATGATCCATAACCACCCATTGCATAGTCATCATTCAAAAATAAAAATTAAGATCAAAGCACACAGCAGAGCACCATCACATATTCAAAGAATAAATTAAAGGAAGAGAAGAAGATGAAATAGAAAGAGAACAGGAAAGGGATCACTGTCCTCAATGCGAGATTTACATGGTTCACTAAATTGGCTACGTCACATGCTTTTACAAAATTCTCTTTCTGCAATATTTTCTCTCTCTACAACATTCTCTTTCTCACTCTTACATAATTTTTTTTTTCTATCTCATTACAAGTAACTGCCCTCAAATTCTTAACTTGTTTAATTCTTCATTAATGATACATTGATGCCTATTTATAAGCAACTTAAGTTCCGTCTCTTGAAAGCAACCTTCTCTCATTGGTTGCATGGATGTCTACATTCCTTCACTTCATTTGCTTTCATGAAAACATTGTAATTAACTTAGTTACAAAAAATCTTTTTCGTTCAAAGGAAACTTCTTCTAATTCTTGACTTGTTTGATTGCACGACCAACCACTCCATCATTCTCCATACTTCGCTTATTAATCACTAAGCAAGCCCAATGGACAACATGTGCATCTCTCTTACCATTTTCCATGGTGCAACTCCCTTTATGAGGTTACATGAGAACTATATGAGTATTACATAGGAGATTACATGGGAAGTACATTGGAGCACATAATTAGTGATTTTGACTTCTTTGGCTAGAGTTGACTATCTTTGACTTTTTCACCACTTTGTCTTCAAACGTCGAATATTTCTACCGACAAAGTCTCATCTGCATTTCACTATGTACAGAGAGGAGTTTGTCTTTCTAATACCAAGACCATTCCCATTTTTGGAGTGCCCGCCTTCCAACTTCACCAAATGATACCTTTGTCCCTCCCTCAACTTTCTGGATTGATATCTCCATGAATTGTATATTGTTCACTTTTGTAGACACTTCCATCTATGACTGCATAGATGGCGATGACATCAAAAGGCATTGGAGATTCTCCTCTTTCATCTATTAGATCAAGGGCCAACAAGTTTGGTTAATATACTTGGAAGGGAGGGCTATGCTATGCTAGACTTTTTGTGCTTGTTAATCCTTCCATATATATATGTCTTTGACCAGAAAGACCAAAGGTGTCTCATACATATATCTTTATCGTAGTCAGCACTTGCAGACATCTTTTACTGGTAGTACTGCCTAGCATTACATGGACCCACATGACAGTTAAGATGACCCAAATACCACAATTGTTTATTCTCTCTACTTACTAAGCTTGTTCCTGCATTCACTTTACCTCCAACTTGTAGACAGACCATAATTGACCAAGTTTGTTTATGCTCCATTTCTCTTTCCCTTTTCCTTTATACTTCTCTAGTTACTCCACTTCTAGATACAAACCACTTCCATTGACCAAGGTTGGTTCCTTTGTTCTTTTATGTAAAACCATCTTTAATGTCACAAGTGTGTCTTGTTAGTGTCAGCTCCTGTAACCATAAAAATAGAAAAGTCTGGTCCTTGTGCCATTTGTGAAAGAAAAGACTGAAGTTAATCTTGTTTTCATATAAAAGCTGGGAGATAATCCATTTCCATGGGAGTTACACAAATGTAACCAAGGAAATAATTGATAATTAAGTGTCTTGATATTTCCTTCTCTTATATTGGATACAGACGGAATTGTCGATATTTATCCTAAGTTGCTTTAATGGCAACTCTCAGTATATGGGAATTCGTATCCCTTTCTTGGAAGGGGATGCCAAGGGTTTTTTCACTTTTTAGCACTGAACTCTTTTTTTCTATGTACCTTGCAAAAGTACGATTAGGTCTCTTCCCACCTAGGACTGCCTTCTATTGGATGATGATAGCCACCAAAATTCTTGTAGTGACAAACTTTGACGGTGCAAATTTCAATTACCTAATCCTTGCTTCATGTGCAAGAAGGCAGAATAATCAGTGGGTCATCTCTTTCTACATTGTTCAATGACAAGGGTGGTTTGACATTTGCTTCCAAAGCTCCATATTCTCCCATGCTTCATGTGGGGAATATGGAAGGAACGGAATAACCAGATCTTAAGAGAATCGATCTCAATATACCAAACAGATTGCTACACATAAATGAATTCATGTTTAATTGTGAATTTGAAAAAAAATAATTCTGAGGGGGTTCATTTCGCAATCATCCTGGTGATGTTCAAAAGCATTTTTGTCTGATAAGGATAAATGATTCAAACAAAGTGGAGTGTAGCTAGGTGTTTGGGCGAATGCCTATTAAGAGTGGAGGTCCATGGTGGCTTTTCTTGCTTTTAGCCGAAGCATTTGATCTCTTAGAGGGGGTTCACATCTGCTCAAACAATCTTAATGACTTAGGTGGGAGGCAAATCATGTTGCACATTCTGTAGCCAAGGAAGGACTCTCAAGAGGTTCTCTTTCTCTTGGTAAGAATCTCTCCATCCCTTTATGTTGTAGCTTTGTTTTGTATTTTCTGTTTTATTTCCAGCTCCCCACACTGAGAATTATCGAGTCTTCGAGGTAAGGCCCTTACAAGCAGGTCATAATCAAGAGTGGGTCGTGGCTGGTTCTCACTTAAAACCCTTTGAAAATATTTAATAGCTTCCTCCTTAAAGCGCTAGCTAGTGCCCAACCTAATAAAGGAGCCTTGATGCTGTCCTCTGATTTGAACAAAATAGAAAACCATGACAGATGCACAGGAATATGGGTTGGAATGCATAGTGGATCTATGCATTTCAATCAGGTGGGGTCCATGTGGAATCTATAAAGGGGACCGGGTGAGACGGAAATTTGTCCATACATGATAAGAGGTCACTCAAAAAGATCCGATGCCTATCCACTATCCAAAATGTTGTCAAAGGGGAAAAATTCTGGCACATGATCCGAAAATGGGTGTTCATTTTGGGATTCATTTTGGGATCACCTGCCACGTGGCACATGATCCGGGATTGGAATGCACGGATTCTTTCATGCATTCCAACTCATATGCCCTTTTCCCTATTTTATATATATATATATATATATATATATATATATATATATATATATATACCTGCAACCTCAAGGTTGCAATAGTGTCAACCTTTTAATTGAGCCATCCTACAGTAGTTTTCAGCATATGGGATTGGCAATACAATCAAACAACGGGTTTGAGGAGGATGTGTTGTACGATCGAGTGCTAGTTCTATGAAAGGTGTATTTATAAGGTGGTAAAACCTATGTTACTCTGTGAAGTGATGGGCTATGAAAAAGCAACAAGAAGTTAAGGCCCTGTTTGGCAAAATTGCACCTGAAAAGCACTTTTCAAAGGAAGGCATATGTTTTGAGTAAGAGAAACTTCTCTGAAATATAATGCACCTCCAGCTGAAATAGGTGTTTCCTGCTTCTGAAAATTGTGTTTTTGAGAAGCAGCCCAATGCTGCTTCTCAAATATGGGTTTGGTAAACTAAAAAAAGTCAATGTTGCTTCTCAAACAACATTTTCCCCTGGAAAGTGCTCTTTTAGAGAAGTGTTGCCAAACAGGGCTTAAGAGTACATGTGGCTGAGATGCATATGGTAAGGTGGATGTAGAGTAACAAGAAAGAATTATTAATGAGTTCATAGGAGAGTTTATGGGTGACCCAAATAAAAGAAACAAAAAACAACAACAATTTGTTTGAGATGGTTTGAACATGTCCATTGGAGACAGAGAATTGCCCTTGTATGATATACAAGCACAAGGATGTAGGAGAAGGGGAGGTGACGCCGGACAACAACCCTAGACTACGGGAATGATGATGAAATGCAAGTTTGCCGAAATTAAACTAAATTAATTTAGCAAAAAATCTCAAAACGCTGGCGATACCTTAGAATTTCGTAGATTTTTGCTTGGATGATCACGTTTGGTTCGGGTAGGGTTCACTTCGATGCGCTAGATCCATTAGTTTCGTAGAAGGGGGATTCTAGAGGTAGAACTCTAGCTAATTCCAAATTAGGGCATCATTCTTCGATCAAAAATGGAATCACTGGTTCTCTCAGGGTTTATGATTCGGATTGGTTTAATGTCTCAGGTAAAATCTAGGTTTAGGATTTCGGGATATTCAAAAGAATAATGACTGAATTAGTTTTTATGAGATCGGTAAATAAAACAGAGAAAAGATAAACAAAGAGATAAAGATAAAAGCTAGGGAATTGTGGGCATCGTACCCTTGGCTTCACACCAAACCCTTCTCGGGAGAGAAGATTCACTCTTCAAAAGCTCATCTCAAGCTGAAAGCATTTGCTCTTTTCATTCATCAATAATCCATCTTACAATGCTTTTTATGACCTTATATAGGAGGCCTCAAAACAGAAAAATCTTAAAACAGAAAATTTATGAAACTGCCCTAAGGTAATTACATTCGAAATAAATAAACAATCAAAATTCCTTCTTTTAGCGGACTTAACTTACTCGGTCGATCGATTAATCGATTTTAGAATCGATCGATCGATTGAGAAATAATAAATTTCCCCGAAGACACTGTCCCCAATCGATCGATCGAAAGTTTGGAATTGATCGATCGATTGAGAAGAATAAGCTTGCCAAAAGACCCTGTCCTCTGTTCTCAATCGATCAATCGAATGCCTGGGATCGATCAATTGACTGTGTTCTCCTTTAGGCCTGGTTCTGGTTCCCTTTCGTTTCTTCTTGCGTTGGAAAATCAATAGCGGCCCAAATCCAAGGCTCTCGATCTTGGCATCCCCCGTCATTCACCCAGATCCAAAATGTTTCATCACCGATAAAACACGTATGTAGTACTGATCAAGTGTATTGGGACCCGAATGGTGGAACTCCTTGCAACTAACCCAAACAATCTCAGCTCCTGATAATGTATGATCATCTCGGTCGATTGTATTGGAGCGCACACAGTAAACCTCTCATCGACGAACCAAATAACTCGGCTCACCAACCCACTGTACCAAGTATTATTGAAGCTTCTTAGCAACTCTCTCGGACCAGAAGGACTTCATGACGAAAGAAGTGTGATCGTGATATCTATAAGAAATATAAGAACTCAAGTGGCGAACTCTCTCATGATTAGCCCGTGCAATCTCGGGAGTCGTCTTAGTAACCCTCTTCAACTCATAAATCGACAACTCTCCGCCATGGATGAATGCCACAAGATCATTTAATATTTTCTCAATTACCTCTTTTCTCTGTCTGCTTGGGGAGGGAAGGGGTATCGACTGCAAAGTTGGGTTAAGTTCAGGACTAGGAGAGGTGTGGAATGGGTTAGAAGGGGGTGGGGCTGAGCTTAGATAAGGAACTAGGTTTTTCACATTGAACGTTGAACTAACTCCTATATCTGGAGGAAGCTCAAGAACATATGCATTAGGACCACTCCTTTCCAAAATCCTAAAAGATTCGGCATGACGGGTTTGGAGCATCCTCGCGATTCTCGATGGGAGTCGTTCCGATCCACTCCAAATCATCACATGATTACTTAATTGGAATTTCATAAAAGTCTAAGGTAAATTCATTGATAATTTGAGACTTTCATTGCACAAATAAATTTCAAGCTTAATTTCGACATGCAATGCGAAATGTGACTCAAGACTTAACTCACAACATGACTCCAAAAGTAGGTCCGTATGCAACTTGAGTATATGATGTGTATGTGCACCTAGGGACTCGACATTCTCATATGCACGCGGTGCTAACGACTCACATGTAGCCAACTCAAGTGCTCTTGACTTTACTAACATTACCGACTTATGCACAACCTACTCTGTGGGATCAACTCATGCGTACGCGACTCGGTCGAATCGCGCATGGGTGACTCGGTTGACTCACGTGTGAGCGACTCAACATCACTACTCATAAGAAAAATAGAAGTCTCTTTAACACAAACTAGACTTTTTTCAACTTCTTCTATCTCCTCTTCACTCATCACGGTACTATACACAATCTCTTCCACGTTCACTTTTCCCGGCTCCTCAGAACTCTCTTTTAGTCAATAAATTTTGAGCAGAAAATTTCGTGGGGCATTGATAAGCAAAGTGTCTAAATCCATAACACTTGTAACATTTGTTGCGACCACTAGTTTTAGGGTTGTCCATAATCGCTCCTCCCATTATTGATTTGAGGATTCGGAGGAGTAATCACGGGTTTCGATGGTTGAACCCCGAAATTATATTTCTCATGGACAATTCGTTTGTCGTGATCAATTTGGGGACTCGTAGGAGTATTCACAAGTTTCAATGGTTGAACCCCGGAATTAGAGCTCTCTTTAGTGTAAGTGCTCCTTGATTCAAGATGAGTGTGTTTATGACGTTTATCCACATTAGCTTCCAAACATCGTAGAAGGTGGTGGTGCGTGAAAGGAACATACTTATCGACAAGTCACTCCTCCATGTCGTCCCATCGTGTGATGGGATTACTTCGAAGTGACTTGCGTCGAAACTCTACACCATCCCAATATTTTTTTGCATGACGCACCAACCTTATTTTGGCTAACTCAACCTTACACTCATCCAACACATCATACTAGTCTAAATACTCCTCTATGCTCGACAACCATCCCACGAAGGATTTAGGGTTCGACATACCCTCAAAATCTGGGACTTCAACTTGAATAGACTTTAAAAATTTTCTATCAAGATCATATTCAGGCTCACAATAATGGGAGTATCCCCTAACTCTAATCTCATTGCGACTTTCGAGACTTCACCAAGAATTTGGAGTGTAGCGGTTTCCTCTTCGACTAGTACCCTTTCATGACAGGTAAAGAATTCACGGTGACGTGTAAGTGACTCATACATGATGTTTTACACAAATACAGCTCAAACACAATACTATAATAAATACAACTCAGACACAATACTATAATAAACACAACTCTGACACAATACTATAATAAACACACACTATGGACCACACAACAATTGAGGAATTTTAACAAACACAAGACGTGCACACAAATGACATCGAAATGACATACACATGTGAACCAAAATGAATAAGGACTTTTGTAAAACACTAGACGTACACACTAATGAACACAAACGAAATAAAATGCAATAAGATTGAAATGACATGCAAATATGAACCAACAAACAATGAGAACTTTTACCAAGCACTAGTCGTGCACATTGATGAACACAAATGAAATAAAATGCACTAAAATTAAAATGTCATGCAAAAGATGCCCTAACTTAGAACCTAGGCTTTGATATCAAAACTGACACGGGACAACGACCCTAGACTACGGGAATGATGATGAAATGCAGGTTTGTCGAAATTAAACTAAATTAATTAAGCAAAAAATCTCAAAATGCTCGCGATCCCTTAGAATTTCGTAAATTTTCGCTTGGATGATCACACTTGGTTCAGGTAGGGTTCAATCTGATGCGCTAGATCCGTTAGCTTCGCAGAAGGGGTATCCTAGAGATAGAACTCTAGCTACTTCCAGATTAGGGCGTCGTTCTTCGATCAAAAGTGGAATCATTGGTTCTCTCAGGGTTTATGATTCATATTGGTTTAATTGTCTCAGGTAAAATCTAGGGTTTAGGATTTTGGGATATTCAAAAGAATAGAGGCTAAATTAGGTTTTATGGGATCGGTAAATAAAACAGACAAAAGATAAACAAAGATAAAGATAAAAGTTATAAAATTGTGAGCATCGCACCCTTGGCTTCACACCAAACCCTTCGCGGGAGAGAAGATTCACTCTTCAAAAGCTCATCTCAAGCTGAAAGCATTTGCTTTTTTCATTCATCAATGATCCATCTTACAATATTTTTTATGACCTTATATAGGAGGCCTCAAAACAGAAAAACCCTAAAACAGAAAATTTACGAAACTATCCTAAAGTAATTAATTATATTCGAAATAGAAAAAATTGAAATTCCGTCTTTTGGAGGACTTAACTTACTCGGTCGATCGACTGAGAAGACATTGTCCCCAATCGATCGATCGACTGAGAAGAATAAGTTCATCAAAAGACCTTGTCCTCTGTCCTCAATCGATCGATCGAATGCCTGGGATTGATCGATCGAATGTGTTCTCCTTTAGGCCTGGTTCTGGTTCCCTTTCGTTTCTTCTTGCACTAGAAAATCTGTTGCAGCCCAAATCCAAGGCTCTCAATATTGGCATCTCTCGTCAGGAGGCCAGTAAAGACTTGGAGAGAAGTTGTGAGAAGCAATGTGGAGGGTTGTAGAGTTACAGAGAGTTCAATAGTGAAATGAGATTGATGTAGCATGAAAAGTGAGAAGAATAGAAAATATTCAAAATTTGATAAAAACTCACCTTTTTTAACAACTTAATCTAACAAAAGAAAGAAAGTAGAACACCCAAATTTGGGTTCACAGCCAATTTCACGCAGAAAAGATAAAAAATATTTTCATTCAATCTAAAATCTAATATGTAACTCACGGTTGTTTACATGTATATAAAGATAAAAAGTTAAAATCCTCTTCTGCTTCTAATTTTACTCTACCTAAAGTCCTAGTTAACTTAGGAGTTGTGAATAGTAAAAAATAAAAAACCAACTTATTTACTATTCCTAACTTATAGAACTCTAGTTTTTGGAATATAAAGCTTACTAATTTTATTTACATTATCGTAACGTCCATAACACCCTCCTTTATTGTGTCCTATTTCTTAGGGACCGAGATTCACTTACAGTTAAATAAAGAGAGAGAAACTTTGAGATCACAAGAGGTAATCCTTGTGATTTGCGATACTCCAAATCCCCGGGAGTTTCAATCTTTTACGTCCCCACATCATAGTCACAAAAGTCTCCAACTTTTTCTAAAAATTGGAAAATTTTGGCTACTTGTTGTCATCCCGACTTTATCGCTGATTACTCGGCCAAGTCGTGACTCGGCCGATTAACTAGTGACGTCTGTGATGTGGTCCGATTTTTTTTCTTTTTTTTCACTTATATTTAAGGGGGAAAAAACCTTTAGGTTTTGTACTATTTAGTTTAGTTTGTTCTTAAAAAACCTTTAGCTTTTGCTTATTTTGTACTATTTAGTTCGTTAAAACCATTATTTTTAACTACAAATATATTATCATATATTTTTTTTCTTTTTATTATTTTCCCCAATTTATGCGGATTTTTCCCGACTTCGACCCTTGCCGATTTATTGCCGCCTCCCGACTTTGTGACTATGTTGCACAAAACTCCACATCAGCCAGCTTTAAACCCTAAAAAAGTGGGGATAAACTGATTCGGACTTGTCCAGAATTTTGTGATAACTTGCCCAGAATTCTGTGATTGAACCCCTTAAAATATCCTATTTTAAACTCTTTTTCTGGCCCCTAAATTCCATGAATCTGGTTTTATTCCTGGGTCCTCTTCCGGGCCCGAAACTCCATAATAACTGGGTCCATTTTCTCCCCCATACAGGTCTGCACCTGCCCTTCTTGGACCTCTTCTGACCCCACAACCAGGCCTTCACGGGCAGCACATATGCTCCTAAAGTCCCCATATAACTTCTTCAAAGTTGGCACTAATCTTCCCTTGTTGCTACCATCTAATACCACGTTCTTCCTTATCAATTTTCCAGTCACATCATAAATGAGTGGAGAAATAGGGCACCACAAATAGATGGGACAAGGTAATGATGAAAAAATAAATTAATCACTTGATTTAGATTGAGCTTAGGCTTTGGGACACTTGTACCTTCTGTTGTAATATCTCCTATTAATAAAATGTTGCTAGTTGCAAAAAATAATCTGTTTTGAACAGATATTGGTGCCAGAATTAAGAAAAAGTGTCATTCTTCTTATTTTCAGTATTATATATATATATATATATCGGTACATAGTTATGTTGAATATAGTTTTACTTCCAAAAACAGAAACTGTCTTGGACAGATATTGCTGCAAGAATAGGACAAAAGCATCTTGTTTTTCAGTATCTATTTGTATGTATTATTAGATACTTCAATATATTATTGTTCATCTAGGTTATTCTTTTGTGACATGCTTTTATGAACTTGTATTGATGTATGAATATATATTTCTAATATTATCACTTAACTTTTACAGATGTAGCACCGGGTATTCTGTTCTTAGTTGCAAAACATATCATACTTGCATCTTGCACCATAGTTTTCATCTAAGTTGCATAGTCTGAAATCCAGTGCATAAGTAAATTCTAATTAGATTCTTTCATAACAATTCTTTTTGCCTAAGTTGCATAGTATGAGATCGAATGCATAAATAAATCTCCTAATTAGGTTATTTTGCAACCGTATAACAAAATAAGACATTCGAGTGTTTAAGAATTTTCCACACAGGTTTCAGGAAAAACACTTTTTTTTTCCCTTTTATTTGTTGTTTATAGAATGTTGATGTAATTCTAAGCATTTCTATGTATGTATTTTCAATTTATATGCCTATGTTTTTTGAATTATACATCTTTCAATATGTGGATTTAGTTTACTGTCACTAATTAAAAAAAAAAAATCTCATATGACTGTAGTTTACTCTGTCCAACACTTCGTATTCCTATCCGAACCTGCTTACTTTGTATTCTACGACACAGTTAAATTTTTGGTGCTTTTCTAATTTCCACTTGGCTACATGTTACGATAATCTTCATTTACCCCTGCTGTTGATCAGATTGGGAAGGGGAGAATTCTTGCAGAGGGGAAGGACGTGGCTTTGCTTGGTTACGGGGTGATGGTTCAGAATTGTCTCAAGGCTCGGTCCCTTCTTGCCACCCTTGGCATTCAGGTGACTGTTGCAGATGCAAGGTTTTGTAAGCCACTAGACATTGAGCTTGTTAGGCAGCTATGCAGAGAGCACACATTTCTGATCACCGTTGAGGAAGGAACCGTTGGCGGATTTGGATCACATGTTGCACAATTTGTCGCTCTCGATGGGCAGCTCGACAAAGGAATTAAGGTAATATTTTGTTTACCTTTGTTCTTGATAGCAGAAATTTGTTTTTGAATGTTTTATGCACATTTAAAATATTGGATGGGTAAGATAATGGTGACGACCTATTATAGGATAACCAACACCGGGTTACTGATTGGGTACATGTTGCTCTATTTTTCATCAACTGTGCCACTTGATGGGAAGGACCCAATGGAAAGATCTGGTGGGTCAAGATTGCATCGAAAAAACATAATATCCCTATCATGTGATCCAAAGCGGTCAAACGGATTTAAAATGAACGGCTAAAACAGGTTTGGAAATTTTATGGTAACTGTTCATTTTGAAGGTGTTTTACTGTTTTGAATCACATGATGGAGATGTTAATCTGATACAATCTTCTACCCAGTAGATTTTTGCATCAGGTCCTTCACATCAAGTAACACGCTTTGATGAAAAATGATGCCACATTTACCCAATCAGTGACTTGTTCCAATTGAGATTGGGAACGGATTGGTTATCCTACTCCTGCCCGATGGAGACATGCCAGTAATTTACACTTTAATTTGCTCGCTGATGAGCAACATGCAAATTTTAGTTTCCTTTGTTATGGAACTCTAAAAAAATTGGTAAAATAGAACATTTGCCAATTAAGGGTGTGGTCTATGATCTCCTGAACAAGGGAAGGGACCAGAATACCGAGAAATGTCCCACCCAGCAACTCATTGCCTATCAGTCACCAGTCTTCAGTTGATATTAAACATGAAATTTCATTGTAGTGAGATTTGTTAACGGGGTTCAAGATTTATCAGTGGATCAGGAGTGGCTTGGTATTTCACCATGATGGAATTAACCGTGAATGTCATTTTAATGTATCATGGATGCATAAGCTTCCTAGCAGTTTCATTTCTTCTTATTGCTATTATTATTGTGAAAAAAGGGGGTATGGGATCTAGCCCACTGTTTGAACCGGGCTAGAGCCCCTTTTCGAGTGCCACGATATCTAATTCCACGTGGCACCCATTCCTCCCTAGGGGATGTTAGAAATAAAAATAAAAAATAAAAAAATATATTTTCACACCTCAAAGTTGCAGGTTCGAGCCTAGCTTACCCATATATATATATATATATATATATATATATATATATATATATATATATATATATATATGGTGATCTAATAGAGTGATGAAATGAACAGCGAAATGATGAAACATTTCACACGTTCGTTGGTTTGACGGGATGTCATTTTTTTCTTCTTCTAAATAATGTTGGATTGTCCAACATATGGCCACATGTTGATAAGGAATCATCTTACTGTTATCACGTGTCACCCAAATAACTATCCTATGATTTGAATAATGGGCTGGAACTCATGATTCGTAGCCTCTATTATTATTATTATTATTATTATTAGGATACCATTTGTACCTCGGAATTTTTTTTTAGGTTTCTACTTTAGAAAACTTATCCAACAAGTTTTATAAACCTACAACCACCCATCTTCTTTAGCCCCATTATTGAAAACCATTGGCTCCCCTTACGAAAATCACCACCACTTACCTCCATTTCAGGCATTAAAACCATCAAGGCCTCCTCTTCTTCTTCTCAGTCACACCATCCACGAAACCCACCCATCTTATCTATAAACTCCCCCACCTCTTTGTCAAAAACATGAGTTCCCCACCCATATTATGCTGGTGGGCAGCTACCGACCGGATGATTGTGGGCACTCACCAACGGCCTATAGTGCTTGTCGGGGGAAGCTCACCAACACAAGTACACACATATCCAAGCGGTTCTAATGGAGCAAGAGTTGATGAGAGAGAGAGGATTGTGGGGTGTGACGACAGTGATGACTTTGGCGATGTGGTTCTTGGTGCTCGGTGCTGATAATAAGGAAGACGACGAGGGGTCCAAGGATGGTGGGTTGCGAGCCAATGAAAATTGTGGATTGTAAAACCAAGAAAAGGAAATTTTATGGGTTGAGTTGTTAGCATAGATGTGTTGTATTGGAACTTCTTTGGGTGCCCTTATTATTATTAGTATAAATATTGTCATTGTGCCTAGACAAACACAACGAAATCATATTGTGATTCAGATTCTGGGTCCTGATTCTAGTTTTTACGTGTAACTTCTCAGTGGCGGCCGATTGTTTTACCAGACAACTACATAGAGCATGCATCACCAAAGGAACAGCTGGATCTTGCTGGCCTCAGTGGACATCACATTGCAGCAACAGCGTTGAGTCTGCTAGGACGCACTCGTGATGCCCTTCAGTTAATGTCCTAAAAAGCTGGTGCACGCATCATCAACAAAAGAGAGCAAGCAGAGAAGGAATTGGTTCTTTTTGGGGTCACCATGGCTGCGTATGTTATAGCTCTCTAGTAGCCCCTACCATAGCAGAGTTCACCTGCTTTAGCAGGTTCCCATCCTCTTTGCTAACATCCTGCTACTTGTTTTAGCAGGTATCCCTTCTCCTTGATAACTCATTGCATGGTAAGATTTTATGCAAGATTTACTTGTTCAGCAGTTCTACCCTCATCTCTAGTCACTCTTTGTAAGAGCAGATTTTATTTGCTCTAGTACGGAGTTAGTAGAGAGCAGGGAGGTTGCTGCTAGAACATGTAAATCCTCCTTTTGCTAGGAGTTGGAAAATAGAATGAGAACCAACTAACGCAGGTGAACTCTAACTATAGCAAGGGCTAGCAAAGAGTTATGCCATACGCAGCCCATATCTCCAACATTCCCATAAGCCACATGATTATAGGAAAAGGGCACACTTTGAAGATTGGAATGATATAATGATTCCCACATGTACTTGCCTCCCATCTTTAATGTAATAATAGTTTATTTTTGTAATATATGGTGTTGACAATTTCATGTAATTTGAATAAAATTAATTGGTTAAATGCATAAAAGTTGGTTAACATCTTTTGACAGGATTGTAAAATGAAGAAATGCTATGGTTATCAAATAGCAAGTCGCAGTGTCGTGAAAGCAAGGTATCAAACTGGGTATTGGTCTATCTTAGACCGATACGTACCAGCCGATACTGTATCGGCAATATATATATATATATATATATATATATATATATATATATATATATGGCCCTGATATTGTAGAAAAATTGATACGTACAGTTGATACATATCGGTATTAGTTGATACTTGATACCTTGATTGAAACGCTTTATAGTTACTGACATATAGCGGCATCATCGTCCTCATCACTACCATTGCCTGGTTTGATCTGTTTGGAGTCAACTTTGGGACTCTCTCCACTCATTTTTATTGAGAGCTAAATCCTTCATTCAGTTATCTATTGTATTGTTTGTTACCATTTCCCTCGGAGTTTTTAATGGTCTTTACCTTCTCTTCTTGTAAACTCAAACCATACGATAAAAGATAAAAAGTAATAAAGAAAAAAGAATTCCTCATAAATATTTGCCACAAATTTGTTAAAAAATATTACAAAGTGCTTTTGTTCTAAATAGAATTAGTTGAGAAATGTGACCTGGGAAGCCAAACCCAAATAAATGAGATAAGATGAAAATGTAACTTACCACATGTGAACATAGATACATGTGATTGAATGTGTGCAAGCCAGAGAGCACGAAATGCATGTGGGAGGCACCTATACAAATTCTATTCAGCACATTGATTGGCAAGAAAAAAACCGGTTCGAGTGCTGCTAGTATGAAAACGTCACCATTACCCTACCAATCCTTTCAAAAGCTAACATCCCACAGGTCTCGGGGCCTCCAAAGACCGGACAAAGTAAGCCTTTGATATGATTGGACGCTAATAGACTATTCATAAGCTTTATAGTCGTTTGATGATGACAAGGAGAGTGAATCCCAAAAGAAATATTTAAAACAGCTGTTTGCTTTTCTTTGTCGGATTTCTTAATGATTGGATTTGGTAAAAGTGATTTAAAGAGCTCTGATTCCGAGAGATTAGAGAGCTGTGATTCCCACAACATTTTCAAAAATGGGTACAATTTCTAATCTTTTTGAGTACCTTTAAATCCACCCACCCACCCACCGAATCTTTGAGTTCACTCGAATCGAAATAGATTGACTATATTGAGTTAGAGAGAGATGGAGATCGCTAATCGTCCCAATCTCTCATTCAATGAATTTTGAGATCATGAGCATACCATTTGACAGTCATTATTTTATTTTAGAGGGCACACATGCTAGAAAAGTGACATTCACATCACATACATACTCAAAATTAATTTTATAATTATTGTTCTAGGTGAGTATTATATGAAATAAAAAGTCAACTATCAGATTGTACGCCCATGATCTCAAGATCCATCGTGTGAAAGATTGGGGCTATAAACGATCTCCATCCTTTGATTCAACGGCAATCAATCTGTTTTAGCACGGATAAACTCAAAAATTCAATGGATGGATTTAAAAGTACTCTTTTTTTTTTTTGCAACTTTGGTTTGCACATACAAATTTTTCACTATTTTGAATGGTGATGGAGATCTTTTAGTTTCAATCTTCCACACGATCCATCTTGAGATCATTAGCCGATATTTAGATGTTAATTTCACATGGTACACATCCTAACTGTAGTTCTCAAGTAACTTTTAGGGATGTGTGTCATGTGAAATAAATATTTAGTCGTCTGGTGATATGCTTATGATCTCAAGATCTATCATTTAAAATATTAGAATGAAAAAGATCTCCATCATCTAATTCAAAGCAGTTGCACAATTTCATATTTGCAAACCAATAGTTATAATGAAAGAATCTACTGTTACAAATAACAATAAGGTTTATAAACATGTAAAATCATCTAGATGAAAATAAATCTAAGTGATATCCTCTTTGGGGAATGGTGAGGTCCTACTAAGTAGAACTGGATTTCCAGTCTTACCCCATCTACTGTCCTTGGAAATAGGAGAATTTTGACTGCACTTTTTGCTATAAAAAGTGAAAATCAAGAAAGTTGAGATTCTCCGATTTCCAAAGGCATCGGATTGGGTAGGACTGAAAATCTGATTCTGCTTGATAGGACCTGACCATTCCAATCCTATCTGATATAGTTTTGTAGAGTTGGCATTAGGTGTACTTTCGGCAAAACAATAGTTTGGTAAATATTTTTCCTTCATGACTGATCAGTTTGGTGGAGAAAGATTGACCGTAGCACTACCCTTTGTGCAAGGTGCAGCTACCTCATAGGTTCCTACTAACTCATTGTAACTAATTATTTGTAAAATTGAGTATTTTTACCAAAAGTATTTTGCACACTCTAATAAACTACTAGAGTGCCTTAAAACACTATTTTGGTGTCACATAAAACTCCATCGATGATATAAATTAATTTTAAAGAATAAATATTTTAAAATTAAAAGTCAAATTTTAACTATGATTCAAAAATCTAAATTTGAAGCCTAAAAAATTTGTGATGGAAATGTTATTTTGAAAATAATTTTTTTAAAAAAAAATTATCTAACTAAAGCTACTTCTTCACCTCACAAAAAATACCTTTTGAATGTCATATGAAGGTACTCCACTCGGGTGCCTTCGAGTGTCTTGGACCTTCCAACACAATAAGGGTACTCCACTCCGTACCTTATGGGATCCATATTTTGTTTATAAAATAGGCAATCCTAAAACTCTTTGCCCTTGGACTAATCCTTATGGGGTGTAGGGTGCAGTGCTCCACTTTTCCTTTCCAATTGACACCACACCAAACCCTCGGTAGTTAAGAGCTATATTTGCACCTACTGACTGAAAACACCTGCCTCTAGTGCACCCCTAAAGGTTCAAGGTGGGTGCAAATAGAGATAGCCATATCTATGTCAAAAAGTTCCCCCCGGCTTTAAAGTTTACAGAACTTTCTTTTGAAATAACTTGGAGGGAGACATCGAGGGACCACTTTCTCTCATCCAATTTCTCGACCGTATTTTTTATAAAGCACATAAAGAGAAGGCCATCCATCACCTCATGTTTCCTAGCAAAAAACGAAGAAAAAGTACGCACCCATTGGCATCAAATGCCACCCACATTCTAATAAAAAAATAATTATAGAAGAAGAACATGATTAATTTCTTAATCAGAGCCCAACCCACTTTCCAGTTTTGAATAAATGACCAAGTTCACACATGACTGTGTCTCAAATTCTACCCCTAGATGCCGATGATGGACGAAAGAGCCCGAAGCAAGGCACCGAGGAAGCCGAAGAAACCGAAGCGGTGCGGCGCATTGTGCTGCAGCTGCAGGCTCAGCGTCTCATCGTCGGAGGACGTCGACGGGTCGGAGTGCAAGCGGTTTGTTCGGAGTTCAAGTGTGTGGCATGCCATGGTGCAAGAGAGACTAGAGAAGATGATCATGGGGCAGGGATGGAGGAATAACAAGAAGAAGAACAAGTGCATTATGATAATGGCTATGGAGAAGTATTCTTATGAGCCTAGAGAAGAGTTTAGGGTGTCAATGGTTGATGTGATAACCAAAAATATGATTGAGGAGGCGAGGGAGCTGAGATGCCTATTGAATTGGTACATGGCTATGAATTCGGAGGAGCATCGACCCATGATACTAGAGACGTTCCATGAGGTCTGTACCAAACTTTTTCGTGTTGTAAATGCTTCTAGAGAGATGTAAAGGTTCAGGATGGGTCTTGTTTTTTTCTGCATGTGGGGTTATTATTATGTTGGTTAACTTTAAGTTTCTAGTGAGAGAGAGCTCTTTGTAATTATCTTATTATCTTATGCATATGGTAATTTTTCCGTTATTTAATAGAGAGAGAAGGTGGAGCTAGCCTGTGATACAACTGGAAGGCTGACAATATTGCACACTTGGGGCTGGGGACTCAGGTTCCAATCCCAGGTTACCTGATCAAGTTCTCTCTCTCTCTCTCTCTCTCTCTCTCTCTCTCTTATACAGAGAGGCAACTTTGATGGGTGGCAAACTCCTGACAGCACATCGTAATCTTTCACACATTGGATCTTCACATTATAAGGGTATTATCAGTCATCAGTCGATCAATTGTTTATTTCACATGACATGCAAAATAAAACAAACTTACACTCTAATGATATACTCATGAAGATTCATTTTAGGAAAAAATCATAGATCAAAATTTCGGTCCAAATCTGTATGGGACCCAAAATTTCGGCTGAAATTTCGGCCACATTTTCGGTTTTCGGCCCAAATTTTACCCAAATTTTTTATCCTTGGAAGAAACAATTGCCTTTCAAAACCCTTAGATCCAATGGTTCCTAGAGATGGTGCACTATATAATAAGGAAAATTATAAATGTTGGACAAATTTGTTGAGGATAAAGTACAGGCGACTGATGTGGCGTGACGTGACTGGTTGCCCAGACTTGCATTAATTGAACCTACGGCACTTACAGCTAATTGCTCGCACCACATCAACTGCCTGTACTTTGTCTACATAAAATCTGTCCTCCATATAACATTGTCCACGTGATAATGGGTCAATTTAATTTTCTTCAAATGATGAAACCTCGGGAGATGCACTGCTATTTTCGAGCACACAAATCAGAGATGTTCAGTGTGAAGCCTGCACTTTGTCTACATAAAATCTGTCCTTCATATAACATTGTCCACATAATAATGGGTCAATTTAATTTTCTTCAAATGATGAAACCTCGGGAGATGCACTGCTATTTTCGAGCACACAAATCAGGGATGTTCAGTGTGAGACTTTCACTGTTGTGGTGCCCAAAAACATTAGCAAAATAACCTAGATTGTGGATTTCAGATTCACCCTGAGTTAAGACTGATATTCTTATGGATTAACGAATTATAACACCAACTTGTAGATTAGGCCATAATCCCCTCAATTGTAGGCAATTTAGCAGTTACCACAACTTTTGCCCAAATCAAATCATCAAAAGGGTTGCTCGTATGGGAAGCTAGCTTAGACCTAAAAATGTCACCGATTAAGGGATGAGTACCTTTAAATTTATCCACCGAATCTTTGAGTTCACTCACGCTAGAACCCATTGACTACTTTGAATCAGATGATGTAGATCATTTTTCATCCAAATGTTTCACATGATGTATCTTGAGATCACGCTCTTATCATCCACTGTCAGTTTTTTATTTTACATGGTATATCCATTAAAAAAAAGTGACCTTAACATCACGTGAAACTCATCATGCTCAAATAAGGTCACTTTTTGAGATGTGTACCACATGAAATAAAAAACATATCATTTGATAGAATGCCCATGATCTCAAGATCCATTATGTGAAAGATATATGGGAATGAAAAACGATCTGCATCATCATATTCAAATTAGTCAATCAATGGGTTTCAACATGGTTGAACTCAATGATTCGATGGGTGGAATTAAAGGTATTCTTGAGGGATATGAGCATCCAAAATCTAGTCATTGCAAGTTAAAGCGTCCAAAATCTACATCAACTGTCATGAGATTATATATATATATATATATATATATATATATATATATATATATATATATATATATATATAGGGCAGGGGATAAGCACCCGGGCATAAAGATATCTCTACGCCTATTTATATGGGCGCGACACGTAGCACCCTTTTGTGAAATGATGAGTGGCATGAAAACTATTTTACCAACTAGGGCTATACTTTTAAAATATTTTAAAAGTTAAATAAAATTTTTAAAGGCTCTTTTCTCTTTATTCTCTCTATTTTTTCAAGAAATTGCAAGACTTATTTTTTCAGGTATATTTTAAACAAAAAATGTGAGCGCCCGGTAGCGAAGCGCTAGCACCCCGATAGCGAGGCATTAGCAATCCCGCGCTGAGGTGTCGGCGCTTCACTAAAAAAAAACTGCGGCATCAGTGCCTCGTTTCAAGGGCACTGACGCCTCTATATCGAGGTGTCAGCGCTTTGATAAAAAAAAAGGTATAGGCGACTGATGTGGCGTGATGTAATTGGTTGGAAGTGTCATATGGAGGAAGATTTTATGCAAACAAAGTGCAGGCGACTGATATGGCAAGATGCAGTTAGTTGCTAGTGTGATGAGCTAAATTAATTAATGCAGGTCGGTGCAGCTAGTCACGCCGCACCACATCAACCATCTGTACTTTGCACTCAACAAATCTGTATATATATATATATATATATATATATATATATATATATATATATATATATAATTCAAGGGCCTGACTCTCCTGGCAGTCCTTTAAACACCAAAATAGTATTTGAATGATCTTATAATAATGGCAATGATAAATCACACTTTAATGATGTGAGATAAAACGTAAAATTTTAATAGTGTAAGATCATTTAAATGTTGATTAGGAGCCCTTATCCCTTCCAAATATAAGGGTTTTTACCTAGTGATCATTCCTATTTGCACTCTACCTTGTGCTCACTTATGTATATTGCAGGGTTTGCTTTTATGTTTCTTTGATCTATGATTGGTAATGAATTTTTCGATAAAATAATCTTTGACTGTTTTGAATCAATTGTTAGAGATTGTTATTCGCGTGGATGTATTTGGTCTTGAGGATGGACCTACAATAAAATGACCATATTTTCATTTACATGGCACACATCTAAAAAAGTGATCCAAAAATAATATTTAATATACGCCCATGACAATGTGAAATTAAAATCTAATTGCCGATAGTAGACTTTTGATCTCAAGCTTCAGGAGGTGGAAGATTGAGATGAATAACGATCACTATCAACTGATTTAGGGTATTCAAAAATTAGTTTGATCACTTATCCGTCACTAGGAGAGAATAAGCGAAGGAAAAAGGAAGACTAAGGGCCCCAGTGTAAATAATTAAAACACGTGAGGACAATACAAATATCACATATTCTAGGAGGGTAAATGCTAAAGGCCCTACTTTATACGAGCTGGACCAGGAGGTATTAAGTGCGTGACCGAGGGAGCCACATTCGCATCAATCTCTTTTCTTCTTTTGTTTTTTTGGCGAAACTGATGAAGAGAGAAGCAAACTATTAGTTATTAGAAATTACCGCTGGTTAAACGCATGGCTACTACAGTTTCGCGGTACGGCTGCAGCCTTATGGGCAGTATCTATCGGATAAATTTCGGATGGATTTGACATCTGATGGCTGATACATGGCAACAACTGATGCCTGTACCCTTGCTAGTCACTACTCACTGACGCCCTTCAACACCTTTTTTTTTCGTTGAAGGGACAATTGATCGGACCACATTTAAATAAACAAAATTTGTGCTTAAATCTTAGGTTACACCGCCAGACGCATGGTGATTTGAAATTATATTTATTAGGCTAGACTTTAAAAGAGAGAGAGGGGGAGATATGCATATCTTCCACTTAAAATAGATGGCTCGAGAGGAGAGATTTATGATCTGGCTTAAGGGTTAGATACCCATTTAATTATCCTGCTAAGTGTTAGCCCAAGCTCGGCTTATGAGATTTATGATCTGGCTTGTGAGATTTTTGATCAAGACTAAGCCCACTTTTGGGTTGGACCTAATGGGCCGAGTGAGGTACCAGCCAATTGCCACCCCTATTATATTTGATTTGTTTGAATGAATCTCAAATATTAAAGAGTGAGGGGACCTTTATACAATATCAGAACAAATTTATGGAATACAATAATGCAGTTAACATCCAAAAAAAGTCTCGACTGTGTTAAATCAGATCAGTCGCCATAAATAAATAATAATAATAATAATAATATTATGGCGGTTGAAATGACAAAATGGGGCCTTTGTTGCGATACACATTGTGCTAATCTGACACCAAAAACCTTTGCGCAGATGGCGCTCTACTTGGCGCAGGTCCAAAAAGCTGTGTTGATGCTTCTCGTATAAAGAAAGGAGGGAAGTAGAGGAAGTGCGAGAAAAAAAGCAATCGGAGAAGAAAATGTCTGGCGTGGGGAACATGGAAGAAGATAAGAAACCCAGTGATGAAGCGACTCACATCAATCTGAAGGTCAAGGGTCAGGTCTGCTCTAATCCTCACCTTCTCTGAGGATATTTTTGTTGTGATTTGTTTTCTGTGTGAACCCATAGTAATCCGAGTCAACTCCGTTTACCAGTGCTCCAAGTGTAACTGTATAACCAAAGTGCCTCGGAAATAAAACGGAACTCAAAATTTGTCAAAAGCTATTTGAAATCAAAGTTCAAACAACTGATAAGGAAAGAAAATGTAAAGATGATTGTGCCCAACTTATGTTGTATATTTTAAATATTTTTTGCAACTCTTTTGCGAAACTAGTCCCACGTCGAAAAATTACACAACTTTTATATATTAAAGAGAGTGCTCAAAGTTGTCGTCTTATTATATGCAGCAAGGAAAACCGTTAAAGGCAAATAAGGACGGATGGGTGTTATTTTTTCGGTTGATTTACAGTGCTCAAAATCAATCGGAACCCTTGCGCATGATTGTCCTTCTATCACCATATAGACAAAGTAGAGGCTAATAACTAAAGAGGAGAAATACCCATTAGGGTTTAATGGAGAGAGAGACTCTTTATAGAGAGGTTTACATAGCCCTATTAAATTTATATCCTTAATGTGATTGAAACCCACTATATGTGATTGAAATCCAATACGCACACCTCTCATGATAATACATACATCTCTAACAATATACTGTTATGTTTGACACAATTCACTTTTGTTCCATTAGTTTGTCACCATTTTCAAAATTATTCCCTCGCCCTTTGGTTTGTTCCTCATTTTCACAAAATGAGGAGTACTTTTATGAAACAATCAATAACGATGTTAGCATCTTTCTAAAGGTACGTTTGGTTCATTGTAAAGGCTTCCTGTAAAAATCACTTTCCCTATAAAATAATGTTGACTGGATTACATGTAAATTTATTTTTTCTCATGTAAAAAACATGTTTGTTTCACCGTAAAATAAGCTTGTAAAGTTCACTTTTTTGTAAAAAATAGAGCCGTTATACTTTTGCAAACAATATTTTAGCATTACGAGCCATACCTCTCGTAAATCAAAAAAATTACAAGTAATTTTGGTGGCACAATCCACGAGAAAATACGGTGAAACGAACAACTCTTGACGTAAAATATAGAGCCGTTGGAGTGATAAGCTTTCCCTGTAATATTGCCCCTTTACAATGAAACAAACATACCTTAAGACTATGTATCTTCTGCAGCTTTTCTTTTCAGTGAAAAGCTTTCTTTAATCATAAAATGAATGTTTATTTTTATTTTTTTTAAATTGATATTTTGCATTGGTAGTTATCTTCTTGAAAACTTTCTCCGGTGATTGTATACAGGCAAGACACATTTCCTCGTTGTTTTGACAAATCAGACAAATGGTGATTAAACAAATTAGGCAAAGGCTTTTGTTAAAATTTTGCAGTAAGATTCACGGTGAGGATAGGATTTTGAAGATATCTATGATGTGTTGTTGGTAAAGTTAGACGATTTCTTGCTCCATAGGTCTCATTCCCCATAGCAATGGCCATCACACACCACGGCAAAATCTTATGGATCAGTGTGCCAATTGAAATATTATTGAGGCTTCACACTCTCTTTTTCTTCATTCTTCTCCAAAATTGTTTTGGTTAGAAACTTCTCTAACTGCTGTTCACTGTTGTCCTTTTTGTCAAAGTAAATTGCTCTGCAGTTAAAAAACTGAATTATAAGACAATGAGGTTGCATTTCTTTTATGCTGCTTCTAAAATATCCTATGACAATTTGTTCACGAAATTTGTTCCATGTTTGATGTTCTAATCCCGAGTCCTTAAATTTCTATGGTTTTAAACTTGTACATCCCCATTCCCCACATCACCTTGCTTTCTCATAAGATGTTTCCGATAAACAGGATTCCCAAAATCTTATTTGCATTGCATATTTGTTTCCAACATCTGATTCTGCTCAATCTCCATCTCTGTGACATCATTTTACCTTCCGCAGAAAGTTCTCTCCGAAACCATAATTGAAAAAAGGTCTTTTCTACTTTTGCATCATTGGTGTTTTAGACTTGAAACACCAAGGGAGCAAATGTTATCAGCCGTTTTGTGATTTAACTAAACGCACACCACATTTTTAACATGGATTGTGCCATCTGGAAAATGGCACAATTCACGTTAAAACGTGCTGTCTAAACAACCTATAAATGGTTGAAAACTAAGAAGTCCCCTCTTGGTTTGACCGATGAATGAGAATATGTCCTCAACAGACTTTTTCTTTTTTCTTGATCGGCATCCTCTACAAAGGTTCATAAATCTTCTCAGAAGCTCTGGTTTTATTTTTTGGATATCTGAATCTCCTTAGTTATTTTGCACATTCTAATTCTCTTTATTCATGAAAGCTTAAAAACACACAAGAATGATGCTTCTTAGAAGTGTTTGGCAGGGTATCTCTCAAAGGAACTTCAGGAACTTCAGAAAACAAGTTATTTGCAGTAAGTGGATATATAAGGTGAAATAAAATCTGATTGATCACTATAATGCTAAACTAGTGGTGTAGAGTTTCACCTAGGATTATTATAGTATTGACTTTCAGGAGTCATAATGTTGGGTCCTCATACAACCCTCGTTGGCCTGAGGAGGTCGTGCTTGAAAGTTGGAACACTCTCCCATCCATGGTATCAAATATCGACCAATACCGATGCGTATCGGTTTTTTGGCAAACCAATACATATCGGCTCCGATATGTATCAGCACCCAACTCGGCAAACCGATACGTATCGGTATCGGCCATACGTATTGGCCGGTTTGTATCGGTCCTCCATGGACCGATACCTGATACTAGTACCCGATTTGACACCTTGCTCCCAACAGCTTAAAGCATTGAGTTGTGCCTCTTCCACAACCAATTGTTTTTGGTCGGAATGTTAGCTCAATGGGGTACGAGATCCTACATATAAGCCTATGTTGATAGGATGACCACAGCTTGCACCATTTGATAATAGCTGCAGCTCACAATTGGCAACTCCAGTAGGTGAACATCAAAAATTCATGTTTGCATACTGAGAAAAATACGTGTATTTGCATGAAGATGACGTGTATATGACACCTCGTCAGGGCCTTCATCCTTCGGATCAAGGATCAAAATATCGGGTAAAATTTCGGCTTCAGGCTTGAACCAAACCGAAAATTTGAACCGAAATTTCGGCCGAATAGTAGCAGGGCATGCTGTTCTATATAGTTCAATTTTCTGAATGCAAGAACTTTTGTCAAATCCAGCACTTTGTCCTAATGAAAATTATGTCCAATACATAAAAGAACAAAAAATATTCAAGTGACTGCCATTTCTTCATGGAGTGCAGGTTTTTTGAGAAGTCTATTCCATCTTCCAAATATCTTAGTGGACAAACCATAGCTTCTCGACCAAAAAACGTAAAACTGTTATTATAATTATGGACCGAAAAAATGGATCATTTTACAAGATTTATTTTGGTAATTTTTCGCTGCCTGAAACAAATGCACAAGGTGAGATGTATGTATTTATGTGGATAAACAGGTTTCCTGGTATTCATGGTATAAGCTGTCACTCCAGTTGATGTGTAAATTAAGTTGTACTCGCAAGTGCACGAATCGTGATGTAGTCAGTGGGTACAGAGTACGAGATCGTTCTCACGAGGATTGGTTAGAAAATTTAAAAGGGAAAATAGTAACCAATTACAAGAACAAACACAGATTTACGACAGCAACTAACAATTTAGAATTTTGAAAACTTCTGATAAATGAGATAAATACTAACAGATAAATACTAACGGAATTTATTTAAGAATTAAACAATTAATGAAAGATAAGGATTGAGATGCTAAATCCTCCCATCGTAGGTTTATCATTTACAGAATACCAATCTGTGGATTGAGATGTGAGATTTTTAATAGATAACTAAAAAGAAGCATCGCCCGAAACACACGTGAGTTCTAAAATATAGATCTGAGATCATGGAGATGTATGATTAACATCCCATGAGTGTATGATTAACACTCACACCTCGGACAACATTTAGAGCCCAATCTCTAGGTAATTTCCAAAGTACGATCTAAGATCAATGAGATGTATGATTAACATCCCATGAGTGTGTGATTAACACCCACACCTCAGATGGTGATTGGAACTCACCACTGGGATAAAGTCATACTATCAATCCGAGATCAAGGAGATGTATGATTAACACCCCATGAGTGTGTGATTAACACTCACACCTCAGATGATAGTAAAACTTCACCCCGAGATGGATAATAATTAGGATAAAATCATTATTGCAGATCTGAAATCATAGGGCATGATTAGCTCCTAGATCTCAGATTGAAATCAGATTTCACCATTTTCATTCTGCATTATTAGGGCCTTTAAAAACATCTGACATCTCAATCACAGATTTATATTAATATAAATAACTTCCTCGGTTGGGTTCATTAGATCCCCATCCTTAATGAAACTAGCCACACATGATAAAAGTAAACAAAATGATTGAAATGTAAACCAACATTAACATCAATATTTAAAATACCGTAAAGAGCTTCAACAATTTCCACTGAGAGCTTTAATCCCCAGTTCGTACAACCCTTTCTTGAAAGTGGATAAACGCAAGACTAAGACTTATCTTCTTTCTCAAAATGAATATTAAAAAGAGAGTTAAAGAAACTGGGACTCAATGCCCTTACACTTTGAAAAGCAGAAAACTAAACAGAAGAATGCAGAATGAATAACTGATCCCCGGATCCTCAGATTTTATCTTTTTAAATAGTACTGAGATCGGCCGCTTCAAATTCAAATTCAAAACTCAAATTTGAATTTGGTCGATTGATCGACTGAATATGGTCGATCAATCGACCATATCAGATTTTGTTTTTAAATTTCCAAGTCCTCCGGAGTATGTCGATCGATCGACCTAGTCAAAAAGTCAATCTCCTCTGTTTTGCTCCCTTTGCTCCAACTCCTTTCAGCTTTTGCACCATTTTACGCTTCCTAATGTGTTTCATGACCAATTGTCCTGAAACTTAGAAAACTTGACAAATTATGTTAGATAGCTTTCATCGAACGGCTAAATATAGATTTTTAGGGGTGAAATATCCTCATATTTTACTGCACATCATACCCTCAAACCTACACTTTGCTAGTCCTCGAGTAAAAGAAGTGGATGAACAAAACTGAAACGTAAACTAGCATCCTAAGAAATTGAAGAATGCCACTTTCGTAGGGAGTACGATTGCATTTAGCATATGCAACAAGCATTTAAACCACTAGGTGATCCCTAGTGGAGGAGGTTTGTCTCCTGAGGGTTTTCAGTGAAGTTACCCACAAACTTCAAGGTATTGATTACTGTGGAATTTGTTAATTGATCTCATTACGCATTTCTTCCACAAGTACTACGCATGCCATGTCATTTTCATTGATGCTTAGTTAAGCTAAACTAATGCTTCAATTTACAGATAAATTTTTCGCCCATCTTTAGATGTTTCAATGTGGTCATCAGATCAAATAATTTTTTATCTGAGAATTTATCTTATTTGTGAACTGCATAGGTTTTTGCTTTGATTCAAACCTCACAATTGGTGTACTTCTCAAAATAAAATCACTCTGATGATGAATTCATTTTTGCTCACAAGTGAGAGATCAATACAAGGCAAACAAAAAGGGTCTCACATAATAGAAAAAAAAATAAAATGCAACATAATCAATGAATAAAACTAAATCTCATAAGAACAGATACTTGTATATTCTAAGCATGTCATATCAAGTTTCATAGGTATCACATATTTGTTCTCCACCAGGCAGTTACCAATACAAGATCGGATCATGGAGGTCTTTTACAGGGTTGAAATGGGGCTCAGGTAAGGGTAAGAAAGAAATGGAAGTTCGGATTCAAAATTTCTGAGTAATTGGAAAGAAAACTAACTTTTGATTTTTTCTATTTCTCCTCTTTTTTTTATTTTTTCTTTCACTATTTCTCTATTTTTCTCAACTTTCTTTCCTTATCTCCCTCAATTTACTTCTTTTGGCTTTTTGCACCTCATATTTTGCATTCTTTTTCAAATAATAATTTTTTTTTTTTTTTAAATATAATTTCTTAGTTAAAACCACAACTTGGTATTTCTCC
This sequence comes from Chloranthus sessilifolius, assembly GCA_021018995.1. Classification (NCBI taxonomy): domain Eukaryota; kingdom Viridiplantae; phylum Streptophyta; class Magnoliopsida; order Chloranthales; family Chloranthaceae; genus Chloranthus; species Chloranthus sessilifolius. Next base: position 34,877,470 of record CM037590.1, read on the forward strand.
ACTTACTCTCTTTTCGTTCGTTCTCATCCCTAATTTCTCAGAAGTATGCATGGTAAAGTTAAACTTTTAGAAAGGTGAAGGATTAGAGGTCAATGTGGCTTATCAAAGAAATTTTAAAGGTAAAATTTTCAAATGGGCTCAAAGGGGTACTAATATGACAAATTTATGAGGTGGGGCATTTTAGGCAATATCGAGCCAAAGATGGCCTCCAATCATGTCCTTAAAAGATAGTAACTCCGCCCTTCTTGTCTTGAACAAACAAATAATACATTCTAGGACAATGATATAAAATTAATGTCATGCAAAGTTACAAGTCAAAACAAAATATATGAGATTATGCAGAGATAATTCGTATTCAAAGACAACTCCGAGTTTATGTAAGCACTCATTACAGACGAGAAATTGGCTCTAAAGTTCACCGGATTTTAATCTCACTAAAATCCTTACAATTCATAATTTAGATAAATTTTTATGATTTAAACTCTTTGAACTGAGTAAAACACCAAAAACTCCTTAAGAGCGGGTTTAAGATTTATATGTCAATTTCATCTTAGCTCTTCTCTTCTAAGAACTATGAAATGAAATTGCATTTAATATCCGTTTTAGATTGCATAACATATCAATTCTTAAATTCCACACAAAACATCAATTTGCTCAGTCGATCGATCGACCAAGAAGGGTCGATTGATCGACCGAATCCGAAAAGTTGTTTTTATTTATTTATTTATTTTATTTTTATTTTTATTATATATATATATATATATATATTCTATTTTTATTAATATTATAAGAGAGACTACACCCCCAAATCGAGTCTGTGCAATGTCCTCATTGGACCAAAATTAACGGGGGCACTCCCAAACCTGCAATGAAAATACTCAAAGACCAAACAGGCAAAGGAAGTGAGACGCATAATTAAAACTAAAAGAAAATTGATTGAAGAAAAATACGGGAAACTACACTTATTCAATCCAATAGGAAATCCTAAAGCTACCTAAGAACATAAAATAAGCAACTAAAAATTTAATCCTAAATTTCCTAAAAAATCCTAAATGTTGGAGAACATCCTAAAAACTCTTTGATTTTTACACTCAAACATCCGCATCGGTCTCTGATCGTGGCTTCAGTGTAGGAAAAGCGAAATTCCACATTGCTGCGGTTATACTCCCCGGATTTAAAGAATCAGGAATCACATCCGAGGGCTGTGGTGATGATGGGTTTGGCGTACTACTCGAGGCCAGATCCCGAAGTGTTGGAGCCGGATACAATTTCGCCCAAGTCTCAGTCGGTATGAGATCAATAAGCTCCTTGGGGATTGATTTAGGAATTAATGCAGCCAATGGAGTTGGTGGTTGTATAGATGAAATGGAAGGAATGGGTGATGGTGAATTTGGGATAATGGGCGGTGATGGAATCGCATCCAAATCAATCATCTCGATATCGGTGGAGAAGGTTGGGGTGGGCTTGACTGAACGATTCGCTCCTTTTCGTGCTGGCTCTTCCCAAAACTGAAGAGGGATAGGGTCCAGATCAACCACATTGACGTTGGTGAGATCTAACGGAGGGTGTGATCCCGTAACCCGTTCTCGTTTCCTTGCTGGTTCATTCATCTTCCTTAAAGTTGACCTTGTAAAATAGGTTCTTCCTGCCATTGTGAGGATACTAGACTAAGGAGATGGATTGATGATGAAAGTAGGAAGCAAGGCTTTAGGGTGTTGGGTAAAAATAGAGAATGAGTGTTTGAGATTGGTTAAAAGAGTTCTACGAAGGAAAACAAAGAATCATAAAAGAATTAAACTGCTAAAAAGATTTGGAACTTTTTCTTTTTTTTATTATTATTTTTAAAAAAATTTCGAAAGCCGATCAGTCGATCGATCGACCAAAACAGGGTCGATTGATCGACTAACCCAGTCAACCTGAGTTGACTTTATATAACGTCGCTTGATCGACAGTGCAGGTCGATCAAGCGACTGGTGAATGCAAACAGAGAGCACTCGAAAGAATTTTCGCAAAGTCGATCGATCGACCAGTCATGGTCGATTGATCGACTAATATCATTACACAGAAGTAAACAGAAAATTTTTCTTCTTTCTTTTTCATTGATGATTTTTTTTCTGTTTTTTTTTTTTTTTTACAATTTTTAATTGAAAGACGAAAAAGAAAATCTAGTCCTACGATACTAAGAAATCTAAAACTAAAAATTAACACAAATAGTGCAAAAGGAAATCCTAATCCTAATCATCGTCTTCTTCTTCTGCCTGTCGTGCGCGAGCCCTTATCTCGTCATAGCCATCGGGCCACAAATGTTGACCCAACTGATGCATAAATGCCCGATCATAGCGGCTACGACGGAGATTGTGATTATATTGCCGCTGTTGCTCATCGATCAAGGAATTGATCTGAGCCTGCATCAGTTCGAGGGAGATTCCCTCATTGCGGGGTGGCTCGGGAGCTTGTTCTAGTTATGCGGCAGCTTCTTCTTGGCGCAGTCGACGACGTTGACGGGCAGGGGGGGCAGGCTGTGCATCCACATTGCCCAACATACGCATACTCTGATTCCACTGGGATGGCCCATAGCGATAAAATGTCAAGTTCCCAATATTATCATCATGATAAAAAGGGAAACCAAGGTGATGCAAAAGTTGCATCACCAGATGGGGGAAGTAGATGAGGGCGGTGTCACCAGCAGGAGGGTTGACAATTTCATCATGGCATCGCCACATCGAATCGTGCAGAAACCACGAGATATTCAGCCATGAGCGCTTGTAGCCACCATATAGGGCTTTCACCCAAGGTCCAGTTCTTTCAAAGGTATGTCCCGGTGGGCAAAGACTACAAGAGACGACAATGTCCCACAATAGAATGTCGTGCGGGAGAGCCGATCGTTTAGTAGCAATTCCTCTGGAGGCATATACGTCATTGCACATATCATCTATCATTGGTCATTGCTCAACGTCGAGCTCTTCGCCAAGTGTGTGGTTCATGGGTCGCTCATCAACGATTCCAAATACATCCGTGATCGTGTGCGGAAAATTTTTCCTTTTCCAACCATCGATGGAAACGGTGAAATGTGCTTCCTCATTGGTTATGTCTGAAGCAGCCACCCATACCATGTTTTGATAAAATAAGCGGACGGCCCGCTCCGAGACGTTGATTTCGGGTGGATTCATCAGGAAGTGGAGGTTGAGTGCATCGATGTATGCTAGAGAGATGACGCATTCGGGCATTGCTTGGAATGCCTGCAGATCGTACGTGTATTCAGAAGAGATCTCCTTGGTGGCAAAGCGACCTTTGGGTCATTCTCGAAAAACTCCATCAGGGCGCTGAGGAAGTTTGGTAGAAGAGGATGACGCCATCACAAGGAATGTCGGGGAAACACAGAGACCTTCGGAGAAAACTTGGGATGTTGGAGGGAATGTGGAAGAGGAAGGACCTTCCGTCCTTTACATAAACACAGAGGCACCCTCTCGGTTCGGACACAACGTATAGGTCGATCGATCGACGTGTATATGTTGATCGATCGATACATACGTTGAAAAGATGCGAATATTTGACAATAAAAGTCGCTCGATCGACCTAAGAAAGTCGATCGATCGACACTGACATGCAGCGTTTCCCCAGGCGTTGGAACAGTGTGCGTTTTGATTTTTGAGAGGGTCAATTGATCAACCTTACAGGTCGATCGATCGACAACGGCGCATGCAGAATGTGGACTGACACGACATTGAATTCAATTTACAATGCTTAGAGTCAATCGATCGACTCTGAACAGCGATTGATCGACTCATAAAGACAAATCTAGAAATCCGTTCTTGTGATTAATGTCCTCATTCAATTTTCGATCGATCGACCATTTGGTTTCGTCGATCAATCGACTAAATCATTTTTTTTTTTTTAAGATTTCGATTTATTTTTTTAATATGGGTTGCCTCCCAAGAAGCGCTAGGTTTAACGTCGCTAGCCCGACATTTCAGAATTTTCACAGTTTCATTCCGATTGATCGGGAGTCCTCAGCACAAGTTCATCGAACTTTTCAATGTAATTTTCCAAAAACGGTTTTACCCGTTGCCCATTGACTCGAAACGTACTTTCATTTCGCAAGTTGCATAGTTCAACTGCCCCGTTTGGAAATATTCGATTGACCAAGAAAGGACCGCTCCATCGGGTTTTGAGCTTTTCGGGGAACAAATGTAGTCTTGAGTTATACAGCAACACCTTCTGTCCCACAGTGAATGATTTCCTCAAAATAGACAGATCATGAACATGCTTCATGCGGTCCTTGTAGGATCTGACACACTCATATGCATCACCTCTCACTTCCTCTAATTCTGTAATTTCCAATTTTTGCTTCTCCCCAGCTTTGTGCAAGTCGAAGTTCAAAGACTTAACAGCCCAATAGGCCCGATGCTCCAATTCAACAGGCAAATGACAACCCTTGCCAAAGACCATTCGATAGGGGGACATTCCTATGGGAGCCTTGAACACTGTCCGATATGCCCAAAGTGCGTCGTTTAATTTCAACGACCAATCCTTCCGATTGGGCCTTATCGTTTTCTCTAGAATATGTTTGATTTCTCGATTTGAAACTTCGACTTGTCCACTAGTTTGAGGGTGGTATGGTGTAGCCACTCTGTGTGTGATCCCATACTTCTTCATCAGCTGAGCGAAAACTTTATTACAAAAGTGCTTTCCGCCGTCACTAATAATTGCACGTGGAGTACCAAATCTTAAAAATATCTCATTTTTAAGAAACTTAACCACTACTTTGTGGTCATTGGTTTTACAGGCCAGTGCTTCCACCCACTTTGAGACATAATCCACTGCAACTAAGACGTATAAATTTTCAAAAGAATTGGGGAATGAGCCCATGAAGTCTATTCCCCATACGTCAAACAGTTCAACTTCTAGGATTGGATTTAAGGGCCTCATATTTCTTTTTGAAATTCTGCCTAGCATTTGACAATTACTGCATGAAATGGAGTGCTGATGACAGCCTTTAAAGATTGTTGGCCAATAAAATCCACATTGGAGAATCTTCGTTGCAGTCTTCCTTGAGCTAAAATGTCCTCCACGGGACAACTCATGACAGAATGAGATGATTTTTGACTGCTCCTGTTCTGGAATGCACCTTCTGATGATCTGATCAACACAATATTTGAACAAGTACGGGTCCTCGAAAAAATAATGTTTAGCTCGTGCTAGAAAAACAACTTTCTCGTTTTTATTCCAATGCTCAGGTATCTGATCTGTCACCAAATAGTTAACCAGATCTGCATACCATGGTAGATTTTCAACATCGAGTAATTGTTCATCAGGAAAACTTTCCAAAATTGGAATCAGATCCTCAGATTTTTCAACAATGATTCGAGACAAATGATCAGCAACCACATTTTCTGATCTCTTTTTGTCTTTGATTTCAAGATCAAATTTTTGTAAAAGTAGAATCCATTAGATTAATCGAGCTTTTACATCTTTCTTTGAAAAGAGGTAGCAAAGAGATGCATGGTCAGTAAACACTACCACTTTTGATCCCAACAAATAGGATCGGAACTTGTCCAAGGCAAAGACTACTGCTAGGAGTTCTTTTTATGTGGTAGAATAATTCAGTTGTGCATCATTGAGAGTGCGACTTGCATAGTAGATGACATGTGGAACTTTCTCTACCCTTTGTCCAAGAACGGCTCCGATCGCATAATCCGATGCGTCACACATGATCTCGAATGGGAGCTTCCAATCTGGTGGTTGGATTATAGGGGCTTTGACCAATTCTACCTTGTTACTTTCAAAGGCATGTATACATTTTTCATCAAAGATGAATGGGGCATCTTTAGCCAGTAGGCTGCACAATGGTTTTGTAACTTTGCTGAAATCCTTTATGAAACGTCGATAAAAACCTGCGTGTCTAAGGAAAGATCTAACTTCTTTGACTGTTCTTGGTGGTAGAAGGTTTGAAATAAGTTTCACCTTAGCTTTGTCCACCTCAATTCCTCGGGATGATATAATATGTCCCAGAACAATACCACTTTGCACCATGAAATGACATTTTTCCCAATTCAGAACAAGGTTTTTCTCTTGACATCTCGCAAGAACAGGAGATAAATGATACAAACAATCACTGAAGTTGTCTCCATAAATAGAAAAATCATCCATGAAGACTTCCAGGAACTTTTCCACCATATCAGAGAATATACTCAGCATACATCTTTGGAATGTAGCTGGAGCATTGCAAAGTCCGAACGACATTCGGTGGTAAGAAAACGTTCCAAAGGGACATGTGAATGTTGTCTTTTCCTGATCTTCTGGTGCAATCACTATCTGATTATACCCAGAATAGCCGTCAAGGAAACAATAATGTTGATGTCCAGCTAATCTCTCTAGCATCTGATCAATGAATGGGAGAGGAAAGTGATCTTTTTGGGTCATTGAATTTAACTTCCTATAATCGATACACACTTTCCAGCCAGTTTGAACTTTAGTTGGTACCAGCTCATTCTCCTCGTTTGTCACCACAGTCACTCCAGACTTTTTGGGCACCACTTGTGTCGGGCTCACCCATGTGCTATCGGAGATTGGATATATGATCCCAGCATCTAGCAGTTTAATAACCTCATTTCTCACCACTTCTTGCATTATTGGATTCAATCTACGTTGTGGTTATCTTGAGGGTTTAGCGCTTTTGTCCAAATGAATTCGGTGCATACACACCGTTGGGCTGATTCCTTTAATATCTTTGATAGACCATCCGATCGCACTCTTGTGGTCTTGAAGTACTTCGATGAACTTTTCTTCTTGATCCTCATTTAAATTTGCCGAAATAATTACTGGCTCAGTTTCATCTATACCCAGGTATGCATATTTCAAATCCGCATGGAGGGGTTTTAGTTCCAGCCTTGATTTCTCTCCTTCATTTGATCGATGCGATTCTTCTTCGCTATCTTCTTCCTTTTTCTCATCTTTCAGTTGACATTCATTTCCTCCCAAGAGTGGCGTTGAGTTTAGCATCTCATTAACCTCGTGTATCACCTTATCCACATCAAAGTCTTTACCAAAATGTGCTAAACAGGCCTCTAAAGGGTCCTCATATTCTGAAGCAAAAAATTTATTTTCCACAATGTTATCAATCATGCAAACTTGTGCATGTTCCTCATTTTCAGCAGGCTGTTTCGAAATGTGAAAAATATTCAGTTTCACAGTTATGTTCTCAAATGACAAATTCATTATCCCATTTCGGCAATTGATTAGGGCATTTGATGTTGCCAGGAATGGTCTTCCCAAAATTATGGGAACATTATTTCTGTGTTGAGGAATAGGTTCTGTATCCAATACAACAAAGTCAACTGGAAAGTAGAAAGTGTCTACTTTGATCAGGACATCTTCGACTATTCCCCTAGGAATCTTGATTGACCTATCTGCAAGTTGAAGGGTCATAGCTGTGAGTTTTAGTTCCCCCAACTCAATTTCCTTGTACACAGTGTATGGCAACAAATTGACACTTGCTCCAAGGTCTAAGACTGCTTGATCAATGCGATTCTCTCCTATGATGATTGAAATCGTAGGACATTCGGGGTCCTTATATTTGATTGGAAGTCTCGCTTATAAAACTGAGCTTACCTGCTCTGCTAGAAAGGCTTTCTTCGGGACATTAGTCTTTTGTTTTATCGTGACCAAGTCCTTTAGAAATTTCGCATATGCCGGCACCTGCTGAATGGCGTCTAGGAAGGGGATATTTATCTTCAGTTGCTTAAACATTTCAATGATTCCTTCCTGATCATGATTCTTCTTTGGCCCCATTAGCCTTTGAGGGTATGGGGCTTTGGGTATGAAACTCTTCTCTCTCGCTCTTATCTTTAATCTTCTTCTCTTACTTTTCTTGTTTCTCTTCTTCTCTTGCTTCCTTGTTCACTTCAGGTTCATGCTTCTCATCTTCTTCTGGCATTTCCACTTTGTTGTCGATTTGCTTCCCAGATCTTAATGTAGTGATGGCCTTGATCTGTTGTTGGTTCTCTTCTGGAGATGAGGTTGAGATATGCTCAATAGCCATCTGCCCTCGTGGATTCGGGACTGGTTGGCTCGGGAATGATCCCTTCTCCCTTTCACAAAGGAGCGTTACCAATTGCGTTAATTGCGTCTCTATCCTTGATATTGAAGAGGTATTGGATTGAATGAACTTCTACATATCCTCACTCTGAGGATATTGATTCTGGGACTGACGTGGCGCAGCGTCTCCTTGTTGATTATTGAATCCTGGTGGAGGAAAATTTTGTGCAAATCCCGGTTGACTTGTTGATTGTGAGAACTGATAATTCTGATTCGATTTCCTGGGTTGCACATTTTGATTTTGATTTGGGTAAAATTGGTTTCCTCCTCTATCGTGATGTTGGAATTGTCCTTGACCAAACTGTTGTTATGGTCCCTGACTGAAATTTTGATTTGGGTATACATTCATCCCTTGACCTCTGCCTTGGGGTCTTTGATTTCCCTGTTTTCATGAGAAATTCTGATGATATTTCCAACTGTTTGGATTGTTTTCATTGAAAATATTTCTCTGATTCCGCCCATAAGTGTTCAACGCATTTAATTGTTCACTAGGATCTTTTGAGCAAGTTTGCAGTGACGGGCAACCGTCGGATGTGTGCATTGAACTCACACAATATGAGCATGGATCTGGTTGTACATTTACAATACTTACGTTTTTCTTCAATTTCAATTCCTCAACTTGTTGAGTGAGAAAATCTATTTTTGCCATCAGGTCTGGTGTTTCTTTCACCACATACAATCCTCCTTTCTTAGTTGAGCTTCCTTGTTCACTTCAGGTTCATGCTTCTCGACCTGTTCTAACTTCTTTTCGATTTGAACGACACGTTCGCTCAATCTCAGGATTCAGAGGTTCTAAAGGTTTATCTCTAGATGATCTCGTGTGCATATACAAAGTGTAAAGATTTTTCTTCCGTAGACTCTTGTTCGATTGATCGACTGTTTAGGTCGATCGATCGTCCACGAGACAATCTTCGATTGATCGATGGTTAAGGTTGATCGATCGAGGATTCAAGATTTGAATTTTTGAAATGCCCCCCTTTTTTTTTAATTCGAAAAATCCGGAATCCGGAGATTACGAGCGAGATTTTTGCAGATTCTGGAGAGTCGACTGATCGACTATTTAGGTCGATCGATCGATACTCAAAAATATTATTATTTTTTTTAAAACGGAATCAGTGTAAAAAAAAAATTCTTGGGTCGATTGATCGCCAATTTATCTCGATTGATCGACCACAAAAATTTTTCGATATCTAATTTTTTCTCTTTTTTTTTTTTAAGTTACTGAGTCAAACCTTCAAAGATTCTTAAAATTAATTTCCTATTTCCCAAAAGTTTTTAATTTTCTACGCCCAATCCCCGGTAGAGTCGCCAAAAACTTGATGTGTAAATTAAGTTGTACTCGCAAGTGCACGAATCGTGATGTAGTCAGTGGGTGCAGAGTACGAGATCGTTCCCACAATGATTGATTAGAAAATTTAAAAGGGGAATAATAACCAATTACAAGAGCAAACACAGATTTACCATAGCAACTAACAATCTAGAATTTTGAGAACTTCTGATAAATGAGATAAATACTAACAGATAAATATTAACGGAATTTAAGAATTAAACAATTAATGAAAGATAAGGATTGAGATGCTAAATCCTCCCATCGTAGGTTTATCATTTACAGAATACCAATCTGTGGATTGAGATGTGAGATCTTTAACAGACTAAAAAGAAGCACCGCCCCAAACACACGTGAGTTCTAAAATATAGATCTGAGATCACGGAGATGTATGATTAACATCCCATGAGTGTATGATTAACACTCACACCTCGAACAACATTTAAAACCCAATTTCTAGGTAATTTTCAAAGTACGATCTAAGATCAAGGAGATGTATGATTAACACCCACACCTCAGATAGTGATTGGAACTCACAACTGGGATAAAGTCATACTATCAATCCGAGATCAAGGAGATGTATGATTAACACCCCATGAGTGTGTGATTAACACTCACACCTCAGATGATAGTAAAACTTCACCTAGAGATGGATAATAATTAGGATAAAATCATTATTGCAGATCTGAAATCATAGGGCATGATTAGCTCCTAGATCTCAGATTGAAATCAGATTTCACCATTTTCATTCTGCATTATTAGGACCTTTAAAAACCTCTGACAGCTCAATCACAGATTTATATTAATATAAATGACTTCCTCGGATGGGGTTCATTAGATCCCCATCCTTAATGAAACTAGCCACACATGGTAAAAGTAAACAAAATGATTGAAATGTAAACCAACATTAACATCAATATTTAAAATACCGTAAAGAGCTTCAACAATTTCCACTGAGAGCTTTAATCCCGCCAGATAACCCTTTCTTGAAAGTGGATAAACGCAAGACTAAGACTTATCTTCTTTCTCAAAATGAATATTAAAAAGAGAGTTAAAGAAACTGGGACTCAATGCCCTTACACTTTGAAAAGCAGAAAACTAAACAGAAGAATGCAGAATGAATAACTGATCCCCGGATCCTCAGATTTTATCTTCTTAAATAGTACTGAGATCGGCCACTTCAAATTCAAATTCAAAACTCAAATTTGAATTTGGTCGATTGATCGATTGAATATAGTTGATCAATCGACCATATCAGATTTTGTTTTTAAATTTCCAAGTCCTCTGGAGTATGTCGATTGATCGACCTAGTAAAAAAGTCCATGTTTTGCTCCCTTTGCTCCAACTCCTTTCAGCTTTTGCACCATTTTACGCTTCCTAATGTGTTTCATGACCAATTGTCTTGAAACTTAGAAAACTTGACAAATCATGTTAGATAGCTTTCATCGAACAGCTAAATATAGATTTTTAGGGGTGAAATATCCTCATATTTCACTACACATCACCAGTCTAGATTTTCTGATATTTATGTAATATGTTAGGCTTTTTGGTCTGATGGGCAGATGAGTATTGTAGTTCTCAGTGCCATGGTAACCCTGTTATCCTGAATTCTTTATCCATTTCATCAAGAAATAAAGATGGATAGTATATTCCTAACTTTGCATCCTGATTGCTTCAAACCTTAGAGCTCACTTCCTCCTTTCTGATGGGGCCAGTGTGTTCCATATTTGGAGGGAACACAAGTACTTCCGGTGTCACAAGAAGCAACTTCTTAACCTATTTGGATTGATGTTTAATCCATACTAGCCTAACCTCTTTTTAATCTCTTGGTCGTGGACCCTTGTGTACTTGTTATATCTTTGGCTCCCTCTGTATCTGGAGGCCGACCCTGTATATTTTTGTAAATATACGGGGGGCCCTATAACGCCTTTTCTTATTGAGCAAAAAAAACAAGGCTCTCATCACTACAAATAACAGGGAACCAGTTCGACGATCGACGTCACAAGAGTTATACTGAGTACATGTTTTGGTTGTAGGAGAATGAAGTCTACTTCAGGATCAAGAGCAGCACTCGACTACAGAAATTCATGATTGCATTTTGTAAGCATCAGTCTGTTGATCTCGATTCAATAGCTTCTTGTTTGATGGCCGCCGGATTCGAGGAGAGCAGACTTCTGATGAAGTATCCTTCTCTTTCTCCTAAAACTTCTTAAGTTGACATTTTAGCTGCCTTGTATTGATGTACAGTTTTTCATCTACTAAAGTACCAACTGTTTTCCATCCCTCACAGCAAAAAATGGAGGATGGTGATGAGATCGATGCTGTTGTAGACCAAATAAGTGCCGGCATATTTTCAGAATTTAAAGTGCTAACTATCTGGCAGCTGGTAAGCGCTTTCTGTAAAAGACGAGATTATACTTGGTCTTATGCCTGGCCATGCATATTTTCGGATTTTAAAGACGGGCTTTTCTCTTGAGCTTATCTTTTATTCAGTAGCTTGTTACGGGTTCATGTCATACTAGAGTGTTTATGATTGCTAGTTATGAATTGGGCATTATGCTTGGTTCTACTTGTCTTCGATGTCTTAATTACCACAGATCAGGAATCATATACTATTGTTGGCGCCCTAATTGTATGTGTTTATGGTACACACTTTCAGAAGCAGCGGAGTTATTCGTTGAATTACCAATGTGGGTTATCCTAATTGTAAAAATGCTATTGGTTCAAGGCAAGGTGTCAAACTTGGTATCGGTATCGGGTATTGGTCCATGGAGGACTAATATGAACACCCGATACGTATCGGTACCTTTAAAATTTTTTTTTTTTATAAAGAAAATATCGGTATTGGCCGATACCGATACCCGATACGTATCACTTTGCTGAAAAACCAATGCGTGTCGCAGATATATATTGATATCGGCTGATATTTAATACCATGGTTCTAGGACTGCAAAAGGGTTGGGTGTACGTCAACCCAATCTGGCCCAACTAGGATTAGGCCTCGACCCAAATCCAGCCCAACCTAATTGTGTTGGGGGATAAAACTGAACCCAGGACCTAATCATAATAAACTGGTCGAGATTTCCAATGGGACAAATTGGGATTTTGAACCTGACCTGTGGTGGGTCGGGTTGCTCAACCTGTTAGGTCAACCTGACTGGTTTGCTGGACTTGTGCATCCCCAAGGACCACAATCTGTGGCTTATGAGAATCACGCAAACATTTACCTAAATGACTAGTCTGACCCTTCTCCCCCCCCCCCCCAAAAAAAAATAGATTAGAGGCATGACCTTCCATGAACTAAGGTATGTGGCACGTGTTTTTGTGCACCGAATCGTACACCTGCATCCCTCGTTCCAATATTAAACTCAAGTAGGCCAAAAGATTACTCGTTGGAAGATCTGTACCATCCGACCTCTACACTCTACTATCAAAATTGAAGTGTAGCAATTGAATTGTTAATGATGAATTGCTAATTGGACAACTTTGATTGAGCAAACATATGTGCCCCTTGCCCAAAATGTAGAATCATGGTACGGGCTTTATAGAGTTTGGTCTGGTAATTCTAGGTGAACCACCATTGAAAAAATAAGCTCTAATTGAGTACATATCCCCTAAAAGAAAATTCAATGGTAAAATGGGCACAGTAGCTCGGAGTCATGGATTTTAAAAGTGGCGCATGCATTATTGCATTATTCACTTGTTAGTTGTTACATTTCACAAGGTTGCACGGACGCTCAGTCCATTTTATCACTCATGATGGTCGGACTCATTTAAAATATCAGTCATATCTGATACATATTGCCGAAATGTATCAGTTATATCAACTGATATGTATTGGATATGAACCAAATAAAATGATCAAAAATTCTCTTTTTGTAATTTTTATTTTTAAATGTGATTCAATATCGCCCAATTTGGCCAATATGTATCCGATATATTCCATACGTATTAGCTTGAGACCTGCCCGCAAGGGATAAAAAATCGGCCTGTACCGATACGTATCGACGATACGCATTGAAATTTTTGGTAAATTGATACATATCGGTCCTACAATTCAGTATCGGTATCGGTTGATAGGGCCCTGTATCAGCCGATACGTGTCGGTTTGAACCGAGACCTTGTGTTCCCCTTTAAAGGGCCGATATGGATCAGTATCGGCCGATTCGTATCGATCCTTCATGGACCGATACCGATGCCGAGTTTGACACCTTGCATGCCCGATGTGCTGATATATTGGTCTTTAAATCTCTTATCGGACCACCCACCAAAGGCAAGACCTTAAATTTAAGCATGCTTTGGGAATACTTAAAAGGTATTGGTGGAGTTCAGAATATAACCCCTAAACAGAAAGGATTAATGGGTTAGATGACATCAAGAGATAGGGAAGCTCCAACGTTTGCCTTTTAGAAGTAGAGTACCATAAAAGCTGCCATTTACAGATTTCATTTTCATGAGATGTTTGTAGGTAGAGTCGCTCCCAAAAAGAGAGAGAGAGAGACAGAGAGAGAGAGAGAGAGAGATGAGTGGAGACACATGACTTTTAAACTCCGTCGATTTCAAACAAAGGGCAAATCTATCCAATCCACTGCCCTTGGATATAAGAAAATCTTGACTTTCTTGATTTTCTTTTTTTATTTCCAAGGACAGCGGATTGGATAGGAGTGGAAATCAGGTACCCAATTTTGTAAAGGCTGATTTTATTATCAAGTCATGATGATTGACTTTTGAGTGAAAATTTACCAGAATACGGCCACATGCCTGCCTATTATTATTAGTTATTTTCTAAAGCCAGTGGTTGACAAAAGGCAACCTCCAAACTCTAATTTTGACAGGTCCAGTTAAAAGCAAAAATAAATAAAAGACTTGGTCAAACGCACGTCTTCAAGCCAAAACTCTCTTTCAACCGTAACCGTCGAAATGAGAAACATTTCTAGAAAGACAACCTATACTTAGAAACCCAAAAGGCCCTGAGGCCCACCACTCCCTTCAACCACGTTGTTGCAGCCCACAACGTTTAAGCAAAACCACTAAAATCATTGAGAAAAAAAGAAAAAAGAAACAAAAGAAGAGAAATCTCAAAAAAGGCCAAAAAAAATAAAAATAAAGGAAGAGCAAGAACCAAAGAAGAAAACGACGGCGACGGCAACTTGTTGCAGCGGAGGTGGTGATTGGGATAGCCGGCTGCCTCGAACCACAATGCCGAGCAAACTGAGGAAAGCAATCGGAGCCGTTAAAGACCAGACGAGCATCGGGCTTGCTAAGGTCTCCAACACGAATTCCTGTAACCTCGAAGTCGCAATCGTCAAAGCAACGTCGCACGAAGAAGTGCCGGTCGACGACCGTTACTTGAACGAGGTCCTCCTCCTCACCTCCTCCTCCAAATCCTACGCCTCGGCCTGCGTATCGTTTTTAGCCAGGCGTATCGGCCGAACCCGAAACTGGATCGTAGCACTCAAATCCCTCACCCTCATATTCAAAATCCTCCAAAACGGGGACCCTTTTTTCCCGCAAGAAATCCTTCAAGCCATGAAAAAAGGCACCAAACTCATCAACTTGTCCAATTTCAGAGACGATTCTCAGTCGAACCCGTGGGATTACACGGCTTTCGTCCGCACATACGCGCTTTATCTCGACGAGAGGCTCGATTGCTGCCTCATGGGTAAGCTGCGGCTCCTGCGCCGTCGGTCCAGAGAGCCGGTCGAGATGAAACCACCGGTTCTGCTGGACCAGATTACCTACTGGCAAAGACTCTTGGACCGGACGCTGGCCACCCGGCCCACGGGTATCGCCAAGAACAATCGACTCGTTCAAATCTCTCTCTACTCCATCGTTAAGGAGAGTTTCTCTCTCTACAGGGACATCTCCGATGGGCTTTCGATCCTTCTTGATAACTACTTCCATTTGCAACACAGATTCTGCGTTGAAGCTTTCCATACGTGTGGCAAGGCTGCTAAGCAATTCGAAGAGCTCGATCAGTTCTATAATTTGTGTAGAGGTCTAGGTGTCGGTAGGAAATCGGATTATCCAACGGTCCGAAAGATTTCAACCAAAATTCTTGAAACATTGGAGGAATTTCTTAAAGATAACCAGGCCTCGAAGGTTCCCACTCGTTTTGGTCCCTCCCAATTGGGGATGACCGTCAAGCAAATTTCGAATTGGGAACTATCGGAGGAGCCCGGAAAAAAACCCAGAAGAGATTCGAAAGGCGGAGAGCAGCCGGACGTCCCAGTTGAGGATTTGATGGATGTCAATGGACCAAAGTCGATGATGATGGACCCGTCGGAACAGAAGAATTCGTACGTCGTCGACCCAATTGAGGATTTGATGGATGTCAATGGGCTGGAATCGGAATGGGAATGGGAATCGAAGACTGACCCCTCGGAACAGAAGAGTTCGAGTGTCAACGGAAATCAGCAGCAGCAGCAGCAAACGGGGTGGGAATTAGTACTTGTTGAGAGCGCCAATGATATGTCGAAACAAGTGAATTATAGCATGGCGGGCGGATTCGATTCAATAATTCAAGAGAACCTGCTTGATCAGACGTCTCACTGTCGTCCATCGGGTTATAATCCGTTCTTACAGGTTCAAAATGGGAGCGAGCTGA
The DNA here is from genome assembly GCA_021018995.1 of Chloranthus sessilifolius. NCBI lineage: Eukaryota > Viridiplantae > Streptophyta > Magnoliopsida > Chloranthales > Chloranthaceae > Chloranthus > Chloranthus sessilifolius. The sequence continues at coordinate 34,893,501 of CM037590.1, forward strand.
GTGTCGTAGCACTGCTACCGATGTCGCTGCCACCGACATTTTGTGCTAAGAAGCCTGACCAATTGACTAATGCATCTCAGCTAGAAGACCCATTTGTGTCATCTCTTTCTGCTGCTCCACAACAACAACAACAAAACCCTGTGGTTGAAACGTCTGATACCTCTATGAATCCACAGGCTATGCTTCAAGAACAACAGTTGTGGATCATGAACCAAAGCAAGATCATAGCAAGGCATGTAGCATGATTTTTTCTTTTCTTTGTAGATTATTATGGTTATGTAGTTTAAAAATTGTTAATTGATCAATTTTTTACTATGAATCTATGATCCATCACCTAACTAGTGACTGGGCAATCCAGAATGGCTTAAGCTTAGGGTACCATTATTTACAACCCTATGAAATTGTGACCTCATTCATCTCCTCCAGCCGGCATGCATTGACTACCTATGACAATGGAGATTGTTTTTTGTTTCAATCTTCCACACAACAGATCTTGAGATCATGGGTGTTTCATCAAGCCGTCACCTTTCCATTTCATGTGACACATATCTTAAAAAGTGACACTAAAATCACTTCGCATACATAGGCTCGAACATGATATTAGGATCACAGTTTGGGGTGTGTGTCTTGTGGAATAAAAATTGGATCACCTGATGATACACTCATAATTGGATCACCTGATGATACACTCATAATCTAAAGATCTGTTGTGTGAAAGATTGGTACGAAAAACCATTTCAATCGTTTGATTCAAAGGCAGTCAATGCATGTTGGAGATGAGGTGAGGTTACACTTTCAGGGTTATAAATAATGGTACCCTGGAATTTTATTCATAAAGTTGTACGTCTCTAAGAACCTTCAGTGTATTTTCTGAAACAATTGATTAATTGGTCGGTGCTATGTTACTTAATTCCCTCACCCACCCAGCCAATCGAGTTCACCATAACAAGCGAATTGTCGAATTAATTTTTGTAAATTGAATTCATTTAAATTTTTAAAAGCATAAAGAAATGATTTAAATTTAAAATTTATCTAATTAATAAATAATTTTAAAACTCACCACCCTACCCACCCTACCCCAATGAATCGGTTTCATTTAAAAGTAGCAGATTACGAATTACAAATCCAAATTCAAATCAAACAAATTAGCGAACTAAGTGGTATAATCATACCCGTTTTCAGGGGTCACTTTTGTGGGACACATGGCACCTAGTTTCATCATACGGAAGGCCATATATATGGGGTTAAAGATGGGGACTAAAAACATTTCTATCTATGTAATTCAAAGCTGTCACAGAACCATTAATTTTAAGAAACTGACTCACGTTTGAATCAAAGAATCATGCGTATGAGAAGATTGTAATCATTTGATCTCTTCACCATAGTGCTAAATTTCGTTGAAATTTGGCGAAATTTCGCGAAATGGGGGTTAAACAAAAATTTCGGAAAATTTTCGGGAAAATTTCGGTTTTCGGTATTTTTCGGTAAAATTTTTTAAAATATTTAAAAAAATATTAAATATATATTTTTAATCCCCGAAACTTTCCCGAAATTCTTCCAAAAAGTGTCGAAATTAATCCGAAATGTACTGAAAGGACCCCCCACCGAAAAATTCCCAAAAACAAAATTTGTCAATATGCTCTTCACTTTAATATAAACCAAAAATATCCTACAATCGTCCTTATTAGAGTGCATTGATAATAGGGTTTGAATCCTGTAATAAGTGTTATTTTTACCATAAGGTCTCTCTCAATTGGAGTTATCATTTCTTCTCCCTAGGGCTCTCAATGGGCCGGGCTGGGGTTCAACACGGCACCTACCTGGCCCGGGTTCTCAAAATTTTCAACTCGGCTCTAATCCGGCCAGGCCGGGCTTGGACATTTTTTCGTATTTTTTTTTTTATTATTTTTTTTTAATAAAATTTAGTTGGACTATATTTTTGAGCTATTTTTTCTAATAAAATTTGGTTGAGCTTCAGCTTTTTTTTTTAATAAAAGTTTGACGAAAGTTAAAAATTTAATTAAATAATTATATTAACATTATAAAGGCTCAGGTATATACTTTTATTCAAATATTTCATTTTATTTTGTTACACAATGATTATAACGGACAATGGTTGCTTGAAAGGACACCAGTTGGACAATAGTTATAACGGATAACAGTTAATCTTAGAGCATTTAAGTAAATTATATTTAATTTTTTTAAAAAAATTATAGCTTTAAAAGGATAATATATATATAATATTCGGGCCGAGTGTTGGAACACTCAACCCAAGCTCGGCCCAGATTGATACGAGTTACAACATGTTTAGCTATGTCCAGATACCGGACCAGATTTACTTGATAAAAAATATTACTTTTTTCGGACTAGATAAGAGCCAAAATTCAGGCTGGCCCCGGCCCATTGATTGCCTTCTCCCAATTGGAGTTATCATTTTCATGACTTGGATCCCTCGAAAGAAAGATGTGACATAGATCAAGAGTGCATCGTACATGACTCAATTTGAGAAGTGTAAATCACAAACTATATATTCTAATTTTTAAAGTGTAGCCATTAATTTAATAAGAGTTTGACCACTTTGATTCACAATATCGATGTTTTATACTTTGACGACACCGCATGCGGCATATAAAAAAGAGGCATATGTTCTAATCTAAACTATATCCTTTTTATTATTATTTTTAATAATAATAGAAAAATATTTTTCTAGTCCAAAGATGGAGGAAGAAGCAAGGACCGGACTGCATAACGGTGACACATTGTTCCCACAAGATGAGGGTTGTCACCACGAGTCACGAGGCCATCGTTTAGATCATATTTAAATTAGGAAAATTTTCAAAATAATCTTTGAATTTTCACCCGTCATCAATAATACACTTAAACTATTAATAATATCAAATAGGCACCCAAAGTACGTTTAAATTTATCAACTAAGCTCTTACCGTCACCTTCCGTTAATGACTGAACGAAAAACGTTGAGTTGACATACATCTCAGTAAAATAACGTGTGTGGCACTCACGTGGTGAGAACTTAGCTGTCACGTGAGTACCACATTGACATCCAGCTCAACAAAATAGAATACGTGACACCCCACGTGGTGCCACGTGAGTGGCAAGCACGCTATTTTATTGAATTGCTTGTCAACTTAGCGTTTTTCGTTCAATCATTAACGGAAGGTGACGGTAAGAGTTTAGTTGATGAACTAAATATACTTTGGGTGCCTATTTGATATTGTCAATAATTTAGATATGTTATTGATGACGGGATATAAATTCAAGGGTTATTTTGAAAATTTTCCTTTAACTAACTCCATCATATGATTAAAAGTATCAGGAAATCAATAGAAACACTTAATTTGTTTTAGACATCCATTTTCCTATGCTTCTAATGAAACGGTAGAGATAAATTTATTTATTTTTTTTAGGAGAAAAATATGATTTATGCCACATGAAACTTATATTTTATTGTGCCACATGAAAAGAATATGACTTGGCCGTCCATTGTCTTTACACGTGGCGCAATAAAATACAAAGTGGTGTGAATTTGATTGTGCCCGAAACGAAATTTCGGTAATTTGTCCGGGTCTGAATTGATTAAGGCCAAACCTACTTGCAGATGAGACCGAAAACGATTTTAGGCCATGACACAATTTATAGCATTGATCTGAACCGTGAGGATCCATGATCTGATCCAACGAACCACCAGGCTGGATAGTCTGACTGCATGATCTTTAGGCCCATTCTATGTGATGTTGATGTATCCCCAACTTCCCTCTTACGTTTCAGAGTTGGTGTTATATATATATGGCCATGAAAAGTCATAGTAATCAAATTTCGCGATTTTTATGAAAAAATTGTATTTTAATCACAATTTTCTGAAAAATTATTACTTTTCAGAGTTGGTGTTAAAATGCGTTTTTTTCAAAGAAACATAATTAATTGAAAAAAGAAGTGCTTTTTACATTTTAAATGCATTTTTGTCACGATAAATTCAATAATAAGAATCATGTTAAGGGCTTCAATAAACGGGTATTAGTACACCATTGACCATAACAGAGCGACTGAGATTGGTCCACATACCAACAGCCCATGTTCCCAATAGAAACTCAATTTTCTAATTCTTACACTCCTCTTTTTTGTACTCGGGTCCATGGTAGTAATAATAGAGATTGAGTTTTGTGAGGTTGAGTTAGGCTCATGAATTTTATATATTTGAGTCATGGGTGACTCCGATCTTACGATCAGGACGATCATGATCATGGGTAGTGTGCCCTCTAGTCACTTTTTCAATTTTATTAAAAAAAATTTCAATAAATTTTTATGCTTCCTTTTATCTTTACAAGCTCCCTTGGGCCATACATTGATGCCACGCGATCTCATTTTTATATATATTTAAGACCTCCAACGAGAGTTTTCTTCAAGCCGCATGATCCTACATCATAAGCTTTTAGAAGAGTTCATAACGGACCTGATTTAGTGAGTCAGCGGCTCTTTATTAATGAAATACGGAAAACTCTTCATAAAAAAATGTGGCCTTACAAATTCTACATGTAGGACCCAACTACTCATAGTGAACGTCAGCCGCTATTTATAAAAAATTTGGCTCTTATGCCCAGGAGCGGCTCAACGGATCTTAACCGATCATTTTTGAGACCGAAGATGTGTTTGGAATGGCAGTTTGTCTTTTCACAGTAATTTGAAATAATAAAATGATTCTATATTTTTTCTATAAACAGAGATTTGATCCCGATTAGCGTTTATTTGATGGAATGGGGGCGTTTATTACCTTTAAGAAAGTTATAGTGAATTAGGTGCCTCGAAATCATTTTCAATACCATTTTATTTCAACACTCTTTTCTTTTCTAGTTCCAATACCAATGTCAGTCGCAATGGAGCTCATCGGGAGCTCTTGATTTTTAGTGGGACACCCCATACAAGCACCATCTGACATCTATTAACTTTAAGACACATAGGGAGTTATGTGCCTCAAAGTCATTTTCAATACTATTTTTTTCAAAGTCATTTTCAATACTATTTTTTTCCTCAATGCTCTTTTCTAGTTCCAATACTGAATAACAATGGAGCTCGTTCAGAACTCTTGATTTCTAGTGGCACAACCCACACAAGCACCACACGATGAACGAGGATATATATATGTGTGTGTGTGGGGGGGGGGGGGCTGTTGGCCAATATGGCTGGTATGAACTGGTTTAAAAACCTTGCCCATTTAGATCAGTGCATGTTGTTATTATTTATTGACCAGTAAAAGGATATGCACCCATTATCATTATCAGAAAATAATAAATAAATAAATAAAGAATATGCACCAATGTTTATCTTAGAGTGCATAAATCCGGGGGTTTAAATCATCCATAGTATAAATTTTAGGCCTACTTGAATATGGTCTACCATTTTGATGACTTTGGATTCTAAAAATTATGTCAACTACCGCTTTGATGACTTTGGATTATTAAAAATACATGTCAAGTGTCAAAATTTGGCCAATACTGATATCATTGGCGGAATGTATCGGCTTCATCAAGAATTGATATCACCCTGATAGAGGTATTGGGGTTATATCAGTATCAATATCGATATCAGTAGGGGCGTAGCAAGAAACTTTTGTTAGTGGGAGATACAAATAATAAATATAATGTTAGTAATTATTTTATCATCGATTTAGGGGCTTATATACAAACGAAGATTGTATAAGAAGCATACTTAATGGAAACTCTATAGTTAAATGGGGCTTGAGCCCCCACGCCCTTCTATGTGGCTACGCCATTGGATATCAGACCGATACGGATTAATATCAGTCAATACTGTCTCGGTATCAACCAACACTAGCTGATAAAAATCTTTTTTCTATTTCCTTTCCAAAAATAAATATCACGGGATACCTTATGAGTAATGCCGTATTGTATCAGCTGATATGTATCGATTCAAAATAGACCAATACCGATACTGATAGCTTGCATATGTCACATTGCCACCATCCCGTGGCCTAATTGTAATGGAGCCTGCAGTGATGGGGTTAATAAAATAACTGTACAAGTACAAAAAGTTACAAAATTGAAAAGAAGTGGGGAACGAAAATTTTCCCTCGAAAATAATGGTTGGGAGAGTCCACAAGGCTGCATTGGGTATAAATCTTTATTAGCTCTTTGTTAGAGCTAGATATACTTGCTTTTTCAGACCTCTTTCTCCTTGCTAACACTATATAAAGAAGGATTTACCTCCTCTCAGCAAACTCTCTATCAGAGTAAATAGAATCTATTCTAGAAATGAGTGCACAGAGAACAAGGGCAAACTATTGGAGCAGGTAAATCATGCTATAAGGAAAGTTAGTGAAGGCAAAAGGGATTGGTTAAAGCTGGTCAAACCAGCTCTGGCAGAGAACTAAGAGATATTATGCCAAACACAGCTTAAATCACTATCATAATGCAAGAACCTTTTACTAAAGATAGTGTGGAAAGTGTGGTTCTTTATTAAAGAACCTTTTATTAAAGAACTTTTAATAAAGAAGTCTGGATGAGTCGATCAAAACGTTGTTGTAGCGTAAGGCAGCAAGCCTACGCGTGCACATCTGTAATAGCGACCGATGAAAATAAAAAAAAGTGCCTTTAATAGTCTATCGGCAAGCCGATGGCAGCTAATAATGGCTGTGACCACTGCTGTTAATGCCCTCACTCTCTATAACCGTAGAGGGTTGGGGAAAAGTATGAAAACTGGAAAACCGAACCGAAAAAAAAACCGACTCAAAACTGAACCAAAATTGATCCAAACCTGAAAAACTGAAATTGATCCTAAATTGAAAAAAAAAAAAGGAGCACAACGATGGAACATTTTTGCCATTGATGGTATATGATTTCATCAAAGTGTACATGTGGCATGTGGTTTCATCAAGTATACACAAGCTAAAGGACATTTTTGCCATTTCCTTGAATCGTGGGGGCGGCTTAGGTCAGACCGACCTCTTATCACAAACAGTGAAACTAGAAGGCAACTGTCACGAAAGGTGACTCGTTATCGGGTCGGCCGACCTCATTTGGCAACTTATATCTTCTTTAAGACAAAAAAAAAAAACACCATTGACCCGCTAAAGCCACTATCACAAAAAGTGAAAATTTGGGAGCCGAAAGTGCAAATTTCCCTAAAACATATGAAAACAAAATTTTCCTTATCTCTGGTATCGTACTTGTGAAAGTGCAGTCAAAAGCGGACCATCATGCATTTTGGTTGTTGGAGTCTAACTTCTGACTAGGTACAGTAGCGTAAAAAACCTTCAAAACCTTATAATGCATTCTGGGGAGATTCAAATCTCTTCCATTATTATTGTTGTTTTCAGAAATCTAAAGCCAACAGAAAAGCCTTTGAAAGAGATATACAAGAAGCATAACAAAGGAAAGATGACTAATAGCAAAAGAATTTATCTACAATGATCAACAGCTCATTGGAGACAATGAAAGTGACTAGTGAACCTTGAGACAGGTTTTAAAAGGCATGGAAATATGTGCACATCTCAAGGTCCAGTGACTGCATCTCAAGATATCAGCTCATCCTCTCCAATGAGCCTATTGTAGAAAAATTCAAAACAAAATTAGGAAATGTAATGATTCATGTTCTTACTTGTTACAGAGGACCATCAACACCCCTTTTGACTAGAGGTATCTAAGAGTTCAAAAATATAGAAAAAGGGTCTTACATTCCCCCTATCTAACAGAAACTACTGAAGAGTTTCATGCACACCCAACTTGACTTCATCAAGCTATTCTCATTGTATTAAGACTCACAGAAAGAAGAATTAGTATACAGTAACCAACCCATTTCAGACGGTGATTTGGAACAGGTAAATTTTTGGGATGTGTGCCATGTGGAGTCACCATATATTCCGTTGAATGATACACCCATGATGTTTTTTATCCCCCTCTCCAGCACCATAGATTGCTTGAGATGGAGACAGGTTGATTCCACATTCCAAAAAGTGATCTGTTCTAAATCACAGTCTGAATCAGAATGAAATACACCCATGATGTACTGACGCTATTCCTCAGTACATCACTCTAACAACCCATATGTAAACACTCCTAAATCTGATACACTAAACCCAATTCCCACACAATACTAATGCATCTCACTTCTCCATCAGACCCTGAATTACCGTCAGCATTTTGTTTCTCATCTCAGCCACCGAAATCTGATACACTAAACCCAATTCCCACACATTACTAATGCATCTCACTTCTCCATCAGACCCTGAATTAGCGTCAGCATTTTGTTTCTCATCTCAGCCACCGAAGACGTATCAACCCGCTCTTCCAAATCAGAAATCCAAAGCGACCTCTCAGCCTTATCCGTAGATCCACTTGCATGCCAGCAACAGATTACCTTAGCGATGGCCGTTACAAATAAACCACAGTCATAGCCATTCTTTTGCTGCAGAGTGAAACATTCGATGAAGTGGGTGGGGGACATGGGATCAAGAACACCCATGAACCATTCGACAGCTTTATAAAGCTTCTTTGCATGCCAAGTGTTTAGTCCTCTGATGCTGTCGTGGTGCACAAACACATTCCTACTCCTTTCATATGCGAGCAAACTCCAGTGGGCCCCTCCTTCGGCCTGGTTCACGTCGCCATTATCATTGATGGTAAAGATAACCACTTTCTTGCTGGGGAGTTTGAGAGGTTCGACAAAGTCTTTAAGATTGGTGAAATCAGGGCAGTTTGTTATCCAAAATGAGATCGAAGGAGGAACAAGTAGGATATCTTGGGAGGGATATGTAGAGGAGAGGTAACTGAAATAGAACTCAATGATTCGATCATTGACGTAATAGGTTCCTCTTAGAATATCTAAATCCGATCTTCTAAGTACAACATCTTCGTAGCTTAGGATCTTCTCGTCGCCCTTGGATGGAGCCATGTGGCAGAAATCAGCACATAACTTGGAAGGCCTGTAAGGTACAGTGGATTGGTTATACTTACAAAGGAGAATTTAAGATCAAGAAACAATGGTCAAATCAGAAGCATGTCAAACGATAGAGGCAACTCTTAGTTAATGTTATCAATGCGATCTAAAGTAACCAAGCAATTCTCCTTATTGCAATTTCATACAAATATTTACTCTTCAATTAGTGACCAAAATAAATGAACAGACGCTTTAACCAGGAATTGATAGGGTTGAGTCGGGCCAAAATTTAGCTCTACCCTTGGGCTCCTAGATCTGACCTGACCCTACATCACTTGCCCCGATGGGTCAATGGTATATGCCAAACCCAGTTCAAAATCTCCTAAACCCTTATATTTATACATAAAAATAACAGGTAGAATGTTTCATGCCCGACCTGACCTGGTTAAAAAATCGGGTCAGAAAAGTCTGCTAACGGGCGACCTCACTGGTTGACTGCAGCACTACTAACATATTGAAAGTTCTTTACAAAGAGAAGAATACCTTCGAAGGAAAGAATAATTTAATTTCAATTTTAAAAGGCAGTAACTAGCAAGCTGTGAGATCAGTATGTGCAAACCCAACTTCTAGTTAGGGGAATTATTTCAATCTTTTGACGCACTATCAACACCAAATGACTCGGAGATAACAAAGAACATTAAGAGGGTGGAAAATAAGCTAGCAAGAAGAAGAAATAAACCAACAAAGGCAACTCCCGTATCAGAGTACCGGATATTGACATCGGGATGCAGGCCTGAGAATCAACGGCATTTAAATGTATTCAACATTTCAGGAGTACTTGCTTGGAGATACTATCTCTTGGGAGCTAAATGACCAGGAACAGTAGATAATTGCAGAAGGCAGTAATGATGAAAACCTACATAGCAAAGAATAGATGGGAAAAACTAAAACAAGGCATAAAATAAAAAATAAATAAACACTCTATATGTAGCGTAAATGTTTAAGTTACCTAAGGATATCAGAAAGCTTGGATCTGAATCAACAAGCACTAAAACATATTAATTCCTAAAGGTTCGGGAGTTGTTTCGGATAACAGTTACTTTGAGTTGATGTTCATTTGCAAAAATATTGCTACTCCTCTGAGGACCAATCATTGTACAACAAATAGTACAACTCTTTGCCCGTTGACAAAGCAAGGGCAAAGTTTTTTTGTCAGTAAATGTTCATCCAATTTATTAATAAACAGCGAGAAGCTGAAAATGTACAAAGGGACATACGACCGATCCGAGAAAGAACAAAAACAAAAACAAAAACGGAACCGCGAGAAGGACAAGAGCAAAAAAGATACAACAACATGTAAACAAGATGGACAAGTGGCCAGAGACCTAGCCCCAGACCCAAAACTCATTATCCCCAACAACACCCTCCTTGTCCAAGACCACCCAATGGCACATCAAGTCTCTGAAACCATTCATAATCATTCCAACCGGCCGCCTCTTCCGGCTGAATATGGGGGTGTTCCTTTCAAGCCAAAGACTCCAAATCACTGCAAAGAAACCGACTCTCCAAAATGCCCCTAGCTGGCCCTCCAACTTAACACCAACCTAGGTTAAAAAACAGGTGAGAAATGGTGGCCATAGATGCCTAACTCACATCGAAGGACTTGAGGATCACCCCTCAAATCTTATTGGCAACCCAACACTGAAGGAACTCTTTCGTCTGAAGGCACATGACGCAAACATTTGGTAGATCTTTTCCCCTCCGAAGCAGCTGGTCAATAGTGAGGATCTTTCCTCTTATCATCGACCGCAAATTTTTTTTTTACTTTGGGGCGAACCGGAGATTTCAAAAGACTCGCCCACTCCCACCTGATTAAGGGCAGACTAGTCAAAATCTGGTAATACGACTTGACACTGAAAACCCCGTTTTTGTTGGGCACCCAAATCCTGTCATCGGAGTTGCACGAATTCCTATTTAAACCATAGAGCACAACCAACAACTTTTGGAAAGGGGCCACCTCCTCTTCTCTAAGCAGTCTTCTGGTGAAGAGGTTCCAAGAAGCCCTCTCGGCACCATCCGCAAAAAAGGAAGCCACCATACCATGAGAATCAGCCGCAATGTTAAAAATTTCTGGAAATGACTCTTTAAGCGGCCTGATCTCCGCCCAAGAATCCTCCCAAAACATGATATGGAGACCATTGCCCCAACTGAAATGCCCCCACCAGGATAACAAAGGCCAGGTCCCGCAAATAGCCCTGCACCAGCCCGAGAACGAGTTGTTTATGGTAACGTGAATGCCCCAATTGCCTTCCAAAGCCCTATACTTATCCACCAAAACCGACACCCACAAACCGTCTCTTTCCCTATCCGAACCAACGCACCAAGCCATTTCCCCAGCAACGCAATGTTGACCCAATGTAAGCTACGGATGCCCAGCCCACCACAGCTCATTGGAAGCAGACAAAAATCCCATCTGACAAGGTTATATTTTTTGTCGCACCCAGATCCCTCCCATAAAATATTCCTTTTGAATTTGCTCAAGGCGATGCACAACATCCATGGGACACTTGAACAACAACATGAAAAAGATGGGAAGGCTAGAAAGGACAGTTTTGACGAGAAGGAGTCTACCCCCACTGCTAAGGAGGTTTCCCTTCCAAGAAGCCAACCATTGCTCAAACCTTTGGACGACAAGGTCCCAAGCCCTGCCGGTAGGCTGACCAAACCCAAGGGGGAGGCCCAAGTAGGAGATGGGAAGTTGGGCGATGACCCCATCTACAATCACAGCCAGTTGGATCAACGGCTGCTCCTCAACACCAATGCCCGACACGGTCGATTTTTGCATATTTACTTGTTGCCCCGAGTAGGAGATGGGGAGCAAGGGAAAAGTATTGAAGGTGTATCTGTATAGGAGTTGGTATTAGGCTCCCGACCTGACTGCCAAGGACAACACTCAGGTCAATCTCCACACCAAAATTTGGGAATGCACAGATATTGTTGAGTGCCAAAGCAGTAAAAGGTCAGAAGTGTACTTCCACTGATTTACGTGTTCATAAACAACTTGCTACTTTCCGAACTTGGCCATTCGGTAAGAAGGAGATCGACCAAGTGCCACCCGCTGGCATTTGGGTTAGGTACCTAAACAACCAACTCACGTACAGTAGTACTAAACTACTGATAGAGTACTGAACTACTGATAGGTGATAGGTAGTTCATAAGTTTTGCAACTAATGTATAGAGGAAGTCAGGGATACAGAGCAAAAGAAGTATTTGGTAATCTCAATGACCGGAAACAAAGATTGGTGACAAGAAACCAACATTGGCATCTCAACGGCAGGTGGGAAGACAGACCCTGGTGTGAAACTGGAAGATGGAGAGAACCAGAGAGGATTCTGGCCACCCGGTTCAAGATGCCATCGCCCTAGACCGATCCCTGCCACTTGTAAGGAAGCTGACCATGTTAATGATTTTCCCACCGCCATACCCAAAAGATTTTGATAGCAGAGGCGGGGACAAAGACACAAGCATTCGAATACTGATGTTCAAATTAACTCCTCTTCTCTCTCCATTAATGGCGGCTCCTCATTAAAAGAAAGAATGAGAAACCCCTCTTGAGATTCCCTGACCATTGGAACTATCGAAACAAGGTGCAATGATGAATGGAAACCTGCTCTTGCTAACAAGAGTCTCTGATAAGGCCTGGAAATGTCTGCCATTAACATTTGGTCAAGTGTTGTTTTGGTAGCAAAGAGTCGTGAAGATGTGGTGGCTTCAAGAGAAGGTACCGTTAAAGCCTATGGGGCACCCTGTCACCCTATGGGGGAACTTGTTACTCACAAGGATTGTGGATGCATGTGGTGGCTCCTTGGAAGTTGACCCTGCTTCTGAGAAATTCAAATCGATTAAGTTCATTAAATTTAAGGGTTGGTTCTGAGACATGGGAAGACATTCATAGAACAATGATTAGGTACTTATAGACTTCTTCACTTTGGGCACCGGCAAAGGAGATTTTGAAGAGTTCACATGCCTCTAGCCAAACTGAGGAAGTTGTGTCGAGTCCTGAGTTGCCTCCCGTCATGTTCTCATGCCTGTCAAGAAAGACGATTCCTCAACCATTGATGAAGTCAACCTTTACAACAAACATTCATGTCTAAACTTTCTCAGTTCACATTCTACGTCCCCCATGCCCGATTTATTCCTTAAGCATGCCGTGTTTTACTTGCACCAGCTTTCCTTGGGTATAGACCTTCCCAGTTGGTTTTAAAACACGAAAACTCAACTTGACTCGGAAGTCATCCGAGTAGAGTTAACTCGGAAACTCATTCCGACTCGACTCACTCCAACTTGGATTATTAAATAAATATTAAAAAATTTACAAAACTATATGAAAAGTAAAATTTATAGTGTCATAAAACAAAAATAGATTCCATAAAGGAAAAACAAATACAGCATATGAAACCTATCAGACTGAAATTGTAATGGAGGAGGCTGTAACAAATTTGATGCTAAAATTGAATGGTCGTAGAATTGCTGAATAGGATAATACTGATATAGAGGTGATGCGATACAAAGTAATCGATATGATTCACCATGATTTACTGAGAATCACCGTGAAGGATGGGGCTTCAGCTCCAAAAAATAAATAAATAAATAAAAACTTCCCTGTGGATTAGGGATTCAGCTTCTTCCTGATTAGTCTTCTTCTTCTTGATTAGGGTTTCTCATGGGGGTGGATTTGAGATAGAAAGTAGTGAGATGAGAGGGTTTGAGGAGAAAGACGAGTAGAGGCGACAGGTCTCTCGTAGCGTAGAGAGACGAACAGAGAAACGAGATTGTTTCTGGTAGGCTTTATATTGTAAACCACTTTACAAAATTACCCTTAAAAATTATTAAAACCACCCGGCTATCCTTAACAAGCTAGTAGAAGAGTCGACTCGCCGAGTTGATAAACTAGACTGATTTTCCACGTCGACTAGGCGAGTCGACCGATTTTTAAGGGAAAAAAGAGGCACCAGAGTTTCTACTCGAGTAGACACTATACCATCATAAATCTGTGCATCCAACTCAAAAGCAATTGGCAATGAGTGGAGGGGTACATCTGTGTATCCTACTCAAAATCAATTGGCAATGAGTGGAGGGGCCAGGATATTATAAGGGGAGAGACGAGGCTATGATTTACCCGATGTGGGACTAAGCTTCAACAATATGATGGATCAAATAAAGAATAAGTAATATTATTTGAGAATATTGAAATCAGCTGGGCATTTTTACCAATCCGCCCATCAAAGCACTAATAACAAACTGTAGGAGACGCTGAGGAGCCCCGTAGTCCCTCATCTGCTTGGCTGCTTTGTGTGTTGCAATTTCACCAATGAAGACGGAGTTAGTTGGAACCTCTGCAGTCTCTTCTAATTTCATTGCAGGTTCTAACCTCATTGATATCGCTATTGATGACACTTTCTTCATGTGGTCTGGCATGCAAGAAGAGTAGGCCCTTTTCTTGCACAGGTTTCCATGCTCCAAATGATTGGGTAGATCATTTGCTACCAAGGGGTCTCTCTAAGCCCACCTCCGATCACATCTCAATCATTTTAGACGCATCTATGGAAGAGGATCTTTGGGGCCTCATGCCTTTAGGTTCTAAAATATGTGGCTAAGTGACACTTCCTTCACGGACCTCATCACTTCGTGGTGTGCTGCTTTATCAGCTAGTGGTATGCCCGAGTTCACCCTCACCCCATAACCTTAAACTACTCAAAGAAAAAAGTAAGGTATGGAACAAGACGAACTTGTAGGAATGAATGTTATGATCCGGATGTTTGATACTCTTCACGAGATATATGCCTCAGGATACTAGGAAGAATCAAGCACTTTCTTCTGTTGACTCGTAAATAAAAAAGGAGCTCCAAAATGAATATAATCAAAAGGCTAGAAATGAAGAAATCTCATGAAGGCAAAAAGCCAAAGAGAGATGACTTAAGGAGGACTATAGAAATATGGCTTTTTTCCATACTGAAGACTTTGCTTGAGGAAGGCGCAACACCATTCATCACCGTTGGGCTGATGGATTCTGTATTAAGAAAATGGATGCTATCGGTGCTGCTATGGTTGATTTTTACTCCAAGTCATACTCGGGTGAGGGGCGGCTTAAGCCTACTCTTAATGGTCTCTTTTTCCATCAAATCTCCAATGCAGATACGGTTAATATTGACAGGGTTTTCAGAACATGAAGTTAGATCTGCCTTTTTTGTCTAGTGGTAACCGTGCTCCTGAGCCCAATAGTTTCTCTCTCTCCAATTTTTCAAGCATTTTTGGCCACTCTTTAAGGTTGAGATCTCTTTCATGAATTCCATGTCAACAAGAAGATTGGCAAGGTCGTTAATGTGACCTTTATCATGGTCATTCCCAAAAAGGATGCAGCCGAGACCTTAATGACTTTTGTCTGATAAGCCTCCTTAGTACCATTTATAAGGTTATGGTGAAGGTGTTTGTTAATCATCTTAAACTTCTCATGCAGATTATTATTTTGCCTTTCCAAGGAGCTCTCACTGGTGGCTGCGAAATCTTGATCTCTTCGTGATTGCTCATGAATGTGGACTCCTGCCGTCGTGCAAATATTTTAGGGGTTGTCGTCAAAATGGACATGGAAAAAGCGGCCTTGTTAATTGGTTTTTCCTTGACTACTTTTTGGAGCTGATGGGATTCGAATCCACTTGGAGGAAGTGGATGAGGGCTTGTTATGCATCCACTTCTCAATGCCAGTGAATGGTGCTTCTCATGGCTATTTCCAAAACTCCCGTGGTCTTCGTCGAGGAGATCCCTTCTCGCCTTATCTCTTTGACATTGTTGGGGAATTCGTCAACAAGATTCTTCTCAAAACTAAATCTCTTGGAACAGCCTCAAAGGGAGGGGCCTTCATCTCTCACCATCACTTCGCCAATGATACCCTTATCTTCTGTGAAATTCCGTTCTTGCCTTATCCAATGTCAAAGCAGTTCTTTGTTGTTATGAGAAAGTGTCGGGACAAAAGGTGAACAAAGCTAAGACTTCTCTCTCGGGTTTGTGCATTCATCGTCCTAATAGAAATTCCGCCTTAAAAAAGGACTTAACTTACTTCCCTCTAGTTATATCAGCCTTCATTATGTATTAGAAAGCCCACAATCGTTTTATGATACCCACCAGTGAACACTTGGATAAGAAACTTGCCACTTGGAAAGGAAGTTTTTAACAATGAAAAATAGAATAACCCTTATAAAAGCATTATTATCCAATTTTCCCATCAACTTCATGAGTGTTTTTCTTTGCCCTCAAGCTGTTATTAATAGGATTGAAAGCATCCCAGCTCGTTTTCTTTGGTGCGAGGATGCTTTCAATCCTATTAATAACTGATTGGGGGCAAAGAAAACCACTCATGAAGTTAACAGGAAAATTGGCAAAGGATCAGATTACGATAACCATCGAGTACTCAGGTGGCGTGCAACGATTGTCTTCATTTTCCTTGTGTCTTAAGAGGTAAAACTGCATGAAATGCCTCATACAAGGGGGTTTCTAATCTAGGATATACATTTTCTCAAAAGAGTGTGAATTGTTTCAATCAAGCTTTCAAGTGACTGGTTATACCTTGTTAGTTAATTCAGTTTTTGGATTTCAATCTATCTTGAATGTGTCAATTACCAAGAATTGAAACTGATCCAAGAATTCTATTGACACTGTAATCTAATCAATGTTTTTTTTTTTTTTGGAGATTCAATAAAAAATGTAAAACTGTTTCTTGAATCTTGAATCAAAATAAAATATAATAAATCCAAATTAGAAACTAAGCATAAAACACAAAAATAATAATAGAGGCACACAATTTTCGATGCGGAAAATTACTCAAAACTATGCATCTACTAGATGGAATTCTTGCATCAATTTACTTTTTCGAATCTTTGAAAAACTATGCATCTATTTTGTCTTTTCTATAAAATTAAGCCGAGGGGTTTTAGTAGTTTTCCCTTAAAAAATTTATATCAATAACGAATAATAGAGAAAACAAACAACAAATGAAACATTAAGATAGAATCTAATTTTTCGTGAAACCCTAGGGTTCTATTTTGGATAAATAATAGAAATTATATATATACTTACCCTTTTCACGAATCAGGCGATTCCGGTGGCAACTGGCGAGCTCTTTATTTCTATTTTGAGCTTCTATGACTGGAGTGTGGGTGGAGGAGAGCAAGAAGCCCAATTATATTATTTTATGAATAATCAGCACAATTTACAGGAAGAAAAAGTTTCGGCAAATCAGGATGCTCCACCTATCAATCTTCCTGAAATCCGTGAATTCTAAAAAAAAATTAAGGTCACAGCATTGTGCAATACCATGCATACCCTCATATAATACCCCTAATTTTAGGGTTCCATTTTACTTTTCCACCGCTCAGACTCTCTGCCGACGCGAATCCGGCAACACCATTGTAAATCCTACTGGAAGCTAATCTCCGACTGCTGAAATTGTGTGCTAATTTTAGGGCTACAATTTTCTTTTCCAATGCCGGCTCAGATTCTCCGATGACGCCTCTCGGACGCCATTGATGAACCTTACCGGAAACACTTTTTTAGAAACGAACACATGAAATCAAAACCCTTTTGAAGCTCTATTAATGGCAGTCCCGATTAATACATAGTGTAGTTCGTACCAAGACGACGTTTTTGCCGGTTGTATGAAGACGACTCCTCTTCCTCAACGATTTTTCTAGATGAAATTTCGGACGAGTTGTATTTGCATCGGAATATGAAAATCGCCTACATTTTTTTCATTTTGCAAAACGCCCGATTAAAACTTAGACCATAAGGTTTCTGTAGACCAACCATTTTTCCTAATGAAAATGGATAAAATAAAATAAAAGTACTCTATCGGGGGCCTAAAGAGGTTTGAACCAGGGAGCCACACTGCCACTAAACAGTCACTCAATCACTATAATACGTATGTAATTGTTAGGCATATCGGCTGGGTCCCAAGCCGACACATATTTGATATAGCATATACGTTACGGCCAAACCAATCAAAATTTAAGCTCATTTTTTTACTTTTAAAATAATTAAGTAATATATTAAAATTTGCAAAATTAAAAAAGATATTTTTGGTGTTTTGTACAAGCCATATTCGGTACAAATCAACCCATATGATCCAATATTTAACTTGTTTAACTCGATATAAAATCGGGGTGTATATCCATATCGGATGGGGCCTAACCCGATATGTATTGGGAGATATGTATTGGATATGGTCGATATTTTATTTGTTGATTCAACGTGGCACATATCTCAAAAAGTGTGTGATAGTAACATTCCATAAACTCTGATTCATGCTCCCCGAGGTGCACGACAATGATCTTGTACTACTTGGAAGATGATGACCACTCCACCTGGCAGTACTTAGTCATTCGGAAGGGTTTTTTATTTTTCCCTTATGTATTATTGTACCATTTATGCCTTAAAAAATTAGGCCAATTTTGTTGCAACGGCGACTCGAATATATAATATTTATCATTAAGCTTTTATATATAAATGCATTTTATCTTGTCATTAATGTTCTTGGCCGAAGCACTTTCATGAGTTTATAATATTTATATGCTACATGTACACGACATTTTTGGTAATGTCCTTAATTCTATGAGTACCTTTATTTCTATGCATAAATTGACACAGTCTAATATGTGTACTCTAAATCTACAAGTTGTATTATAAAAAATAACACAGTCCAATATGTTCTACCTTCACATAATTTGACAGTCTGTAAAATTTGGACTAAATCCAAGTTCAACTCATATACCAATGATTAAATAACATGTCAACAGCCGCAGCACAATCGACATTTCAATTGATTCTGAGCTTTTCTGACATGAGTTTATAATCATATTATACATACGAATATGAGTTTTTGGTATGGTCCTTGTAAGAGTCGTATTATGAAAAAAATACCTTCCAATATGTTTGGCATCGCATGAATGGACATTCCGTAAAATATTAACAAAATTGTAGTTTGCCTCATATACTAATCATTCATAATTGTGTCTATGATGCGAGCCTAACTAACAAGTCTTCCAATTTTGGGCATTTCTGAAATAAACTTAAAAACGATACAATTTTGAATTATTTTGCGGAAAATTAGAAATCGAAGTGACTTAAGAACACATCTGAGAAATGTCAGGAATCTAAGTCCGACAGGCATTTGAGTTTTTAGATATTTGAGCTTTTATGAGAAAATTTAGGAAACATCTGAACGAGGCTTTAGAATTGAATTTGACTCTTAAATTTATGGGTATTTTTGTGTTGCTATTTTTACAAGATTACCCACACGTGTCAAAACAATTTGAAATTACAAATAAATCAGCCACCTAAAACCGAGCAATCCCGAATTCCCGAGCCTTCGGAACTTTCTAAAAACAGTACAATAGTCTCAAACTTTTTGGTTTTCGATCCCCATTTGCTAAAACCCCCGATTTTTTATGCATATAAAGCCCAATGGTTAAAGGGTGAAGGAGCGAGTGCGATGAAAAGAAAATGCTTTTGGGGCGAATTTGTCTTCCACGTGTCATGATTATTTTAGATACACGTGCAGACATCCGGACATTAAGCTCATTAGCGCCATACGATCTATTATATGCGCTTTGTAAAAATGTTGCTGATTTGTACTCTTTATTGACTAATTAATGCTTTCTAGATATATTAATGTTTGGTTGGAGTGATGAATTAGCCGTCATATGCTTGGGATTCAACATCGAAAGATTCATAGACTCTTTTGTTAAGATCTTCGATTCTTGCCGGTATCCAGAGAATGTGAATTAGTTAGCCTGTAAATAGTTTGTTGGTCTCCTCATTTTCGTAGTGAAGAATTCAAGGTCCTTCAACAACAATGTTAATAACCTCATCCCCAAAAAAAAAAAAAAACAATGCCTTCTGTGTGAGCATGGCGTAGACCACCTAAATTTTATTATGGATATTAAATTTAAAATATAAAAATATAAGGAAAAAGAAAAATGAAATAGTGAACTTGATAAGACTGCTTTTTAATTGGCATGAAATGTAGTATCTTTTACAACCAATTAGGCGAGTTTAAGTTTTTCTCAAAAACTATATTCTTGAAATCTTGGTTACTTTTTCAAAATCACCCTTTTCAAGTTTCGAATTTCATGTTCGTTTGTATAAATCAATGGTCATAGTTTGTTGGTCGTCTCATTTTCTTAGTGAAGAATTCAAGGTCCTTTGTAAATGCTACTAGGGCTGTGTATTTTTTGGACCAAATCGATCGAACTAAACCGAACCGTCGGGTTTGGTCCGATTTGGACGGGTACCGATTTGGGTTTGGCTTAGAAAAAAGGAAAATCGAAAAGTTTGGTTTGGTTTCGGTTCCAAGCCTCCCCAAGCCAAAACCAAATCGAACCGAACCGAATGTAGTTTGTATATATATATATAGGCGGGGTTTTTGATTAATTTTAAAGGACATTTAAGTAAACTGCATATTTTTATATAAAACCCTACTCTTGTCTTGAACATATTCCTAAATCCTAAAGTGGTAAAGTAGAACTTATGGGATAATCGATTGAAAAGTTGAGAAAATTTTGATGTACAAGTAGACTTAAGGGAAAACCGAAACCGACCGAATCGAACTGAATCGAATTGAATCGGATTGGTTTGGTTTAAGAGTTGGACGGTTTAATTTGATTTGAAAATCTAAAAATCGATTAGGATCAATTTAGTTTGTGATTTTGGTCCAAAACCGACCAAACCGAACCGAACACACCCCTAAATGTTACTAACTAATATTCACTGAGAAAAAAATCCCTTAACATGTACTCAATTTCAGAGTTGAAAATAATCCCCCCGGGTGACATGCCAAATTCATAAAATCTAAAGAAAAAAGTCGAGATGGAGAGAAACAAAATAGTGTACTTGATAAGTTTAATTGGCATGAAAAAGACTATCTTTTACTACAGATTAGGCGAGTACCAATTTTTTGGAAAATGCTGTGTCATTTGAAATCTTGGTTACTTTTTGAATATCAACAATTTACCCTTCCAAATTTCATATTTCTTTGTATAATGTCATTTCAATGACTTGTTTGAAATGACTGTTGGTTACCAAGGCCTCAACTCTCAAGATTAGTTTTAGGTTGGCTTTGAGTTTATGGAGATTGCATAGTTTTAGGTTGGCTTTGGTGTAAGGTGTGTGCGACTTGTATGCTTCAACCTATAGGCATAAAGCATTAATCACAAAAGTACTTCATTTAATAATGATGCCGTGAGGTGCTTATAGTGTGGTTTTTGTAGAAAGTAGAGGTTAATAACTAAATAAGATAGAACCTGTTTAGGATTTATTGGAGAGACAGAAAATGAGAAATAGGGAGAAAGAGAGAGAGGAGGCTCTAATAATTACAAAAGACTACATTGTTACTCTTTCAATATGTTTTGAGCTACAAGATAGAGGCCCTTTATAGAGGGCTACATAGAGACCAAGTTCACTTTTAGTCAATGTGGGTCTAAAACCCACTATGCACACCTCTAATATTAGTGTATCAAGTGTTATTTGATAACACATTACATCTCTAACGGTTTTTAGTGATGGTATACTCGTGTATATGCATGTGTAAGTGAAAAATTACAACGAAAGCATACCATGCTAACCTTGTACCCAATTCATAATTTTGGAGAATGGCGACTCCTTCGACATGTAGCATGATTTGAGAATTGACGCATATATCTTATTTAGGCGTCACCCCAATGCCTTCTTCGGTTCCCTTCAACATATTCCTTGAGGCCAACACGTTACACCCTACACATTAGGATGTCATATAACGAGTTATTAGATTGGTTATATCCACAAAATTGGTGTGTCATCCTATCAGTAAACTGATGCATTTACCCATGGATATGGACAATCCTATCGATAATCGTCAACTTGGATGAGCCATACCCACTACAAAAAATAAGACTCTTAGCGGCACTGTCGCCATTAACGAAAAAACTTGTTTCAATAGCGACAGGATTAATAGCAATAGTTTTTGGTTGCCATTGAAACACCTTATTTTTGTAGTGTCCCTAAATCCCCACCCATTGGGTGATCCTAAGTTCCTAACCATCTACTGAAGAAAACTTTTCTGAACTGTTGTCCTTACCAAAATATAATCATTTAATCATATGATTGGTGCCATCAATTTTGGAGGGTTTAGATTTATGAGCACATGCCCTCGTTGTAGGAAGATTTGAGGCGCACAACTTTTGTAGTGCTAAACTGAAATTCTGTCAATGTACGGAAATGATAGGGTATTCGATTAATTATAATTAATCTAGGGATTACACAATAACGCCAACAATCACCACAACACCAGATATACGTGAAAACTCAATCACTGAAAAAAATCAAGTGAGCGAAGTCCACAAACCAAATCCACTATAAAAAGAATAATTACAAAGAGCTTCAAATGATATACCGACAAGCCACATGCCCTATCAAACCCCCATGCAAACCAACTCCCCCTCACGAGTCGCCTCCATAGCTCTCCGATTTGGATGCTCTCCTTTACCGTTGATGAAAGAACAACGATACGCCATGAGATCCACAAGGCTATCAATCACACTCTAATCTTTAGGGCTCAAAACACTCAACTCACTTGAGTAAAACAATGTAAGATAAATGTGAAAGATGGGAGGAAAAACCTTTGAATGAAAACTATTTTGCAAATCAAAAAATGAAGGTTTCAAAGGTTGAAGATGATGGAGTTCTAAGGTTTTTGACGCAAGGGGGAAGAAGGTCATTTAGCTTACTTAACCTTCCCTCCTATTATCAAAAAGCTTTTATCAGTAAAGTCCAAAAGATTTTTTTCCTCAAAAGTAAAGTTCTGTCCCGAGGAACTCACAACACAATCTGATGTCTTCAACAACGAGCTAAGAAAAATTAGAGCACACTGTGAACACGAAAGAATTCAGCAACAACAGCACGCTGTGAAAACCACCATAGCGCACTGTGGGCATAACTTCAGGTTATATATAAAAAATCATTTTTAAAGTCTTTTGATGGTTTATGAAACATGGTCATAGGATGTGTGACTGATAATCTTGATAATTAAGGTATAACTTATCCATTTTAACACACACATATCCTAAAAAAGATCTACAAAAATTTTGGAGTACAAAGTGATAAACACTATATTGTAGCTCTCACTATATGATTTGCTAACCATATCATAGCTCTCACTAGTATTGTATTTGTGGGTAGAAAAATTTGTAGTAGTATTATAGGGAATATATTTAAAGATCAAAGTTGAGAAGTAGTTACTAACTCACGTGATTTGATGGGATATAAGTAGTTCAAAATGTCTTCTTGGGTACCAGCAATCTCTTAATCCCGGAGCAGCTATATGCATCCACTCCCATAGTCCCTAAATACTCTACACACGAATATAGAACACAATACACACACACCAACTAACAATGCCCGAAGCAGTTTACCGTCAATTCGATCCAATTAGAGAGGTTGATAGTAGGGTAAGCAATGTGGGTATGCCTACTTTAGGGAAAAATTGCAACATTAAGGAGGCGTTTCCTTTAAGCTGCCTTTAATAATGTTTGATTGGGGTGACCAATTTGAGACTGGGGCTTTATAAAAGACTCTGAAAAGAGACCTGTTGAGGTGCGTTGAGGAAGCACAACACCACTTACACATTTTGACTGGACCCAAATTAGCATTTATCATTGATGGGAAGTGTATTGACATTTGCATTAGACACAAATTTATGAAGCAACCTGCTCAATTTAACTATGAAGTACAGTTCAGTAGTTTGTTGTCGAAATTTCTCGAGGTAGAGTTCCCAATGATTATTTTCTTTTGGATTTAAACATAATTAGAATTGTGTTTTTGTTTTCTCTCTCTCTCTCTATATATATATATATATAATTGTTAGAAGTTTTTATTTTGGTGGACGTCATTATGGTCAATTTATTGACCGGTGAATGGTGTAAGATCAATCTTGTGATGTAATAGTTGCTAATTCGGTAAACTTGAAGAGAATAAGCAACTAATAATTAAGTCTTTAAATTAAGGTATGATTGTGATTTCCAATCACAATATAATTAATAATTTAAGTCTTTAGTGAGAAATGACTCTTTGACTATAAATATAAGGGGTGCTTGGTCCCAACGATTGCTCGACACACTCAATTTAACTATGAATTACAGTTTGGTAGTTTGTTGTCGAATTTCTCCAGATAGAGCTCCCAATGATTATTTTCTTTTGGATTTGAACTTAATTAGAATTGTATTTCCGTTTTCTCTCTCTCTCTATATATATATATATAATTTCACAAAATTATGAAGGTAGGAATGTATAACTTGGATTGTGTTCGAATAATATCACTACATTTGGACACCTGCACTAATCTCTATTTGGGAATATTTTATGTTTGCATGGCCTATCTTGGATATCTGGAATTTTAAGATAAGCTATTGTTCTTGTGGTCTTTGAGTTTTTGTGTTATACTATGATTACCCTCCTCAGACGACTTCAAATTTCGGATGAAATTTCGGTCCAAATTTTGGTTGATCCTATTTGTTACCATCTTAGTTTATCTTGTTTATGCAAATCTTCTCATTTCGGTATTTTAGAGAGATTTAAACTATCCCATCTATGGACTAAAATATCGATCATTGTTTTTATTTTTAATGGTTGATACTAAAGTCCATCAATTGGATTGATCACATTCACTTAATAGGCATGTTTCTTTGGGATGAGATATGCTCCATTGATGAACTGCCACTTGGACAATTTAAATTAATCACACATGTCCACCACATGAATAAGGATAAATTAGTTCAATGGTGTGAGCTAATAATTCTAATCTTAATGGTGTAAGATCATTTACAACACCATTTACATTAATCACAAATGTGTGCCTGGCATAACGATAAATCACATTTCATTGGTGTGAGAAGAAAACTCTTATTTTGGTGTTTAAATGTCAGTGAAGAGCAATTATCCCGACTAAAAATAGTCATTCTCTTCCAATTTAGTAAAAATAGTCACTCTTTTCCAATTTATGAAACCCTATGCGTCCATCAATGGAAGCCATCCAAAGAAGATTAGCAACGGCTACAAAAGAGTTGGGAATAGGTACACAAGCACTTTACTGCACCGGGCTATCTTATTCCACCCAAAAGGTCAAAATCTTACTTATTCTGGTTTTAAGCCTTTAAACAATTTCACATATCCCAAAGTTTGACTAAGTCAGCAGAGGAAAATGATTCAACGGCTAGGCGTACCAGTATTTGCACCCTTTGAAAATGTAGGTGCACTCACTCCTAATTATAGGACCAACTCCTTCCGCTACAACGAAATCATATTTTGTCTCAATCTAAGGCTCTCAATGAGCCGGTTTGGGACTGGTCTTAAACGGGCCGATTATAATCAGGTCTCTTGAAATTAGCCCATACTCAGTCCGACTAGACCTAGCCTACTCAGTCTGATTTTCTAATCGAGCCAAACCAGGCAGGCTCCTTTATGAATCAGGCTTACTTCTATTAGTTCATGCTCGATCCGCCTCAGGCCGGATCTGATTGGGTAAACAATTTCTATATCAAAAAGTAATTTGATCAATTTGGGATGGATTTTAGTCAAGACTTAAATAGGTTGATTTTTAAAAATTAGTCTTTCAACTAGTCCATATCCGACCCTACTTACTAATCAGGTGGATGAGACCAGCCCATTATGTCTCAAGCATACCTCCCTTAGCCCATCCATGGCCTATTACAAGCCGGGCCGGATCCGATCGTTCCAAGTTCAATCCTGGCTCATTGCGAGCAGGGCAAGGGAAGATCATAGGCTTATTGACATGGAAATTATGTTTGACAATGACGTATGCTACTTAATATTTTGATTTTTTTTTTTGTTGTATGATAAAAAAAACTTATGATATTATGAGAAGCATCACCAAAAATGTTAGTTTTATATTTTAGTTTATATAGGATGTTTAGCATGTATATTATTAAAAATATATTATTCTTTTTATTTGTATGTATGATATTATTTTATTTTATCATATCTTATTTATATGATAATCTCATGAATGGCACTATGCTATTATGGTATAAGTCAAATGCCTATATTAATGATATAAAATTATTTAAAAAATTATTTTCGATTCACGCCATCCCGCCGAGACGTTGCAGAGCTGTCCGAGACAATTCAAAAATCCGGGATTTCAAACCTTGATCCGGAATCAAAGCAATTAATGATTTCGGAATGGATGCACCTACCTTTTCAAGGAGTGCATATAATGGTTCCCCGATAATTAACGTATGACATCATTATACTTCAGGCCATATGATAAAAGTTGTTCACCTTTCTTTTTACCACGTGGCGCTACCTCGGGTTACTCGTCCGTTCTTATTGGCTTTTTTGCAATTTGACTTGTTGATACCTGTTGGCCGGCAAAGCAACATTATTATATAATTGAAAATACACTTTAAAATTTTAATTGACAATTAATCATATAAAGCAACCCATATTATTTGCTATGGCTGTATTAGTAAACCTGCAAAAGCCACATCTTCTCCTACAATACTTGGATTCTGTCTTCTTATTGCAGTAAAAGGCGGTGACCTAGTAGTTGTTCTCACGTTCACGAGATTCTCATGACGATTCAATTCAATGTGACCTAGCTGTAAGTTTTAATCATTCAATTTTATAACCATGTAATTTTTTTTAATATTTTTTTTTTGAAATAAATGAGGGAAATCTTGGATTTGCAGAAGAAACAGAAAGAGAGATGGAGAGAGGAGAAAGAAGATGGAAGAATCTCAAGGAACGGCTGAGATTCAAGGGGATAAGCTGTTGTGGGAGCACATGGGGTTTTGGTGTATCGACCCAGATGAACGTTAGAGATGAAGAAACCGACGCAGAAGAAGAAGAGGAGATAATGGGGGGTGTTGTTATGGAAAGCCCGCCGGAAAATGGGTGCGTGGGCCAGATTCCGGCGGAGGTTGGAATGAACTTGGCTGCCGCATTGGCCGCAGAGCGTAATTTCCGGGCGGCGCAGGAGTGGGAAATGGTGAACGAAGATGTGCCGTTGAGGGTTTCGTTGATGAAGTTGCTTGAAGAAGAAGGGGGAGAGAGAAACGGAGGAGAGAGAGAGAGTGAGGGAGATGGGTTGTGTTGTGTGTGCATGGGGAAGAAGAAAGGTGCAGCTTTGATCCCTTGTGGGCACACATATTGCAGGGTGTGCACCAGGGAGCTCTGGTTGAATCGAGGATCTTGTCCCCTCTGCAATCGTTCTATTCTCGAGATTCTTGATATTTTCTAGATTTGTGGATATATATTTTGAATTAATAACTCTTTATTGGTTTCTACAAAATAGGTTTTTTTTTTTTTTTTAAAAATTATTATCAAGCTATCTCATGTAGTTTTGAATTTGTATTCACTATTCTGTGATTGTCATCCAGATCTGGGTTTTTTTATTTTATTTTCGTCAGCTCTTATAAGTCTAATGGCGTCAGGAAATACTCTATCAACGAATGAGATTGAGTAGAGTAGAGTTGGGACAAAACATATAGCGGCATTTTGTGCGGGTAAGAATTAATAGCGGACTGTTTAATACAGTCTGATGGGACTAAAAGCAATCTCTAGAGTCCGATTCAAATCAGTCAAACAGTTTTAAAACCGGAATCCCAAGCTGCAGAGATCGAATCTTCATTCCCCTCTCTTCTCCACCCTTCTTTAGTTTAGATTAAGGGTGCTATATTAATCAGGGATTTTAAAACCTATAGATATGGTCCCTAGCCTATATGTATGAGAGATATGGGATATGTATGGGCCAAATTAATTATATTAACTTTTTAATAATTAAAAAATAATAATAATAATAATATTCCTTAAGACATTTTTTGCATTATTTTGGTTGATATGCGAAACATATCGACGGACAATGACCTCATATCCACCGATATGACACAATATAAGCTGATATGACCTAATACTACCAAAACATTAACCGGTGACACCCTTCTCAAAATCGCAGCATAATTATACGATACATATCGGTAAATATATATCAGGTATGCTCGATATTTAAAATCATGATTCTAAGTTAAAATAATCACATGAAAGACTATTTTATGTTAATAATCTCAAACAGTTTTCCTCCAATCATGATTTAAAAAGGTTATTTTGTGTTAATTATATTGACTAATTTCTCTCAAATCATGATCAAGGTACTTTTAAATCATGAATGGTATAGGTTTAATATCTTTATTTAAGGGATAATATCATTAATTTAAACTAAATAATATTTTTTTTTTCAAATTGACCCTAAATCATGTTTGTGCATATGGTGTTGGCTGTTAATTTTCCTGAATTTTTTTTTTTTTTTTTTTTTTTATAACCTAGCTATCCGGGCCTCTTAAAATACTCGCTTAATCTCAAGGACATATGCGCACCCGAAATTTAATACATGCCGAGTCAGCACAGGATATAAATCCTTAGGGTGGGCTCAAGAGGAGAGGAAATTTTCGTAGAACTTTAAAACTAGTCTTTGTTTGAGTTGCACTATTTTGTCTCTAAGTATGCCACTATGTTTTAATAAAAAGCAACATACTATCCTGACCGTCATGTAAACATAGAAATAGTGTTTTATCGTACACCTTCCATGGTTTGAGTGTGGGTGATTCGTAGGGTCAAATTAATAGATCATTGATTCAAGTGCTACAGACCCAAAATTGGTATTTGAGGGAGATTTAAATCATTTTATCTATTTACAATAATGTTAATTATTGTTTTTAATTTTAATGGCTGATAATAAAATTCATTGATCGGATGATTCACATTCACTTAAAAATATTTCATATGTTTCAATGATAAATTATCACTTGAATAATTTAAGTTAATCATATATATATATATATATATATATATATATATATAATTCCTAACATCAAAAGTCTTTTAACCTTTTATGGGCTACAATATAGTGTGGGTCACCAAATCAGCAAAATGAGCAATATTAGATGAACAAACTCTCACTGGAGGTGGTGATTGAGTCAAGATTCATTAAAATGTTTCAAAGAGTCAAAAGATTTGAAATTAGCATACAAAGATAAAAAAAATGTGCGTACATTTAGTAAATATAAAGCTTAATTGAAGGAAGATTTAATTAAATTAAAAAATCATTTAATATAACAATGTTATAGATTTATTTGTAGAGCTTTATTTCATAATTAAATAATAGATTTGAAGGGTACAAGTCAATTAGAATTAATGCCGATTGGATGAAATACAGGAAAACAAGAGAACTATTATTGATCCAAAAGTTTTACTTTAATTGAAAGGGCTTTTTTGTAAAATGAATGTGACACTTTCATTTTGTAATGCAGAATGTTAGGCTATAAAAAAGTAACGGGAAGATAAGTGCCATGTGCGCTAAGCTATAGTGACAGGAGGTTGAAGATAAAATTAGAAATATATATATATATATATATATATATATATATAAAACGTTGCACGGAAAGTTCAAATACTAGAAGTACAAGAAAATAAACGCTATTTCAATTGTTGTGAAATTACGTAGAGCTTAATATTAATCTTAATTGAGTGGACAAATAGAACTCAAAAAGCCAACTCCAAATAAATAGAAATAAATTTTAGGGTTGCTCTAAGTGCACCTACCGAATCTTGTCAGTCAGCTATGCTAATAATCATTGATGTCTTTAATCAAATGATGCAGATCCTATTTCGCTACCGTCTTCTGCACAAGGGATCTTGAGTCATGAATTAACCATCGGACGATCAGTTTTGTTACACATGATACAAATCCTCATAAAGTAGCCATAAAATTAAATGAGACACATCACACTCAAATGTGACTTTAGAGCCACTTTTTAGGGATTTGTGTTATGTTTAATCAAAAAATGATCGTCTGATGGATTCAAGGTATAAAAAATCGATCAATACCGATATGTATTGAATTTTTGGCAAATCGATATGTATTGGTCCTCAAACTCGGTATTGGTATCGGCCGATACGTATCGATTTAAGCTGAGATCTTATGTTTTAAATTTTTTTTTTTTTTCAAAGGGCCAATACATACTCCATGGACTGATACCTGATACGGATATCGGGATTAACATTTTGGATGATTTCTTTATGACCTCAAGATCCCTTTTCTGGAAGATTGGACCGAAAAAAAATCTCCATCCGTCCGATTTAAGGCCATCAGTAATTTTAAGCATAGCTGCCGAGAAATATTAGGTGGGCGCGCTTAAAGCTACCGTAATTTTTAATTGCAAAAAATCTTGAGGTTAAGTCCAACTCAAAAAAACAAATCTAGAGCTAAGTGACGTAGAGTCTATAAACTAAATAATGCCAAATATTTATTACCCGATCACCGCTAGTGACCGGGTTAGTCTCCAAATATCAACTATTTCTACAACGCACCTTAATCAATGGCTTTGACCGCCAGATTGAACTTCTAATAAAGTATGCGCCATACACTGGATCTTTGAGTCGCCTATAAATAGTGCTAGGGTTTCTAATCGAAAGCCCCTCTTTCTTTCCTTCCGGCTTCCTTCTCTCTTGGTGGGTAAGCGAAGGTTAGATCTACGACGTCAAGATGCTCTCTCTCTCTCTCTCTCTCTCTCTCTCTCTTACTCATAGTTCAGGTTTTAGGTTTTACCGATTTTAATGAAACTCTGTTTGATGTGAAAGAGGGACCATTGTATTAGTAATGGTTTCTCAATAGAAATAGAGAAGAAAAATGAGTCGAGATATCGTTTCAGTCGCCATTTATCTCCATTGGCGATTCGATTGTTGCTCGACCCACAACATGCATTTCTTTCATTTTTATTTTATTTTTTTGTTTAAATTGATTTTATTTGACCGAAAAAAACGAACGCTAACCCCGATATGCCAATGGCTGAACCGGGTTACTTTTTTTAAAAACCAGTTTCGCGATTTGCTTGGCATCCGCAAAGATTTCAATATTTCTTTAAATATATAATTTTCACATGTAATTTTATTTCCAGGTAATTTTAGGGATTCTTTGATGTGGGTGATCCGCACGCTCAAAGTGATAGATCATGTATTGGCCGTTGTTTTGTACTTTTAATTAATGACCAATATTAAACTTAATCAATCAGATTCTTAAATATCAATCAGATGGTTCACATCTACTTAATAGGCATTTTTTTAGGGCTGAGACAATTTCTAATACTATTTAGATTGATTAAGACTTCAATGATGTGAGATAAAAAGTCTTTAACTTTAATGGCCTCTAAAATCAGGGTTTATAGATCAAGACTTTCCATGAAGAGAGGATGTGTTGATAAATTTTCACCCTCTGATCAATGGAGAAATTAAGCCTGTGTTTAGCATTGCTCTTTGGGAGAGTAGAAAAGAGCGGGATCTATCCCTTCCTCATTGTACAGAAGAGGGGCGGCTCCTCTGTAAAACATGAAAAAACAGCTCTCGTTGAAATCGGAAAAACAGACCTCTTTCCTCGAAGGAGTAATGTTTTTAAAAGGAAATATGTTTTTAAGAGGAATATTTTTCATGTTTAAAGTATTAGGGTACGTTTGGTTTGGTTCATTCTAATTGGTTATACGTAAAAATCACTTTACTTGTAAAATGACACTGATTAGATTACATGTAATTTTACTTTTTTTCATGTGAAATATATGTTTGTTTCATCGTAAAATTTTAGTGTAAAGTTCACTTTTTATAAAAAATAGAGCCTTTGAGGTTTGCTTTTTACGTTTGCAAAGAAACAAATAATTTTTAGTCTAAAAAATAGAATTGTTGAGGTAATATTACAAGCTTTACATGCAATATCTCCTTTTTACATTGAAACGAACTTACCTTTAGTCTCCCTAGTTTTGTTTTTTCTCCAATATTCCTTGTGTTGGATACTTGGATTGGGCCAATTTGAGCTTTGCAAGCAGAGGGAGTTACAAGACGAAGGCCCAAAGAACCATGGTTCAAAAATTTTGCCTAAATTTTATCAGTCCGAAAATGAAATCTATAATTTGATCCTTGGTCCGTACAGCCACACCAACTTATGTTAAGATCATATTATTTAATTTCTGATAATTTTTTTATAGACAATTTTGCAGGCAACTTATGTGATGCTGTGCTAACTAGCGGTTAGTAAATAGTTTTATTTTACATATTTAAAAATTGCACCCTAGAGCAACCGGTCCAGCGTCTATGCTTATTCATGTGGTCTGGGTATTGACTCCTCTAGACTTCAGATTTTGTGTTATACACAAACCGGACCCAGCGGCAGTTTTGCTCTGGTTAGTGAATTGGGTAACCCTGGTGGAACCCATGCACTGCAGCCAGTCACCTTGCCATGCATAAGCTGTCTGCAACATTGTCAATCAAAACCTGTCCACGATTTGTAAGTTTCCCCATCTAGAATGCAGCACTTAATACAATGAGAACAGATCTCAATTGAACAGCTTAGTAGCACTCCGGGTTAAGGACTGAACATAACCTAATCAAGGTTTCTTTTTATTTTTTTTTAGATATGGTCATTCCGCCTAGACAGACCGGAGAATCGAGGAGCAGGCATGTATATACAACCCAACCCACACTTTGTATAGACAAGAGTGGGAAATAGCGGGGAGAAAGACGAGAATCAAACCCCTGACCTACTCCCTCACATTGGAGGGAGCGTACTAACTGGACTAATGCCACTTTGGTTTAACCAAATCGGGTTCAGCTTAGGAGATTAGGAGATTGGAGGCAAATAAAAACATAAATCGAGCACAGTGAGCCTCCACCATTCATTAGTAAAAGAATAAGAAACATGCTTCTACACTATATATAGTTAGCAGTGAAAATGGTAAAACACTTTCACTGCTCATAAACACATACAGCCTCTCGTTGGTAATAAGAGACTATATGCAAATTGAACAAATACAATAAGGTAACAAGAACCTCCTCTGCCAAGTACTATGCAACAAAATTACAAAACTATTAAAAAAACTTTCCACCTATGCCCCTAGTTGCTGATCATGCTGATGTTCACAGTGTGCATACAAAATGCACCTGCAAGGTGTTAGTAAAAATCTTGTTTTGACAGCCCAAGCACCAGCAGCTAGATTGGACTAGCAATTAGGAGTAGCGCCTCACGGCAACCTTTTCGAATGCACCGATGAAGTTGACACGTGTTTTAAACTAGAAGCGTCGAACAACTCCATAAACCTCTGGTCCGAGACCCGTGCTTTTGCAGCAGCAAAACGCTGGTACTCGTCAAATACCGAAGATAGACACCATCTTTGCAATTTTCTTAGACATCCTACCACACAACCAGTTCGGTGCTAACAACAAATAGATACACAAATGATCAGATGCTTAGGAATTCATCGCCTGCACTAGTAGAAAAAGGTCAACTCATCCCGGACTGGCAAAAATGCCAATCAAACTGGACTGTCCATCTTTTGGCCATTACTTGGATAGGTCATAGCCCAAAAAATGCACCAACCTAAAGTTCTTTGGTGGACCAATCGCCTACATTTGAATGATCTTGTAAATTACCGGAAACAACTGACAAGAGTACACTGATAAGATGGTTGTAAACATCTGATCAATTTGCGTTTTGGTATGACCCATATCCAATAGGTGGGCATAAAATTGCACAACATCCATCAATTAGCATGTGTGCAATGTGATGGCACAAGGGTCGGTTGCATTTACTAAATGAACTTTGATGGCGCCATCTTTTGGGCTCCCCTTCTAAGATGTAGCCTCATTAGCTGGACGGTTCGGATTGATTGGCTTTTGGACCGTTTGGATGGTAGCACTAACAAAATTATTTTATTTTTCTTCAGGAATTGAAGAAAACAAGGAGGAATAAAAAAAAATTAAATACCTTTCCTCTTTTGCAGTGAATTAAAAGTGGGTGATTTCTAGTATCTGCATGTTAGAAGTGGATCCGATATTAGCACCCAAAACCTATAGAACTATAACAAACCACAAATGAACCTTAAATTAAAGTGTGTAATGTTACCGAGTACAACTTTGAGAGCCTCGCGAATTTTATCCTCTGGGATGTTCACAAAAGGCTCCTGCAGCATCCATGCTTGCTTTCAGTACATGGGAAATGATCTTTCAAAACCAAGGTACTATTTCTTTCATAGCAGATAAAATAAAGTAAATTTAAAATTTACAGAAATCACCGAAGTAGTACACAGCCGTAGATACTGACAGGTGGTTACAACAAGATCATGGACTTACCATTAGCCAGTCAATTTTTTATTTTACGTGGCACACATAAAAAAGTAACCACCTGTCGTTATCTACGGTAGAATATTGTGGCAAACAACACACGCAAACATAATTTTCAAGTCACTTTTTAAGATGTGTGCCACATGGAATTGAAAACTGACCGTTTGATGGTACACCCATGGTTCTCACGACCCACTGTAGGGAAGATTGGGGAAAAAAAATTTCCATCATTTGATTTAAAGCAGTCACTGGCTTCCAGCATTGATGCAGTCGGTAGGGGAAAAAAATAGAACATATAAGAATATAGCCCATTAGAAAGTTTATTACATAAACTATAGCATAATAGGCAGGAAATTATAATTGTCCAAAGTACCCTTGCACAAAGAACATAAGAAAATGCTATATGTAACAGCAAAGAAAAAAAAGGTTAAAAAAGTTTGATCTCAAAATTTAAGTGTTCTCGCTCAATTCAAAGCTCTGTCTGAGTGTGACCAATACCACCAAATGGTGCCCAGAGGTTCATCGACGACATAATTTTTCTTGATAGATAAGTTGTGCTCGAACCTGCAACCTTCCATTGATCAATGATAAGAGTGAAGCCTAGCAATTCAGAGCTACAAGCCTCCATCCATGCCATGCTTGCTTTAT
The DNA here is from genome assembly GCA_021018995.1 of Chloranthus sessilifolius. Classification (NCBI taxonomy): domain Eukaryota; kingdom Viridiplantae; phylum Streptophyta; class Magnoliopsida; order Chloranthales; family Chloranthaceae; genus Chloranthus; species Chloranthus sessilifolius. The sequence goes on from CM037590.1 coordinate 34,928,313, forward strand.
CCATTCATCCAGTTATCAAAACAATCTATTTAGGCTGATCAAATTGTCGTAGACATTTGAAATGACCCGGAAACTTGCAACTGAGGAGCCTGACTCACAATTCATGGTGTTAGGGGTCTTTAGGTTCTTGCATTTTTATCAGTAAGAGCTTTTCCCAATGCCCCGAGTTTTACAAGATTGATATGATTATATGAATCAAACTATCGGTTCGACTTGTCATTAATATAGTATGCGTGAATTTTTCAAGTGGGATTATCTATTAAGCTTGCTGATGCACCCAAAGTATCTACCATGCACCTATTATTCATAAGGGTAAGATGAGATTTGGCCATCTATATTTTTCAGAGAAGATCAAGCCATTCAATTTTAGAAATACCCATCATAGCCCCAAGAAGTGGAAAATGAACCCTAGCCATCCAATCATGGTAATGCAATCGTCACACACTAGATCATGCCAATTCAATCTGAGACGTCCAATAATGTCCACTTAATGGTTGAAACTATATCAAGCCTTCCGATTTAATAATGCCCCATCATCATAGCCACAAGATGCAACAAATTAATCTTTGCCATCCGACCATGGCAGCACAGTGGTTTTTTTATGCACTGTGATCCTGTCATGTACCTATTATTCATATGGCTGAGATGAGAATCGATTATCTATGGTTTCTACAGATGATCATGCAGCTCACGGTATATGGTTGAGACATTGAAATCCATGTCATAAGCCTATTGGCAAAACAACAAAAAACTTATCCAGTTTACAGGGAAATGTGCTATGGCTACTCGAAAACCAGTCATGCCTTTTATGGGACAAGAACCATGGCCAATTTGAGGTTGTGGATTAGGCAGTGCTTCGTGTCTATACTCATCTACATTATTTGATTGTTTAATTTTAAACCCTGGATTTAAAGGTCCCCGACATTTATGACAAAAGTTGGATCATACATACGAATGAGTTAGCATATTAGGTGCCTGATCCATGCACCAAGGGTGGTGCATGGGTAATTCTCCCTCTTCCAAACTGTCAAACCTTGGAGAAGCATAGATATTGGATTGTTTGATTGGGCCCATCTTAGTTACCAAATAAAAGTAATTCCATACTCCAGAGATCAGGCACATGCAATGCCACAACTCCCTTCTTCTGTTCTTACTAATGGCAAAGGCAATTTGCACCTAGAATTCATATTCAATGTTATGAATCTCAACCATCGGAATGCAATAGTATTTGACATGGTGAAAAACTTCACGCCTACAATATGTAGGTATCAATGGTCTGTTTAGATAAGCTACATTTTGTGTCCCAATTGGACAGTCCAAGGTGTTTGTTAGATTAAAAATGACACATGTTCCGGTGATGCTACATTTGGTGTCCCAATTGCGCATGCCTTTCAGAGTTCACTAATTCGATCAATTAAATCCAATATGCAAAACTAAAAATCTTCCTCCAAAACCAGTTTGAAAGGACAAAGAAAAGCCCACAATTTTTTTTTAAACTCCTAAAAATTTGAAATTCTATAAAATCTTTATTTTTAATTTTTTTTTATTGGGTAAGAAGAGATTGAACTTGAGATAATACAAGCACAAGGAAAAAGGAGAGGAAAACAATGAAGACCTGGAGGGAAGCAGTGAGAAGTGAGATGAAGGATTGAGGAGTAATGAGGAGTTCAGTATTGAATGGAGGAATTGAGAAGAAGGACTCGCAATGCTAACCCCCCAAATAGATGGATAAGGTTATGATGTCGATGATCATATACAGGACCCATATATTTAAATGTACCTTTCTATTTCCAGACAATTGGCCAAGGAAACTCAATTTTACAGGCCACTGGCTAATTTTTCATATTTTCATTGAGTTCTTGATCGACTCTGCTGAATCAAACTAGGAAACCAAAACTCCGATTGCCACGTCAATTCGAATTTTTTATTATGCCTCGAATTACCCTCTATAATTTCATATAGAAGCATACCATCAAAACCAAAAAAAATGTCCATAAATGATAGAAACTACAAATAGTAAAGTCAAGCTGTTTATTAATGAATTAATGAATAAAAGATCTAGTAAAGAAAAACACAATTTGTTCATCTACTACAAATTACTAAATAAAAAATTTGATACTTGAATTCATCTACTACACATTACTAAACATTTATATTTAGGATTTTCTAACGATAACACAAACACAAATTTCCAACCATAACACAAATTTCTAATTTCCCAACCATAACCCAAACATAAATTCGACACTTGAATTCATCTACTACACATTACTAAACATTATATTTAAGATTTTCTCTTTTTTTTTTGGATATTTATATAGAGGAAACTTAGACCCTGTTTGGCAACCCTTCTCCAAAAAGCACTTGTCAAGGGAAAAATGTTGTATGAGAAGCAACATGATGTGTTGTTTGAGAAGCAACATTGTCATTTTCTTCTTTTAATAAACCCAAATTTGAGAAGTAGCTTTGGGCTGCTTCTCTAAAACACCAATTTCAGAAGCAGGAAACACCTATTTCAGACAAGTTTCTCTTAATCAAGCATATGCCTTCCTCTGAAAAGTGCCTTTCAGATGCAACTTTGCCAAACAGGGCCTCAGTAGATAAAAATCAAGATAAGCTTCAGCAATTCTACCTACAAATCCAATTCCATGCACAGTATAGCAATCACAAATAACCTACAACAACGCCATTCTACTGCAAAGTAAACCAAAATCAATTCTCTCAATCATAATAGTAAAAAAATCAGTCCAAAAGAGCAAAAATATACTCATAATCTAAAACAAAGGTTCAAATTTATCAAACAAAACCCAAAACCACAAACAATCAGAAAGCAAGATCACCTTACATCCTTCAATCCCAAACTGGAAAAGCCGTATCCCATTCAACCGAAGGAACTCGAGGTTCGGCTCCGGATAGGGTTCTGGACAAAGACATCTGAATCGAACCAAAATTCTAATCAATCCTAAAAATCATATAAAAACATAAACTACATATATAGCTAAACCTCAAAGAAGAAGAAGAAGGAGCTCTCTACTCACAGAACAGAGCGCAGCCCTAGGGTTTGTAAGAAGCTGAAATTGGCTGATTCAGGAAACCCAGAACGAAAAACGCCATAATCGACCATCGAGAAGTTCAAAGGAGGAACCAAAAGCACTTCTTCTTCATCTTCCTCTTCAATTTGTCTCCCCATCTCTCTTACTTCACCCTCCAATCTCATCACTAATTAACCTCTGTAAATCTACCCGACTTGCTCAATTGCGCTTGCTCCTCTTCCTTCTATAACCAACCTGCAGAGGAGTGAGAGGAGATTCTATGGTTACGTAAGCATTGGATTACACTGGTAATATCGCTCTTCGACCGTTTGATGGAGATTCAACAGTCACCAACGATTGATTGTACGTGGCATTTGATACTGCAGCATTTCTATTTTGTTTTAACGGTCATCACGGAATCATTGCTGATGAAAAAAAATTGGTCAATCCAAGATTCTTCTTTCTCAACCTGGGTTTCACTTCAGTAAACTGTTGACTGCTTTGATTCAAATGATGGAGATCTCATTTAGTCCCAATATTCTTCACAATAGATCTTGAAACCATGATCCTACCATCAGATGATCATATTTTTATTCCATGTAGTAAAAATCCCGAAAAGTGATCCGAGAACATCTTTCATGTATGGCTCTGATCATCTTAACTTTTTCGGATGTGTGCTAAGTGGAACCAAAATATGACCGTCTGATGTAGTACCATGATCTCAAGATGTTTTATGTAAAATATTGGGATGAAAAACATATTGCATAGTCTCATCCAATGCAGTCAAAGGTTTAAGGAAGAGAATCCCTGGTTGAGAAGGAAGAATCTTGTGCTGTAAATAAAGATACCTTCCTTTTTTTCAAAAGAAAATCAGTTTTTATCATGTTTACCAAGCCGTGTCCAACGTGTTGTGAACGGGTCAATCTCATTCCATGAAACAAATTTAACTTTTAATCCCAACAGATATTTGGAGGCATGAAATCCGTGCAAGTATGCTTTGAACCTTCAGAAAGATTGAGAGTGACGATTCCGGCGTAGGAGGACCCGTGCACCATAACTCAGCACCTTTTTTATTCGGTTCAGAAGTATTCTATTGAAGGCGACTAACTGAAGAACATTCTTTAGAATATTCGTATCCTTCGGTATCCCTCTACGTCACGTAGATGTAAGGTCACTGGTGACAAATAAAGGAGTTTATATGGGGTGGATAGGCACGAGCAGTGTCTTCCGTACACTTGTCATCAGTTTTTGTACACGTGCCATAATCCACGAGATGCCGTGCCAGAGAATAATGGGATTTAGGACAAAAATTACATCTATGAACTACAATCTCCAGCATCTGATTAAGAACCTTCAATGGACGGTTAAAGAAAGTATGGTTAACTGTCCTAATTAAATGAACAAATTTTTTCTCCCATGGGAAAGTTGGACTATTTGTCAAGAAGTCAATAGGAAACTCAAAATTGCACAGATTTGAATCAGAAGATGGAGATGGTTAGTTCCATCAAGACGGTCAATTTTTTATTATATATGACACAAATTTCAAAAATACATGATCCTAAAAAAATATGGCAAGGCTTTAGAAAAATACCTTTTTGGAATCAATCCCATGTGAAATAAAAAGTTAACCGTCTTATAGTGCGTATGGAAGTTTGGGCTGAAAAGCAATATCTAATTATCTATATTCCAGTGTTTGATTCAAAATAGTCAATAACATTTCACATGCAAACACTTCAATAATCTAGTATGTGCGAATAGAGGGTACCCTCCTACCCTTTGCATATTTTCTTATGGGAGCCATTACTTAAGAGTCAAACTTTTTAAGGGGCTCTCCACACATGTTTGATCAGTCTAAGTAGTCCCCTAGCCCACGAGTGCCACGTATCAGCTAAAAACTGTTTATCAAAGGATTCAAAACATCTAATCCATTTACTTTATGATCCAACTCTCTTGACAATCATTTAAACACTGTTTACGTTATGTTCTTGGCAATTATTTTACACCCTCAATGATATAAGATGTGGGTGATGTACACTATCAAAATTAGTCAAAGTGATAGATCATAAATTAAAACGCAACAAGCCCAAAATGGTGCTTTAAGGAGACTTAAGGAGACTTAATCATTCATTTTGTGGGCTTTAATATCAACCATTGGTTTTAATTTTAACGGTTGATATTAAAGTTCATCCGAATGGTTCACATCAAGGATCAAAATTTTGGTTTTCGGCATGACCGAAACCGAAATCCAAAATTCGGCTGAAATTTTCCCCTTCGTACATTGAAAACCAAAAAATTGGATTTTAGTTTCGGGTAAAATTTCGGCCGAAATGTTTGAGTTTTGGGATCATTTTATGGCTTCGACATGTTCTAATGATAGATTGCCACTCAGACAATTTAGATTGATAACGGATGTGCCCCGCATGACATAAGGATAATCACACGTAGGGCTCTCAATGGGTCGGATTAGAGCCGGGCTAGGGTTCAACCCGGCCCTAACCTACCCTGGTCGGGTTTCCAAAATTTTCAGCCCGGCCCTAACCCGGGTTACAATGTACTCAACCCAAGCCCGGGATTGGGAGTTTTTTCCCATTTTTTTGGGTTATTTTTTTTAATAAAATTTGGTTGGACTTGAGCTTTTTTTTTTTTAATTTTTTTTTGAAGAAGGTTAAAAATTTAATTAAATAATTATATTAACATTATAGAGGCTCAGGTACATGCTTTTATTCAAATATTTCATTTTAGTTTGTTGCACAATGATTATAACGGACAACGGTTAATATCAGAGCATTTAAATAAATTATATTTAATTAAAAAGAAATTTTTTTAATACTTTAAAACGATATATATATATATAATATTCGGGTCGGGTGCAGGCCGGGTGTTGGAACACTCAACCCAAGCCCAGCCTGGATTAATCTAGATTGCAATATATTTAACCCGGTTGGGATACTGGATCAGGTTTTGCTTGATAGAAAGTATCACTTTTTCTAGTCCGGATGTGGGCCAAAATCCAAGCCGGCCCGATCCATTGAGAGCCCTAATCACACTTCAATAGTGTGAGATTAAAAGTTTAACTTTGATGATATAATATGATTTAAAGTTTAAACACCATTCTTGTATTTAAATGCGGATCAGGAACCATTATCCCCGTAGTCTACTATTTTTATTTTAAATTTTTTGATAACAGGGTACTCTACTATTAACTGATACAATAATACGAAGTAAGCTCATAGATTGGATGATTCAGATGTATGAGCTACCATATTATGCCTTGTATATATAAAATCACTTTTCATCACGCGTTATATGTAAATGAGCATTAACCATCACTAGGTTGGCCTAAAACCATCTACATAACCTTAGACCAACAACCTTACATTGCCAAGTCATGTTATACTATTTTGGGGTTTTTGCATTTACCCCCTAAGATACATATGTGGTACTTACAGGTAGCCTCTTGTGTTTCACCTATTTATACAGCGCTCTCGCTTTTGTGTTTTCTTTTACTTATTATATCTTATAGTGATGAATCAACGTTAATTATTAAAAAATTAAACTTTGACGATTTTGAATTAGATGATAGAAATTATTTTTCGTCATAATATTTTATCCAATGAATCTTCAGATTAGGTGTTTGCCATCAGCTGACATGATTTTGATTTCATGTGACAGATAATATAAAAAGTGATCATGATTGTAGGCATGCATCAAACATGATTCTTGGATCATTTGTCGATATGTGTGGGATGTGAATCAAAATCTGATTGTCTGATAGTAGAGTCATGATCTCAAGATTCATTGGGTAGAAAATTATGGTGGAAAATGATCTCCATCATTTAATTCCAAGCAATCAAAGTCTAGTTTTATAATAATCAACGATTGACTCGTCATGTAGGGGCAAAATGCAAAGAAAATACAAAAGCAGAGACTGCAATGTAAATAGGTGAAATACGGGGGGCGGAGTGTAAATACGACATATCTTAATATAAAAAGTGATTACGATCGTGGGCGTGCATCAAACATGATTCTTGGATCACTTTTCAATATGTATGCCTTGTGAATCAAAATTTGGCCTTTTGGTGGTAACTAGACTTGTGATCTCAAGATTCATTGGGTAGAAAATTATGATGAAAAATGATCTCTATCGTCTAATTTAAAGCAGTCAAAGTTTAGTTTTATAATAGTCAACGGTTGATTCATCACTGTAGGGGCAAAATGCAAAGAAAACATAAAAACAGAGACCACAATGTAAATAGGTGAAACATTGGGGGCGGAGTATAAATACAACATGTCTTCGGGGGATAAATGCCAAAATCCCTACTAGTTTTTATCAACGTTTGCCACTTGAGTTGTGTACATGTTATCAAGGTATCAAATATCGGCCGATACCGATACGCATCGATTTTTCGACAAACTGATACGTATTGGTGCCGATACATATCGAGTATCTAACTCAATATCGGTATCGGCCGATACAAGCCCGTATCGGTCGATGCTTGTATTTTTAATTTTTAATTTAAAAAAAAAAATAGGCCGATATCTATTGGTATCTGCCAATATGTATCAATATCGGCCGATTTGTATCGGTCCTCCAAGGACCGATACTGAATTTGTTACCTTGCATGTTATACTATTTTTCGAGTATCTACTCTTATTTCTAAAAAGATGTCACTCCTAACAAAAAGAAGAAAATAAAAAGGGAGCTCAAATATGATAATCAACCCATTCCAATGGGAAAAATTGTAACATTACAGTTTTTTTAACATGTGCTACATCGGTGTCTTAGTGATTGGAAAATCATGATCTAAAGATCTATTGAAAGCAATCAAACACTTTTAAAATGGATGGCTAAAATATGATTTTAGAGATTTTTATGGTAGACATTCATTGTATAAATATTTTACTTCTTTGAATCGCTTTACGGAGATGGTTTTTTCATACAAAGAGGTCTCCACCCACTAAATCTTCGTATCACGTCTTTCAATCAAACATGGTTGTAGCGTACCCTATGATTAGACGAACATGATTTGAAAACTCTTGGCTCCATTTAACATAAACTGTGCCTTTAATTGGATAGCCATGATCTAAAGATTTATGGTGTCAATGATTAAAACAAAAAACATTTATTTCATAAACTTAAAAGTAGCCAACACTTTTACAATGAACGGCCAAGATTGGTTTTAGCTATTTACATCATTTATTCTAAAAGCATTTGACTACTCACAATATCAAGATGTTATTTCCTTACAATCTTTGATCAATCTGATTTATTTATATCCATACATTACGTTTTATATCTTTTAAAGGGAGAAAATAAGATTTCTATATTATTTATTTATATTTTTAATGCTTTTTAATCGATCTAATTTGACCAAGTTCGATCGAACCAATGCCCTCACCGGTTTAGAGTCTAAGCTGTGTTTGGGTTAGCTCTTATAAGAGCAGAAGAAGTTCTTTGCCTGCTCTCTATCAGAGCAGATAAAATCTGCTCTGAAATAGAGCAGACATAGAGCAATTTTATCACTTAAAACTGCTCCCCGCCATAGCAAATGAGGCAAGGAGCTATGTTACTAAATGTAAAAGTAATTTTATGACGGAACCTAAAAGTGAAAGAGTTGATCTTCACCCCAAAAGAGCTAACCCAAACGCAGTATGAGCCAGTTTTTAAGCATTGATATAAACTTACGTTATACTTAATGTGGTTAACTGATACTAAGGACATGTTTGGATAAAATACGGGAAACGTGGGAAAGTAAAATAATATTCCTATATTTTTCTATGGATACCTAAGTTGTAGGAAACCAGAGGATTCCTTCGTTTTCCTTTGTTTTCTATTGTTTGGATAACCACATTTCTAATTGGGAAAATACAGGATTAACCAAATCTATGTTTGGATAGATATACAAGAAATTGTAGGAAAATAGTCATAATACTACAAAAGATTATCCAAATTAAAAAAACAACTACAATATCATAAATAACCCACAAAAATGACCATCCACATAAATTATTCAAAGAAAATGTGGGAAAAGATATCCACATGGAATATGAAAGGACATTGAAGACCAAAGTGAAAAATACACATCCACTAAACAAATCAATGTGGAAAATACGTCCGCATGAATAAGAAGGCATCTCTTACTAAATATAAAATAGATGAAGAGAAAAAAATGAAAATTATATAAATCAATTATATGTAGAAAAGATGAAAGAAAAATAAAAAGTTCATGAATCAAGAAACTTCAAGAAAATATGATAGCAGAAGCAATGTCAAGACCATGACCAACTTGAATGCACAGAGTCGATCCTGTCTTTGATACCATGTTAAAATTATAAAATAAAGTAAAAAATAAAAAGAAGATAAACGAGAGAAGATAGAAAGATAGAATAGAAAATTTTCACAATCGTTATATTGTTTGCAGTGTATAAATAAGATTACAAATATAATCATGACCGGTTGCAATTGGCTTGAGTAAAAAAAAAAATGGCTTGAGTAAAAAAAAAAAAAAAAAAAAAACCAAACGAATAAAATATTGATTAAATTAATTAAAATTGGATAGAATAAAAAACTAAATAAGAAAGTAATCAACAAAAAATCAAATATTAGTAGTTAAGCTAAAATATTGTGTTAATAAAATAAATTTATTTTAAAAGAATGGAAATAAAAAAATATTTCATAAATGATAATATTTCACTCAAAATGATAAACTCTCATTCAACAGTTGACCGTATTGAATCATATGATGATATATTAATTTATGCCAGACTTTGCACCATAGATATTTACATCACCGCCATCAAATTAGATGACTTAGATGGTATTTCAAAGTGATATATGCCCCAAAAATATCAAGTCTCTTTCAAATAAGGTGAAAGAGACCATCTACTTAACTCAAACTGAAAATTATTATTTAGAAATTTTTAAAACACTAGTAAAAATTTCAATTCCAAAAACACCCTTCTTTTCTTAGGGTGGTACTAGTCCCTCCGCCAACCTTGGGACAGACCGGTAGTCACCGAATTCGCTAATGCAAATTTGAGATTCTGCAAATTAATTACAAATATTTCAAAATTTTGTGACATTTTAAAAAATTGCAAATAATTCATATTTTTTTCCATAACTTACCAAATTTTATTGGATTTGTTTGAATTTTAACTTTGCCGAATTTTTATAGAAACTGACTTGGTGACTATGGAGATACCACGAATATTTTTTTGGTACCAACTCAATGAAAAGTCAAAGGCATACATTTAACATATATATATATATATATATATATATATATATAGAGAGAGAGAGAGAGAGAGAGAGAGAGAGAGAGTAATAAAAGGTTTAGGGTTTACATGTTTTTACCCCACCACTTTATGTTGCAGCCACCTCACTCAAATAGAGGGAAAGTTTGTTGATTGCTTTAAATCAGACAATAGAGATCGATGTTCGTCTCAATCTTCCACACAATAGATCTTGAGATCATGTGCCTATCACCCAATGGTCAGATGTTGATTTCACGTGACACACATCCCAAAAAGAGAACTTGATCATACCATACCATCAAACACAATTCACATTAAGTTTTGGGGATGTGTGCCACATAGAATTAACATTTGATGTCTGATAGTTGGCCAATGATCTCAAGTATTAAATATTGAGACGAAAAACAATTTTTCCTTTGCTTAAGTGCCGTGGTTGTAACATAAAGTGGTGTGGTAGCAACACCAAGTTTACATTTCTTAATGATCTTTAGTCTTAAGTTTTTTTTTGTTGAAATGAGGATCAAAATAAGGGCCCAACCTATTAAGCCTAGCCTGGCCCAAAAATTTACAGGCCTAAGACTTCAAGTCCATCCGAGCCCCACCGCCCCATGGGCTCAAAAGTAGAGTCCTATCCTTTTTCGGAATCTACTTTAACGTAATCTTAGCTAATTGATCAAATAATAATAATAATAATAATAATAATAACAATAGAGTGAGCAAAGAGTTCCAATAGCTGAGGTGACTTGAATGAGTAGTAATACGACTGCATTACATAGAGGATGCTGTATTGCCATTTATTGTCTCAGGAAGAAGCGGGATTACTAATCATTTCATTAAACAGATGATTTAAGTTTAGAATAGATGTAAAATTAAGATAAGAGTTTAAGCTTAGAACTTTTTTAGAAAACGATTCTTTATGTTATTTAACGGAGTTGTTTAGAATTATCCATTTAAATTTTAGGTTTGGCTTGGAGCTTGATCGCTTGCTTTCTATGTTAAATCCTCTTTTCGCTCTACTTTTTTATCTGGATAATCAAAGCCTATTCTTCTTTCTTTTTTAATAAGTCCAGCCATTTTCTTCGAATAATAATAAAAATATATAAATTAAATGAAAAAAGATAAATAATAAGAAGAAGAAAGAAAAGCACGCAGACACAAATGCCTAGACAGCAAGATCCCTTTGCGATGTGCAAAGGGACGGAACAAAGAGAGAGCCCCACACCGGCTGCAAAGCAGAAAAAGGACCGAAAAGTGCCCAAAAGGGGAAGCCCATTCTTGCTGGATCAAAAGCAAAGTACAGCAAAAAATTCTAGATATAGTTGCAGGGAAACAGAAATTCTTAAAAAATAATAAGAGATAACTCATATTTAGACTCCTAGGTATAGTAAATTAGAAGGTGCTAATGAAGGAAAAAAAACAGACAAACGGACTACTAAGACGAACCAATTCAAAGTTGAAATGTAATCGACCAGTAAAATGGTCCAGATCAATGAGCATATACACCCCAATTGTAGGTAGAGCTGGGAAGTGTAACCAATGTCATATGAAAAGAGTTCCCAAATCCCAATATAACCACCATGAACGAATTTGACAACTTATAAAGCATTCCTAATGAGAGTGCTTGTAATATAAATAGACAAAAGTGGCAAAGCCAACATGATAGACCTTCTCATCATTCAGCATCCGACATCAACAGTTACAAATTCTTCCATACCGTAATCAAAATATCCTCTGTAAAAGAAAAAAACAAATAACTCAAAATTTTCACCTGGGTTTTATTCATGACAAAAAGCCCTCCATGCCTTCTTGTTCACCCGGCACATGGATCTCCAAAGAACCAATCCCGCTCTGCAGTACCGTAGGAAAAAAAATTGGAGGTGATAAGAGGTGTACATGCCAAAATTTCCATAAAGGAACTAGGAAAAAAAGGGAGGGAAGGGAAAATCACACTAATCAGATTGATCTTTTGGAGATTCCACATCAGCATGTGAAGAGCCATTTTGCTGAGGCGGACCATCAGCAGCTTCAGTATCAGGATTCTGCTGTTTGGTGCTTGTTGACTCAGGTCTTGAGAACTGATCAGACGGCTTCGATGCTTTAGAAGGAGAACCTTCTGCTGAGGATTGTGAAATAGGAGAGTTTCTCTGGTAGGTCGAGAGAGAGGGTCCCGGAAGGGACAGTGGGGACAGTGCATAGTTATAATATCCTGTCATTGGGTGATCAAAATTGCAAGTTGAACTGAAGTTGCAAATTCCATACATACTGTAGAGTGGGCATACTGCTTGGCCCTTTACAATTCCATGTGCATGCAAAACAAGAAAGGGAAATAAAGTAAGTAACTTAAAAAGGGTACAGACAGAAATCCAATGTTAAAAAGGAAAAAAAAAAACACAGACTATTGTATTATTAAAACTTTACAATTGCTCAAGAAAAAGGACTTTTTGTCAAAGCACTTTGTGCGATTCAGCCCGTATATCTAAAGCGAAAAGCCAAGCAACCTTGCTTGTCATTTCCTCCCAACCTATTTAAGGGATTCCCTCAATTTTTAAGAGATTATTGAAATGCAGTTTTTAGAAGGAAACCAAAACTCCAACACAATATCAGACTCACCGGTCTCAGAGGAAGTCCAAGTGGAGTGAGAGAACTGGTAGGTAGTCGAGCAATCCTCTCTTTCGGGTGATGGTACTTGCAAGATGGGCCAAATTTGCAGCTTCCAGTTTTCATGTAATATTGGCATTCTGGCTGATTCAGTCTCTCAGGGAAATGAAACAAGTCAACCTCCCCAGTCGAACCTGACTCTCGAGAATGCTTCGAGTTAAACAACATATTTGATCGAAATGCATCACTAGATGCCACAGGGGTTACAGAGCTTTGATTGGCAATGAAACATGGGGTTACAAATATACTATGAAGGGGAAAAAAGAACACAGGCTCACTGTGTAAATTTGTAAATCTACTGCTAAATATTTGAAATGATTCCCACATTTTAACTACAAAATGATTCCACAAGCTACATTGGGGAATCTTAAAAGGGAAAAACACCATACAAATGTAACCTCTGAATCTCTGATCATACAAGGGAAGAACACCATGAGAGTTCTGAGTTCAACATATCAGAAAAATAACAGAAGATGATGCATTTTACTGAAAAATAAAAATACCAGAACTAATGTTTTTTGATTTGGACATATTCAAAAACCCAGTGATTCTAATACTCAGTAAGTAGTGATTCTAACATCTAAATATTTTGCAACATGAAAACAAATAACCACAACTCCAAAGTTGGTTGGTATTTCACATCAACATTCCAACGAAACTGTTCATCCAAAAAATAGGGAACATATTCCAATGAAACTACAAAGTAGATTAAAAACCATAAGGAAATATTAGCACAGGCCCAAGCACATCAACTATAAGTTCTCCAAGCTGAAAACAGAAAACGGAGAGACTGATTTTCACGCAGAACAATAGAAGCAAGTGATGCAATGCACAAGAAGATGGAAATTTTTCATATTAATTTTTCAGTTAATTTAAATGTTTAGATTCTGACCATGTAGGTGCTCCAGCCTTGTTGCGCAGGGATGATTCCTTGGGAAGGAGAAAAAATTACGGGCATGTAAGCTGGGGGATTTTGCATACGTGGACCAGACATGTAGGGCGCTCTGGGTAAAGACCATGATGGAAGACCACTTATGTATGGTGATGCTGATGGAGATGCTACAGACGAACCCACAGATCCATATCCAGAGGTTCCTATTACAGGAAACACAGCTCCAGGATGGGGATGATGGAACTTACAGGCAAATCCAAACTTACAGGTTCCAGTTCGCATGTAATATGGACAAGATTTCTCTTCCTGAGAAAAAAGAACAATTATGATTATTGTACGATACTTCTATCATAATATATTTCAAGTTAAAAATAATGATTTTACTGAATAAAATAGTACAAAATAGGTAAAACCTAAAGGTTTTTATGAACACGATGAACAAAATAGTACAAAATCTAACGCTTTTTTCCCCTTTTGAGTATAACTGAAAAAAGAAAAAAGAGGAAAAAATCACAAACATCACCGATCAATCGGCCAAGTCGCGACTTGGCCGATTAATCAGCAATAAAGTTGAGTTGACTACAAGTCACCGAATTTTCCCGATTTTTTCAAATCAGGGACTTTTGTGAGTATGTTCCAATGATTAAGAGGTTAGTATAATGCAACATTCTTAACAAATCAATATTGGAACTGTGAATCTTGAACACAATACTTTTCAATCAGAAGATAAGAATAGCACTGGAAGAGCAGTAAGTATAAACCTGACGCATAGGTAGACCCACAATGTTCAGAAGCACCTGTCCTGCATCATGCCTATCTCGTGGATGATGATATTTACATGTCACCCCAAATTTGCAAGTTCCTGTCTTAAGGAAATACTGCAAAGAAGGCAGAAGAAAACCAACAATATAAAAATGTTTTGTTTCCTTCAAGCATAATATGCATCATAATCAAGGTTTTAAATCTTGGTACCAGTACTGATACCGTTCATACCCTGTACCAGTGCAGCACGATCTGTATTGGTCGGTACATACAGTACGGGGCGATCCGGTACAGAATTTAAATTATGCAATAGAATTCGGTGCCAACCAGTATTTTATACCTTGATCATAATGCCTTGTAGACAGACTATAAAACCAATACTGGGATGTGCATCAGCCCAAAATGCCTTCATAATTGTAGCCTAACTAGCTAAATTAAAAGGCGGTGATGTCATCGTTGAATTTTTTTTTATGAAATCTTGATGGAATTAAAGGTGGTCACTACACTGTGAAGCATGTGAAAAGATGAAAAGAAAATTTTCAAAAATAATGATATTACAGACATTCGTTATTTTTTCCTATGGAAATTATTGAGAGCACCTTTGTATTAAGAAAATATGCGGCCATAACCATTAATCCATAATAATCTTATTTATGATTTGTTCAAATCACTCCAAAAAAAAACACATCTGTCATAATGAAAATATGTGACTCCTTTTTCCTATAGAATCATGGAAAAAGGAAGGACTATGTCAAATAGTAATATAAAATAACTTAATAGAAATTGAATAAACTTATTAAGTGATATATCATACAACACCTGACAATCTGGTTGCCCAACTCTTTCAGGGAGTTCACCTCTTTGCTGAGCAACCTGTAGAAACAACGAACTTATAACATATTGATAGATTTAAATTAGAGTCAGGTATAGTGAACAAAAGAAAATAACACGCCTGTCTTCATCACTGGAACGTTTCACTCTCTAATTTTCGAGCATTTAGCAAAGAAACTTTCACAAATATCGACTTTACAGGAATCACAAAACACTTGCTCAATGCCAATAGGGACCCACGACTGATTAAAAATAAAATAAAAATAGAAATACATTAAAAAACTTACCTGTCCTGGGTAAACAGGATGATTAAAGCGGCAATTGCTTCCATAACCACACAATCCCGTCCTTAAATAATATATGCAGTCAGGTTCACCCGGACGATCTGGATAAGGGCTCACGTGAGAAGAAGCTCCCTCCTGAATTTTTATACGCCTCATAGCTTCTGCAAACAGATGAGAACTCATCAAGAATAGCGTGCATGAATTTGTATTAGCATCAAAGCAGGTTTAGTGATCGAAGCTTGGAGAACCCACAGATAAGCAAACAACAAACAACAATCAAGGTCACAGGAAACACACAATGGAAGTCAAACAAATGCTTGCAAAGGGAATCCGTAGATGCATGAATCTCTTTAAGATCAGAAGAAGACGATCAATAAATTGAAGCAGATAATACATATAAGTTCAGCAGCAAGATTCAAGTATCATCACCATGACCAAATGCTGTCATGCAATCAATAGTTTCAAATTCGCTCAATCATATGGCCACTCGGAGATCCATAACGAGAAATTTTATTGAAATTTTTGTTTCTAGAACAATGTTTTGAGCTATAAAAGGAAATTATGAAATGCAAGAGAAGGAACAAGAAAATGTTCAAGACTACGATACAGAAGTTGAGACAACAGAATCAGAAGCCTGAATTATGTTTTGCCAAGGCCGGTAGAACTGATAAAAGAAAATAAGAACTGTGATGAAGAGCCCAAAAAAAGGCATAAACTTTTTGCAAGTAACTGTCAACACTTATACGGTGTTGCTTTTACGAAAAAAAACAGCCAGTGGGAGTATTGAAGTTTAATTTCAACAGATGTTTGATCCAAAACCCTGGAGTAGTCAGGGTGTGTGGGGTTAATCATGAGCATGGAGCTACAATCTTGAAGACTTTTTCAGCCACTTTGGTATAAGTGAAGCCATAACAACAGAGGTTCTGCCACTCCTTTATGGAGTCCAGATGTCTGCATAACCATTTTCCAAGCCCTTCTGTTACCAAAGAATACTCTTCAAATGTTATTATGTGGAGGAGCAAAAGGGTGGCTTATCCATGGTAGCTTGCCAATTGGGCACAAGAAACATGAGAGTTGGGGACTATTTTAACAATTGGGTGGGTGGGTGTTGCTAACTCCAACACCAACTTGCTTACAAGAGAGTGTGAGGAAGACCTCATTAGATTAGTTTCTATGAGTCCCTTAGGAACCTTGCTTAATTTCCGTCTCGTTGTTGTGCACCATTTCTCTTTGCCTCTACAAACAAACTATCATTCCTGTTACAAAGAATTACATACATGTGTGTGTATCGCAAGACTTACCCTTCCTAAATCAGCAATGAATATCCTCCTATGCTTGACTGCTACACTTATATAGATATGTGTGTGTGAGTTATGACTTACCCTTCCCAAATCAGCAAGGGACATCTGCCTATGCTCGACTGCCACACATCCCACATCCCACATCGCCATTAAATTCAACAAGATCTTGATGAATAACAATCTATTGAGTAAGAAATTTGATAACTAGATGTCAAAGAAGGACGAAACTATGCATAAACATCTGCCTAGAGTTTGGAGTCTGTATATATCAACTTGGCTAGGAAGATTTACTCTAGTTAAAAGGCCATATCCTATAACTCGGAGACGATTATTTTCATATGGAAAGAATCATATAATTCAACACCATCACCTTCAGGAGACCATGACTTCACATTAATGAGTACAATTTACGTGAATCACAGATCTACTAATATTTACTCTTCACGATCTAGGATTTTATTAAAATGTGATGTAAATAAGAGTGTGAACGAGCCAGGCTGGGCCAGCTATTATGCTGTCGAGCAAGTCCCTCATGTTGAAGATACTAATCACAATATTGAAAATGTGAAGGAATTAGTGTCCTTAGTATGATTATTGATTAGTGTACTGTAGGTTTAGTCCCACATTAGTAAAATAGTTTTTATGTCTTTTAAAATCTCTCTACGAAAAGGACCAAAGCCTCATATCTCATTATCCAATCTATTTAACAATCTAGGCCTTGCGTTAGTTGTGCTCCTCTCTCTCCCTCTTCCTCTCCATCTCTTTAGTTAATAAACACTAATTAGGGTATTCCCTCTTGTTTTATGCTAAAAGTTTTTTGTGTTTCTCATGGTATTAGAGCGGGTAGATGCCATCAGTTATTAGTCATGGTTTCATCTAATGTATGCTTTGTGCATTGCCACTTTGCTGGATCTTTGCAATTCGAAATTGGAAACTATGTTTCCTTGTATCCTTGTCTCCATATCTTCCATTCCAAAATATGCTTCCACTTAGTTTTATGTGATTCCAACCTATCTATAACACCTCCATGAGTTGAGTCTGGGTCCAAGGTAATGGCACAATGGGTCAAGCTCAGGCCTAAAATTTAGGCCCAATTAATAATTGGATCAACCTTGAGCCCCATTTTACATTTGGGCCAGACCCTCACCCAAGCTGTCAGTTCTGACCCATTTAAACTATCTCTGGTCTGGCCCAGGCCTAATATTTTAGGCACGACCAATAAACATGTATGACCCGACACATTGACAGCCCTAATTGCAAGATGCATAGATGGCATGAATGCATTCATGTTTGTGCCTCGAGATTCTTTCTTAAATCAGTTATCAAAAACAAAAAGATTCTTTCTTAGGTTAATTTAGTCTTTATTGTTCGTCACACAAGATTTTGGCCTATTTTCCATTGGCAAACATCAAAGAAACAGAGATGAAATCATTGGAAAGCTTCTCCAATTATATATTTTACGAACCAAGATCAAGGAATTCAGACAAGCATTGAGCATTGTTAAGAATGTGAGAGTTTCCAATACATCTCGTCCATGGCTGATTGAGATGACAGTGAGTTTTCTGAAACATTTCATACATGGCCGATTGAGACGATACGCATCATTGTCAGGCAAGACAAACACACACCGAGAAACACATGTGAAAAATAAGCATATCCAGGCTTGTTTTGCCTGATTTTAATCTCTTATCTGATTTGATTTGTCCATGCCCAAAATTTAAGATGTTTTGTCTAAGTAGTTCTGCTTTGAGCAAAATTTAAAGTCATGGTATACATTCACTACGGCCAAATATGGATAGAGTGCAAGAATATCTGATTTTACCTTATTTCTATTTTGAGTTATGTTTTTATTAGTTTTTTATGAAGTAGAGGAATTTACGTTACGTCACATTAGAAATTAGAGAGCTAGTCTTGTTGCAACTTTAAAGTCTATTTTGAGATAGAATAAATTTTATAAAGCATTAATATAAGAAATTGAATTTGTATTGTTTCAATATTAGGAAAAGAGGTTTAAAAAAGTTTTGATAGCTAGAAATATAGGTTTAGAGGGTGAAAATTTTAACTCAATTTGTTGGTTGAAGCTTGAAGTTCTCTTTTTATCTTTCTATTTGCATGCTCTTTTTGGTTCTTTCTAATTAATAGAGGAAGTATATTTCAATTGTTTTTACTTTCTAGTTTTCTTCTTTGCCTATATCACAAACATTTTTGAAGGGTTGTGCTGAGGTCCAACCAATTGAACCCTATATCAGTTCGATTGGTTTTAAAAGCCTTGGATACAAAGAATTCTAATGTAGAAAAAACCTTAATTGAAGTATTGAACTATAGTATTACATAATTATCTTTTATTCTTATATCTTAGAATTTGATATATATATATATATATATATATATATATATATATATATATATATATATATATATATATATATATATATATATATATATAAAATATCATCAAGGTTAGAGAATAAATTGTGGTCTTTGAAAATTGATTTTGACATTAGAATCCCTTGTATCCAGGAATTTCCAATAACCATCTGTTGGAGGGTTTTACCAATTAAGTGCAAAACGTGATTTTAAAAGTACTTCAAGATTTTTAGCCCTGTTTGGAAAAGTTGCATCTAAAAAGCAATTTTCAAAGGCATATGTTTGAGTAAGAGAAACTTGTCTGAAATATGATGCAACTTTAGCTGAAATAGGTGTTTCCTGCTTCTGAAATTGGTGTTTTAGAGAAGCATCCCAAAGTTACTTCTCAAGTACGGGCTTATTAAGAGAAGAAAATAACAATGTTGCTTCTCAAACAACACATTATGTTGCTTCTTATACAACATTTTTCCCTTGAAAAGTGCTTTTTGGAGAAGGGTTTCCAAACAGGACCTTAGAATTTGTTATATCGGTAGCTTAATTCAAGGTTTGGCATATTGTAGTAGTATTAACGCATAGATATTTTATTTATAAATATTTGCTTTGGGAGTCTGAGGAAGAGACCTTTTATATTGAAACTACTGCAAAGGAGATCTACACTATAGGTGCTCCTACATCTTTTGGGGGTTCCCCTAGGAAGCCCTTTTAGGCGCATTGAGGTTTTTTTCTCTCCAAAAAGCCTTGTAAAGGCCATATTTCGTATACATCAAACTCTTAAGAACAAAAAAAAAACAGAGAACTTCCCACATAATAAAAATTAATCCAGAAGGTCAAAAGATGAGAATCACACGTGATATTAGTCCAATAAAGTGATTAGAGTGTTGGAAACTTATAAAACTGCATATAATTCAGAAAGAAAACATGTGACGGTTACAACCAAAAACCCTAACTAGTGATGAACATCAAAATGTCCGTCACCCAATCCCAAGTATTCGCATACTATGTTCATCACCCATTGGAATTGTAGCCATAACCAGGGCATACAACTATCTAAAAATTCATGCATTTTACAAGTGTTTTTTTACTCAAATTAAAAAATACAGATGCTTCTGCTAAAAAGACCACAACTTATCAAGGAGAGAGTGTACATTTTGTACAATTACGGAAATGACACAGATTCTATGATTAATAATGAAGTATCTGAAATGGGCATGATATTGATATATGACAGGATCGAGCCACAAAAGAATAAAAATGATACTGATATGTTGCTCGGTTTAAGTATCTGGGTATCACGGTTATATGGGTATGTATCACCAATATGGCCATTTGTAACTGTAACTTTTAAGAAACTACGTAGCATAAAAGTATATTTATGCAATTGAAATCATCTAAAAGCACAAACCGAAAAAAAAAAAAAAAAGCAGTATCAGATTTAGCCCAATAAATCAATCAGTAACCTAAAAATGACATGTAATGAATGTTAATTGACGCAGATCACTTATAAAACATGTTGATGTCATAAAGAAATGAGTAATGTTTACAGCCACACATCTCAAGGGTCTCAAACAGCTAGAATTCCAGCCACCCAAATCCACGAAGGATCCATTATCTGTTTCCAAAACATCTTTCTGAAAATATATGCATTTATAAGTATATTTTAGTCAAAGTGGATATAATATATTTATCAATCAATTACATAAAATAATTGAAAGCAAAATAATAGCAAATATTCAATAAGCTAAGAAGCATATCGTTTTTTAACAGATATAAATCCAAAGTTTCCAAACAGATAGAAAAAATAAATTATATCTATATATATATATATATATATATATATATTGTGTGTGTGTGTGGAATTACCTTCGATGCTATTGTCGGTGGACACATTAGAAGAATTAGGCACAGCATTGGTCTGACCCTGCCAATTATCAGGCATCGATAAAATTCAAACGCCCAATTCTATCGTATAATTATGATCAATTAGAATTCGAATCACCCAAAAACCGAATTACGTTCATCAACACAGCATTCTATCAATCCCAACCAAATCGTCACGGTCGCAGCTAGATCTATCCACACTCAATCCAGCAATGATAAAAAAACATTAACCTTCCAACCTTCGTTCCGATTCAAATAAATCAAACCCCAATTTAACCCAATTTTGGAAATATAATCTAAAAAATTGAACCACAAATTAAAACATCAAATCCACAAATCGATAAATAGAAACCGATCAGTCTAACAATTTAATCAATCTGGTAAATCGATCGACGGATTGATCCCTATTCTATTTTAGGGATCCTCCTCTTATTTTGGGGGAGAGAGCGAGAGAGCGAGAGACGGACAGAGAGTGAGAGACCAATATAAGAAAAAGGTTTCGCCTTTTTTTCTAACTTGTGTATGAACGGAATAATATTATAAATATATTTATATCTGTAATTAATATAAATTTCTTTTATATAAATAGAAATCCTCGTTCATCTCAAAAAAAAAAAAAAAAGAAGAAATCCTCGCCGTAAACGCGCGCGAAACCGCTCGGGCTTGCGTCAGCTGTCGTGGGCCGTTCGATTTAACTTATGGGACCTACCTTTATTCTAACTGATATTACTATAACACCCATGGGGACTGAGGAGACGGAGTTTTTTTTTTTTTTTCCGTTAAGGAGACATTATTTGAGAGCTCATATCTGCTGCTACAATGGGCACGTTTGACGGCGACCCGTTTAAGAGCTCGCATCGTTACGAAGAGAGTCGCTCCCTGTATCCATTTTCGATAATCATAAGTCGAAAAGTGCCCAAAACGCATATTTTATTAAACAACGTTTCACGACCAATATCACAATTATAATTGTAAAACGCGTTTCAAAAGCTATCAAACGTGCCCTATCATTTTATAATTAGAGTTAGTCTGCGTTCAACAAATAGGTGTCCATCTCATACAGGAGGACATCGTAGTCCACACATCTCAGTGACTCCATGATACATGATATCTATGGACTTTCAATGCGGGAAAGTCCGCGCACGCAGACGTCCTTTACTGCTCATGATAAATAGGCAACTGTGTATACGGCACATCTGATTTTAGATCCATTTTAGGGTAAGAGAGGATCCTATAAAGAGTTCTCCCCTTTTAAAACTAATCGATTTTAAAGTTAAGACATGAAAATTATATTTATATTTTATATAATATATGCAAAGTGTCAAATCGGGTATCGATATATGGAAGACCCATATAAATGCTTCATATATATATATATGTGTGTGTGTGTGTGTGTGTGAGCCCATACTCAACTCGTATCCGCCGATACTCGATACATATCGGCTGATACGGACATGTATTGCCAATACCGATACTGAGTTGGGGTGCTTAACGTATCGGACCCGCTACATATCAATGTAAGCAGTTTCTATTTTGGTGGCCATCACTATGGTCAAACCCGTTGACCGGTGAATGGTATAAGATCAACCTTCAGATGTACAATTGCTATTCTGGTGAGTTTGAAGAGAATAGGCAACTGCTTATTGTGTCTTTCAGTTAAGGTATAATTGTGATTTCTAATCACACTATAATTAGCAATTTCAGTCCTTAATGGGATATGACTCTTTGGCTATAAATATAAGGGGTGCCTGGTCCCAACGATAGCTCGACGTAATTCAATCCTCCCTATTGGCGAGAGCATCCCCATTGTGCTAGGAGACATTGAACGCGAGAACATCGTTGAAGATCGGCAACCATCAATGTTAACGCTCAAGGTGCGCATATTTATAGTTTGTTGGTTTTTGATTGATCGTGCGCCTAGATCTTTAGGCTTAATTTTGGATGGTCGGATCGTCAGATCCATTTAGATTCCATCAATTGGTATCAGAGCCATGATTGGCGTTATGATCGGTCAAAGCTTTAAAGTGAATTTTGTTTTTTTGTAATGGTGTTATATAAAAAAAAAACAAAAATTTTTGGCCTAATGGGGTTCTCCGCCACGGACCGGCATCATCGGCAACTTCTCGGCGGCCGACCGTCTCGGCACGGCCACGGCCACCCATCGCGAAGGTAAGCTTCACGATGCACTTCAAAAAAAAAAAACTTTGAAAATTTTGGAGTTTTTGTGGCCGACGGTCCGGCGCCGGTGGCTCTTTTTTCCTTGACCAACCTTACGTGGCTTTCCGTGGCCGCCGACGGCAGACCGACCGCTGGTCACAAGATGGGCGCGGAAGCTTAGAAAGTCTGTAACAACAACCTTTAAAAAAAAAAAAAAAAAAAAAAATTTTGGGTTTTTTTTTTGGCCGACGGTCCGGCCCCGGTGGCCATTTTCCGGCTCGATGACCGGCCGACTTGCTGGGGCGATCACTGACACCGGACCGACATGACGGCCACCGGTAATGTGGCGGGTTAACTGAAAAGGTGCAACTTCAAAAAAAAATTTGAGAGGAAGAAGAAGAAAGAGAAAGGGGTTTTGGGGCGGGTCCGCTTCTGGCCCACTGCCCGACCCGCCTAGCCCTTCAGGGCCTACTTGGCCCATTAGACCCGCCTGGCCACCCGACCCGCCAGCCCCCCTGAGCCTATATGGCCCATGGACCCGTCTGGCCTTTTGGACCACCACTCGACCCGCCTGACTGGCGAGACCCGTCTGGGCCTGTTTGGCCCGACCGCCTAACCTCCTGGGCCTCTTGACCCACCGACCCATTTTAGCCCCGACCGTCTGCCTATTTTGGCCTATGGCCGACCAGTATGGCCTATTTTGGCCTATGGTCCACCCGCATGGCCCTCGGACCACTGACCCAACCCAGATGGCCTATTTTGGCTTATGACCCGGCATGGTGCCCGGACCACTGCCTCACCTTTTGGCCCCTGGCCCGTCTGGCCTATTTTGGCCTTGGCCCGACCCACTGTGCCCCTGGCCCACTCGGCCTTTGGCCCATGGCCCGACCTGCACCCTGACCACAGGGCCCACTGGCTGAGGCCCACTCGGCCACTAAGGCCCATGGCCCGGCCCGATACCTGGCCCAATTATGATCTTTTAAATTTCTTATTCTTTTCGGGCCTTTTCTGGGCTATTTACAGGTCCGATTTTCGGACATTATATATGTATTTTGACTATCTCGGACATTCCGGATTCGTTTTTGAGGTCTATTTTTAACAATGAGCTCTCTATTATAATATTTTCATGACCTGATATTATTTTTTCCATTTTTTAATTGTGTAATCAATTTTTGTTCAAGTATCATTCATTAGAATTGGGTAGTGGAGATTGTGCTCTACCACCATGGCTAGTACTTACACTTTATAATGCTCGTTTGTTGTCTATTTTGACACCTCCTCATAACACATTTTGTGATCATCTAAATTATTATCAAGCCTAATTTGAAAACATGGCTTGGAAAGATTCTTCTGCCCAACGGTGATGATCCTTCCTAGTACCGTGATTTTCATAGTGAGGTTTAATTTTGTCTAAGACCGTGTTACAAATCCAGTGAAAGTGTGTAGTGAACGTTGGCGTTACAACATAAGGGATTCTTCTGCCCAACGGTGATGAATCACTTAATGTTATATGATGGATGTGTTTCACTATTCATTATTTTGTGTGTGTGGGTACTGCTCGCGTGTTGTGACTCGACCCAACGGAGGGTCATAACGACGCAATTAGTACCACAATCATTAATAAAAACTGAGGAAGCGGCTAGTGTGTTATGACTCGACCCAACGGAGGCTCATAATGACACAAATTGTTTCTCAATAAAATCACATTGGTTTTACTTTTTATATTCCTTGACATATTTTAACTTTCGCGTCACATACTATAATTATAACCTTGTGGAATTGATAGTTACTTCGATTGTATGTGGACATAATAAAGCCCTTAATTATTGTGCAGCATTGAACCCGTCTATCATAACTAGTATGATTGATGGAATTGAACTTTTGAGTGGATCAAATTATAAGAAATGGAAGGAACAAGTTGCAATTGTTCTAGGCTGCATGGATCTTGACTATGCTATACGATCTGATAAACCCACGGTGTTCACCGCTGATGCCTCGGCTGAGGATCAGCGATGAACCATACGGTTAGAAAAATGGGATAGATCAAATCGTATGAGCCTCATGATCATAAAGAGTTCCATTGCTGATGCGATTCGGGGAGGTATTCCTGACTCACACACTGCAAAAGAATACATGCATGCCATTAAGGAACAATTTCAAGGGACTTCTAAAGCCCTTGCCGGTTAATCTAATTGTTAAATAGAACCATGAAATATGATGGTCGTCAGGAGCACATTATGAAAATGAGTGGCATGGCCACTCAATTGAAAGAACTGGACATAAGTTTTTCTGAGGGTTATCTTGTTCACTTCATTATGACTTCTCTTCCTGCGCAATTTGGCCCGTTCAAGATTAATTATAACACGCAGAAAGAGAAGTGGAAGATGAACGAGTTAATCGCTCACTGTGTCCAAGAAGAAGAACGACTTCGGGCTGAAAAACCTGAAAGTGCTCATTACGCCGCTCTTGGCCCATCGAAATGAAATTTCAAGCGAAAATCGGGAAGATATAAAGGAAAGAACGTGAAAGCTCCTCCACCGAAAATCAAACAAGGAGAAACTAGCACATCTACTCTTATGGATATGGTGAGAAGCATGTTATGCAACTCTACGTTGCCTACGTTCTTGTGGGGAGAAGCCTTGAAAGATGAGTTGGAATCAATGAAACATAACTCGGTCTGGGATCTTTGTGAGTTACCTAATGGAGTCAAGCCTGTAGGCTGTAAATGGGTATTTAAAACCAAGCAAGACTCCAAAGGTAATATAGAAAGATACAAGGCCAGGTTAGTCGCTAAAGGTTTCACTCAAAAAGAGGGAATAGACTATAAAGAGACATTTTCTCCTGTCTCTAGAAAGGAATCCTTTCGGATAGTCATGGCATTAGTAACTCATTTTGACTTAGAATTGCATCAAATGGATGTTAAAACTGCTTTTCTAAATGGCGACTTGCATGAAGATGTCTTTATGACACAACCTGAAGGTTTTCAGGTTGAGGGGGAGCGTCATTTAGTTTGTAGACTCAAAAGGTCTCTATATGGTTTAAAGCAGGCATCTCGACAATGGTACTTAAAATTTCACGAAGTCATTTCAAATTTTGGTTTTAAAGAAAAACTGTGGATCAATGCATATATCTTAAAATCAGTGGGAGTAAATTTATCATCCTTGTTTTATACGTTGATGATATCTTACTTGTGAGTAGCAATTTGGGCATGTTATATGAGACAAAGAACTTTTTATCAAAGAGTTTTGATATGAAAGATCTTGGTGAAGCTTCCTACGTGATAGGAATTGAGATTCATCGAGATAGAGCCCGTGGCATATTGGGATTGTCTCAAAGAGCTTATATTGATAAAGTTCTTAAAAGGTTTAACATGCACAATTGTTCTGCTACTGTTGCCCCTGTTATTTGAACATGTTATATTTATTATTAATATAATAAATATTTTAATAATTTAAAGAAAATAAATTTTTATTTGATTTCTTAGTTTTGGGTTGGGTTTTAGGCAATAGATATTCTTAAGTTTTATATGCAAATTAATAGTCCCACATTGGTAAATATAAAAGGTGCTTAGGTTATATATAGAACATTTCACTTTCTATTATTGTTTGACAATAAGAAGAGAAGAGTGTGCCTAACGGCGAGTCGCTGCGTTCGCGCGTGTGTGCGTGGCGATTGGCGTTTAGGCGCATTGGCGCTTTAGGCGCACACGCACTTTGCACTTCGCAAGTTGCAACCTTTCATACAGCAGTTGAGATCTTTGAAAGATCTGAGCCATCCAAAATACGACTATTGGCCCAACAGTCATATTGAAACTTCTATATAAGGAGGTCTTAGGACACAGATTTGGATACTCTGAAATCCATCAGATTCCTTGCATATAACTTGAGAATTTCTCTTGCTTTTTTCATTTGTTGGTACTCCAACGGATTGAGTTTTCTGGGGCGATCCTCTACTGTTGCAAAGTAACGGATCGCATCCAAGAGATTGGGCTCGTTGTATCCTGGAAACGTCTCGCTGGAACTCTTTTGCAAACTCGAAAATTTACTCGAGTAGGGAGCGAATAGCGTTTTAAAGACAACGATTACGTGCCTCGAGTCCAATTCTCTTGCCCATTTCATCATTTTCGGATTTCTGTTCATAATTTATCTAACAATTTTAAAACACTATTCTGTTGTATAATGGTTTCAAATCTGAAAGTGATGACTCACGATTTCGTCAAATTGGAGCGATTCGACGGCAATAACTTTAGAAGATGGCAACAAAAGATACATTTCATATTGATGATCTTGAAAGTTGCTTATGTCCTAACCACTCCAAACCTGCGGAGCCTGAAGATTCTGATGGAGAATCTTTTGCCAAAGTTCGTAATCGTCAGAAATGGGGAAAGATAATTATATCTGTAAATGACACATTCTCAATATGCTAGCAAATTCACTCTTCGATGTGTACCAGAGCATGCCGTATGCAATAGAACTTTGGAAGGCGCTGGAGACAAAGTACAAAATAAAAGATGTCAGTACAAAAAGCTTCATTGTAAGTCAGTATTTAGATTTTAAATGATTGATAATAAACCGATTCTCGATCAAGTTCATGAGATTCAGTATATTATCGATCAAATTAATCAAAAGGGCATAAAAATGGATCCCATTTTTCACAATCATGCAATTATCCACAAATTGCCTGCCTCATGGAAGGACTGCAGAAATACTCTCAAACATAAAAAGAAAGAACTTTCATTTGAACAGTTGTGCCACCATCTTCGAGTCGAAGATGAACTTTGTGTTCGCGATAAGAAAGATGAGCAATCTCAATTAACTTTAAAGGCTCATATGGTGGAGGTTGGTACGTCCAAATCACATAGAAAGCAGAAAGACAACTTCAATTTTGATAAGGCTAACAAGAAAAATAAGAGCCAAGGTCATTAGGGCCAGAAGAAAAAGGGCAGTTATTATCACTGTGATAAACCCGGTTACTTCAAAAATGATTGCAGACTTCTGAAAAGGGAGAAAAAATCTCAAGCGAATGTGACTGAAGAAAAGTTTATAGCCATGATTTTCGAAATCAACATAGTTGAAAGCGAAAAAGACTGGTGGATCGATTCTAGTGCCACTAGGCATGTATGTAATTGCCAATCTTTCTTCGCCAACTATGTGGAGGACACAAACGGACAAGCGCTCTTCATGGGGAACACTTCATCTGCAAAGGTTAAGGGTTCAGAGAAAATCAATCTCAAATTGACTTCTGATAAGACCCTTACTTTGATCAATGTACTATATGTTCCTGAGATTCGTAAGAATCTGATTTCGACCAGTTTACTCAATAAACATGGTTTCAAGTTAGTCTTTGAATCGGATAAAGTTGTAATCACTAAGGGTGGTGTATTTGTGGGGAAAGGATATGTCTGTAATGGGATATTCAAATTGAATGTAATCAATGAAATGTTTTCTTCCGTTTATATTGTTGATTCTCTTTCATTATGGCATGATAGACTAGGGCATGTGAATGTTAATCGTTTAAACTCTATGATAGAATTAAGATTAATTCCTAGATGCAAGAAAAATATTCATGAAAAATATAAAATTTGTGTTCAAACTAAAATCACTAGAAAATCTTTCAATAAAGTAGAAAGAAAATCTCAAATTTTAGAACTCATTCATACTGATATTTGTGATTTAAATAGAATTTTAACTAGAGGAGGAAAAAGATATTTTATAACATTTATTGATGACTATTCTAAATATACTTATGTTTATTTGCTAAAACATAAAGATGAGGCATTAGAAAAATTTAAAGCTTATAAAGAAGAAGTTAAAAATCAGTTAAATTTTAAAATTAAAACTTTAAAATATGATAGAGGAGGAGAATACACTTCAAATGATTTTAGTGAATTTTACGAAAATGTGGGGGTCGTATATCTTATGATTGCACCTTACACTCCTCAACAAAATGGTACAGCAGAAAGAAAAAATCAAACTTTAATAGAAATGATAAATGCTATGCTTTTAAATTTTGATTTAAATTTAAACTTGTGGGGTGAAGCACTTCTCACTGCTTGTCATCTTTTAAATAGAGTGTCACAGAAGAAAAGAAAACCAAATCTTAAATACCTTAAAGTGTGGGGGTGTCGAATACTGGTTAGATTATCAGATCTTAAAAGACTCAAATTAGGTAATAGAGTCATTGAATGTGTATTTATTGGATACTCATTAACCAGTAAAGCCTATAGATTTTTGGTAACTGAATCTAAAGGTGCAATTGATCAAAACAGTATAATTGAATCTAGAGATGCTGAATTTTATGAATATTATTTTTCTTCTATTCCTAGAATTAATGAAAATTTTGATAAAGAAAAATTAATTATAAATTCTAAAAATATAGAAAATACGGATCTCAGAAAAAATAAAAGAGTGCGAAAAGAAAAATCTTTTGGTTCAGATTTTTATATGTTTATAGTAGAGGGAACCAAATCAAAACAAGTAAAGGAAACTATGTTTTCTTTTCATATCGAAAATGATCCTTTAACATTTAATGAGGCTATGAAATCGCAAGATGCTACCTTTTGGAATGAAGCAATAAATGATGAAATAGAATCTATAATGGGTAATAAAACATGGAAACTAGTTGATCTTCCTGAAGAATCTAAACCTATAGGTTATAAATAAATTTTTAAACGAAAACTTAAAGTTGATGGAACTATAGATAAGTTTAAGGCCCGATTGGTGGCAAAAGGATTTAGACAAAAGGAAGGTATTGACTTTTTTTATACTTATACACCGGTAGCCAGAATTTCAACTATTAGGATCTTAATAGCACTTACTTCTATTTATCATTTACAAATTCATCAAATGGATATAAAAACTGCATTCTTAAATGGTGAATTAAAAGAAGAAGTTTATATGGAGCAACCTGAAGGTTTTATAATGACCGGACATGAGCATAAAGTTTGTAAATTAATTAAATCTCTTTATGGTTTAAAACAAGCTCCTAAATAATGGCATGAAAATTTTAAAAGTGTTATTGTTTCTAACGGTTTCAAAATTAATGAATCTGATAAATGTGTTTATAGTAAATTTTTTACAAATAAGGGAGTTATCATATGTTTATATGTAGATGATATGCTTATATTTGTAACTGATTTAGATAGTATAATGGATGTCAAATCTTTTCTCTCTTCCAATTTTGATATGAAAGATATGGGTAATGCTGATGTCATCTTAGGAATCAAAATAGTAAGAAATGATAATGAGCTTACTTTAACCCAGTCTCATTACATAGAGAAAATTCTCAAGAAATATAATCATTTAGATGGTAAATCTGCATCTACACCATATGATCCTAGCAGCAAACTTACTTATAATAAAGGTAGATCTGTAAATCAGTTAGAATATGCTACAGTAATCGGTAGTTTGATGTATGCAATGCACTGTACTAGACCTGACTTAGCATATGCAGTTGAAAAATTAAGTAGATATACTAGTAATCCATGTCACGATCATTAGAACGATATATCTCGTGTATTTAGATATTTAAAAGGAAGTATACATTATGGATTACATTATTCTGATTTTTTTAATGTTTTAGAAGGATACAATGATGCAAGTTGGAATTCAGATTCAGATAAATCCAAGGCAACGAGTGGATGGGTATTCACTCTCGGTGGTGTTGCGATCTCATGGGGATCTAAAAACCAAACATGTATTACTCATTCCACAATGGAATCTGAGTTTATTGCCTTAACAACATGTTGCAAAGAGGCGGAATGGCTTCGAAATTTACTCTTAGAAATTCCTTTGTGGCCAAAGCCTATGTCACCTATTACAATAAATTGTGATAGTGAGGCTACGAGAGCAAAAACCTACAATAAAGTTTATAATAGTAAGAATAGATATATTGGTCTACGACACCGTTATGTTAGAGAATTATTTAAGGATGGAGTAATTGGGATAGACTCAATTCGGACCAATAATAATTTGGCTGATCCATTTACCAAAGGACTTTCTAGAGAATTGGTAAAGAAAACATCTATCGAAATAAGATTAAAACCATATAGTTGATCACCTATGTCAGAAATTCAACTTAATATTTATATAATAAATCCTTAAGTTTGATTGAAGAGTACGACATAAGAGTGATGATTAGAAGCACTTTAACTTTATTAAAATGTCCATCCCAAGACATGTGTCAAGTGCTTGGAATCTGTAATGAAAAAGAGAAGGATGAGTATTTACTCTTAATAAGTTTGTAACATTTTGTGTTAATTTGTTTGATTATAGAAACACATTCGACATACTTACCTATGTGAATGTGGAGGTGCGGCCGCTTCCTATGAGATTATGGTTTTTCTCAAAAAACATTCATGAAATCAGGGTATAAGCACAAGGCCATAATAGTACTAGCTTTATAGAAAACTTGTTCTTAAGAAAATATGTGTGTGTTATTTATCCGGTCATGTCATATAGGGTCCTCAGTTCAAGACTATGGTCTCTGTGCACCCTGATAAGACTTTGATAAGTTTACACTAAGTGAAGGTTCAAACTCAAAAAATACCTTTCATGGTATGCACATATTTTCGGTACCAATGTCTTTATTTTATTTTAAATTTGTGGGGGATTGTTATATTTATTAATATAATAAATATTTTAATAATTTAAAGAAAATAAAACTTTATTTGATTTCTTAGTTTTGGGTTGGGTTTTAAGCAATAGATATTTTCAAGTTTTATATGCAAATTAATAGTCCCGCATTAGTAAAAATAAAAGGTGCTTAGGCTATATATAGAATCTTTCACCTTCTATTATTGTTTAATAATAAGAAGAGAAGAGTGTGCCTAGCGGCGAGTCACCGCGTTCGCACGTGTGTGCGTGGCGATTGGCGTTTAAGCGCATTGGCGCTTTAGGCGCGCACGCACTTTGCACTTCGCATGTGCGCATCGTCGCAAGGAGAGGTTTATTTTTTGATCAGGCAGATCCAACGGTCAGATTATTCATGAGTCGGGTCGGGCCTAATGGGCCACTAATCAGTGGGTCAATTCGGTTCTATTGGGCCAAACGGATTGGTCAAATGTTGACCGTTGGACCCAACCGTTTCATAACCGCTTATAAAGGTTTGCAACCGTTCGAATTTGAATTCGAAAAGTTGTAACCTTTCATACAGCCGTTGGATGAAGCGGTTGAGATCTTTGAAAGATCTGAGCCATCCAAAATACGACTGTTGGCCCAACAGTCATATTGAAACTTCTATATAAGGAGGCCTTAGGACACAGATTTGGATACTCTGAAATCCATCGGATTCCTTGCATATAACTTGAGAATTCCTCTTGCTTTCTTCATTTGTTAGTACTCTAACGGATTGAGTTTTCTGGGGTGATTCTCTACTATTGTAAAGTAATGGATTGCATCCAAGAGATTGGGTTCGTTGTATCCTAGAAACGTCTCGCAAGAACTCTTTTACAAATTCGAAGATTTACTCGAGTAGGGAGCAAATAGCGTTTTAAAAATAACGATTACGTGCCTCGAGTCCAATTCTCTTGCCCATTTTATCATTTTCGGATTTCTGTTCATAATTTATCTAACAGAATAATCAAACAGTGGCCAAAATGTAAAAAATAAATAAATAAAAAGTATATCGCATGTCACATGATTGATCAACCCAAAATATATGGGTGTTGTTTGGGGTAGATCATGCCAACGTGACATGTGGACACATTTCCTCATATTTCTCTCTCTCTCTCTCTCTCTCTCTCTCTCTCTCTCTCTCTCTCTCTCTCTATATATATATATATATATATATATATATATATTCAGATTATGGACAAATATCCAACGTTAAAACTTGGCCTAACCTAAATCATTGCAATGTGGCAATAAAACACAAGTTTAGGTGCCACTCGGAAGTGTGTATGGTTGATTTATGAAGAAAAAAATTTAAAATTAAATTAAATAACTTAATTACCATCCTAGGAATAGAACATGCGCATTTTGCATGCTTATGGCACCAAAAATGCTTAAGCACGCAAAATGCATGAGGGAGAGAAGTTTGGCAGAACTGTTCGAGACCTAAGAGCCCTTCAGTGCTCCGGCAGCATGCTCTTAAGCCTCGGACGCATTTGGCAAATTAGATCCCAGCCTAATAATGTTTGCAGTAAGTTGTTTTCAGTAAAAAACAAGCTCTTGATTATTCGAAAAATAGAGACATTTGTGTTGAGTTTATTTCAAATAATGGCTCGTCTTTTAGACAATGCAGCCTTAAATGGTCTACGAGTTTTAGGTGTTCACGGGGCACGCATGCAACCTTAAAGTAAAACGTGGAACCCACATGAACCATGATTATTAAATGTGCTTGCAAATCGAGGTGATGACAAAGACTCACTTAAAGCATCATCAGATGATGAGATCAAATAGTTAATAATCGAAAAAAATTTAAAATTTTAAAAAGTAAATAAATGATTTCTACTAGTTGCATCAAAGCTTAGTAAGATGTTTTTGCAGAAAAGATAATTAACTAGGTGAAGAATTAATAGTTTCGGTGAGGATAGGTGGGTTTTCATGACTTAGCATGACAATTTTAGCAAATAAATCATATTACTTAATAATCTTTAAGACTCGTACATGATGGAGTTGGTACACAGGTGATGTCACATGTTACCTTTAGTTTTGCGCATTTTACTTTAGATTTGATTGTTATGGCCGATTTTGACAGTTAGGGTAGAGATTTTGTAATCTTGGAAACTTGAATTGATGAGAATTCGTAGTTTTAGAACGTTTGTTGAGGGATCTTGCAAAATGTCTCATGCCTTATAACACTTTATAACTCATAAACATGAATTCAGACTAAGAGAGTATAACTAACATGGATTAAGACTAAGAGTTAGTCTACAATGAGTGCACTCATTATTAGTGGACATCACAGTTTGACTTGCACGTATTTTCATGTACTGAAAGTCCGTGCAAGTCACTCACTCCTAAGGACATGAACTGCGATGTCCATGTATGATTATAGACTGACTCTTAAGACTAATTCCTCATAGAAGCACCATTCTCATAGGCTTCATTATGACTCCAAACGCTTTGTAACCATTGGATCCCTATTATATAGATGAATTTCCTGAATTTCAATGCCTCTTTAATCCGCAGACAAAATTAGATGCCTAATTAAGAGGCTTTAGTTTGGGATAAAGACTAAAAAGCTTCATTATTCTACGAGGTTAATGCATTCTTGCTGGTCAAAGGTTGATTACTACTCATATCATTGACTCTCCTCACCCGCATCGACATCATTAAAAAGCTCTTTAACCACCCGAATCTATGAAATGTATGACTTTTAAGAAAATTTAGGAGCATGACAGTCGTAGAAGTTAAGTTTTAAGGAGACTGATAGGATAACAGGCTCTTCAGAAACATGATAACCTTACGATCCCATGCATAAAAGCTTGAAGAGTCAATAACTCCATATATGATGCATAGCTTTTAAGTGTTTTTTTTTTTTTTTTTTTTTTTCGAAATATAGGTTTGGTAAAGGTTACCTAGCTCGATCTCTTCAATGGGTCACAAAATTTGTTCATTGGATACCATGTTTCATAAGTGTGTCACTTGATGAGAAGGATCCGATATATAGATCTTGAGGGTAAAAGATTGTATTTAAAAACTATCTCTACCATGTGATTTAAAGCATTCAAATGCCTTAGAAATGAATAGCTAAATTATCTAGGACCCGACGCTCTTGACCGTCTTTTAAACACCAAAATGGTGTTTAATGATCTTACACCATCAATGATTTAAGATCTTACACCAAAAATTGTATTTTAGGGAGATTTAAACCATCCGATCAATAGGCCATAATATCAACTGTCTTTATTTTTGTTTTAGTGTCTAATATTAAAGTTCATCAATGGAATGGTTCCCAACTTTCCATCCACTTATAGTCATGTTTTTTTTTGGGCTAAGACGTGTTTCAATGATGGATTGTCACTTGAATAATTTAGATTGATCACAAATGTGTGTCACATGGCATAATGATAAAATTAAATTTATTAGTTTGAAATAAAAAAAGTCTAACTTTAATGGTGTAAGATGATTTAAATATTATTTTAGTGTTTAAGTGACGGTAAGGAGTCATTTACTCATTATCTATGGAGGTTCACAATTGAAAGGAGTTTGACCACTTTATATCTAACAAAGGCGTTTACAGAAAGTCCTTCACACCAAATTGAACACTTTGATGAAAAAAATTATATCACATGTATCCAATTAGCGACCCAATCTTGATTACCCTCCATCAGCTCCTAAGATATATAGGCTCTTAATTTGTCCATAAGTTACCATATCTCAATGTCAGCTCCTCCCAACGATCTTGCTAAAGATTCGAAGGCCAAACAACATATATCACTTCTTGCTTAATTCCTACTTGCCCATTGTCCCTTGATGACGTGGACATGATCCTAACCCTTATTCTAAGAATAGGAGAACTACATTAATGCTCCATTTTGATCTTAATTTGTGGCTACAATTCTATTTTGGCTACTGGTTATTGCAACAGCAGATTTAGCCTTCGCAACTAATGGTTTCATCTTTCACACTGTTGACTGCCTTCAATCAGACGATTGAGATCATATTTTGTCCTAATCTTTCATAAAATAGATCTTAAGATCATGGTTCACATATCAGATAGTCAGATGTTGATTCCACTTGGTACACATCTCCAAAGTGATCGTGATCATGACGTATCATGAGAAGAGTTCTAGGTTCACTTTTGGAGATGTGTTTCATGTGGAATCAATATTTAATCGCCTGATAGATGGGCCATGACTTCAAGAAATATTATAATATTAGGATGGAAATGATCTTCATCTTATGATTCAAAGTAGTCAATAGTGTTAAAGGTGGAATAATCGATTGCGGAGACTAAATCGTAGGTTGCAAAAAATGCCCTACTCTTACTGTGTTTTTTTGGTTACAATAGTATATCAAGTGCATTCATCAGGAAAGTTTACTATAAATAATTAGATCCTTGCACCAAGGGTCAATCTCCCACATCCAAACTGGTCAAGCCTTGGGCTATGTAAGTGAAAGTTGCCTATAAAGAATTAGATCCTTGCACCAAGGGTCAATTTCCCACATCCAAACTGGTCAAATTTTGGGAAATGCACCCAAAACAGTGAGTATACTTAGACCACCCTTGTTTAACAGATCAGCCGGCGCCTAGTACCCTTTTCTTAAAAAGAGGCTGTTATGCAAGAACCAATTTTTTGTCCGTGCACCCAAAATTCTATTTTATCTAACTCAGAGAATCACCAAATTAGCAAACCGTGGCTAGGGCTTTCAATCCGTCGGATTAGGGCCGGGTGCCCTAACTTATTCGGGCTGAGTTTTCAATTTTTTCAGCCCGGCTCTAACCCGAGCTACATTGTACTCAGCCCAAGTCCGATCCAGTAGGCCGGGCCAAGTGTTGGTGTTTTCGGGGCTTTTTTTCGACGTTTTTGGGGGCTGATTTTTCTAATAAAATTGGGTTGGGATGTTTTTATTCTAATAAAAATTTGAAGAAGGTTAAAATTTTAATTAAATAATTATATATCATTATAGAGGTTCAGGTAGATGTTTTTACTCAAATATTTCATTTTAATTTGTTATACAATGGTTATAGCGGACAACGGTTCTTTGAAATTCTATTAACAAACCATCTAAGTTGTATAGTTAAAAAGTTATGCAACGATTGTTTGAAAATGAATTAAGTCATCTAATTTGTCCAACCAAATAATATATGCACAAAATTATTGTACTTTTGACTTAAATGCTCCAAATTTAAACCGTTCAACGATTTAATCTCAGGGCATTTAAGTAAATCATATTTAATTATATTAAAAAAATTATAATTTTAAAAAGATAAATTTTATATATATATATATATATATATATATATATATATATATATATATATATATATATATATATATATATCCAAGCCTGGCCCGAATTTATCTGGGTTGCAATATGCTTAGTCCGGTCCGCATACCGAGCCGGATTTACTTAATAAAAAGTACCATTTTTTCCACGCCGGGTGCATGCCAAAATCCTGACTGGCTCGATCCATTGAGAGCCCTAACAGTGGCATAGCCACATAGAAGGGTGTGAGAGGCTCAAGCCCCCTATTTAAGTCTAGAGTATTTATGAAGTATGTATCTTATACAACCTTAGTCTATATATAAGCCTATAAATCGATGATGTAGAATTTTCCGAATCGATGGTAAATTAACTACTAATATTATGTTTATCATTTGTAGCCTCCCCTCCTAACAAAAATTTCTGGCTACATCCTTGTTAGGAAAAGTTTGTTTGCACCTAAAAGTTAGGATGAACGTACCTTTTTAATCAGTGACAACATGTTTGGGATCTCGAATACCAATAGTAAAGCAAAATTTATTCTTATTTATTAATGTGCAAGTAACAAAAGTTGGTGTGCCACGAGAAATAGTGTGGCAAGGAAAAACCGGTTCCCTCCTAAAAGAGACGTATTTTTTGGTATGCTCATAAGATGATGCGGCATCTATCTCACCATAAACTAAGACCACATCTAAAATAGGCACGTGCAATTGTAGCATCATTTCTTTGTTCTTTCTTTTGAAGTGATACTGTGCTAGTAGGAACCAAACATGGGCCGAGCCAATTTGGGAGGGCTAGGCCGAAAATCATTTAATCAGACGTGTGCGCATGCATTTGCATATACGTATAGCACACGTAGGGGTCGGCGCAATCAAAGGTCAGTGTTCTACTTTATGCAACTTGGATATGTTTGGGTGCAACTTGGAGATCGAGAGTTCTTTCTATCCATATATTTTTACTCTACCAACGGTTGTTATAAATAATTAAATAAAAAGAAATTACGTGTTTCTCTACCAACGGTTGTTATAAATGTTGAATATTTTTAATATTTTAAGTTTTTGTTCTTTGGACTATTGTGAATAATCTCATATTGGGTAAAACTCTTTTGGGGGTTTGAGTTATAATATGTAGTCTTGGCTCAAGGCTTCCAGGGGACACCGAATTTTATAGCTTCAACTGCCATGCAACCCATCAGTCACACACGCACGGACCAGATCGGGACGGACACGAGCACGTGTACGTGTACGTGCATTTATAAAATTAAAACTAATCGTGTTTTATCAATTGTATTTAGGGTTTAGGGAACGGGACGGGCACGAGCACGCACGCGTCGGGCCGGGCCGGGTCAGGTCGGGACGGGCACGAGCACGTGTACGTGTACGTGGCAATATAGTGCGGTGCGGTGTATTTATAAAATAAATTTTTGGACAAAAGAAAAACTAACTGTGTTTTATCATTTGTATTTAAATTTTAAAAATATTTGAAATTTAAAAAATCTATTGTTGTAACCGTTGTGTTTAAACGGATTTTTTGTAACCGAAGTGTCTGATCGATTACTATAAGCGTTCCGTCCAATCGATACGGTTGCATCTCTTGATTTCTATAAAAGGGGATCCGAGGTTTTTCTTTTATTCACTGTATTTTCAACTTTTATGTTTCCCGAATTTAATTTTTACTTCAGAGTTCTTTTCTTAAGCGGTATTTGGTGTTCTGGTTGCGTGATCAGATTCACCAAATCTGATCACAAGAATACGCTATCGGTTCATTGTATCCTGGAACCGATTTGTCGGTAACCTTTTGGTGGCCGCTTGATCATAGTGGCAGGGGCAAATCTCGGTTTAAAGACAACGAATTATGACGTGCCTTGAATCGGATCTGAGTATTTTCGTTCCAATATTTATCTTCTTTTGCAACCCGAACCTATTTATCTAACAATTTTTAAACCGAGATTTATGGCTCATATTTCGTCCTCCACTTCTACTCTATTGAATGATAAGATTCATCCAGCGCTGCCTAACAACATCCACAAGTTAGACAGTTTTGATGATTCGAATTTCAAACGGTGGCAACAAAAATTACATTTTCTGTTAACCACACTGAAAATTATATACATTATCACAACTCCGTGTCTGACTATTATCGAATCATCCACCATCACTGAAGGCCGTAAAAAGCAGAAATGGGACGATGACGACTACACTTACAAAGGTTACATTTTGAATGCACTGTCAGATTCTTTGTTCGACATCTACCGCACCTACGACACTTCGAAGGAACTCTGGGATGCACTCGAGAAAAAATATAAAACTGAAGATGCAAGGTATAATTCTTATATTATCAATCAGTTTTTCAATTTTACGATGGTTGATGATAAACCTATTCTTAGTCAAGTTCATAGTTTTCAAGTTATTATAAATTATATGGTTGCTAATGGTTCTCATTTCGATGAGAATTTTCTGGTTGGTGCGGTAATCGCCAAGTTGCCTCCATCATGGAAAGATTACCGAAAAATCCTTAAGCATAATAATGAGAAGATTTCTATGGAAGATCTTCTTCTTCATTTACGTATTAAGGAAGAATCTCGAGTTAGGGACAAAACAGAAGATCACATTGATATGACATCAAAGGCACACTTGGTTGAGTCTAAGTTTGTTAGTGAATCGTCCAAGAAGAAGAAGAGAGGATATTCTCATTCCAAGGAGAATAAGACCATGGTACCGAAGAATGGTGGTTGCTACCACTGTGGGAAACCCGGATATTTCAAACGGGATTGTCGTCTTTTCAAGAAGTTGAAGAATCAAGCGAATGCAGTGGAAGTGAAAAATAACTTTGTAGCCGTTCTTTCAGAAGTCAATTTGATTGGTAACATCAATGAATGGTGGATCGACACCGGTGGCACAAAACATGTATGTAATAATCGTGACATGTTTGGGACGTATGACAAAGTTGATGATGATCAAGATCTCTTCATGGGGAACTCATATACGGCAAAGATCATAAGACGTAGAAAAGTGAAATTAAATTTCACATCCGGAAAAGTCGTTACACTTACTGATGTGCTCCATGTACCCGATATCCGCAAGAATCTCGTTTTGGGTGGTTTACTGATCAAACATGGTTTCAAACTTGTATTTGAATCGGATAAGTTTATCTTATCCAAGAATGGCAGATTTGTTGGAAAAGGATATGCCATGGGAGGCATGTTCAAACTCAATGTAACTTATTTAATCAATAAAATCTCTCATTCTTCTTACTCGGTCTCTCTTTCTAATTTATGGCATGATAGATTATGACATGTTAATTGTAGGTCTATGAAATGCATGACTAACTTAGAGTTAATTCCAAAACATGTTCTTTTGATATTAGTGTTTGTAGTATATATGCTAAGACTAAAATTACTAAAAAAAATTTTCTTACTGTTATTAGAAATTCATATTTATTAGATTTAATACACAGTGACATTTGTGATTTAAATAATGTTCCTACTAGAGGAGGAAAACGATATTTTATTACTTTTATAGATGATTTTTTGAAATATGCTCATATATATTTATTAAATACTAAAAATGAGGCTTTTAAAAAATTTAAGGTTTATAAAGCACTAGTAGAAAATCAATTAAATAAAAAAATAGAAGTCATTAGACCTAATCGGAGTGGAGAATACATGTCAAATGAATTCTCTGATTTCTGTGAAATTCATGGAATTTGTCATGAGGTGACAGCTCCTTATACGCCACAAGAAAACGGAGTTGCTGAAAGAAAAAATAGAAACATTAGTAGAAATGACTAATACAATGTTAGTTAATGTTAATTCCGATAAAAATTTATGGGGTGAAGCCTTGTTAACTGCTACTCATATTTTGAATAGAATTCCACATAAGAAAAGTTTAACTACACCATATGAACTTTGGAAGAATCGAAAACCTAGTCTAACCTATTTTAAAGTGTGAGGGTGTAGGGCACTTGTTAGATTAGTGGATTCTAAAAGACCTAAGATAGGAATTAGATCTATTGAATGTGCATTTGTTGGCTATGCACAAAATAGTAAAGCTTATAGATTTCTAGTTATGAAATCTAATAATAACATTGATAAAAATACTATAATAGAATCTAGAGATGCTATATTCTATGAATCTAAGTTCACTATTCTAACTAATAAATTAAATATTGAAAGTAAAACTTTTGAAGATGGAGAATCTTTTAAATCTAAAGAAGTTATTGAATCTTCAAGTGATGAAGAGGTCATCATTGAACCTCGACGAAGTAAACGTCAACGATTTGAAACCAGTCTTTCAAAAGACTATTATATCTATTTGATTGAAGGAAATAGGACCAAAAATACTAAGAAACATTTGTGTCTAAATGTAGACGATGATCCTATCACTTTTAACGACGCAATGAAATCTAGAGATAGTGTTTTTTAGAAAGAAGCTATCAATGATAAAATAGATTTAATAATGGGAAACAAAATATGGAAATTAGTAGACTTATCAGAAGGATCTAAACCCATAGGATGTAGATGAATATTTAAAAGAAAACTTAGAACATATGAAACTATAGAAAAATTTAAGGCAAGATTGGTTACCAAAGGATATAGATAAAAGGAAGGTGTTGATTATTTTGACACCTCGCACCCGTTGCTAGAATTTCGACTATAAGACTTCTAATTGTCTTAGCTTCTATACATAAGTTACAAATTCATCAAATGGATGTTAAAATCGCTTTTTTAAATGGTGATTTAAAAGAAGAGGTCTATATGGAGCAACCAGAAGGATTTGTTCTATCTGGACAAGAAAAGAAAGTATGTAAACTTATTAAATCTCTATACGAACTAAAATAAGCACCAAAACAGTGGCATGAAAAGTTTGATAATACAATTACCAATTTTGGATTTAAAACTAATGAAGCCGATAAATATATGTACTATAAATTTTCTCATAATAATGGTGTTATTATATGTCTTTATGTAGATGATTTACTTATTTTTGGAACTAATTTAGAAGTTATTTTAGAAACTAAAAACTTCTTATGTTCATCTTTTAACATGAAAGACATGGGTCAGGCAGATGTAATTTTGGGAATCAAAATTATAAGAAATGAAAAGACGTTAACTTTAAGTCAATCTTATTATGTTGAAAAGATTTAATTATTTTGATTTGAAATCTGCCGATACACCTTTATATATTAATCTTAAATTGACTAAAAATGATGAACGATGTGTGCATCAGTTAGAATATGCAAAAGTTATTGGTAGCCTTATGTATGCAATGCATTGTACACAACCTAATATCACATTTTCAGTAAGTTAAGTAGATTTATAAGTAACCCTAGTTCTGTTCATTGGAATGATATTTCACATATTTTGAAATATTTAAAGGGTACTATTAATTATGGTTTACAATTTTCTGGATATCCTCAAGTTTTAGAAGAATATAGTGATGCAAGTTGGATTTCTGGTTCGAAAGAATCAAAGTCTACAAGTGGATGGATATTCACTTTTGGAGGTACTGCGATCTCATGGGAATCAAAGAAGCAGACTTGCATCACACATTCCACTATGGAATCGAAATTCATTGCCTTAGCGGCAAGTGAAAAAAAAAGCAGAATGATTAAGAAATTTACTAATAGAAATTCCAATTATGATTAAACCATTGTCACTTATCTCTATACATTGTGATAGTGAAGCAACACTATCAAAGGCATATAGTCAAACGTATAATGGAAAAAATAGACACATTGGTCTAAGACATAGCTATGTAAAATAATTACTTAGAGATGGAGTAATCTCAGTAATTGGGATCAGGTCTGCAGAAAATCTGGCGGATCCGTTTACTAAAAGCCTTAGCAGAGATAGGATTAATAAAACTTCAGTCGGGATGGGTTTAAAGCCATTAAACCTAAACAGTCACTTATGATGGGAACCCTACCTAATATTTGTTTAATCAATGTTTAGGTTCAAAGGAAAAAATAAGTTGTAAATCCGTAACAACTAAAGAATACTACATTAATGAGAAATAAAATCTCATATACATCCCAGGAAGGGTAGTATTTCACCTGTAATGGATAAGGGGAGGTAAAACATTGCTCTTAACAGTCCTATAACACTAAGAGATGTTACAGTTACAGGGACATCTCTTATAGGTCTACCTATATAAGTGTGAAGGTGGAGTCGCTTTCAATGAGACATGGCTTTATCTCATAAACACTTACAAAAATCAGGGTACTAGCATAGGGCCTAAATGTGCTAACTTTCCTTATTGAACATCAAATATATGAAATACGTGTGTGACATAATTTCGATTTATCGTATAAGATCGTTAGTTAAAGACTTAGTTTCACTAATGACCTTGACAAATCTTAAATTATTTTTACTAAAATGAAAATTCAAGTCTGTAAGACATTTTCATTTATGCACATATTTTTAGCTTTACTCTGTTTTTTCAATCTTTAAAAATAGTGGAAGATTTTTTTATATTTTAAAAGTATCATAACTTTTTATTTAAAATCTTTAAAATAGTGGAGGATTGTTGAATATTTTAAGTTTTTTTTCTTTGTACTATTGTGAATAGTCTCATACCAGGTAAAACTCTTTTAGGGGTTTGGGTTATAGTATGTAGTATTGGCTCAAAGCTTGTAGCCTTCCCCCAGGGGGCACCGAATTTTATAGCTTCCACCACCATGCAACCCATCAATCACACACACGCGCGAGCCGAGCCGGGCCGGGTTGGGATGAGCACGTGTACGTGGCGATGCGATGCGGTGCATTTATAAAATAATTTTTTGGAGAAAAGAAAAACTAATTGTGTTTTATCATTTGTATTTAAAATTAAAAAAGTTTGAAATTTAAAAAATCTATTGTTGTAACCGTTGTGTCTAAACGGATCTTTTGTAACCGTTGTGTCTGATCGGTTACTATAACCATTCTGTCCAATCGGTACGGTTGCATCTCTTGATTTTTATAAAAGGGGACCCGAGGTCTTTCTTTGATTTACTGGATTTTCAACTTTTCTGTTTCCCGAATTCAAAGTTTGCTTCAGAGTTCTTTTTCTTAAGCAGTATTTAGTGTTCTGGTTGCGTGATCAAATTCACCAAATCTAATCACAAGAATACGCTACGATTCGTTGTATCCTGGAACCGATTTGCCGGTAATCTTTTGGTGGCCACTTGATCATAGTGGCAAGGGCAAATCTCGGTTTAAAGACAATGA
The DNA here is from genome assembly GCA_021018995.1 of Chloranthus sessilifolius. Taxonomy (NCBI): domain Eukaryota; kingdom Viridiplantae; phylum Streptophyta; class Magnoliopsida; order Chloranthales; family Chloranthaceae; genus Chloranthus; species Chloranthus sessilifolius. Next base: position 34,972,810 of record CM037590.1, read on the forward strand.
ATTACGACGTGCGTCAAACCAGATCTGCGTATTTTCGTTCCAATATTTATCTTCTTTTGCAACCCGAACCTATTTATCTAACAATAAATAATTAAATAAAAAGAAATTACTTGTTAAGTGGTCATATTACAAAGAGTTGACCAAGAATTTGTATTTGATGACAAGTAAAGATAACACGGAAGGCTACTTTTTAGAAGATGCATCGATCAAATCACTTATGAGCTTCAAGGGCCGTAAGTCCCCTTGACGACATGTTAAGTGAAAATATTTTAATTTTTCGAGGTTTAACTTCTCAAAATTTTCGAAGTTAATCATCTTTAAAATAAAGAAAGTTATTTATAGCAAGAAAAGCCACATATGCATAGGGTTTCTTCAAAGTTGTGATCTCTCTCTGCCATTTTAGAATTTCTTTAGAATTTCTTTGGTATCTATATTTCTATCTAAATTTTAGAATTTCTTTTCTATCCACATTTCTACTCTCTCAGAACAATCTCATGTGAAAAGAATAGTCTCCTCTTTCTTTCATTATTGCACAGAGAAAAAAAATTATAGTTTATATTTTTATTGATTTACAAACAAAGGATCTAAGATAGGAGATTTTGAAGCTAACACAAAACTTAGGTCAAATAAAAGATTCTAAACTTAATTTAATTTCTAAATTTTATTCAATAGATTTTTCTAATGTTATGATCAAAGTGAAATATGAGGTTTTTGGCAAGCTAGCATTTTGGAAGATCTGAGCAGATGCCCAATCTCAGTAGATTTGATAGATCTAAGTAGATGCCCAATCCCAATAGATACGAATAGATACCCAATCTCAATACCTTAAGCAAATGCCCAATCTCAGTAGTATCTGATAGATCTAAGTAGTTGCCCAATCTCAGTAGATCCGAATAGATACCCAATCTCAATACCTTAAGCAAATGCCAAATCTCAGTAGATATGATAGATTTGAAAGGAATCTTTCACTCGGTAAATATAATCGAGCAATTTTATGGTCAAAATACCTCGCCTCATCCGGTAGAGAGATCAAAGGAGAAGAAGAATATGCTCTTACATAAGTTGTCATCTTAGGCGGGTGTGTTTCAAACAACAGCTTACATGTTAATTGTGTAATACGTAGATAAGAATGGACAATCAAACAACACACTTAAAGTCAACTAATTTGACCAATTACATGAAAGTAGGTTATAATGGCTTACGTGTAAGATGCCATAAACGTGTCAGTAGCTTACCGGCAATCAAACATGCCCAATGTTTGATCATTTTGGATTCTACCCAAACACTCGCATCAGTTGAGATCGCCACACAATAAACAACCTCGTGGAAGGAAAGTAGCCAAAACTCACATGTAAATCCATATCCCACCAAATATAGTCTGACATCTTAATTTATTGCCGATTAAATTTTGGTTTCGGCTCGCTCGGACTACTGGAAATTTGATTGAAATCTTGACAGTGAACGAAAGTTTACCAATATTTTAACAAAAATTCAGGTTATCTCGGTTTCAGTCATGATCGAAACAGAGTGTAGAAATTAGCAACAAGAGGAGGCAATTCAGCATGTGATTTCCCCACACCCATGTCCAGCAAGGTCCAAAAGGTGCAATAGTAACTACTGTTGCCTTCTGTGACAAATATATAGACCAAACCTACATAGAAACACAGCTAATAATAAACCAAGAAATGTAGCAGTTATAGGATCCATTTGATGCTCCTACGCATACCAGTAGGCCCAGCTCGTCACAGTTGGGACACGCTACGTCCACGTTCTCATCACACGAGGCCAATGATAGACTGAAGCATGCGATCCATAGTAGATCTCCCTCCCTCAAATCTTGACTAGGGCAATGATCGGGTTTAACATTGAACCTGATATTGTGTTCAACCAGATCTGCAGCCATGAGATATAAGAGAACCTTGACTTCCACAATTTCTAATTTTATAGGATGATGATTTGCAGTCAAAAATAAAAGCGACAAAGGCATCTCTTGACCATGTTTAGTATTATATTGACCGTATGTGCGTCATAAATAAAAGATCTATTGTATGGTAGATCAAGGTGAAACTTAATCTCCGTCATCTGATAGATGACCGGAAGGAATCAATTATTTTCAAGGAATTTGGGAGGTTGGTGGTTTCAAAGAATATATGGGCGCAACTAGAGGTACCATTAACTCTAAGCTATGTTTGTGCGTGCGCCTAATACTCCCTCAATTATTGTTAGTAATTACTCAAAGTTGTTGTAAGTGTGCGTTTGGTGAACATTTATAGCACATCTATTGCACGTCTGGACCTAGGGTATTTTGAGGCTTTAGTTGGGCCCAGACCGTTAGGCACGAACCACCCGGCCTCATAAATCCTAAGCCCTCTACCCTAAGGGCTGATGTCACACCATTAAATGATCTGACACTATTAAAGTTAGACTTTTTATCAAGCCACCCTTAAAGTGCCTTTTATCATTACGCTATATGCCATATATTTGTGGTAATTTATCTAAAATTTTAAAGTGACAATCCATCCACGGAACATGTCTCGGCTCAAAAAAAACATGATTATTAGTAGATGTGAAATCTAATTGATGAATTTTAATATTAGCCATTAAAACTAAAAGCACCAATTTTGGACCGATTGCACTTTAGATTGAATGATTTAAATCTCCTTAAAACACCAATTTTGGATCGATTGCACTTTAGTCTAGAATCTATCACTTTAATAGTATGGATCATCGGCATCTTAAATCATTAATGGTATGAGACTATTTAAACAACGTTTTTGGTGTTTAAATGACAGGAGGAGCAACGATTAATATTTCAAATTTTGTTTTGATTTCGGTGGGGATTGAAATCAAAATTTTAGACTGAAATTTTCCCACAGTGCTGATATGATCGAAATTTTCAATTATCGTTTCTATTTCAGTGGGAATCAAAACCAAAATTTGTATCAAATTTTTGGACATTTCCGCCGAAATTTTGAACCATGGGGAGGAGAGTTGGTCCATTAACTATAGTTTTGAGAATTAAGGGAAGTTGTGAAGACAATGGGATGAAACGTTAATTGGTTAAGATAGGTCAATTTGTGAACAATGGTGTCCACATCCTAATATGCAAGGACACTAGGGGATGAAACGTTCATCGGTTAAGGTAGGTCAATTTGTGGACTATGGTGTCCACATCCCAATATGAAAGGACAGTAGACGATTTTTTAGATAATTTTTTAAGCAGTTTATATGGCACGATGTCATTGGCTGCACGCATAATGGAGCGAGCACCATACCCAATTACATCATCCTACATAAGTTATGTGTAAAAATTGTCTATAAAAATTATCCACCGTTTATAAATATATGAAATTGGGGTCCGGTCAAACTCTTTTTGATCGCCCACATCCAAAATAGGTGTGCGGCAACCATACCCCTCTCTGTCTCTTTTATACTTTAATATGAATCTCTCTCTCTCAATCACCCATCAATAGGTGTTCTCGCCCGTTCCCATTATCACATCGCCATGGCCAAGGCTTAACGTATTTTCCTACAACATCACATCTTCTAAGTAATATTTAATTAGCAAACGTCAGGCCACATTCAACCTAGTCTCCTCCAACCATGCTATTATGATCTTACAATGACTCACACCTACAATAGGCCCATAACATCACATCACATCACATCACATCACATCACATCATCAAATCTTTTAGATACTTTAAAATATATGTGCCACACTTAATATTTTAACTAGGATATACTTTAGGTCCTACAACCCTGCCTGTTCTTACATGCTGTTAACCAATTACATCACCTCTAACATATCCTATAAAACAAAGTCCCCTCCTCAAGCTTCACAAATCACAATCATTTTTAAGTTATTTATTTAGTATTTAAACTATTGTGACGACTTACACCCACTATTATAATATTGTCTAATTATGAACTTAGGTCCGCGCTTAGATTTTGTTTCTAATATAGGCTTAAATTTTCATCCAAAACGCGTCATAATATGTAGTGTCCGTAATCACATATAACTCAAGATTAAGACTTTTCTCTATCCAATGTGGGACTATTACAACCTCCCTCCTTGTAGAAGAGCCGTCATCAGCTTTGATACCATTTTGTGACGATTCAGATCCACATATCACAATATTATCCAATTTTGGGCTTAAGTCTTCACCCCGACTTTGTTTCTAGCATGGGCTTAAGTCCCTATCTAAAACGTGTCATGACATTAATGACCGCAATTACATATAGTCCCGAGTCAAGACTTTTCTCTATCTAATGTGGGGCTATTACAATTATATTGAATGGAATTTCTAGGTGAGAGAAAGAGAATGAGAGTTAGGATTTTAGCTGAGAGTTCAGAATTCTTTGGTATTCTTGAAGATGTGTAATCTAGAGTTGTTGTATAAAGAGTATCGAAATTGTGCTGATTATTTTCTTACAAGTGTTCCAAAGAGTTAATGCTAGTAAAGGAGAGGAGGCTTGAAGTCTAGAGCCTTTGGAGATTTGAGGGAGAAATCACCCTGTCAGTACCTTCATTTGCTACAGTAGAGAATGATGGATGTGAGTGTCCATTGATTGACATTGGATGTGAATGTCCATTAATTGAAATGTGCTATAATTCAATGATGGATGTAAATGTCTATTAATTGACATGTGCTAAAATTTAACCCAAGTCAAAAACTAAGTTAGACAAAAATGTCCCCAATGATCTCATATGGGACCTGATCAATCGGTTCCATACGAGACCAATCAATCGCACTCATATGAGACCAACTAGTCCACTATAAAACTAATGGTGTCAGTCTCATATGAGTTCGACCAAGTGATCGGTATTATAAGGGATTGATCGGTCTCATATGGGATGAATGATCTCATCTGAAAACGATCGGTCTCTTAAAAGACTGATCGGTTTCTTGTTTATTAAAAGACTGATCAATTTCTTGTGGGACGAATGGTATCATACAAAACTGATCAGTCTATTATGAGAATGAACGGTCTCGAACAAGACCGATACCATCGGTTTTATAGTGGACTAATCAGTCTCATATGAGTTGGATTGATCGGTTTACATTGCATTTTCGTCTAACTCATTTTTTCACTTAGGTTGAATTCCAACACGTGTAGATTAATAGTCCCTCACAACTTTATAAAAGACCAAAATGAAAAAAGTTGAGGGTTTGAGACCCTCTCAGGTAATAAACGATAGGTTGGACCCTATCAGGTAATTAGCGTAGACTTCCAACCCTCCCGAGGGTTTGATTCTTGTTGATTTTTGTCATACTCAGATTCCTGTACTTTTCTCAGATGTGTTCTTAAGTCACTCTGATTGCTGATTATTTTTATAAATACACATAATTCTACCGTTCTTAAGATCATCTCAGAAAAGATCATAATCGATTGAAATGTTGGTTGTGCTACGACTGTAGACATTATATTTAATCATCAGAGTATGATTTAAACTCGAATTTGGTCTAAATTTTATGGGCTATCAATCTATGCGATCAAGGTAGAACATATTGGACGATATGTTTTTAACAATACGACTTGTAAAAGGACAATACCAAAAACCTCATATACGTATAGCAAATAACTATTATAAGCTCATGAAAGTTCTCAGGCCAAGAACATTAATGCCAAAATAAAATACCTTCACATAAAAAAACCTATTGATAGGCATTATATATTCGAGTATTTCATTACAATAAAATTGGCACTTTTATCAGATGGTCACATCCCCAAAAGTGACCGAAATTCCTTGCACTCAAAAAGTTAGCCCTTGCATCGAATTTAAAAGACTTGCAATGCTAGATTACGTTTCAATGGTATGTTTCTTTGGGCTTAGATGCATTCCAATGGTGGATTACTTGAAGAGTTGACTTTTTTTTTCATTTAATAATTTTAAAAAGATGGTTGCAAATGATAATATCCCTATGGCAACTATACGTTGAGCAAACTTCGCTTAAAACGATTGAGGGGAGCAACAAAATCGGCCCAAATTATGGTACCATTATTTACAATCCAAAATCCTTCTTTAAAATAATGATTGCAAATAAGGGTATCCCCAACAATTATACCTTAGTCAAACTTACCGTGGGAAGAGGGGAAAGTCCTCGTGTATATCCCTAGGATAACTATACATCGCCCAACTCAGATTCTTAGTAATTCTGAGACATTTCGTCAAAAGTGGAAACATCGCTATCGTCAGGTAAGTAGGTTATCGGTTGTGGGGTCCACGGAAACTCTCGAACAATGGCAACGTTCTAAAAAGCTCCGAATTTGCCTCCTTTATGGGTTCCAACTCAAAATCGAACCTTTTCTTGGCTCCCGAACGAGCCCTTAGGGTTTGTCATATGGAACCTTACATTTTTTAAAAGAGACGGCTTAGTTTAGATATTTGATTCTAGTTATGTTAATGACATCTTTGGTCTAGAATACTTGCACATGCTTATAGTAGGTTTTAGTCCATATTTTAATGCTTGTACTTTGAGTCTCTTTTAAATTTCAGTGGACCAAGCTCTCTACTTAGCTTTCATAATTATTCTCTTAAAATGTCTAGTTATCGAGCATAGGAGATTCCATTTAATTATTTGAATCTCTCTTATATATCGTAAGCTCATAGAGCATTTGCCCTACGTAGAACTATGATTTGATAGATTATTATGACTTTGAATGTCCTGTAGGTGTTATAATTTTGATTTGATAACTAGTTTCACTATTCTTCTCGGAGCATCTAGATATAACCCGTTATAGGGTTTTTGTAGATCTCACAGTACTGATTTATGTGTTATGTTTATGCACGCCCATGAAGAAGAATTTTCCAAGGACATATAATACATTGAGTCGAGGCTTTATTAAATGAGATGCATATTTACGAAAATCACGCTTTATAAGGCAGGTTTCGGGTTCGTACTTTAGTAAAGCATAATTAATGATTCCATATAGTTAAGGGAGTAATAACTTGCACACGCTTTTTAAGTGATTGCACCGAGGTTAAAGGAAGACTTTATATTTTAGGGACATGTGACAAGTGAAAATGCAATCTAGGCCATCTGATTTAAAGTTCGTGATCTATGAATCTTTAGTGGATAAGATTGGAGCAAAACACGATATTTATCATATGATCTATTATTGTCAATCGTTGAATCAAATAATAGCCTTTGACTATATTTAATCATATTATGAGGATTATATTTCGTGCCAATTTTATCCACTAAAGATCTATAGATCATGAACTTTAAATCAGATGGCGCAAATTACATTTTCACATGTCACAAGTCTCTAAAAGATAAAGTCTTTTTTTTGCTTCGGTGCAATCACCTAAAACGCGAGTGCAAGTAATGACTCCCTATAGTTAAACAAGTTTTGATTTAAGAAAGAGAAGTTGATATCAGGAGGAAGTACTCTCAAAGAGATATATAACAAGTTTCATTCTATCGAAGAGATACACATTTATGAAAGGTGCTCTAGATCGAACAGGTCAACTATTGACTTTTATAAACGCACAAAAAATATGTCGGTATATAATACTCATCGATGGGTTTCCAACGATATATGATTCGTCCCGATTAAAGAAGGTTTCATAGGTTTGTGAGGCCTTAAAAGCTCATGGATCAAATAGTTGACACAAAATGGCATCATAATCAATGATTTTAATTCATTCTGTAGAGCAGGTCGATTGAGACCCCTATTCCAAACCTATTTTGGCAATCTGAATCCTTTTATAGTGTGATGTAATCATAAAATGTATCATAACATGTTCTTGATTAAGAAACCCTTCAATTCTTTTGGCAATCTAATTCATAGCTATCGTAAGCCCAAAGATCAAACTCATTGGATGATTTAAATTTTAAACACTCTAACGTAAGCACTCTAATATAAAAGATTTAAACCCTCTAACATAAGTACTCTAATATAGAGATTGTGCTTATTTTCTGGACCGTTGATATTTAGGTCTACAAATCGATCAGATGGTTCCAAAGCTCGTAATAAGGCTTGAATCTTTGACTTAGATATGAAACCAATGAGGAGCTACTAGTTGGACACTTGGACTCCTTAAATGGACCAAACGACTGTTTCAAATGGTCTATGTGCTTGCTTTCGGCATAGTAACAAAAACAGAGGGTTTATATAAGAAAAAATAAATTTAAAACAAAATTATTTTACCAAACATATATAAAAATATTTAATACTTACAAATGCATAAAACAACATTTTTAGTTAAAACCGTTTTATACATTTTTTTCTTATAAGATATAATTTAAATGAATAAAATAAACTAAATATATATGTTTAAATTTTATATATATATATATATATATATATATATATATATATATATATATATATATATATATATATATTCCCTGTTTTTCATTCTTTTCCGTGTTTTGCCATTCTGTGTTAAATGGGTGCCTTGAAATTCAACTTATGAATCGGGTTCACTTGCGTTGACCCGTGACTACGTTCAATGAGACGATGAGGATTGTGTTTAGTCCCTGTCTTTCGCAGAAGGATCTTGAGTTCATGGGCATATCAGTAAATGATCAATCTTCTTTTAATTTCAAGGGAGACATGTCCTAAAAAAGTGACCTTAAACTCAGATTTGAGCGTGATGAGTTTTGGGCGATTTTAATGTCACTTTTTTAAGATGTATGTCACGCAAAATAAAAAATAGATTGTTTGATAGTGCGCCTATGCTCTCGAGATCTCAATATCCTTCCTATGAAAGGTTGAGACGAAAACTATTTCTATCCTCTGATTCAAAGTTGTCCAAGCCAAATGTCTCTCCTTTCTCTCTCTAGTTCTTTTCTTTTTATTTTTAGCTGTTTTTCCCAATATTTTGCTCGCCGTTTTATCCCGTCTTGGTGACTGCGGCGGTCAGCAAAGTCGGTCAACTTAGTTGACCTCAAATAGCTGGGACAAGCTGCCATCAGTTGGACGGCGGAACCCTTTTCATGAAAATAAGCATCAGTTGGGCGGTCCAAAGATGCTTCACAATTGGACGGCTGAGATCCTTTTTTTCATAAAAATAAATATCGGTTGGACGGTCCAAAGATGCTTCACGGTAGAAGCCGCGTATTTTGGCGTGCATCTTAAGCAGGAGGCAGGAGACTAAAGAACGAGAATTTGGTGTTAGATGTATTTTGGTCAAGTCAACTGAGTTCATCAGGCCGTGTCTCCCGTACCCATAGAATTTGTGGATATAAGTATCGCATATATATTAGTCCGTGTCTCCCATGCCCATAGAATTTGTGGATACATACAAGTGATATCAGTCGTCTCTTCAAAAGCCTTAACCATGGCCCTAGAATTTGTGACCAGAAGCATCGGATGTAACTTACGGATCCTTACTACTATATAAAATATAAATAAATAAAAACATATAAAAAGTAAAAATAGTTTCTCTCAAATTTTATTTTCATATATATTAAGACCAAATTCGCTCTCATTAACTTAAAAACTAAAACTCTTGAACACCTATATTTTCTCCTCTCGAAAATTGTCTCTTTATCCCAATAAAGATGATTAGATTCCTACTTAAAGTCTAATTAGAGTATATAATTAATCTATATATAATTCTTTTATATATATAAAAAAGGTATAAAAACTCAACAGATATCGGCTGAATAGAAAGTGTTAATCTTACTTTTTCAGATATATTTTAGTCAAGAAATATGATCGCCCCGAAACCAAAACGCTAGCATCTCGACAACGAAGCGTCAGCACCCCGAAAACGAGACGCTGACACTCTGATAGCGAAACGTTGGCACATGACATCAGGGTGCCAATGCCGAGGTGTCGGTGCCTCGTTTCAGGGGTGCCGATGCCTCTATATCGAGGTGTTTGTGCTTCGATTAATATATATATATATATATATATATATATATATATATATATATATATATATATATATAACAAAATATTGATGCGTTGATGTTTCGATAAAAAAAATTAAAATAACATAAATTTTAGCAAGGCGCCAACACACCGGCGCTTCGCTATCAGGGTATCGGCGCTTTACTATCGAGATGCTAACACTTCGCTTCCGAACAATCAAATTTTTTTAATTAAAATATACTTAAAAAAATAAGTCTAACACTTTCTTGAAAAATTTGAGAAAAGAAAGAGATTTTAAAAAAGTCGAGAATGACGACTAGAAGGGTATTTAACTTTTAAAATATTTTAAAAGTGTAACCCTAGTTAGTAAAGTGGACTCATGTCACCCATCACTTTCATAAAAAGGGTGTTACGTGTTGCACTTATATCAATTGGCGTAACACATAATTCCCTTAAAATATTTTAAAAGTTAAATACTGTTTCAACCGTCATTCTTAACATTTTAAAAATATCTTTATTTTTTCTTTCTTCTCTCTCTTTTCAAGAAAGTGTCAGACTTACTTTTTCAGAAATATTTTATTCAAAAGATGTGGTCGCTCGAAGCACCAACATCTCGAAAATGAGGCGTCGATACCCTAATAATAAGGCGTTGGCACCCCTCGGAAGTGAAATGCTTGCACCTCGGCTGCAAGGTACCAGTGTCGGAGTGCCGACTCCTCGTTTTAAGAGAGTTGATGCCTATATATCAAAATGAATACTTATATATATATATATATATATATATATATATATATATATATATATATATATATATATATATATATATATATATAATCGAAGCGCTAACGCCTCTATATAGAGGCACCAGCGCCGATGCCTCGACGCTTCACTAATTTTTTTTTATCGAAATATCGACACCTTAATGTACGGGTATCAGCACCCCTAAAGCGAGACGCCGACCGTCTATTTTTAATTTTATTTTAGCGAAGTGTCGACACCTTAGAGCTAGGGTGCTAACGCCTGGCTCTCGAATTATTGGTGATTTACTGCCGAATTGTTAGTGCTTTGCTTTTGAGCGCTCACATTTTTTAAATAAAATATAATTAAAAAAATAAGTTGGACACTTTATTAGAAAAATCGAGAAGAAAGAAAAAAGAGTAACGAATGACCGGTGAAAAGGAATCTAACTCTTAACTTATTTTAAAAGTTTAACCCTGTTTAGTAAAGTGTGCCACGTCACTCATCACTTTACAAAAAAAGGCGCTCCATATCGCGCCTGCGTAAAGATATCTCTATGCATTTCCCTTTTCATATATATATATATATATATATATATATATATATATATATCTTACAGGTTATATTACTCGTCTTTTTAAAACACAGTTCTATCTCCCTCACAAATTCCAACTTTGTTTCTCTTTGTGCTTTCTTGTTGTTTCCATTTTTATTTTTCCGTGCTTTAATTTTCGCAACGACGACGAGGTAAATAAAAAATCAAGAGCTGGTAAATAAATATTTCAGTTCTTGAGTAACATGCAGAGGCTAAGGAGCCATGGGAGCTCGATTTTTGGTTCAATTGCAATGCCTAGTTTGAAAAGAAAAGCTTCAAATTCATGGTCTGCAGTTCAAGATACTTATCTGTCAACCAAGGTTGTTACTTTTTTCATCTTCATGGGATATATTTAGAGATTTAATTTATGGGTTTTTATTTATATGTTTATTGTGTTTGATTCAAAATCCACTTTTTAAATATTTTGGTTGGTTCTCTTTGGTGATTACTTCGATGGGTTTTTGTTATTTTGTTTGTTGAGTTCTAATTTTTTATTGATTTATTTATTCTTTTGGAATTTTTGATGGTTAAATTGGTGGGCTTTTGATAGTTTATGTATTTTGTTTAAAGGATATTTTTGAGAGACATAGGGTGGTCTTTACAATCTCAACTTCTATAGCATCTGTTGCAACTGCATGGGCTGGTGAGTTATATTCAGATTTGTTTTCAATATAGATTTGTAGTTGGCGTTTGATTTTTTGTTGTTCTGGTTTTACAAACGTTTGCATCAACTGAAACAGCCTGCTATATTGCCCTATTTAGTGATAGATGAAACCTATGTGGCGTTTTTTTTTTTAGTGGGCAGGTGTAGTTACATTTGTATATGTTAATTGATTGAGTGGGTCGGATGTCCAATTATCGTATAACTTGATGATTTATTACATAACCCATGAGAGGATGTTATGATATTTATGTGAACATTCTATTGGTCAGTTTACGTCAGGGTTAACGAATTCACTCAAACAGCCATGGACTACAACCCGATTTAATGTTTGGTCCCGTTTGGTCAAACCAGTTCGACCCGGTTCATCAGCACTTGTTGTATTAAATTTGTTTCGAAATAATTTATGGTGTTCAGAAGGCATGAATATGTGATCTAAGAAAGTTAAACGGAAGTCCCTATAACACTTATGTGAATAAGGGATAATATATATAGTTTTATTATAAAATTCATAGAGTGAACCAATGAACATGGTAACATTGATTTAAACTGACTTGGATCAAGGACTCTATCCATCTCGGTGTTGGCTTGTTACTCTTTTACTAACCTGGGTGGGTAGCAAACCACATTGAGATGCTTCCTTCGGAGTTTATTCAGAATGATGTTGGTTAAGGGCGGAAGTCCCATCTTTCTGATTGGAATGTTCTTTGATGCCTAAAGAAATGGGCTGGCAGAGCTTAGGAAGCTAAAGATGATGAATCTAGCTTCATTAGGCAAGTGGTTATAGAGGATAAGGAAAACTGGGAATGAGCCATGCCATTGTTTAAAAGCTATGTATGGTAGAAGAGGGATACGCCTTGCAGCTTAATTGGAAGGTGCATGATGAAGCAACCATGAGGTATCAGGTTCAATCCCAACATACTTGATTGAGAAAAATAGGGAAAAACTTGGTCCTGTCATTGAGGCAAGCATGACAATGTAGAGTGGGGAAAGGTGATGGAGTGAGGTTTTGAGGGGATTGATGGTTTGATGAAGCTCTTTTTCTCTATCCAATATGATGATCTGTATAAGTTGCTAGCAGCCAAAGGCCGTGTGAGACTTTTTTGAAAGGAGTGTGAATCCTTTATTTTTGGTGCACTACTTTACAACATGCTCTTATAAGTGGAATTCTACATGGAGCTGTTGGATTGTCTTGAATCAGTGTATTGCTGTGACCTTGGCATGTCTAGATCGAAGGTTTTGAATGTGAGAGAAAACTGACAAGTGGTTAGTGAAATTCCGTCGATCTACGGAATTTATCGGGTATTCAATTAATTCCAATTAATCTAGAGATTACACAATATTACGCCAACAATCACCACAACACAAAATATATGTGGAAACCCAATCACTGGGAAAAACCACGGGACTTAAGTTCACTAACCAAATCCACTATGAAAATGAAAGATTACAATGAGTTTCGAATGATATACCAACAATGCACATGCCCTATCAAACCCCAATGCAAATCCACATCCCTTCGCGGGTCACCTCCATAGCTTCTGAGTCAGACGCTTTTCTTTTCCGTTGATGACCACACAACAAACCACCTTGAATCCTACAAGGTTATCAATCACACACCCTAATCTCTAGGGATGACCAACACTCAAAACACTTGAGCAAAACAAGTTAAATGAGGGTGAAGAAGGATAGAACTCTTTGAGTAAAATTCTATTTGCACACACTCCAATAGTTTCAAAGAGTGAAGAAGATGATGATTTAGGGTTTTGGCTCAAGAAGGAAGAAGCACTTTTTGCTTGCTTACTTCAACCCTAGTTTTTCAAAATAAGCTTTTATATTAAAACGTCCAAAACCCTAAAACCTGATAAAAAGATAAAACCAACCTTTTTCCCAAAGACAGCCTAAGTTGTCGAAATGATGTCTCGACACTCACGGTGCGTTGTGATACATATGATGGCGCGTCGTGGCTGTAGGGACAGCGCACAGCACAGGCAAATGACTAACTCGGTTTTAGATGGTTTTCAACACATTTTTAAGGACATGTCAGAGATAGTGTGACAGATAACCTTGATCCAACAAGGTAGACCACCTCCATCTTGGCACACACATATCCTAAGAGAGATCTACACGATTTTCGGAGTAAATTGTGACAAATAGGGCCTAACAGTTAGTTTGCTAGATTCCTCCATGTTTTCCTTATAAGAATACTCTCGTCTACTATTTTGTGGACCAGTCCTCCTTGTCCGTGTGAGAATAGTTGGTGTGCCATTGGTAGTGATTCTGTGTGTCAGAAGTACTTTTAAGTAGTCATTTCCTTTTTATTTCCTATTGTACCGACATCCATGGGATAGTATGTTAAGTATATAAGCTAATAATATAAGTGTGTGAGTCTTACAACTCTCAACCTTAATTTCTCCATTTTTCTCTTCTTCCTCCTAACCCTTACCCTCACCCTAACATATTAGTAAAGGAATCGACTTGGTATCAGAGAAGGACCCTCCTAATCGAAAACTGATACTGACATCAGCCTTCAAAATGCTGATATCATCACCATCATTTTTTGACATTTGATTCAAATGTTTTTCAGATCTTGGTTCAAAACTTTAAGGTGCACATCTTTAACTCTACACACATTTTGATTTGAGACCATTCAAACTCTATTTGAAGAGATTAATGTAGATTAGGTTTCACAGATTTTTTAATCCCTGTTCTCTGTGAGGACATAAAGCTTGTTGAAATAGTTAGGGTTTGGATCAATTTTTGAGAGGAATCTTTTGCCCCTAGTCTCACATCGATTGGAGATCTGTAGAGAAAGTTACAATGTTTTTTCACTTCATGTGGTTTTCACCAGCTCACGAAAATTTGAGCACCCCTCGCTCTGTGTGCTTGATCTGGTTTCATAGTGGACAGGGGTTGGAACTGTTTTTTGTTTCTCTTTCATTTGAATGATTGCTTGTGATCATTGGATTGGGGAATACAAGTTTGCCTTCCCATGAACTTGTATGGTGATAATGTGGAAGCTATCCACACAGTTTATCATGAAGGACTAAACACATTGAAGTTGATTGTCACTTTATACGAGAAAAAGTTGAATAACAGAATTTCTGTATTGCTTCTGAAGACCAACTAGCTGACATACTCATCAAAGTAGTTGGAAGGATCGGGCTGAAAGACATTTCTGCCAAGTTGGGCATGATTGGCATCTATGCATCAACTTGAGGGGGAGTGTTAGAATCCTAGTTCTAAAACTCGATGAGTCACATCGAGTAACTCGGACGAGTTACGTGACTCACTGGGATTTTGAGTTGAATCCGAGTGGAGTCGAGATTTCACTAGGATGATGCAACCAAGGTTCATAAACTACCCTTATATGTAAACTACTTTCATGGGATAAGGTTTTAGAAATCCTATCTTTTTAAAAAGTAAATAAACCATTCATTTACCAACATATCGTTCCATCTTTCTCCTTGTAAACATATATTTTTTATTTTTATAAAAAATATTTAAAATATTTACTAAATTATTGAGTCGGAGCGAGTCGAGTTTATTGGAGTCTTCGAGTTAACTCGACCTAGCTGACTTTTGAGTCGAGTCGAGTTTTCGGGTGTGCCATAAGTACTTTTAAGTAGTCATTTCTTTTTATATTTCCTACTGTAACGATATCCGTGGATACTATATAAAGCATATAAGCCAATAATATGAGGGTGTGAGTCTTACAACACTCAGTCCTAATTTCTTCTTTCTTCTCTTTTTCTTCCACCTAACTCTAACCCTAACATATTAGTGTAAGAATCAACTGTCACAGCCTAGGGTGGTGGCCTTTGAGGGAGAAACCTCTCTCATCAATATGCCTACTTGAACCATCTTGAAGACTTCAATTCACTTGTCCAAATGGGTGCATAAGAGGTATGTCACTGTCAAACTTGGAAGATGTGGATCACTGCCAATTCATTATAAGGTATTAAAAAGTACAGGGGACCATTTCCAAAAATGCTCTTGAGGGATTTGACTGATGGGCCTTTTCTACTAAGGGTTGAATTCTTCAATATGCAACTTGAGGTACGGTGCATAACGTAGAAACTCTTCTATGAGAAATGGCCAAACAATTGTCGAGATGGATCCCCAAAAAAAAAAAAAAAAATCTTCAGTATGCATTTGCTATATCTGACATTTGGAGCTTGAGTGAAAATAACACTATAGTTTTTGAGCTAATATTCAACGATTGATAAATTGTTTCTTGAATTATCTTGTAGCATGGGTATGCGCCATGTGGAAATTCTCCTTGCATTTGACATTGTATTATACTGTTGGAGGGAGGCCGCCTAGACTAGAGCAAGGAGAAGGGGGTCTAGCTTTGTGTCTTTGTAGGAATCTCTAGATCCTAGAGCACCCAAGCTAAATTCTGATGGTAGCTTGATGGGAAATCCAAGGGCCAGGGGTGTTGGAGGTTTCTTGATCACTCTGGTTCTTGTGATTCCAATGAGGCTGATACGTGGGGCCCTTCTTTGGTGCTATTCATTTGAGGTGCCATGGAGCATGATTTTTCCAATAAGGGCAGTCATACTCCAAGGACATTGATTAAAGAAAATTATGATTATTGAAGGGGCTATAATCCCTCCTTTTGTCATGTCCTTAGGGAAGCCAATGAGATTGCTTACTTGTTTTCAATAGACGGGACAAAGAGGTATATTTTGATTAGGGAATCTTTGCCTCATATGTAACTGGCGGCAGGCAGTGCTGTCATTAGATGGACCTATCTTCTTTGCAGTTAGCTCCTTGCTAGGTGTCTTATTTTGGTTTTGTTTTAAGATTTTGAATAAATTCTTTTCATATCCATAAAAGGTAATTTTTTCACGAAAAGTGGCATTTTGTGATTGGCTTTCACTAGTAAGTCCAGTATCGGCTTTTATCTCAATCTGTGATGCCTATATACAGTTTGGAAACTATACGAATACACAATTCACACTTAATGATCAACTTTTAATTCAGGATGAAGGTACAATACAGGTCTGTCATCCATTAATTGTGGACAGTTCCAGTGAAATTTGACTCCCAAGGTTCTTAAAGAGTGGAAAGTTTGTGGGAGACACTAGCAGTTTAAATTCAGAAGAAACAAAACCTGCTGTTCCATTGCAACATGACCAGGATTGGAGACGCTAATTGCCAGCTGAAGAATATACCCCATTGAGTTCAGTGAATACTTGCTGGTTTCTTTGATAGGGATTGGAGAGAGAATTTCTCATGTACAAACTTTCTGTTAAATGCTTAGTCCTGATGGGCTTTCTCCCATTTTTTGCATTTTAATCGATAATAAATGCAGAGGTTGTCCGCCCAAAGAGATAGGTCGCGGGTTTGAGTCCGGGAAGCAGACATTCCAAAATGGGGGTAAGGCTGGTTACTGTCTACCTCTCACCCAGGCCGCTGAAAGCGGGATCCTTGTGCACTGGGTTCATCCTCTTTTTTTTTTAATCTATAAGAAATGTAATTAGATATGTTGGCTTGATGAAGATCTGCTTGTATCACCAAGCTTGGCTGTGAGGGATGTTTTTAGTGACCTTTACTTCCCTAGAGAGGCTGTGATACTTAATTTTAGGCTTGAAAATTTTGTATTGTATAAGAAGCTGTCGTGTGTTAGGGTTTCAGTCTCTGTTTGATAGCGACAACCATAATCAATTCTACTTTTACAGACCTACGAAAAATGAGAGGTTCCTCCAGAGAATCATCTTAGATGGCATTCTATACTTCTCCATCTTTCTATCTGTTAATGCCCATTGACAGCCTTTCTAACACTGAAATGACAGTACAGGTTATTCTTTACGATACCTTCATCAAGCAAAAGTTGAGGAGAGGCTCGAGTCAATTGAGCGAGCTGTGAGTATATTTCCCTTTGATTTATTTTTTAGATCAAATTATCAGCACTTATGTTTGTGATTTTTTCTTGGCATGTGATTTTGTTTTGTTGACATGTTTATCATTTACTGTATGCACCTACATTTGAAACCCCTTTCAAACCCATTTACTGCTTTGGATCAGACGATGGAGATTGCATTTCACCACAATCTTCAACACAAGGGATCTTGAGGCCATAATCTTACCTCAGGCGGTTATTTTTTATTCCACAAGGCACAGATCCCAAAACAATGGCCCTAAAATTACGGTTGAGTGCGATGTGTGCCATGTGATTTCAGGGACATTTTTTTTGGGATCTGTGCCACGTGTAATAAAAAGTTGACTGTCTGACGGTACGCTCATGGTCTCAAGATCCTTTGTGTGGAGGATTGGGGTGATAAATGATCTCCATCATCTGATTCCAAGCAGTCAATGGGTTGCACTGTCAGTAAACCTGTTGGTGCGAACAGAGGTACTCATTAGTTTTTTTCCCCGGAATAATGATATTTAGCACCTTAATTTCTGGTCGTGCTGTTTTATTAATTTATTTATTTCAATTCCAAGTACATCTTTTGGTACTCTTAGTTCAGAAGTACCTTTTAAATTCAAATCACATTTCAATGCCATGAAAAGTTGAAAACATGGCAAAGCATCCTAGTTAATTTTCCTTTCTTTTGTAATTCAGCTAAACGAAAAATAAAAAAGTTGAGAAAATTAGGAGAAGTTGTGGAGAGCTTAAGAAAATCTAGAGGACGCATCCGCTTTTGCAACATGAAAATCTCGCACAGATTATGGGGTACTGCTATATGAGATTGACATGTCAAATACATATTTGGTTCCCAAAGTTACTTGTAGAGAATATCAAGTTGCATATGGACTAAACACAATCTGTTTTCGAGTACATATACAAAACTTCTTTAGAAATCTCATTCGATCTTCAACTTGCAAAACTTCAAGTTGCATATGGACTAAACACAATCTGTTTTCGAGTACATATACAAAACTTCTGTAGAAATCTCATTCGATCTTCAACTTGCAAAACTTCAGGTACATATACAAAACTTCTTTAGAAATCTCATTCGATTTTCCACTTGCAATATATGTTTCTATGATTGTATGATCGCGTTGTCATTTTGTTTTTCTCATCTATTTTATCATCTAATGAGCCGATACAAGTTTGTACAAGACTATACTTATTGCCTTTTCAACTAGCCAAGTTGACACCCGATACTGAGGTTTCGATCCCTGATATTGAAGCATATTCACAGTCATACAATTAGTCTGCAATCCATTCATTGTACAAATGATATATGATGTCTGAAAAATATGTAAGATAATCAGCAGCAAGGTTGTCAATCCTATATCGTATCGTGTATTGTAATCAAAAGTTTTTGTATCGTGTATCATAATGAGTATTGTAAAATACTCTTAGATTTAAATCAAATAAATTGAACTAAGCATTTCATTGGATTGATTTATAAAGTGGAGATAAAAACCTAGTCACACAAAATCATAAGCTTTTCAATTTTCCATTATATAAAAAGAAACCCTATAGCTGCACGAGTATAAGTGTGGTGTGAGGATGTATTGTATACTTGTATTTTATGTTTATATGATGTGTCTTTCAAGTCCCAGCTTCTACTTTAAATAAAAATTATACTTGTTTCTTGACATTACTAGTTTGTAATCACAAAATTTAAAAAAATGTAAAAAAAATAATCCCAAGTTTTATTCTTCATCTATGTCCCCAATATCAATACCATCATCTTCATTAGTAGATAAATTATAATTTTTTCTTCTTTCTCTTCCTTCTTGTAGACATCTTCATCTTCTTTCTTTATTCTTGTCGTTCTTTTTTATTTATTTATAATTTTGTTGAGATTAGAGTTGGGATAAAAAAGTGATGATTTTTATAGATAAAAAATTAGTTATAGTCGAAATCACATCTATCGTTCGTATCATGTATCGCAACGTATCGTGTCATGTATCATAAGATACGGTTCAAAAAAGATACACATCATAGATATGTATTGTTTTCTATAATGTCGTGTATCGTATTGCATATCGTATTGTGTATCGTAAGAGATTGACAACCATGATCAACAATTCATTCACCATTGATAGCTCATCCCTAAAGGGGAAGTTTCTAAAGCCTATTTCTATCCTATTGGCCTTAAAGACTCCACCAAAGCGGATGTAGAGTACCCCTTAATAAGTTACAGATTCATGATATGCACCACCATGGCCCAATTGGCGTGGAGGGGGATTTGGCTAGCACTATCAATTGGATGGAAAATAAAGAAGGGAGCCCCTGGCACATATTCCATGTTATCTATGAGATCTATTGATATAATGGAGAGGTTCTATGTAACTTTCAAACTTGTTATCAGGAGAGCAAACATGGAATAGACAAACTTGCTAAAGATGGTGTGAGAAGAAGCGATCTTTGGGTTGGAGACGAGATGCCTTGATTTGATTTTTGTATTTTCATGATTATATTATATTTTCTCTTTTTTAATGAAGTGGTTATTCATTGAAGAAGAAGAATGCATCTTATAATAGAAATGCTTGCAGTAGAATGAAAACTAAATTCAGATATTTGTTATACATGAAGCGTGTCATCAAACTTGTACTAATTTGAATGCTGGCTAGTTCTTGGAAAGAGTGCTTGAAAAAGCTGCACAAGCTATGGCTCTCTATTTATTATCAGAGTTGGACTAATTATCAGCATTGATCTTGACCCCATGTCTCCGAGTTGATTAAAAAAACATTGATCTTGATCCCATGTCTTCAAGTTGATAGAAAACTTCCAGTCTTCCATTGAGTTTTAAATTTTTTTTGTTTTAGAGGAGTTTGACTTTAAAATTGGCTTCAGCCTTGTCCGAGGCGCGTCAATTCATTGAATTTTTCATGGACTTGTTCGACTTCTTACCTTAAAAGTGTAGAAGATAACACGAGTGCATTTCCACCAATATATTGATTACACCGTAGCATAAATACCATGATAATGAGTTTTTGCTTATATTTCACAAGTTCCTTAAGGATTTAAGTTTCTTGCCTAATGGATGATGTGTTTTAACGTTTCCTTGGTTAATCAGTACTACATCCCCCATTCTGTAAGACTTGTTTTCTTCTCATGTCTCATTTTGTAAGCTATGTTTATTTTCTGTAAAAAGCTAAATAAATTGCCATCCCTTGTATCTTCACTATTTTCCAAAGTCTCCTACTTGTGCTCGTATTGCATTTGTTTCTTTCTTCGTAAGATATTGAATGTTAATATACTCTTAGTCATTATGTATCTAACCATTTAAGCATGCGGCCAATTTGTATGCTTTTTAATAAAAACTTATCTCCAAGTGTATTTTTGGATCGAATCATGTTCCCCTTTCCTGTCTCTTTCATCCAAATCGATTATTATAATATTTGTTGAATTTTTTACTGTTGTCATGATCACGGTCTTTTTTATTTATGCTGTTCTAACTTCTCTTTGATTATGAAGTTTGCATGCCGTGGATTGACGGAATTCCTTTTTTTGCGAGCAGATGAAAAGCAGTACTGAGATTGAACATGAAGAGATTAAAAAGATTGTGAGTTCTGGAAATGTCAGCATGACAGCTTGTGCTTCCACTGCTGGAGCCTCATTAATTATCGGGTTTGTTCATATTTTCCAATCTCTCTTTTGGAGCTACCATTAATCCAGTACTCTTTGTAGCTTGATGTTAGAAAAAAATTCTCCCTAGCAACTTAAACTGATGGTCTTTTTCTTTTTTAGTTTAGGACACCTTTAGATGTAGTATCTTGTGGCTGCTTGTTTTCATGATTTGCTATTGCTATGGCTTTCCCACACCTGTATTATATATATATATGACTCGAGTCATGGCTTTCCCACACCTGTATTATATATGTATGTGTAGGGAAATGTCATATGACTCGAGTCATGGGACATAGGCTCATGACTTGAGCTCCTACTGGCTGCATGTCACATCAAATGATTTAAAAAGTCAACCTGATGTGACATGTAGCCAATGGTTGCTCGAGTCATGGGATTATATCCCATGATTCGAGTGAGAGGATCCATGGATCAAAATTTTGGGTATCGGATATGTATCGTCCAAGCTCAAAACCAATACGTATCGGACGATACGTATCGGAATAGTAAAATATCGGACGATACATTGAATGTATCGTCCGGGCATCTACATACAAAATGGCGATACGGTATATTGAATGTACCGTATCGTCCAAGTCTGATTCCGATACGTATCGGACATACGTATCGGTATCAAACGAAATTTTGACCCATGAGAGGATCATTTACCCATATACATATATAAAAAAAAAACCCATAGGGACGTCCGATCTTGTAGAAAACAAGCGTAGCCTCAGCGAATCCCTACACCGCCGTAACCAACCTCTTTAACCCATTTGACTGCAAAAAACCCAAACTGTCTTGCAAATCTCGACTTAACCTCCTAATACCTGTTCTTAGGTGGGTTGCATCAAACTCTGGGCTAGCCGATGGATTATGGAACCATGGGAGCAACTAGTAAAACACCAAGGTGGCAAATCCAATCCTCAGAGTTCGAGACTGGTTTTGCACTACCTGTAGACTGGTTTTGCAATATCTGTATTATGCTAAATTGTAGCTTTAGATGGAGATGCTTCAAATAGGGTTATAAGGGTCTGAAGAAACATGGAAAGATAATATAGTAGAACGGACCAAGGGAGCGTCAGCCAAGGCCAAGGCAAAATGCTTTCTGCAAGGCTCAATTCAAAGGCATGGAAAATCGTTGGCAGATTGCAGCTATGGTAACAAGAAATGGAAATCGAAGGTGATATCAACACGATTCCCTAAAGGTGTTGAAGGAGAGGACTCGGGACAAACGAGTTATCAGGGGACAAAGCGAAACTACCACCTAGTTTACACGTCTAAGAAGGTGATGGAGCCTAACCGAAACACAAAGGTGATCTACCTAGATCAATCAAAGAACATGATGGAAAGAGAAATACTTTCACGAACGGGCAATCTTCATTGCCCTATCGGACTCGGAGATGGAAACGAAGGTGGTCTTGGTTTGGGCTGCAAATATGTGGGGAAAAGAAAGAACAGAGTACGTGATACCAATCTCCAATGGACAATTCCTAGGGGTGTATTCAGTTCGGTTTGGTCGATTTTGATCCAAAACCACAAACCAAACCGGTCCTAATCAGTTTCTAAATTTTCAAACCAAACCAAACCGTCCAACTCTTAAACCAAACCAACCCGATTAGATTCGGTTCGGTTTGGTTTGGTCGGTTTCGGTTTTCCTATAAGTTCTACTTGCACATAAAAAATTTCTCAACTTCTCAACCAGTTTTCCTATAAGTTCTACTTTACCACTTTAGGATTTAGGAATAGGCTAAAGACAAGGGTAGGGTTTTATATAAAAATATGCATTGTACTTAAATGCCCTTTAAAATTATTCAAAACCCCTACCTATATATATAATTACTTACAAACTACATTCGGTTCGGTTCGGTCGGTTTCGGCTTGGGGAGGCTTGGAACCGAAACCAAACCAAACTTTTCGGTTTTCCTTTTTTCCAAACCAAACCCAAACCGGTACCCGTCCAAACCTGACCAAACCCGGCAATTTGGTCCGGTTCGGTAGGTTTCGTCGGTTCGGTCCAAAAAATGCACAACACTAACAATTCCTAGTAATGTTCAAAGATAGTAAATCTGCGACAGAATGGGTGTCACAATGGACATCGACTGTCAATAGCGTTGAAATACCAATGAAAGAAGCAAGCTATTTGTTAAGGTTTAGGGGAATGCGCCATTACATATCTTGGAAGAAGGTGTATAGGAGGCACAAGCGATTGAAGACGCCTCAAGTTTTATGGATGGACGAATGATGACCTATGTTCATGTGTGTGCGCGCATGAAGACATGGACTGTGAGAAACACGCACAGAGGAGGAAAAGAAAGGAAAGTGAGAAACGACAAAAAACAGCTCTCTGTCCAATCTCGCTCTAGCGAACCCAAATCTCGATCGAGCGAGTTCGACCATAGAGGCAGCTCAAGACAGAGTATTATCTCGCCCAAGCGAGTTGCGCCATTACATATCTTGGAAGAAGGTGTATAGGAGGATCAACAAGCGAATGAAGACACCTCAAGTTTTGTGGATGGACGATTGAGGACCTATATTCATGTGGGTGGGTGCGCGCGTGAAGACACGGACTTTGAGAAACACGCACATAGAGGAGGAAAAGAAAGTGATAAGCGACAGAAAAACAGCTCTCTGTCCAATCTCGCTCTAGCAAACCCAAATCTCGCTTGAGCGAGTTCGACCCGAAAGGCAGCTCAAGACAGTATTATCTCACCCGAGCGAGTTTTGGAGTCGCTCGAGCGAGAGCAATGATTCAAACTCGCTCGAGCGAGTTTGCACGGAAGACTTGGCCAACCTCATGCGGCCATGAAAATTTTGTGGCAAAGTTGCCTTTTTTCTAATTAGCCTAGGGCTTTCTTATTTTGTTTGCTTGAGTTTGATTAGGGTTTTTAGCCTATATAAATGTATTGTAAAGACAATTAAACTTACTTTATGATTATTTAATTTTTTATTGCTTTGTGCTATCTCTGAAAATTCGTTGAGAGTTTTCTTCTTCCCCGCTTTTAGGGTTTGGTGCGAGGCCAATATTTTCACCAGCGAAATTCCAGTGATTGTTTCACTAATGTTCTAGTCTCTGGTTATCTATATTCTTAATATTCGGTGCAAGGTATTTAATTAGTTCAGTTCTAGTTATTGCTTGGTTGTTGGAAATCTTTGAAACCCATAAAATAACCTATTTGATTTTACACCTTTTATTTCATCCTTATTTCTTTGAAATCCTATAATGGAATCCAAAGACGCCATCATGGTTAGTCGTTCGATGCCCTAGGCTAGAGGGAAGTCAAGTTCTAACTTGAGAACCAACGATATAATTCCGTAGGGACTATCGTGCTGGATTTTACACTTAATTTGAACGTGATGATTCTCCTTATTTAAAGTTAGCGACTTTTCACGCGAGTCTATTTTGAAATTTTATTTATCATTTCTCTTAATTACACTTTAATTTCAGTAAATTTGCATAATTTTAGAGTGTTGTCCTGCATCAGTCATTTTGCGGAACAACTAAATTGTTGTTTTATTTTTATCCTACTCATTGTATTTTGCAAGAGCTGACTACAAGGAGGATTGTTGGTAGAGAGGTATGGAGCGAGGGGTCTATATTACTTTGATGCATGAGTTGATAATCAGGCTTCTTCGGCTACGGTTTCAGATGATGGTTGTTCTAATCTTCCATCATCTCAAACCGTAGTGAAACTTTATGGTTGTTGCATGCCCGATGGGGCATGTAGGTTTTAGAACTTTATGTGATCTAGTTCCCAGTTAAATTTTTTTTGTACATTTGTTGAGTTTTAATGGGAGCTTTGCGAGGTAACTAAACATGTTCAAAATTCTTATGCTAACCATATGCATCGCTGCAATGTTCCATTTGAATTAATTCATTCTGGTGTGGGGGCGTCCCTTGTTGTATCTTGGAAAGGTTATAAGTATTATGTGGTGTTTTTTTATCGATAAATATATTATGGTATTAGTTTATGACTCTACGAGAGCTATTTGGGTTTATTTATTGAAATCCAAGGATGGGGTGTTACAAAAATTTCAAGAGTTCCACCCTATGGTAAACATCCGATATGGAGGTTGTATTAAGACTACGTACTGACAATGTGGGGAGTATACCAGTCTTGCATTTGATCAGTATTCGAGGCATATCTCATCAGTTGTCATGCCCTTACACTCCCCAACAAAATGGTGTTGCGGAGCATAAGCATCGACATCGCATTGGTGTGACAAGCTCCTTGCTAAGAGGAATGCATGTACGGAAGTCATATTGTCCATTGGTCTTCCTTACTATGTGCTTTCTCATCAATAGGACTCCCATTCATATTTTAGACGTGCGTATTCTCTATTAGGTCCCACATCCTAAAGTGCCCTTTGTTTCCTATGATACCTCGTGTGTTTGGATGTGTGTGCTTTGTTCAACATCTTAGTCGTCATCGGTAAAGATGTGATTTCATTCAGAAATAAAACTATCCTATATCAAATGCTTTATTAGCCTATATTTGTTTTGCCTGCTTACTCGAGACTAAAATTCATCTATATAAATAAATGAAACTCATTTGTTCTTGGTTGCTAGAGGCTAACATTTCAACTTTTGAATGGTTAGGGAACATTAATGCAGGATTTATGGATAATTGACTGGTGAAACCATTCTTTTGTTAGAATTTATTAACTATACCAATTAGAGCCAAAGTTGGACATCTTTCAAGAATTGTGCCACTGGTTGAAGTGGCCAACAGTGTTCCACAGCCATACTGGTTCCGATGCAAGATGCCCATGCGACTGGAAAAGACATGTTTTGGTGTCAGACAATGTGTGAATTTTCCATATCTATGAATTGGTTTTTTTTGTTTTTGTTTTATCAATACATGTTTGGCTATTCCTAAGCTTACCTTTGTTCACCAAAAAACACACACAAGTGCTTTACAATATACCCAGTACATCCTACAGAGGTCTAAAAGGCATGCCACTTCCCAAATGGCACAAATTGTCCATCCTTTCTGTCAGAATGCTAGAGACAGGTTCATGCATTGTGACTGCTTAGAGGAACCTAGTTAAGATGATCAACTCTCTATGATTCTGGGCATTTCTGTACCATCTCCATGTTTATAAGCAGCCCCATCCTAGGTGAACGGATAAAAATATGTAGAACAATGGAATCTGGAGCCCCAAATTCGTAGGGTAACATTGTAAATATGAAACTTTCCATCTGAGATTTTCCCTCACAGCTCTACCATCATGGATGATACAGAAATCACTGTAATAATAAAGTTCTTATTGATTTTGACTAGTGGATATTGCCTGCAATATTACCTATATTTCCAAATAAACATTGATCCTTTTTTTTTTCAGGGGATGTTCTATTTATTGATCCTGTAATAAAAATGTAACATAAACCTTTCCACTTTCTTATAAGCCGTAGTTTACTGTTATCCATTAAAAATAAATAAATGAACTATTTTGAGTTGCATGAGGATTTTAAGGTTTTCTTGTTTTTTCCCCCCACAAACAAAGAAAAAAAATTATTACTTATAATGAATGGTTAAAGATGCAAAGAATCGAATTGATTTCGAAAGTCGGGAAGGAAAAAGTATGACAAATGGGAGGTAGTCTGGTTTATTTATAGTAGATATTTGAATGAGTTTTATGAAAAAGGAGGGGGGGGGGGGTGTAAGCTGGCCCTCTGTATGAGGAACACAAGCAGAATAGAAAAACAACCTTTCCTGTTGATTTTAGTGAATGTCAAATTTGAATATATAACGGGCATGGATCAAAATCTCAGATTTTTGATACGTATTATCCAGCCCCAAAACCGATACGTACCGGACGATACTTTCCGATTTTTTCCCAAAAAAAGAAAAAACAACAACAAAACCGATAATTTGAAATTATTGGACGATAATTTCAAATTATCGTCCAATACGAACGATAAATAGACTGTTTTTTAAGGGGGGCGATAAAAAACCCAATGTGTCGTATCATTCAAGTCCAAAACTGATACGTTTCGTCCTATACGTATCGGTATCGGATAATATTTTGATCCATGATAACGGGTATGGATTTTCCTTGTTATCTCTAGTACAGTATCAGTAACTTAATTAGCTCAAAGGATAAAACTTTTTTATTTTTATTTTTTCCATTTTCTTTCTGATCAGGAGAAGTCCTATTATTATATTGCCATTTACTTTGAAAACCTGTTAGTGCTTTACAGAAATGATTAGTTCTCATCTACAATAATCGTACTGTAACACTAATTATTAGTGTAAAGCCAACATTTAACATTGAACTAGCTATTATGCGTTCTGCCTTGTCTAGTTAGATTTCATATTTTATTCGGTAGGATTGTGTTTGCTCGCCCTTTATGATTTTTTCAGAAACACTTTATGGAACCTGATTTCATCTGCTGGGTTTGGGGCTTACTCTTTTTTATTTTGTGGCATGGTTCAAGTAGATGAATAAGAAATGCATAGTTCAAGTAGATGAATAAGAAATAAGCTCAACAAAAAATACTGTTTTCTAACTTTTCTTGCATTTCTAAATTGAAAATGCATTTTCTCAGCGATTATCTAGTGCTGGCATGTTTTAAAACGTGACAAAATCAATTCATCTAGGAGAAATGATGTGATGGTCTTCTCTCTCTCTCTCTGTCTCTCTCTCTCTCTCTCTCTATATATATATATATATATAAATGTAATTGCATAATCTCTCATATATAATGTAAAATGTGTATTTTTTGTTGTTATTTTTTAAACTGCTATAAAACTTTCACAAGTTGTAGGTTCATTTGAGTTAGACTCGTATCATATTATTGGCTGACACAGTTTTATAGTCAAGCTAGTGGAACTTTGAAAGCAATATCTTGAGCCTCAACAACTGGCTGAATGCACCTATAAATATAATTGGATACTGATCAATTAAATTAATTTTATTCAGACATAACGTAAGTTACATATAATTTTATCAACTATTATGTAACATTTTTAATGTTTTGTAAAAATTTTTGTTTGGCTGTAGGCTTGTAGATTACTAAATTAGAATAAGTGATTGAAATCACTATTTAGGCTATAAAATTTTAAAAAGTAGAATATTGAACACACTGGGAATTTTTCATGAATGATAGTTAACAGTGATGCATACTGTTGACATATTTAGGGGGTCAATGTATCGGGAACTGGCCCGATTATTAATTGGACCTAGGTGGCTAGCCTGAACCCAATAAGGTTAATACTTGGGCTAGGCCAAGTGAGAATCATCCTGGCTCTGAATAAACCTGGCCAATACATAATTGGGCCCTGTCCACGCTGGTCATGGTGGACCGTACTGGATTTGGACGGGTCTGAATTGGGCTGGACCGGATTTCTAGGGGTTTCAGGCTAGCCCAGGCCCAAAATTTCAAATAATAAGGCTCAACAAGCCAGCCCTGCCTATTAAAGCCCCTAGACATATTCAATATTTTTAACAATTAAAGAAAAAAATCAAAAGGATTTATAGATAAACGGTAATTGTGGTTAAAATATTTCTTAAGATCACAAGTTATAGGTTTTTATTACAATAGCCTAAAAATGGGTGAAATGCAAAAAAGGAATATGTAAATAAAAATTACTATAATGGAGAAAAAAAATTAGTAGAATGTTAAATTAATTCATTTTAACTAAATTTTATAATTGATAAAAGGTTTGAACTTTTAGGTATTTTACTCGAAGATATGGGAAAATTGCCTTTTAATCCTTACTTTTACCTTATTAGCTACAACACTACACGGGTTGATATGCACAATGCCCAGTATCCATCGTTTACGGATGGGACTATTGGGGTATCTAATGACATTCTCTCCCTTGGGTTTCATTTTTCAGTGTTAATGTCGGAGTGTTAATGTCGGGATGCGTAGAGATCAGAAATAACACCAACCGTAGTTTCTAGCGCTTGACTTGGGTTGAGCTCTGCGATTTGACGTCAAACTTGAAAAGCAGCCACCTACAAATGCTTTACGCCCAATCATTCCTAATAACGCTTGCATCCTTTGTTTTACTGTGGCTGCTAGCGCAGAATTAGCCGATGCCTATTCCCGGAATACCGTCATTGCTTCCTCTCTAAGAAAAGAAGTTCACGACCAAAATCATTGTTCGTGTTTCCCTTCCTTCCATGTGCTTCAAATTTCATGTTTTGGTTTTTCCAATTATAGAAGGGACAATACGAAGAAAAGACTGCACAACCAACGAAATTGACAGGAATCAAGACCCTGACTGATTTTGATTGCCTCTCAATGGAATTCCTCTTTGGGGGATATCTATTTGAAAAGAATGAAATTTCAAGATAAGAATTTGGCAAGATTAAGAATCAACATTAGAGAAGCAGATCTTAATGATTATCCCCCCCATTCCCCCTTTCTCCAGTGTTGGATCCTCCTCATCCCCAAGACATGCATAATGCTGCAAATCAAGAGTTAATTCCCATCCTTCAACATTTTATGCTAGCTAATCCCTGTACCTATTTCTTCCTTAAATTAGGGTTGAGTAGTGTTGTTCTCAAATCCCTCTATTATTAGTATATATACCTTATATAGTATCCCTCGCATAGCGGTATAATGGGAAAAAAATACAACTTAAACATACTACTCCCATGGTTCAAAAAATTATGGACGAAACCAATACGTATTGTCTGATATGTATCGGTTTTGGAAGGCACCGGGTCGATACATTGCAATGTATTGGCACCTTAATGTACCGGCCAAATTATTGGCCAAATTATCGCCTGTATTTGAGAACAATTTGAAATTATCATCTGATAATTTGAAATTTTGATCTTCTTCTTTTAAAGGCAAAGTATCAATCGTTTCGGACGATATGTATTGGTAGACCGATATGTACCAGATCTTCGGGATTTTGATCCATGGATTCTCCCAATGATAACTAGTTAACACCCAACTAATTTAACACTTATTCTAACAGAAAGGAAGATAAAAGGATAAAAGAGGGGCCTGATAAATTTGAGTAATAATTGTTTGAGATGGAAATAAAATAATTTTTGAAAGAGTACATTATTTTCCAAGTAAGAGGAGCAAGACCAGTCAAGACTTGAGGGAAGCAATGAGAAGGGACATGAAAGATTGCAAAGTTTTGGAGAGCTTAGTGCTGATAAAAAAAAAGCGGAGAAATAAGCCTCGCAAAGCATACTGCAAATAGATGGGATATGGCTTTATGGAGACAGTATGCAATTGGATCAAATAGGAAAGAAGCCTTTTTTGCAATTGTATCTAGATAAAATAGTGATCAAATAGGAAAGATGTTGGAATTCCAACATCTTTATTTTATCATTATTCATGTTGCTTCTTGTCTATGCTTGTTGGCTGCTATTCTTTCCGGCAACTTAAAAATTGTAAAAAAGAAAACATATTCTGATTGCATTGTGTCTCCAATTTCCTCTGATTTAATCTTATTTTCCTTTTGGCTGATAGTTGGACATCCATCTGACACTTCTGTGGGTATCTGTTTGCAGGTATGCGCTGGGTTGGCGAGGCGGAAAATGGTACACAAATAGGAAATTCCGAAAAGAGCAGATGAAATTGCTTGGGCAAATAAAGCCTCAGAGGTGGCAATTCCTGCAAAGACCGTTGGCAAGACTCAAAATCACTAGAAGTTCTCGTAGACCGACTTCAGAAATATCAAGCAGGGATGTAAGAAGTGATGGCCCTTCCCCACTTATAGCCCAAGTCCGATAATCTTGTTGGTTGTCTTGATTTTTTTTGTTTATTAGTAAAAAGGCATGTGCAAATGCACGTGGACATTAGGACCTTTAAATAATTAAACTTGTTTTTTAGACATTTATCAGGTGATTTGAACATAAAAAATATATAGTATTTCAAGCGTTCGTAATTATGATTTATGATTTATTGATGATTAAAAAAAAAAAAAAACATTTATTACTATGATTCTTGTGTCTTCATTATGTATAATTTAAAATTATAAAAAATTTAATAAAAATATATATATATAACTTATATTATCAACTATAGAACATGAAGAAAAATAATAAAAACTAACAAATAAGTATAATCTAGAAAATTTAATTAAATCGAAAATTGATATTTATTCCTTCTCGACTTTAACTTTCTTGAGGATTTTATTGTCTTCATCATTCATAGTCTAGTATTTAATGCTTTGACATATCTACGACCTTGTAAAATGTTTTTGGTAAATTGTATCTTGCACTTTGACTTGAAAGAAATACCAATTTTCGAGATATTTGTTCATTTTCGAAATATTGACACCAAATTTGATTTTAAGGTCACTTTTTTGGGATCTATGTCATGTCAAATCAATACCTGACTATTTGATGGTACACTCATTATCTTGAGATCAAGTGTGTGAAATGTTGGAACGAAAAACATTCTCCCATCATTTGGTTTTAAACTGTCAATTGGTTTTAATATGGGCGCCCTAATAGATTCGGTGGGCGTAGTTACAGGTAAAATCATATTTGATAAAATCACGTGTCATTCATCTCGTTTTAATTTGATTTTAAGATCACTTTGAAATTTGTGCGCATCTAATCAATATTTGACTGTCTGATGGTATGCCCATAATCTCAAGATCAAGTGTGAAAGCTTGAAACGAAAAATGTTGTTATCATCCGATTCAAAGCAATCAATGAGTTTTAAAATGGGTGCTCTCAAAGATTCAGTTGGGGTATTTAAATGTGCGTTTGAAGGTGGGGTCTTAATTGGCATGCCGAGCTGCTATGGTTTGATCAGGTCTAACTGGTTGAACTCTAAATGCGATTCAAACATATTTGAGAAGTGCTTGTGCGTTGCACGTGGATACCGTAAAATGAAATATTTTGATCAAAGATGATTTTAATTATGAGTTAAAATTGACTGATCGTATAAAATCATAATCGTATGTTATTAGTAAATTTTCAAAAAACTAATAACAATTATTGTTAAATATTATATTGATTCGAGTATTTTGTAGAACTTATTCTTTTATAATATTTAAAATTTAATTGAAATTCTTCTTACTCATTGGTATATATGTCAAAATATTAGTTTTGACTGATGAATGCAATAAAATCAATGAAAAATTGGGTTGGCGAAATAACAAATCTAATCTCATATCTAATCAAATTATCAAAATTATTTGGTTTCAGTAGTTTCTTATTTTATCTTTATTTTTTCATTTACAGTAAATATTATATTTTTATTTATGCATAATAATATACAATTATATTTATTTACTATATTTAAATGCATATTTTTTTACTATAAATACATGTTTCTATCCTATCACGTTCGATTAATTCGATGATATACTAATTATATATATTTAATAAAATTTTCTACTTTAATTTTATAATAACTAATGTAACTAAATTAATAGGCTTCAAATTTTCATACCCTATGTATTTATTAATCTTTACTATTATATAAAAGCATGAATGACAATTCTTATTTCGGTCAATTTTGATGTTTTCATATTTTAGGAACAAAGAACCCTTATGCTATTTTATTTACTCTTATGTTCTTCCTTATGTATTCCTATATTTTCTAATTTCCTACTTTTATATAATTAAGATTCTTCCAGCTAATTAATCGAGTAAGTCTCGCCAGCTTCGCCTTTTTTTTTTTTTTTTTTTTTTTATAAATTTACAATTAGTGTCTTTGATTGTACCTTATTACCAAACTCGTCATAATGCTTTGCTACTTTTGATGAATTTACCAATAGTACCTTTGATCCTGCCTTTGATCTTGCCTTAATGCCCAAATTCATCATTAAATAACGAGACCGTTGTGTCGGTCTCCAATGCGGGTAGCCTACTAGGTATGCAAATGTTATATGATAGTTATCAACGCCATGGAAGATAGCGGTTTGCTCATGTTTCTCTCAATCTGAATCGTCAAATTGTTGAGTAGTTACTTGCATAGTCATGGAACCATAGTTTTAAACCTTAGTCATATCTTATATACATTGGATTAGGCCCCATCCAATACGATATATACCCCAATAGGTGGTCAAATATTAGGTCATATGTTATATCGACTTATATGAATCGGAAAATGGACCAACTCTTCTGACCTTAATTTAAACACTAAAATGGCGGTTAAATGATCATATATCATTAATAGTGTAAGATATGAGTAATCGCTATAAAAGACAATTGACTACCTTGAATTAGACGATGGAGATCACTTTTATTCTCAACCTTCCAGATCTTAATATCATAGTGCCCCTATTAGACGGTCAGATCGTGATTCCACATGGCACACTTATCCAAAATTGATCGTGACTGTAGGCATACCTATCAAACTGTCACTTTTGGATGTGTGCCACGTGGAATCAACATATGACTGTTACATAGGGGAGCCATGATATCAAGATCTATTGCATGAAAAATAGGGACGAAAAACAAACTTCATCGCTTGATTCAAAGCAATCAATGATTTTTTCACTCATACAATATTGGCTGATACATATCGGTTCAAGATGGACCAATACCTAATACTGATATCAAGTTTGATACAAAATGATCTAAATCCGATATAATATCAAAAATGCTCTTTGGGCACATTTTTATTATTTTAAAATCATATATAAATTTAAAATTTTAAAATAAAAAAATTCGTTGAATACTATTTATAAAAGTGCGAAAAGCTCCATCAAGAGTACACCTACGAATCTTTGGGAGAACTAATGTAAAACCACATTGACTACTTTGAATTGGATGATGATGAACGTTTTTCATTCTAATCGTTCACACACTTGACTTAGAGATTATAGCTCAATCATCAAGTGGTCAAACATTGATTTGACTTGACATATATACCAAAAATGTCATTTTTCAATAAACTTTTTCTTGCTTTATTTTCTCTTAAAATATCTCTAGATAAAAATATAATTTTATCTGAAAATAAAATTTTAATTATCCTTATCTTTTATTAAAAAAAATTGATGTAACAATTCTCTCCAAATACCGACAAACATATTAACACGATAGGTTCGGGAATAAATAGCTTTGGAAATATATGAAAAACAGTGATAAATTTTGGTAATTTTAATGAATGAAAATGGTTGAAAAAGAATAGATATCTATAGTCCAAAATGCTGTCAAACAATAAAAAATTCAATGCACTATGATGTGTGAGGCCGTACTCAAATTTTGGCTGAAGTTTAGATTACAAAAAAAATATTATTTTTTAATAGATGACATGTGACATTGCACACAATCCCAAAGCTATCTTGAAATCAAGTGTCGCGTGACATATGATCTAAGGTTTAAATGATTTAGTTCATCCATACATTAGAACTCAAACCTTTTTCATTTTATAAAATTATTTTTATTTTTATGAATTTATAGAGCAACATTTACATGTTTACTAGTTATTATTAAAAAGATGAATAGTAATGGCCATCCATACATAGGGGTCCAAATTTTGACCCGAAACCCGAACCCGACCTAAAAATTGGCGAATCAAACTGGTCGAAACAGACTTGAAAACCGATACTGAACCTATTTTGAACCCGTTCTGATTTTTGAGAGCAAAAATCGAAAATTTATTAGATAGGATGAGAAAATCGAAAAAGTAGTTTAAAATAATAAAATGGTGATTGCAACCCCATTCAAATTCGTGATTACTTAGAATTAGGTGATAGAGATCGTTTTTCGCCCCAATCTTTCGTATAATAAATCTTGAGACCACAGTCTTACCCTCGGATGGCTAGTTTCTTATTCTACGCGGCGCATATCCAAAAAAGAGGCCCTACAATCACATTTGAGTATAATGTGTGTCATGTAACTTCAGGCAATATTTTTATAATTTATGTCAAATGAAATAAAAAATTATTGTTTGATGGTATGCCCATGGTCTAAAGATCCATTAGCGAAAGATTAGGGTGAAAAACGATCATGCCTTCTGACTCCAAGCAGTCAATGGATTTGAATTATCTTTAGATGTAGGCGCGAACAGAGGTACCTATAAAAAATATGTGAAGTGATTACTTGCATCGAAAACTTATGCTATTGCACTTAATTTAAAAGAAAATTTGATATTTATGGGACCTATGCGGGTATCTTTGTATGTTTACTTAAAGCGCTTATATCAGAGATTCCTTGAAACCCATTGACTTCTTGGAAGCATATGATGCAGATCATTTGTCCCCCAATATTCTAAAAACCGGATCTTGAGACCATAAACATTCCATCAGACGGTCAAGTATTGATTCCACGTGGCACAAATCCGTAAAAATGACCTTACAATCACATGGTTAAGTGTGTGAAAGGTTGGAGCGAAAAATATTCTCCATCATTTGGTTCAAAATTGTCAATTGTTTTTAACATGGGCGCCCTCATAGATTTAGTGGGCGTATTTAAAGGTAAAATTCACATTTAATAAAATTACGTGTCAATCTTCTCGTGTAAATTTGATTTTAAGGTCACTTTGAAATCTGTACACGTCAAATCAGTATCTGACCGTCTAATGGTACGCCCATAATCTTGGAATCAAGTGTGTGAAAGATTGGAATGAAAAACGTTGTTATCATCCAATTCAAAGCAGCCAATGCAAGAAAAGTAATCAGTTCTCTTATTTTAATTTTAAAATATATAAAAGTTTCAGGAGGAAAAAATATAGGTGCTCATCAAATTTATTGAGGAGAAAATATAGGTGCAGAAGAGTTTTACTTCTAGCAAATTACAAAGAAAAGTAATAAGTTATCTTATTTTAATTTAAAAATATGTAGAAGTTTTAGGGAGGAGTTAGGAGCAATTTGATCTTAGTACATGTGAAAACAAATTTTGACATAAATTATTTTTGCTTTTATTTAGTAGTGCGGATTCTATTTGTTTATGATCCTTTGTACCATGATGCTCGTTGAATGTATGAATATATAATTGTGATTTCTAAATGTGTTAAACCTTCGGAATGAAAGAAATGTAATGTTCTCATTTGTCTTGTGTAAGAATTTTGGCTCATCTCCTTGTTTGTTTTAAACATGTTCTCTTAGTTTATGGACTTGGGCCATTTTCTATTAAGAGGTCCACAATTATTCTTAGTTTATATTCCATATATTGGCCCTACCTCAATCTCCAGGTGAGGAAACAAGAGAGCTTATTACTTGAATGCTGGTGATATGGGCCCCTTATCGCATTCTGACAAATATTGTTTGGAATTCTTGTCAAAACTGGTATCAGTTTGGCGTCTAAATCTAAACTTGGGAATTGTTGGTGGGTGATAAAAAATGGGGCATTGGGTTTCACTGCTGAGTTGGCAGAATTATCTTATGTTGAGAACCATTTCTTTAAGCTAAAATTACTGTTGGTTTTCTTAGAAGTTACAAGGCAACTTGTAATTGCAGATACTAAATTTTGTATCTATCTACTGTTCATACTATAAATGGAGGTGGGGTTGGAAGGGGATTTGCAGAGAGGGAACCACATTTAAACATGGCTACCAATCTGAGATGGATGTTCCTGGTGATTCTATGCTTTGTGTTTGCCGCAGTTGGTGCTTTCGGGGCGAGAAATGGTCTGCCCTCTGTGGGACCATCAGCGCCAGATCCAGAGGAAGGTACATGCAAATCCATGGTGGAGATCTACGGCTACGAATGTGAAGAACATACGGTAATGATCGTGACCTTTTACATGTTTCCTTGAGATGCAATGCGATGTGATGGCCCATGTCAACCTTAAAATATATTGCACTTGTGAGTAATGTTATATTTATTTATTACTTTAGAATATAATAAATATTTTAAATAATTTTAAAGAAAATAAAACTTTCTTTTAATTTCTTTGTTTTGTGAGTTAGTTTTTTAGGCAATACATGTTCTCATTTTTTGTATGCAAATAAATAATCTCACATTGGTAAATGTCAAAAGTGTCTATATTATAGCCGTTGGATGGAGCGGTTGAGATCTCTGAAAGATCTGAGTTGTCGAAAATATGACTGTTGGTCTAACAGTCATATTGAAAAGGAATTTAAAATCTATATAAGGAGATCTCTAGATGCAGAATTTCATACTATGAAATCTATTGAATTTCCTTGCATACACTTTTAAGAAATTCTCTTGTTTTTCTTCTTTTGTTGTTACTTCGTCATCAGACTGAGTTTTTTGGGGTGATCCTCTATTGTTGTAAAGTAACGGATCACATCCAAGAGCTTGGGCTCATTGTATCCTGAAAACATCTCGCTGGAACCCTTTTGCAAACTCGAGGATTTACTCGAGTAAGGAGCGAATAGAGTTTTAAAAATAATGACTACGTGCCTCGAGTCTAATTTCTCTTTCCCATTTTATCATTTTTGGATTTCCGATCGTAATATTTTCTAACAAGTAATGATACGGACCATCCAAGTGCCGGGCCTAATTTCGATTGGCCATAGCCTCAAAGTCTATGCTGATTTGACTATGTTTTTTAAGATCAATTCATCCTTGCAAGATAATGTAGACCAAGTGGGCTGTCGAAGCGGATCAGTTTAAGTTTGAATTTGGTTTGCATTGCTTTGCTTCAGGTGACAACAGAAGATGGCTATATTCTGAGTATGCAAAGAATCCCAGTGGGCCGTACGGGCCGTCCCAAGGGCACAGAGAGTAGGCCACCAGTCTTATTGCAACATGGGGTCTTAATGGTATAAGAATCTGTTTCTACTAGTAATTTTTATAAATTGTGAGTGGCTCTGTTAGTGAGAGCTCATGGGTGGGTGAAAAGTGAAAACACCCCACCGATTGGGTGTACATTATTTTAAGCCATAAAATTAGGGGGGCGGGGGCTTGTGCTGGGTGAGTTTCAGAGAAAACATCCATGTACGTTATTTTAGAACTTGTAGGAGGCACGTTTTTATTATTATTATTATTATTATTATTATTATAGTAATAATAATAATACGACATGGATAGGCTCATACCCAATCCGGACGATACCCAATTATGTGGCGGGGCCAGGTAATCCTCGGCCCAGCCCGAGGTGAGAAATCTATGCGCTGGGTATGTGTCAATCATTTTAGTCCATTTAAAATTTGGCATGTTTAAGGCAGCCTGGATCCAGCCCAGCCCGGCCCATTGAGAGCCCTACACAATATATCTATTTGTTTTTAAAACAGCATTTTTTGACAGAGCACCTGGACGCTAGGCCTGAACTAGCTAAGGTTGTGTTTGGGTTAGCTCTTATAAGAGCAGAAGCAACTCTTTGTTTGTTCTCCATCAAAGCAGATAAAATCTACTATGACAGAGAGCAGCCAAAGAGCAGTTTTATCACTTAAAATAGCTCTCTGTCAGAGCAAATATGGTGAGAAGCTGTGTTACCAAATGTTAAAGTAGTTTTCTGCCGGAGCCAAAGAGTGGAAGAGTTGCTCTTTACCTCAAAAGAGCTAACCCAAATGCAGCCACCATCACCGTGTAGGATCAAATTGTCACATAGGGTCCAAACATCGGTACTGAGTAATGAGTACCATGGACTCGGCCAAAAAAACATTTAACAGGAAAAATCGTTGACCACCATCTAACTAATTGTGGTCAACGGTTTAAAATGAGTATAACTTTGCAATCATTCATATCTTTTCTCCCGGCTCAAATTTTCTGAACTTTAATTTTGTATATATTTTTAGACTTTTTCCCTCGGCCAACTCCGTTGCGCTACGTTTGATATGGTCGTTGCGATTTTTTGTCTTCTAACTTCAAATTCTTAAAAAGTGATAAATGGAAATTGGTTTCATGTGTTTTCAGGATGGTATAACGTGGTTGCTGAACTTACCAGACGAGTCTCTGGCTTTCATCTTGGCCGACAACGGGTTCGACGTTTGGATCGCCAACACCCGTGGCACCCTATGGAGCCGTGGCCACGCTTCTCTAACTCCCGATGATCCGGTGCTTCTTTTATCACCACTGCACAAGGGTCTCAACAGGCCAGTCTGGAACCTGGCCTGACCTGTAATGGACCAGTATGGGCTAAGATCGGTAGGCCTTGTATATAAATAGGCCACCCGACCCGGCCTGATTAGTAAGTCAGGCAGAGTATAGGCTAGT
The DNA here is from genome assembly GCA_021018995.1 of Chloranthus sessilifolius. Lineage (NCBI taxonomy): Eukaryota > Viridiplantae > Streptophyta > Magnoliopsida > Chloranthales > Chloranthaceae > Chloranthus > Chloranthus sessilifolius. The sequence goes on from CM037590.1 coordinate 35,012,181, forward strand.
CTCAAAAGCCCAATTAAAATCGGGGCCTGTTTAAGCCCAGCCTGAACTCATCGCGATCCGAATCAATTGAGATCGTTTAGAAAGAAATTGTCAGATTGGCCTGGCCCGTAGTAATCAGGCTGGGTCTAATAGGGTTGATTATAATTGACCCTTTTAGGGCCCGATTAGAATCGTCCTGGCCCAACCCACTGAGGCCCCTAGTTGTCATCCTTCCATATTCATCTCTGACTTTGTTTCCGTGACTGAGAATTTGTAGGCTTATTGGGATTGGACATGGGATGAACTGGTGATGTACGAGCTTCCCGCTATTTTCCAGTATGTATCTGATCAGACGAGCCAGAAACTCCACTTTGTTGGGCACTCTCTGGTGACTTAATCTACATTACCTTACCCATTTTTAATTAGGTCATATATATATATATATATATATATATATATATATATATATATATATATATATATATGGAAAAGGGATCCGTCCTCCAACCTTTCACGTGGAGCTCCACATGGCACCCAAAATATTATTTCGATGTCATGTGGACCTTCGGTGCATTGCTTAGATCATCTTTGAAAAAATAAAAAAACAAAAAACTCATCTCCACCATGAATTTTTTGAACCATGAAATGTGGACCAATGAAAACTGTCAAACTTTGATTTGTTGGTTTAAAATTTATTTTTCGAATCTTTTTTTTTAATATTGATCTAAACTGTCCACCTATGCTCCACGTGGCACCCAAAACTGTTTTGAGTGCCACGTGAAGCTCCACGTGGATTTTGGAGGACCATCACCATCCTCCATTAGAGGACATAATCAGCTCCATATATATATATATATATATATATATATATATATATATATATATATATATATATAGATAGATTTTTTAACAATTCTTCATGTGAAAATCTGTTCTGGAACTTATGGGTAGTCATTTTTTAATTATGCCTAGGGAACTTTGGTGGCCTTAGCCTCTTTCTCCCAACACAAGTTGCTGAACATGCTGAGATCAGCTGCCTTGCTGAGTCCAATTGCTTATGTGGGTCAGATAACGTCGCCCCTTGCTCGGCTCGCGGCTAAAGCCCACGTTGCAGAGGTAGTTCTTATTATTTAGCTTTTAAGAGTAGGTTCTCTAGGGATGGATCAGCCTATGATTAAATTATAGGGTGAGTGGTGAGCGTGCCCCAACGTTCACGGGATGCTTCAAGAGTGGCACCCAAGATACTGTTTTGGTATCCTCTCAAAGTAGTTACGGTGCATTATTAAGATTAATTTTAAAAAACAAAACAAAAGTTATTGATTGATTTCAATTGTCTAGGATTCAAATCTAAATAAATATTAGACCTCCATCAGCATGCTTAAGGTGTACTCGTTTTTCTTATTTTAATATATATATATATATATATATATATATATATATATATATATATATATATATATATATATATAAAGTATTTATCTTTAAGGACGCTCAAGCGTCCTCCAAGATTGGAGAAAACTTCTAATTGGCAGCATGATATCAAATTGATCGCACACAAAGTACAGGTGCATTGCTTAGATTATACTTAACAAAAAAAAAAATCGAAAACTCATCTCCACCACGTGTATTTTTAACCTTGAAATTTAAATCATTAAAATTAGTCAAACTTTGACAGAGGCTTTAAAAATAAAATTTTAAAAATCTTTTTTAAGAAATTGATCTAAGTCGTTCCCTTATGCTTTCCATCGCACCCAAATAGTATTTTAGATGTCACATTGATCTCCACGAGATCTTGGAGGACGCTTGAGCGTCCTTCCATGGAGGATGGAACTGCCTCCCTATATATATATATATATATATATTAGGAGATTAGTCTAAGTAATATGACAATCATTTCTCCGACTAGAGTTCCTAACAGCTTCTAGGGAAAGGATTTGAGTTGCTATAGTTGTGTTTAGGATTGCTCTTTGGAGGCAAAGAGCAGCCCACTTAAACGGAGATTTAAATTGCTCTTTTAAAGAGAATTAAATTTAGTCTCATACTAAAGCGCTCTTTTGAGTCTCAGCAAAGAGCTGCTCTTTGCAACCCCAAACACAGCTGCATGTCAACTTCCTTTTGGAAAGTCAAAAGGGAGTTACGGCAACCAATAACATCTTCCATAATGGCAAAAATCATCAGATCACTCAGGTGAGGGAATTATTACCAATAGTTTTGTCTAAAATAAATCCATAATAGAGCTTTGCATCATGTCAGGGATATATATATATATATATATATATATATATATATATATATATATATATATATATATATTTGGCTCATCTAGTCGGCAAAGAGTCAGGCGACCCGACCTTACCCAGCTGGTTGAAAACCCGGCCCTATGATTCTCAAATAAAATGCAGTTATAAGATGATGTTTTTAATTTTTGTTAACAGGGAATGTATAAGGCAGGCATCGTAGAATTTGATCCTAAAGGGTGAGATTAGCTTCGTATAACATTTCATCAAGGACAATGTTATATGGCTGGCAAGTTTTGTGCAGGAGAAGTGTAGGCCAATGAGGTGGCACGATCCAATTGGCTGCAAGTATAGTAGGGCCCAAGCAATGGAGATGGGCGCAGCCAATCACATCAGCTGCCTGCACTTTTCCCGCACAAAACCTGCAGGCCGTTTGCAATTTGCCTTTCATTAATTATTACTAAACCTAAAACTAATGCAGTTTGAAGAAATTTAAATCGAAGTTGTTTTTTGTTCAGAACTGCTGTAGGCAATATTCTAAAAAGTCTGTGCAAGACACCCGGTACCAATTGCTACGACTTAATGACATCTTTTACTGGTAATTATAAATTATAATTGATGTGAACCATTTCATCTATTAAAACCAACTTGAAATTTCTAATTTGAGGACTTAAAGCTCTAAATTGTTAATTCAAGGCCTGAATTGCTGCCTCAACTCTTCGACGGTCAACCTTTTTTTAGAACACGAGCCACAATCGACAGCGACGAAGAACATGGTACACTTAGCTCAAAGTAAGTTCTCCAAATTTCTGTTGACAACCAATAGGGGTAGCAATGGGGTGTATGGAGAGGGGAGGGGTCCCAGAAAATTAATTTTAGATTAGTGCAATTATAATTCATATGATGTTCTCAGTTCTCACACTATAAAGGGAGCTACAACTTGCACACGAGGTTTACATTGCTAAAAAACAAAGACTTAATATTTTTGAGATTTCTGCCATGTGGAACCCCATCTAAGCCCGTTGATTTGAAGGTCATGATGGAAAGATCTTCTATGCCAAAGATTGGCAAGAAAAATGATCTCTACCATCTGATTTATCTCAATCAACCATTGAATCAGGCAATTGTGTTTGATTGCCTTGAATCAGCTCATAAAGATCACATTTCATTCCAAACTTTGGCAGGATCTTTACATCATAGCCTTCAAATCAAAGGACTTAGATAGTGTTCCGCAGTGGCATGGATCTCCAATGTAGCAAGCCTTTCTTTTTAGACGATGTGCCACGCTTCAAACCTCGCATGCCACTTGTAGCTCTCTTAGTTAAATACATATATGCCCCAAGTTAGACTAAAAGTGTTATGGTGAACAGTCTATCTATTGATATAGGTGACGCCTCATTACCACCCACTAGACTTAAATTTGACACCGAAATGAAGATCTGATGGTCTATCTAAGAACAGATTACTCTATGATTTTATCCATTCACTCGATCTGTGTTGACTTAGAACCTAACTAATTCCAACTGCTATTTGAATTCTCAAACATTTACTAGTCCTAGACTCCTGACAATCCGTTTGTTCTTGATCGCCCGGTAGTGATTCGAGAGGGGACCCTAAAAAAGTACGATTATGGCAATGGCCATGAGAACAAGAAGCACTACGGGCAAACAGAGCCTCCGATCTATAGCATGGCAAGCATCCCCAATGATGTCCCTCTCTTCTTCAGCTACGGCGGGGCGGACGCACTTTCCGATGTCAATGACGTCAGAAATTTATTGAACGACCTCAAAGGCCACGACGGGGACAAGCTTACGGTTCAGTACAGGGAGGATTACGCTCACGCAGATTTTGTCATGGGGATCAATGCTAATCAAATTATTTACCAACCTCTCATTGCGTTCTTTAAACTTCAATAAACACCACCATACTACTAGCTATATATTAGAAACTTCACTACTCTGAGTTGTAATTGGTCCGTCTTTAGCCATCCATAATCATATTGAATATTGTTTCATTAGTTTTGTATGGATTTGTTTGCATGGAGATATCTGGATGTGAATTCATACCAATACTAGTACATCAGATTCCATAAGAGCCAGCAAAATTGTATATAAAATTGCCTACCATATAACACTGTTGTTTTAGCATACTAAGGTGAGAGTAATACTAGGATGAGTGATCTCTTAGGAAGTTGAGTGTTCCTCTCCATGGGTTGGGGTTATAGCCAAGGTACTAAAATCAGTATCGGACTCGGGTATCGGTCCTTGGAGGATCGATACGACTCGACTGAACGTATCGGCCGCCGATACCAATACTTATCGGCCTTTTTTTTTAAAAGAAAATATAGGTGTGGGCCGATACCGATACTCGGATACATATCTGCCGATCCCGAGTTAGGATACTGATACGTATCGGTTTGCCAAAAAACCTATACGTATTGGTATCAGCCGATATTTGATAGATACCATGCTTATAGTACAACATGAAGAAAAAAAATGTTTTGTAGTGCCTGTATATGCTTAAGTAGGCTGAACTTACACCTTATTTCAGAACCAGTTCCTAATTGGGCTTGGGCTCTGATTGTTGGCCCAATAAAATTTCATCTCAAGGCCCTTTCGGCCAAGCCCATTTCCATCCCTAGCCAAGAAAAGGCGGTGAGGGTGTAATGTTCCACTGCACACCAGATATTGGGGTTACTTTCGGCACCGACGTCATAATGTTGTTGCCGTTTTGGCCACTGAGTAAAGTCAAAAGACGACTTTTATAGGTTTTCAGGGACCCTGACATCTTTATAAATAACAAGATTGATGAGTAAAAGGCTCTCTAAGCTTGATGATAATCTCATGGAACATTTTAGTGTTGCTTAGACATGCAAGTTGTGAAGTGGTCAGTAGGTCACTCCATTTTTATGCCTCAATGTGGATTGTTGCCCATTGGTTTGAAGCCCTCTTTAAACTCTTGATCAGATGGTAGGAATTATTTAACAACACAGGTTTTTGGGATGAATCCAATCCAAACGATGGCCACGTGTGCTAAATTTTCATAATTATTGATGAAGAAGTGTACCATTTAGAATTGTGACGCACGCACTGCGAACGATGCACGACACGAGCACCTAATATAAAATTCTAATTATGGTATATATGGCCCCAAGATTGAAACAACCAAGCGATGCTTACTTTTTCTTCAATCAATAAAAATGTAAAAAAGATAAAGAGAGAGTTACAACGACTAATTTGACCAAAACATCCGGGCTATCACCCCGCTCATTACAAAAAAAATAAAATTATAAACAACACAAAAAACTATCGCTATTAATAAAAAAACTTCTTATTTCAATAGCGACAAAACTACTAGTGACAGTTTTTGGTGCCACTAATAATCTTATTTTTTGTAGTGGCTTAAAAAGATAACCGATAGATGATACAGTATGGATCATTTATATAGATATCCGTTGGTGTATAGAGATGCATGGTATCATTATCTCTAGGATTAGTAGTTTATTAAGGCTGCGACCTCCCCATTTGTAGGTCATGTGGTCATATTTTGATCAATCTACGTCATCAAAGTTCTAATAGGTAAATATTTTTTTTCATAGTCATTATTATAATACACCAATTCTATCATAGGCTTGTTTTAGGCTGGAAGATATACCATTAGTGATCATCAGTTAGTGGACTACTTGGATTGATGTATACCGTGTGACCACTACAAAAAATAAGATCATTGGCTGCAGTTTTTTGCAACAAAAAATTGCCGCTATTAAAAAAAAACTAATAAAGGGTATTAGCGGCAATTTATTATGGCTGCCACTAATAGTCTTATTTTTTCTAGTGGACTTAGGAATAGGCATTCGTGGCCCTATCCATGTACACACCATAAGCATAATTGTTCTCTATTTTCTTTTGTGCTAATCATGTATCAAAATTTCGGATGGAACTGATCAGTATTGTCCGAAATGTATCGATATCGGATGTCACCGGGTCAATACATTAAATGTATCGGCTCGTATATTGTAGGTATGTATACGGATACATACTAGTATTGTCCAAAATCGATAATATGTATTGGTTTTAGAGCTGGCTGATAGGTACGAAAATTTGAGATTTTGATCCTTAAACAAACAGTTAAACCTAAGCTCTATAGAGTCTATAAAACTCTCAATATTACAAAGAGTAATAAGAACTACAACTCACAAGTGCATGTTAGACCTATGGCTAAAGTGAGTTTGGGCTACCATGTAAGCATAGATGACCGGGTTAGTTTCTCCATTGTTCATGATGGACCCAACACGGTTATCGGACGATCGGAAAAGCTCGTCACAGTGAACGGCACGGAAACAGGTTGAATCAACTGTGGGTTTATCTTTGCTCCTCATAGTTGAAGTAACCATCTTCTTTAACTTTCTACTGTATTTGATGATCAGTTTCTTCATCTTTGGTGGATGATCGCTTGTGTTGCCCATGGCTTCTTCTTCTTTCTCCTCCTTCTGGTTGTTATGAGATTCTTTGAGTCTGATATAAGAGAAGGTGTGCAAGGTTCTCCAATGTGATATGATCACATGGTATACATGAGCCTTTGGCTTCTTTCTTGTATCAAACGCAATTCCGGTATTTAATTAGTTCATTTTTAATGCAGGCTGACGAGAGATGAGTTAGACGACATAAAACTTGTGCATGTTTCCTGCCTTCATATATGATATATATAGGCCTGATTGGGGTTATGATTTAATATCGGGTCAAACTGTCAAATTTTGGTCCCATATCAGATTAGATCGGCTGATACATGTATCTTTTATGAATCGGGCATAATACCAAAAATGCCCTTTGTACAATTTTTTTACTTTTTAAATTAGTTATGTACTTTTTAGTATTTAAAAGTCAAAAAAAGGAAGTTCAATATCGGCTGGTTTGGCCGATACATATCCGATAAGTATTGGCCCGGTCGATCTATGCTCGTCATACCAAGTTTTATCATTATAACATAAAAAATAAAAAAATTTACAAAATAAAAGTAATAATAGTCTTTCTATACAGGGTACCTGTTTTTATGCATGCTATCAAACCGTGCCTGAAACTATTGATTGCATGGAGCAAGGATCAAAATTTCGGCCGAAATTTTGGGTCTCATACAAATTTGGACCAAAATTTCCAACCAAATTATTGTTTCTATGGGGACCGAAACCGATAATTTCGGCCATTTCAGCCGAAATTTTGATCCTTGGCATGGAGATTGTTTTTTCATCTCAATTTGAGCTCGTGAGAAAGGATTTAACAATCAATATATATTGGCATATCGGTCAGGTTTCAAGCCGATATGTATTGGCTAAATTGACCGATAATCAAGTGCTTTTTTAATTTTAAAATATTAAAAATATCTTATAAATTTTAAAAGTTAAAAACATTGCTTAAAGGGCATTTTTGGTATTATATTCAATTTGTAACGGATATATATTTGACCCGATATCATATTGTATCGGAGGACCCAAGAGGCTGACATTTTGTAGACAAGTCAAATGTTGATTTTCCATGAGACAATGTATTGCTGTAGGTGGTTCTCAATTACTGTCTTATCTGTTTCTCCATTTCCTCTTCTCAACTCTTCTTTTTGACAAAACGCTCTGGCTGGCATGTATTTATAATGAGTGGCTGCAGAGATGTACAATAACTTGGAGAATCTTAAATTTGCAAATTATTCAAAATTTTAAAAAAATTCAACTAATTTGGTGACTATGATTCGGTGGGGTGCCAGTTTCATTTAACTCAGATAAAATGGGGAAAGATACGTGGAGAAATTTGGAAAATAAATTGAGAATTGTACAATAATAGTAAATTATTAAACTATATAAATATGTATGTTAACTTATTGATTTTTGTCTTTTTTTGATAATTCAGGAGTAACACTTGGGGACTAAATCCTAAGCAACAAAGCACTTATATTGAGTGACACACATGTGAATAAATCTCATTGTCAGTGGTTTAAAACTGAAGGTGGGTACCTACTACCATCAACTTTAAACTATAATGGATATCCATTGACGGTGGGTATCCACTGTCAAATTAAAAACATTGGCAATGAGTACCCACCGTCAATTTTAAATCACTGATAATGGGTGCCAATGGGCTTTCATGACTTCTTCTTCTTAGGGTTTCAAGACACCAGCATAAAGGGTGAACTCAAAGGTATTCATTAATTGAAGGGTCCACTCATTATTAAAGCAGGAAGGAAGCAAAAGTAGAGTTTAGAAACCTCGACCTCACACCCGACAAAGCGGGGGAAACCAACCGAGATACCACTCAATTGTTATTGAAAGTTATTAAAAGTTAAAATGATATATTTATATAATAAAGTAAGAATATTACGTAGTTTATCTGCATTAACAATTTACAATCATAAAAAAATAATGCGATTATGATTAATGCATGTATCACAGTGAATATTTCTGAATTTTTTTTGGAAAATTCGTCAAATGTGAAAATGTTTGAAATTTTTTTGGAAGAATCGACGAATCAAGCGAATGCTCAATAAAATGTTTAGAATTTTTTTCTAAAATTTTGACCAATTTGAAGAATTTTGTCAAGATTATGTGACTGACAATTTTGTACTTGTGACGCTATTTTTCATCCAGTTGTACCACACGATGAAAAGTAGCTAACGTTTAGATCAACCGTGCTTGAAAATTTCGATCGAAAAAATATCTCTATACAGAGGCTAAGAACAGTCAAATGTCGTAAAATGGAATGGTTACCATGTAACCTCTTTTAACCATTTATTTGTAGGATAGCCATATAACCTTAGAGCGCTTTTCCCCAAGGTTAGGTAGATATTTGACTTAAGGGGTTGGTGGAGGCTCCCTCTCTTCACATATGGAAGAGATTTTTGTTTCGGAGAAATCCAAGCCCCCTCCCCCAACAGACATAGCGCACGAGAGAGTTCATCCAACTCAGAGGAACTTATGGCCGCTTTTACTGCTCCTGCGCAGCCCCTTGCTGATGACGAGGAACCAGCTAATACTCCCCATTTTTTTTTAGTAACTTGGGTTTCTGGGTCTCCTAGAGCACCCGCCTAATTTCAGGGGCACGCAGGCACCCTAAATTGGCACATGCCGGATCAGTATGAGATATAAATCCCTAGGATGGCCTCAAGGGGGAAAAGGGATTCAAACTCAGATCTCTTACTTTTGATCCTTACATGTATGAGAACGGAACTAGTGGTGAAACGCACCAAGAACTTGCCTGCCACATAATGAACGGTTTGGGGGAAGCGTTGATCCACGCGGGTAACATAATGGATTTTAACCACACTTCACTACTCATTTGCATTTTCGTTTCAATGACATCTGGCTGATTAAAACGATCTAACAAGTAGACTGCTTTGCATTAGAGGATACACTCGATGAAAAATAGTGCCATGTTATATGCTACTAAAACGAATAAATCGCATTTTAAATTTATTAATAGCTACTTTTATAAATAAATTAATGTTACAAATTTTGCCATTAAGGGCACGTTCAATTCACCGTAATATGTTAATATTACATCCAATAACCCTATTTTACTGTAAAAGTATAATTGTGTGTGTTTATTTCAATATAATTTCTCGTGTTTTGTGCCTAAAATATTACCATTAATATTTTTAACTTATGGGACTAAAGATTGTAATTTTTATTTATGGTATGTAAAATTTGCAAGTGTCACTTTCTATTCGGACTCAAAGGAGTACAACTAAAAGGTTTTGGGTACCTTTATTTGAAGCCAATGAAATTACAACCTCAACTCATCTCTTTTAGCCGGAATTCATTGATCGCCTTGGAATCCAATGATGGGGATTGTTTCTTGTACCAATCTTTCATACAATGAATCTTTAGATCATGGGCATACCATCAAACGGTCACTTTTTTATTCCATGTGGCACACATCTCAAAAAGTGACCCTAAAATCATATATGTGTGATATATGTCACATGATTTTAGAGTCATTTTTTGGGATATGTGCCTTATGGAATAGAAAATTGATCATCTGATGAAATATTCATGATCTTAATAATCATTACGTAGAATATTAATGTGAAAAATGATCTCCATCGTCTGATTCAGAGGTGTTCAATATATGCCGATGGGAGGAGTTGGGGTGAAGTCACAATTTGGTGGAGTGTGCCATAGTATACAAGACTATACGGCAAAATAAATAATAGCCCATAAAATAAATTTTACACCCTCTCTTTAAAATGAAGTGAACAATCATTTTAGATCAAATATGTAATTTTTTACAAACTAAAAAAATATATTTTAATACAAGTAAAGTGGATATTACTGGAGAATGGATTACGATGAAATGAATGTGCCCTAAATGACAATAAAAGCACGACTTTCTTAATAAATGGTGACATGCTTAAAAGTTCTAACTTTTTCTCTATTTTTTGACTTTTCCTCCAACTTTCCAATTTCTTTTCTTTTATTGACTATGCGTTAAATCAGCCTAGCTAGCACAACCATAGTGACCAAATTCTGACTTTTTGAAGAAGTTTCGAATAATTTGTAATTTTTTGAAAAATTAAGCAAAATTATAATTCTTCATGACATTTTCAAAAAATTGTAAATTTTAAGATTTATTTACAAATTTAAAGAATAATTCATGAATTTCTTAAAATTTTCAAAATTTTTTTAATATTTATAATTAATATATTTCTATAATTTCCTGAATTTGGCAAATTTTGCTAGATAAATCTAAATTTTTTCCAAGCTGATTTATTCCTGACCCCGACTTGGTCACTACGGCCAACTTCAAGATAAGGTGATGAAATCATTTATGTCGTATGCTTGTCTCGCCTAATCATTGACCGGTCAGAGTCTTAGGCCAATATACAATTGATGATAAATATCAGCCGTACAGCCAATATATATATATATATATATATATATATATATATATATATATATATATATATCACAACTTAAAATCATATAAAAATTGCCCAATATCTTATTCAAATTCGATACATATCAGCAATCGCAGCACCCATAGATCAAAAAATCGTCCGATACCGATACGTATCAGTTTTGGATCTAAGCGGTACAATACATTGCTTATGTGTCGTACCTCTTTAAAAGTAAGGTAATTATCGTCCGATACGGGCAATTTATAGCCCGTATCGGATGATACAACGATAATTTATTTTTATTTTTTTTAATAAAACTGAATTTATAGGGTGATATAGGCAAATTATCGCCCGTATCGTCCGATACGGCCGATAATTTCAAATTATCGGTCGGGCCCCACCTCAGTTTTTTTTCTTTGATTTTTTGTCGATTTCTGTTTGTTTTTTTATTTTTTTATTTTTATAATCATTACATTCGTCGTAAATTATGCAACGGATATAATTTTATATTCTTTACATAATATTTTGTTATTATTTTATTAATTAAAAGTTAAAACGTAAAGCAACGGACATAATAAATTATATCCGTTACATAGTTTCTTGTTTTATTATTTTATTATATAAAACGTTACAAAAGCAACGGATATAATAAATTATATCCGTTGGATAGTATTTTATTATTATTTTATTAATTAAAACGTTGCAAAAGCAACGGCTATTAGCAAACCATCCTCTATAAAATCCACCCGCTATTAGCAAGCTGGCAAGTGGAAACGGATAAAATCCACCCGCTATAAAACCCACAGGAGAGGGATCCTTCATTTGCAAACCATCTTCTTCTTCTCCACTTGAAAACCATCCGAGAATATCTTCTTTTTCTTCACTTGCAAATCACACGAGGATCTCTTATTCTTTACTTGCAAACCACCTGAGGATCCCTTCTTCTACACCAGTATATTTCTTCTTTCGCCACTTGTAATTCACTATACTACTTATTTCTTAGCCATAGGAGACCGAAATCGTAGAGACCGAATTGTCACACTTATATTTTCGTCGGATATTTAAGAGAATGTATGATTTTTCATCATCTAACTTGTATTTCTAATTATTTTTTCATTAGATCTATTATATTTATTATTATTTTTTTTAATTAATTTTTATTTATTACTAATTTCATTACTCATTTGATCTATTACTCTTTTTTTAAAAACTAAACTTTTTTTAACTAATTTTATTTTATAACTAAACTTGTTTATTTTGTATTACTAATTTGTGTTATTAATTTTTTGACATATGCATGTGACACATATCACGTGTGATGTGTCGCAACACATGTGACATGTGTCACGCGTGATGTGTCGCGACACATGTGACACAATGACATAGGTGTCGCGGCACATGTAATTGATGTGTCACACATGTGACACATAACCCATGACACATCACTTAGACTAATTTTTTGTTACTAATTTTGTGCTACTAATTTTTTGACCTATGCATGTGACACATATCGCTTGTGATGTGTCGCGACACATGTGACACAGTGACACAGGTGTCGCGGCACATATAATTGATGTGTTACACATGTGACACATAACCCATGACACATTAATTACATTAATTTTTTGTTACTAATTTTGTAATACAAACTTTAGCTTTAAAAAAAAATTAGTAATACAAAAATTACTAATTATTGACAAAAAATTAGTAACCGAAAACAAAAAAAAGGTTTAATTTAAAAAAAAAAAGTATAGTTTTAAAAACAAATTTAAAATTAGTTTAGTTTTTAAAATTTGTAACACAAAATAAAAAAAATTTAATTTTAAAATAAAATTAGTAAAAAAAAAGAGTTTAGTTTTTTTAAAAAAATTAGTAACACAAAATTAAAAACAATTTTAAAACTAAAATTACTAATAAAAAGAGTTTAGTTTAAAAAAGTAACACTAAAATTAGTAACATTAAAAACTAAAAAGAATTTAATTTAAAGAAAAATTAGTAATACAAAAATTACTAATTAGTGACAAAAAATTAGTAACCGAAAACAAAAAAAAAGTATAGTTTTAAAAATAAATTTAGAACTAGTTTAGTTTTTTAAATTTGTAACACAAAATAAAAAAATTTAGTTTTAAAATAAAATTAGTAAAAAAAAAGAGTTTAATTTTTAAAAAAAATTAGTAACACAAAATTAAAAATAATTTTAAAACTAAAATTACTAATAAAAAGAATTTAGTTTTAAAAAGTAACACTAAAATTAGTAACATTAAAAACTAAAAGGAATTTAATTTAAAGAAAAATTAGTAATAAAAAATTACTAATTAGTGACAAAAAATTAGTAACCGAAAACAAAAAAAAAGTTTAATTTTAAAAAAAGAAGTATAGTTTTAAAAACAAATTTAGAACTAGTTTAGTTTTTAAAATTTGTAACATAAAATAAAAAAATTTAGTTTTAAAATAAAATTAGTAAAAAAAAAGAATTTAGTTTTTAAAAAAAATTAGTAACACAAAATTAAAAACAATTTTTAAACTAAAATTACTAATAAAAAAAGTTTAGTTTAAAAAAGTAACACTAAAATTAGTAATATTAAAAATTAAAAAGAATTTAATTTAAAGAAAAATTAGTAATAAAAAAATTAGTACTACAAAAATTACTAATTAGTGACAAAAAATTAGTAATCGAAAACAAAAAAAAAAAGTTTAATTTTTTTTAAAAAAGTATAGTTTTAAAAATAAATTTAGAACTAGTTTAGTTTTTAAAATTTGTAACACAAAATAAAAATATTTAGTTTTAAAATAAAATTAGTAAAAAAAAAGAGTTTAGTTTTTTTTAAAAATTAGTAACACAAAATTAAAAATAATTTTAAAACTAAAATTACTAATAAAAAAAGTTTAGTTTAAAAAAGTAACACTAAAATTAGTAACATTAAAAACTAAAAAGAATTTAATTTAAAAAAAAAATAGTAATAAAAAAATTACTAATTAGTGACAAAAAATTAATAACCAAAAACAAAAAAAAAGTTTAATTTTTTTTAAAAAAGTATAGTTTTAAAAACAAATTTAGGATTAGTTTAGTTTTTAAAATTTATAACACAAAATAAAAAAATTTAGTTTTAAAATAAAATTAGTAAAAAAAAAGAGTTTAGTTTTTAAAAAAAATTAGTAATACAAAATTAAAAACAATTTTAAAACTAAAATTACTAATAAAAAAAGTTTAGTTTAAAAAAGTAACACTAAAATTAGTAACATTAAAAATTAAAAAGAATTTAGTTTAAAGAAAAATTAGTAATAAAAAAATTAGTAAACTTTTTTAGGAGGTACGATACAATCATACAATGCCTATGTATCATACCGCCGAGGTCCAAAGCCGATACATATCAAATAAATTTTAGTTTCAACTGTTATCTAAATGTTTTAATTTAGTCCAATCATTTGGTCATTAATGCAGGTGAAAGAAATAAACATGGTACGATCATCAGATTCAGCCTGATAATACGGACAACAATAGATGGTGATAGACTCCGAATAGAATATAAACTTTGTGGGAAAAAATTATTGGGAGGAGGTATCACGCGATTGAAGGAGCATTTGACTCACGTAAGGGGAGAGACAAAAGGGTGTCCCAGTGTACCCAGAGAGGTAAGAGAAAAAGTCAGAGCCAGTTTACAGGCGGCTAAGGGAAAGAAAAAAGTAGAAGCCGATCGTGATAGAGAAATGTATGACAGAATAAGGAGGGTAGATCCAGAGTTTTCTGCACCTGAACGTGGGGATGATGAAGATGAGGATGAGGATGTTGTGACAGCGAGAATCATGAGGGAGAGTGCTAGAGAAGCACGACAGCGACGAGATTAAGAAGAAACTGATTATCGGTTTCGATCCAGCTTGAGGGGCCCATCCATGCGTACTACTAGTGGTCAATCTAGTCAGAGGCCACATGTTATTAATGATGATGAGGATATTCATGACACTGTTGGATTGCGTAGGTCAGCATCAATGAGGGACACCAAGCCGTCTACTACAGGTCGTACTATAGGTCCCATGGATCCGTTCATACATCAGACAGAAAGCTCAAAGTAAAGTAAATTGAGCACAATTTCACTGAAAAAATGGGGAAAGAGGCTTGGAAAATTGATTGCAAAGTTCGTGATATACAATCACATTCCAAGTCAAGTTGTGGAGTCACCGTACTTTAAAAGTATGATTGATACAAGTGCAAAAGTTGGTCCAAGAGTTAAAAAACCCTCTGTATATAAGGTATCCGGGCCCCTACTAGATGATGAGTACGCAGAGATAGGAACTTATGTGGACAGCTTCCACGAAGTATGGGATGAGAGAGGTTGCACAATTATGTGCGATGGATGGACAGGTCCCACAAAGAAGAGTTTGATCAACTTTTTTGTCTATAGCGATGCCGGGATAATATTTCTAAAATCAGTTGATACTTCAAAACACGCGAAGACAGCTGATTACCTCTTTCAACTAATGGATAAAGTAGTTGAAGACGTTGAAGAGCACCGGGTTGTACAGGTGGTAACAGACAATGCCGCCAATTATAAAGCTGCAGGTCGTCAGTTAATGTTGAAGAGACGTCACTTGTATTGGACTCCGTGTGCCGCTCATTGCGTGGACCTCATTCTTAAAGATTTGAGAAAGAGAAGCAAAGCACAAGCAACTATTTAGAAGGGAAGAACGATTACTTCCTACCTATACAACAGTGACAAGTTGGTAAATTTGATGAGAGAATTCACCAAGAACGAGCTGCTCCGGCCTGCGATTACACAATTTTTAGCCCTACAGAGTTTGGCTAGATATAGGCATGAGCTGAAAAGTATGGTCTCTTCTGTAGAATGGAGAAAACATGAGCTAAAACTCTCACGAGCAAAGAGACATGTTTGCAATGAAGTTGCCAACCTGATCTACAGTCCCCAATTTTGGGCAGATATTGACCACCAGATTGCCGTCACTACCCCGTTGGTACAAGTGTTGAGGTTGGTAGATGGTGATGAGAAGCCAACGATGGGATACGTTTATGAGTCGATGGCTAAAGCCAAATTGGCTATTAAAAGTAAATGCCCGATAAAATATAAACGATATTGGGCAATCATCGACAAGAGGTGGGATGCACAATTCTACTAGTACTTACATGCCGCAGGTATAACATGCTAAACTACTTATGTAGTGATATTTATTTATTTATTATTTTTTATATTATTCATTGTTTCTATATATTGATGAGATTGTTCATATTTGATGTATAGCACACTACTTAAATTGACCTTCGATATCTGTGACGCTTTGAGTTGACTGAGGCCGATAACGTATACAGCGGTTTGCTCAATGTGATTCAGCGAATGCTCCTTGAGTTGGCAGAGCAAAGTCAAGCCATAAGAGATGTGAGTAATAATATCTTATAAGTAATAATGCAGGTGTCATATGATCTGTTTATTGATATATGGGTTATTGATATATAGATTGATATATTCCGCAAGAGACAAGGATCATTTGGGACCCCATTGGCGCAATCCCAAATCAAGTATGATAAATCTGCTGATTGGCGGATACATTATGGAAATGATGGCCCGATATTAAGGCGGATTGCCATGAGGGTTTTATCGCAAACTTGTTCCTTGTCCAACTGTGAGCGAAATTGGAGCACCTTCTCTCTCATTCACACGAAGGCAAAGAATAGGCTAACTATGGAACGATTGGAAAAGTTAGTCTATTGCCACTATAACATGAGATTAAGGGTCAGAAATATGTAGAGGGCCAATCGCGGTAAGATATTATGTGAAGTCTTAGTTCATATAATTTTTATTTGATCTAATTGATGAGGCATTAGACATGTACTAATTCATCTATCATATTTTACCTTACAGATAGTGAATATTTTGATCCTATCCAGTTGGATTATATATTCATGGAGGATGACCCTTTAAATCAGTGGATCGAAGAGAGAGAAGAGCCTGTGTTGGATACTGAGGACACCGCATGGCTGTATATTGCTGAAAGAGCAGCAGATGAGCAGGCTTCCCAACCATCATGACGGAAACGGAGATTGAATCGTCATTCAGTGGTTGGATCTGATGACGAAACGCAACCTGATAGTGATAATGATGATGGTGGGGGTGATGATGGAGGCGATGAAACTCACGCTAGCACTAGTGTGGAGTGGATGATATTGATCCCTATACTTCTGGAGGTATTGCCGCATGGGATGAAAACCCGCTAACAATGTATGACACTCCTATATTTAGAGGTGAAGGGATTGAAGGAAGAGGAGCGTCAGAATCTTACCAAACACCACCTCCACCACCACCACAAGGTCCACAAGATGACGTGGGTTATATGACTTCTAGCTTCGGGGGATTTAGTTTGCAAAATACCGAATATTCAACAGCAAGTAACTCATACTATCGGCCTCAATCAACCTATCCCGGGCCATATGACTTTGTTGGTCAAATTTTTGGAGGACCAACCTTCACCTATTACACTGAGCCATATTCATCGTTAATGCCTCAATTTTAAGGAGGCACACATGATCATGGGTATCAATATGACCAACATTATAGGGAAAGCTCGCGCACCGATAATGATGATAACGAGAGCCAAGAACCACCACGAAATTCAATATGACTCTAAAGTAATTAATTTTTTTTTATAATATATCTTTTAATTTTCATAATTAGTCATGTATAATAAAAATTTGATCATTAGTCATGTACAATGAAAATTAGTCATTTACAATGAATCAATTATGTTAAGAGTAATCTGTCCTTTGTTATGGGCTTATATCCTAATATAATTTTATTGTCTGTTAATAAAATTTTCATTTATTAAACAATAAAAAAAAAAGAAAAAAATTGAAAACTTTTAATCATAATTATGTAATACTTTAATTAGGGATCCGTCTTATTATGAAATATGCATCAAATAAACTTTAAATATATTTTTAAAAAAGTAAAAAAAAAAAAATTTATTAAATTTATTTTTCTTAATTTTTTGAGATTTTTTAGGATTTAAAAAAAAAAAAAAAAATTTCAATATATCAAACCGATACATTCAATATATCGCCGATACATTTAATGTATCGGCCAATACCCGATACGTATCGTCCTGGAGGTCAGGACGATACGTATCGGAAAACCGATATTTTGATCTTTGGCAGCACCTATAAGTATTGGGTACAGCCCATATTTAAAGCCATGATTGTTCTACACCAACTCTAATGTCTGTCCAGATTTTACCCATATTAATCATTCATACAGTTGACTTGTGTCACTAAAATTATTTATTGACTATTTAATTAATTTAATGATATAATAATGTAATTATCAATTTCAAATAAAATATAAAACCTTGTTTTTCTTTATGTATTTTATGGTTTTTTTTTTTAAGTAATGAAAACTTGCATTTGGTTGCAAATGATGGAGTCCCACATTGAAAAGAGTATAACATGAAAAAAAAACATATCACACACATGTTTTTGAAAAATTAAGCGACTAAAAATATTCGTAGATAAGAGCAACAAATAATTACAATAATAAATTTATCCACTGTTACAAGACCTGTAAGAGAACGCCCTATAGAGCAAGCCGAACAAATAATTCTATGCTCTGCATTGAGTACTCATTATTTCTGTACACAGTTCTAACCAAATTTTAATCTCTACATTTTTTTCTCTTATATTTATTTTCATTTCGCTTGAGGAGTGACGGATTTCTTTACACAATCTGCTTCGGGATCATCTTCCACGGCACTGGAATCTGAGTGGGGAGAGCGGAGGTTGCCAGGGGTCTGGCAGGCAATCATCGTCTTGCAGTGTTCTGCCTCATCGTCTCGGATGTTCAAAAACACATCATACAAGTTCTCTGAAACATCCATGTGTTAGACACCCATAATGTGAGGATTAAAACAAAATAGGTAGCAGACAACTGATGTATAAATTATAAAGAGACCAACCACATAGGCTTGCAACGAGACCGGGCCTGAAAACTATCAAAGCCTGGCCTGAAGCTAAAGGAACAGAGCGCAAACCCGGTCTGAAATTGAAGGACCAGACGCAAGCCTGGCCTTCCTTCTCCTACAATTGCCCCCCCAAATAAAGACCTAATCCCGGCTGAGTTTGCAGACCAAGCCTAGTTGGCTAAGCTTGTGGGGCTCAAATGCCCCCACTTGACCTGCAGCTGCTACCAAAGCATAGCCTAACATGGGCTGAGCCACAAAACCAATTAGGACAGCCTTGGTCCATTTACTTCCCCCATACGTGAGACGGGTAACATTGCTCCTTACCTATTTTTGGCCTTCGAGTATGTGGAGCTCTAGCTGTTTGAAATTCATCTGAAGGGAAATGCCAAAGAAGTTAAACAACACAAACGGGCAAACATAACCAAACAACAAATATAACTGGTATTGAAACAAAATGACCGACAAACTCACCAAACAAGTACAAGTCGCCTTCTGTATAATATTTTACAGCAATCTCTGGGGCAGGCAATTTTTTCAGCTCATCTGTCAGAAACCAGAGCATAATCATCCGCACAATTATCATCAAAGGGAACATGGAGCAAATCCAAATAAGTCTTGAAGAGATAAATGTTAACGATTCAAAAGAAATATAGAAAATAAGAATAACAACAAAATAATAATAATATAAACCTCAGTATCTACTCTTTTTGGAGACATTTATATGTTTCCCTGAAAAAGTAAGGTGAACCTGTGAGGTTCTACCGTGTCAAGCCACAGATAACTACAACATTTAAAATTGGTCATGGCCAAACTATGATCATCAGCTTTAGTCTTGCAATTTCATTAACTAGGTGCTTTAATAGTTCAAGATGCTCCATTCACGCCCACAACAGCAACATGACAACTAGGAACAGCTAGAATTTATAGGATCTATCATGTGATATTATACGATGGTGTTTAGAAGCAGCCATTGCGTATACTTTCATTAAACCTGAACGTCAAACAAATTTCGAAGAAAAACTTATTTCATCCCAATCATAGTGGGACTATTATATTGATGGGGACGCCGATATCGTAGACATTGGATATGGACCGTTTCGTGTTTACCAACGTCGGAAGAAGCAGAATGAAAATCAGAAATAGGCGAAAGATGAAAAATTGGAGGAACCAGCAAATTCGATCGATCGAATAGCAGCGAAGAGGAAAAACATATGTTCTGGAGTAAATGATTCGATCGATCAAATTATATACTCGATTGATCAAATTTCCATTCGATCGATCAAGTTTCAATTTCGATCGATCAAGTTTCACTTTCAATCGATCGAATTTCAATTTCGATCGATCGAAATCGCGCAGTTTTTTATTTTGGTATTTTTTTAATTTCGAACTTAATTCTCAGGGGCATACTCGTCCTTTTGGTATTTGTTTTAGGGTTTTATTTTCGTTTGAAATGACTCCTATATAAGGTCCTTAAGTTAAATAATGTAATTAGTTATTGATTATTGAATGAATGAGCGTTTTGCTTTTGAGACTTGAGATGAGTTTCCTCGAAGAGTGATTCTTCTTCCCGATAAGGATTTGGTGTGAAGCCAAAGGTGCGAAGCCCACAAAATCTATCTTCTATCTGTCTATTTTTATCTTCTCTGCTTGTGTTGTTGATCCCACAACCCTAAATCAGCCATTGTCCTGTTGAGATCCTAAATCTTAGCTTTTCCCTAAACCATTGAATCGATCAGATTCAACAACCGTAGCCTCCATCAGACTATTAAGCCCAGCCATATCGAAATAGCCAGAAACCCAAAGATTCCATTATTGCACTATGAGCGCATTAATCTAAAAATCTAGAGGTCTATCTCTAGGATCGATCCGCGCTGCAACTTAACGGATCTAACGCCCGAACTGAACCCTGCTCGAACTATACGTGATCCTCCCATGGAATACTACGAAAGCCTAAGGTATTCGCTATATTTTAAGGTTTATTGTTAAATTTAAATTCAATTCTATTTCGGCAATCATTTAATCATTGCCTTCACGTAGTTTAGGTACCGTCTTGTGTAAGTTTTGGTATCAGAGCCTAGGTTCTAGGTTAGGGCATATTGTGTTATTTTAATTTTCGTTGCATTTTATCTCATTTGTGTTCAAAAGTATGCACGTCGAATGTTTGACAAAATTCCTCATCCATTGTGATTCATGTTTGCATGGCATTTAGCATTCGTGTTAGTAAGTCGTGTTCACCATGAGCATGAGCGAGATTGTTGATGCCCTTAGGGACATCAAAGCCGAAATGTGTGCAATTAATAATAGGGGCGCAGCTACACACCAAATTATGGCCGAAGTCTCAAAAGTTGTCACGAGACTTGAGTTAGGGGATACCTTTACCATCGTGAACCTAAGTACGACCCTGCCGAGAGGTTTCTAAAATCTATTCGGAATGAGGTTCCAAATTTTGAGGGTACAGCATATCCTAAAACCTTTGTGGAGTGGTTGTCTAGTGTTGAAGAGTATTTTGATTGGTATGGTGTATTGAATGAGTACAAAGTCAAGTTAGTGAAAACAAAGTTGGAAGGTAGTGCCAAAACCTATTGGACTAATGTTGAGCTTCTACGCGACTTAGCTAATCGTAAGCCCATCACACAATGGGAAGACATGAGGGAGCGACTTATCGAGAATTATGTTCCTCTCACACACTGTCATCTTTTACGATTTTTAAAATCAAAGACAGACGAGTGTCCTAATTGCTCCCAGTGTCACGGATTTGGACACTTTGCTTACCAATGCTCCACAGAACTTTCCACTCCGAATTTATTGATTAAAAGGGAGAGTTCTAAGGAACATGAAAATTTGAGAGTAGAAGAGGTGTATGACCACCGTACCGTGATGAGTGAAGAGGAGATGGACGAAGCTGATGAGAGCCTAACTTGTGTCAAAGAGACTACCATTTCCCTTGTGAGTAGTGATATTGAGTCGCCCACACGTGAGTCAACTGAGTCACCCACGCACGATTCGACCGAGTCACCTACACACGATTTGTTAGTGCCCGTAGAGCCCGTTGTGCACAAGTCCTTGGTGGTAGAGTCAAGAGCACTTGAGTCGGTTACATGTGAGCCATTCGCGCCGCATGCACATAAGCGTATCGAGTCCATAGACACGCAAGCACACCATAGTCTCAAGTTGCATACTGCTATACATTCCAAGTCTTATTGTAAGTTGTCTTTTGAGTCTCATTCCGCATTGCATGCCGAAATTAAGCTTGAAATTAATTTATGCAATGAAACTTTCAAATTATCGATGCAGTTACCTAAGGCTTTTATGAAATCCCAATTGAATTATCATATGGTTCGGATTGGACCTGAATGATTCCCATCGAGAGTCGTAAAGGATCTTCAGCCTACGACGCTGAACCTTTTGGAATTGTGGCAAGGAATGGTCCTAATGCGTGTAATCTTGAGTTTCCTCCAGATATCAGGGTCAGCTCTACGTTCAATGTGGAGGACCTTGTTCCTTCTTTGAGCTCAACCCTACCTCCTTGCAACCCATTCCAAACAACCCCTAGTTACAACCTCATCCCAACTTTGCAACCAATACCACTTCCCTACCCAACCAAGCAGAGGAAAGAGATAATTGAGGAAATTTGGAATAATCTTGTGGCATTCACCTGCGGTAGAAAATTTCTGGTTTACGAGATACAAAGGGTTGGCGAGTCGACTACCGAGAGTGCATGGGCCAATCATGAGAGAGTTCGTCGCTTGAATTCCCGTATTCTCGGTCGATAAAGGGATCACACTTCTTCGGGGATGAATTCCTTCAGGTCCGAGCGAGTCGATGCGAAACTTCAAAAGTATTTGGTAGAGTGGCTTGGTGAGCCGAGTTATTGGGCTCGTTAAGGAGAGGTTTACCAGGTATGTCCCTCTACAATGGACCGAGATGACGCTCATACATCACTTCATGCCAGGATTCATTTCATGCGTGTTTCATCGATGATGAAACATTTTGAGTCGGAGAGAATTGACGGGTACGTCGACATTGTAGACATTGGATATGGGCCGTTTCGTGTATACCGACGTCGGAAGAAGCAGAATGGAAATCAGAAATAGGTGAAAGAGGTGAAAGATGAAAATTTGGAGGAACCAGCAAATTCGATCGATCGAATTTCAATTTTGATCGATCGATCAAAGTCCTATTTCGATCGATCGAATTGTATACTCGATCGATCGAATTTCCATTCGATCGATCGAGTTTCAATTTCGATCGATCGAATTTCTGCGGCGAACTTTTGAAATATGTTTTTCGATCGATCGAGTTTCACTTTTGATCGATCGAATTTCAATTTCGGCCGATCGAACTTCACTTTCGATCGATCGAAATCGCGCAGTTTTTTAGTTTGGTATTTTTTTAATTTCCAACTTAATTCTCAGGGGCATACTTGTCCTTTTGGTATTTGTTTTAGGGTTTTATTTTCGTTTGAAAGGACTCCTATATAAGGTCCTTAAGTTAAACAATGTAATTAGTTATTGATTATTGAATGAATAAGCGTTTTGCTTTTGAGACTTGAGATAAGTTTCCTCGAAGAGTGATTCTTCTTCCTGAAAAGGGTTTGGTGTGAAGCCAAGGGTGCGAAGCCCACAAAATCTATCTTCTATCTATCTATTTTTATCTTCTCTTCTTGTGTTGATCCCACAACCCTAAATCAGCCATCGTCCTGCTGAGATCCTAAACCTTGGCTTTTCCCTAAGCCATTGAATCGATCAGATTCAACAATCGTAGGCTCCATCAGACTATTTAAGCCCAGCCATATCGAAACAGCCAGAAACCTAGAGATTTCATCATTGCACTGTGAGCGCCTTAATCTGGAAATCTAGAGTTCTATCTCTAGGATCGATCCGCGCTACAACCTAACGGATCTAACGCCCGGATTGAACCCTACTCAAATTATACGTGATCTTCCCATGGAATACTACGAAAGCCTAAGGTATTCGCTATATTTTAAGGTTTATTGCTCAATTTAAATTCAATTCTATTTCAGCAATCATTGCATTCACGTAGTTTAGGGTACCGTCCTGCGTCATATATGCGATTAGATGTGTATAGCGTCATCTAAGATGACAGTGATCCCGTGCCTAGAATCATTTCATTTGATCCAAACTGTGATAGGTCTCAACGAAAAAAATGGGACAATCATATGCTCTTATATGTTAGTGCTCAGAAACATTGAAGATGATAGTGCTCCTATCTCCAAATTGTGAAATCAATGAAGTAGAACTACAAATTATGGTGATTGATGGTACAGTCTTATGAACAGCGAATATCTATGTTACAAAAGTATAACCACTATCATTGATGAAGGTGCCCAAGAAAGTATGCATATATTATATAGGATGACTGATTAAATGAGCCTGGTTATTACATCTCTATTGAAGAAAACATATGACAGTGCTTACAACCATCTATGATGATAGTGGTCCAATTGCTACTATATTTTGTTTAACTATTGAAAAAATATATAAATGGTAAATGGGATGGTGCATGTGTGTGCAGCATGAAAATATTGCAAATGCACGCACAGTACCACACCTATATATATATATATATATATATATATATATATATATAGAGAGAGAGAGAGAGAGGGTCGGGGATGTGTGCTCACTGTCAAGTTTATCTGTGCATTCGAACTAGATGGGCTCCACATGGCACACATCTAGGGGATCAGGTGCCACAACTGGCCCGAGGACGATCATGTCCATCTAAAAACAGGGTGTGAATCCACTGTCCAAAATCTGGTCAAAGGTGCAAAATTTCAATGCACCAGATTCAGGCAAGCGGAAGAGAATATTTGACCAGGCTTTTGAGGGGGACAAAAGTCCTAAAAAAGAGCTTCTTAAGATCATGTGCCACGTAGCTGATCTATCCAAAATGGATGTTGTTTTGGGATCACATGGCATGTCTGCACATGATCTAGCATTCGACAGCACGGATCACACCATGCGTTTGAATGCATAGACACCTTTTCCAATATCTATATGTAGGGAAAATATATGACTCCAATCACTTGGTGACTCGTGTAAGGATCATTATCCATATATATATATATATATATATATATATGAGAAAAATGTGAAGATGCATTCTAGTGCACCAACCTCGGCCATAAATTCAAGTGCTAGATCATATGCCACATGGCACGTGATCCTAAGTTGGCCCCGTCCTCTGAAGGTCCTTGAATCTCTATAGGTTTGTAGAAAAAAAAAACGAAAAAGAAAAATATTTCAAAATATAGTTTGTTTCTGAAAATTCTCCACTATGAATTTTAAGCACCGTTGATCGTGATATGGATGGTGTAGACATATGGTCAATAATTGACCATGTGCACGTGCAGTAGCGTACCCAGGGGGGGCACATGTCAAGCTAGCTAATTTTGATGGGTGTACTTCCCAGCTGAAAATAACTTAAAATGATAAATTTGTTTTAAGTTACTAGCGTTTATCAACATTCCTTTAGGTTAATGAAATTAAGTTTTGAAAACATAAAGAAACTAGCAAAACTACTCCTATGATAACTTATATATACATCCAAATAGTCTTTCTTTAAACCAAGCTTTACCCATGAGAAAAGCGTTGACTGCTTTCAATCAAACGAGAAAGAGGATTTTTTTGTCCCAATCTTCTTTAGATCACGGGCCTACTATCATGGGGTCAAATTTTGATTCCACATGGCACACATCCCAAAAAATGGCTCAACATTCATGTTCGATAGTGAGTCGATGATCACATTTACTTCTTTGGGATGTGTTGCACATGGAATCAAAATTTAACAGTTTGATGGTACACTCATAATCTCAAGATCCATTGTGTGAAAGATTAGGATGGAAAATGATCTCTATCGTCTGCTTCAAAGTCTTCAACAGTTTTGCAAGTGTAATGCTTGATCATGATTTATGAAGAAAAAATATATATTTGAAAATATTGGTACCCAAAGGCCAAAACTAAAACGTGTAGTTGAAAGTTACAAAAACATAAATTCTACCAAAGGCCTCTTGTATTTCAATATGTATAAAATAAGAACAAATACAAAAAAGGGTACCTTTATTTGGAGCTACTGATCTTTGAAGGCACCTATGCCAAAAATTGTTGATTGCTTTGAATCATAACGTTGAGATTGTTTTTTGCCCCAATCTTCCACATAATTGATTTTGACATCATGGTTATACCATCAACCAGTCAATTTTTTATTCCATGTGACACATATCAAAAGAGTGACTAAAAACTTATGTCGCACACATCACCTTCAAACATGATTTTAAGGTCACTTTTCGGGATGTGTCACATGAAATAAAAAAATTGTCGTCTGATGGTATGCCCATGATGTCAAGATCCACCATGAAAAAGATTTGGACAAAAAATGATCTTCATTATAGCGGTTTTAATGTTCTTTTGGTGTGTGTGCCCTCAACTGTTCTATAGGTGCAAACAAAGGTATCCTAAAAAAGTATACGCTAGCCTACGCATAGCAAAAACTAAAATAAAATTCAAACGACATAGACAAAGAGGTAGAAGATGAGTGGGCAGTGTAAATGTCCATCAAACACTGCTCCCTATTCTGTTGTAGCTGTACCTTTTAGCAGGATGATTAGGCTATCGTACAATAGTAAACCTGATAGTTGGACAAGTGGTCAAAGCCCATGGTAGCCAGCTACCCTATAAAACAGTATATGTCTAATATTACAATGTAAATACAAAAAAAATTATTTAAGAAACAAAAGTGCAGGCACTAGGAAGCAGGAATCGTATATGGGGGCCTAGGTCGCGACGCTACCCACGTGACTAGTGCCGGAGCGCTACTCACAAGCCAGCTGGGAGCCATGGGACACCCAACCCGAAGATTGGGTGCCATGTCAAGTTGCCCAAGCTCGATCAGGTACCATGTCAAGTTCCACTGTTGAAATGTAGTCAAAGTTCAAAAAATCCGATGCACAAGGTTAGGGGCATCATCCTATATTCAACCTGTGATTTGAAGTAGGGGTGTTATCAGCTTTCAGAGTAAACCGAAACCGAACCGATAAGCCTCCAAACCAAAACCGATCTAATCAGTTCGGTCTGTTCAATCGTTTTTCGGGTTCTAAACCTCAGTTGTTTCATCTCATCCAATGGTCGGTTCGGTCGGTGGGAAGTGGAAACGAGAGAGAGGAACAGAGAGAGAGAGAGAGAGACCTGTGGAATGGGGAATTGTGGTGGACGGTGACAGGACGAAAACGGTATGGCAATGACAACGATCCCGCAAGGGTGGAACAGGACAATGGGAAGTGGAAACAAATGGGATTGGGATTTTTTTTAACCTTATTAATCTTAATTTTTACTTTTTAGGTTTAGGATTTAAATAAAAAAAATTTAATTGCAACCCATTTTTTACTTTTTATGTTGCACTTAAGTAACAGCCCTTTATTAGTTCGGTTTCGGGTTATATAACCTTAAAACTGAAACCGAACCGATAACCCGATATCCCAAATTGCTCAAACCGAAAATCCCTAAAACCGAAATCGAACCGAGATTTCGGTCAGTCGTGTCAGCTCGGTCGGCTTTCTGCGCAGCCCTAATTAGGGGCAACAAAATTCTAGAAATATTTATTTTGAATCACGTGACAAGTGGCTGAACACTCCAAAAGGAGTGTTGTTTTGAAGGTCATGTGCCTTGTGATTTATATATATATATATATATAGCGGAGCATACACTAATGGACTACACAAGATAGGTACACTATGATCATGTGGAGCTCCACGTAGCACCCAAAACCATATTTTGGTGCCACAGGAAGCTCCAGCAGGTTGTATAAACTAATTTTTAAATAAACGAAAGCTATATTTTAATTTGAAAGCCAAATTTTACCTGTGAATCAGCAACCAGATTTTAAGCCTAAAAAAATACACGGTGGAGAGGTTTGTTCCAAACAATGCTACCTTACTCCACATGGCACCTAAAATGTTTTGGGTGCCATGTGGAGCTCCATGTGGACCTTGGACCTTGGCGTAGGCTGAAGCAATGGAGAACCTTCCCAGCTCCCATATAATACACACACACACACACACATATATATAGCCTGCACTTGAGTTGTAGAGTTGAACTCTACACTTGAGTCATTTGAGTTCCACACTGCACCAAAGATCAGTTGCCACGTGCACATGCACTAGGTTGATCAACGACCATCGACAACAAAAATAAGAAATAAAATTGTTTTAACACCGTTCATTTTGCGATGAAAGTACCAATGACGGGGACGCCGACATCGTAGACATCGGATAAAGACCTCTTGGCATGTACCGACGGCGGAAGAAGCGGAATGGAAAGCAGAACTAGGCAAACAAAGGAGGAAATTTGGAGAATTGGAGGAACTCAATAATTTCGAACGATCAAATTGAAATTTCGATCGGTCAAAGTCCTATTTCGATCGATCGAAATATGTCGACAGAAAACACAAGTTCTCGATCGAATTATATACTCGAATTTCCATTCGATCGATCGAGTTTCAAATTCGATCAATCGAGTTCCTACGACGATATTATAATTTGATCGATCGAATTAGACTTCGATTGATCGAGTTTCAAATTCGATCGATCAAACTTCACTTTCGATCAATCGAAATTGCCCAGTTTATATTTTGGTTTTTTTTTAGATTTCGAAACCGACTTTTAGGGGCATACTTGTCTCTTTTTAGTATTTGTTTTAGGGTTATTTTCGTTTGAGAGCACTCCTATATAAGGTCCTTAAGATAAACAATGTGATAGTTATTGATTATGAATGAATAGAGTTTTTGCTTGTGTGCTTGATATGAGCCTCTACGAAGAGTGAATCTTCTTCCCGAAAAGGGTTTGGTGTGAAGCCAAGGGTGTGAAGCCCACATCTATTTTCCATCTATCTCTATATTTTATTTGCTTTGTCTGCTTCTAAATCTTTTCATACACCCGAAATCATAAACCCTAGCTTTTCCCCTAATCCATTGAACCAATTCAAATCAACAACCGTAGATCCCAGCAGAGTTATTAAACCCTTCCGCATCAAATACCCAGAGAAAATCAGTGATCCCATCATTGAATTGTTAGCGCCCTAATCTAGAAAGACCTACAGTTTTATCTCTAGGACCGATCCGCATCGCTATTCTAACGGAATTAGCGCAAAGGCTGAACCCTACTCGAACCGAACATGATCAGTTCACATGGAGGACTACGAACGCCTAAAGTATTCGTTATATTTTCGGATTTATTGTTTAATTTAATTCAATTTAATTTCGGCAAACAATTAATCATTGCATTCACGTAGTTTTGGGTTTTGTCCTGCATCAGTTTTGGTATCAGAGCCTAAGTTCTAGGTTAGGGCATACTGTGTGACATTGAATTCATTGCACTCTAATTTATTCGCATATTATTTCTGTTTTGGCCAAAGTGTACACATCACGTGTTTGTCAAAAGTCCCCCTTCATTGTCAGTTCATTTTATATTCCATTCTAGAACCCGTCATTAGTGAACCGTACCACCATGGACATGAGTGGGATTGCCGAGGCTCTTAACGGCATGAGGGCTGATCTAAAATCGATCAATGATCGAATGGCTGCCATTGAGAGAGCCCAAAGGACCCTTGAAACATCCAATGAGAGGTTGCTAGACTGAGTCAATCGGTGAGATGAGGGTGATGAGTACCTTGAACCACCCCGTGAGCGTAATGGTCCACGTTTCGAACGAAATGGCTACCAACATAATTGAAACCGGAGCCATAGGTTATATTATCATGGAGATGACTACAACCCAGAAAGGAAACTCCTCAAAAATGTTCGAGTTGAGTTCCCAACTTTCAATGGAAGATTAGACCCTCAAGTCTTCCTCTATTGGTTATCCGATATGGACCAGCACCTTGAGTGGTTTGGCATGAGCGATGAAAGATGTGTTAGACTTGCTAAAATGAAGCTCATAGGCCAAACTCGACTCTTTTGGGTCAACATTGAACGCATCAGAACGAATGTTGGTTGTACTCCCATTACCCGTTGGGAGGACATGAAGGAACGACTTATAGAGAAGTACGTTCCTTCCTCATACTACCATCGTCTTCTCGATCAATGGCAAAATCTACGCCAAGGTAGTATGCCCGTATCGGACTACATTGACAAATTTGAAGAATTCATGATGAGAGCCAAAGTGTCCGAAGACCCTCAAGTCACTCTATCCAGATTTCGCACCGGATTGAGACTTGACCTGCAAAAAGAGTTAGTCGCTCACCTTGTTGAGACTCTCGCCGATTGTTACACCATCGTTCAAGACCTTGAACAATATTTGAAAATGACGGTGATTAGGCGATCTGATTTTCACACCGGTCAACCCCGTACCGGCGAAGTAAGACTTAGAGCTGGAAACCCGCCTCCCAAACCCACACAATCCACATCTGTCAATGCGCGGTTTGACAAAGGAAAGGGTGTAGCCGGAGAATTCTCGAAGAGTGGGTCTCATGTTAAGTGTTATAAATGTCAAGGATTGGGACACTTTGCCACCCAATGCCCCACGAGAGACCCACAAAGGAATCTCTTCATCAACGAAGGAGAAGAAAGTGAAGGAGTTTATGAGGAAGAGGTCTTTGAGTCGAATGTCACACCTAGTGACGAGGAAGGTGATGACATGGGTCGTGCTCTAATAGTGAGGTGTGCCTTTGCACAACCTCAACGGGATGAAAAGGAGGATTGGCGAAGGGAGAACATCTTCCACACCTTTGCCACATGTGGGACAAAGAGTTGTAGGGTTATCGTGGATAGTGGGAGATGCACCAATGTGGTGTCAAAACATACCGTCACCCGCTTAGGGCTTTCCCCCGAAGCCCACCCGAGACCTTACAAAGTCGCATGGGTTGACTCCTCATCCATTCCCGTGTCACAGAAGTGTCGTGTACTTATACAATTGGGTTCATACTCGGACACCTTGTGGTGCGATGTGGTGCCGATGGATATGGGCCACATCATCTTAGGGAGGCCACAGCTTTATGACTTGAACGTGACCATTTTTGGCTGATCTAATATTTGCACGTTCAATTATAAGGGTAAGAAAATCACTCTTAACCCTTTGGCTCCCAAAGCACCATCAGTCAACAGAGTTGAAAAGAAGGGAGGCCAATCCAAGGCCATCAACATTGTGACCCCTTCAGAGTTCGAGAGGGCATCAAAAGGTGAGAGCGTAGTGTATGTCGTCATTACCGTTGAAAGTACTCCTGAGTTAGCACGTGAGTACTCCAAGGAGGTTGAGCCAATCCTGAATGAATTTGTGGATGTCTTCCCCGAAGACTTACCTAATGAGCTCCCTCTCATGTGTGACATTCAACACACATTCGACTTGGTTCCCGAATCTACATTATCGAACCTGCCCCAGTACAGGTTGAATCCGATTGAGCACGCCGAGTTGACTCGGCAAGTCAATAAGCTCCTTCAAAAGGGGTTCATACAAGAGAGTCTAAGCTCATGTGTTGTACCAGCATTACTCACGCCTAAGAAAGACGGTACATGACGCATGTGTGTTGATAGCCATGCAATTAATAAGATCACAGTTAAATATCGGTTTCCCATACCGAGGCTTGATGACATGCTTGACATGATGGTTGGCGCCACTATCTTTTTCAAGATAGACCTTAAAAGTGGCTACCATCAGGTTCGTATTCGCCCTGGCGATGAATGGAAAACTGCTTTCAAGACTAAAGACGGTCTTTATAAGTGGATGGTCATGCCTTTTGGGCTATCCAATGCCCCGAGCACATTTATGAGGCTCATGACCCAAGTGTTGAGGTCATTCCTTGGCAAATTCCTTGTCGTATACTTTGATGACATCTTGATTTACAACCCAGATAAGGAACAACACATTATCCACCTACGGTTGGTTTGCGAAACCTTGAGGGGAGAAAGGTTATACACGAATCTCAAGAAGTGCACCTTCATGCAATAATCCGTTGTATTCTTGGGATTCATTGTCTCGGTAGACGGGATGGTTGCGGACCCTGCGAAGGTTAAGGCCATTGTGGAGTGGCCCAAACCTCGAAATATTTATCAAGACTGTAGCTTCCATAGTTTGGCCACATTTTATCGTCATTTTATCCAAAACTTTAACACCATCATGGCTCCCATTACCGATTGCATGAGAAAAGAGAGTTCCTATGGAGCAAAGCCGCGACGAGAGCCTTTGCCGAGATAAAAGATAAAATGGTTACCGCACCCGTCATGCGCCTACCGGACTTTTCTAAAGTCTTTGAAATCGCATGTGACGCATCGGGTGTAGGCATAGGTGGAGTGCTGAGCCAAGAGGGCCACCCTGTGGCCTATTTTAATGAGAAGCTCAATAAGACAAAGCAGAAATACTCCACCTATGACAAGGAGTTTTATGCGATCGTCCAATCTCTGTGGTATTGGAAACATTACCTGAGACCGCAGGAATTTGTGTTGTTTTTTTACCATGAAGCCTTATGTTTCCTTGCTTCCCAGAAAAAGTTGAACCCGAGGCACGCGAAGTGGGTCGAGTACCTTCAAGGGTTCACATTCGTATTGAAGCATAAGGCCGGTGCCGAGAACAAGGCAGCTGATGCGCTTAGTCGTCAAGTGGCGACTTTGCGATCTATGAGCACCGAGGTCATTGGATTTGAGCAGTTGAAACAAGATTATCTTGATTGCCCAGATTTCGCGACAGAATACACTGCTTTCCTTGAAAATCCGAACAACATTATCTCCGAGTATACCCTGCTGGATGGGTATTTGTTCAAAGGAAATCGTTTGTGTATCCCTCGTACTTCATTGCGTGACTTCCTCATCTGGGAGTTACATGCCGGAGGGATTGTCGGACATTTTTGGTGCAATAAAACCAGTGCGCTTGTTGAGGATAGGTTTTATTGGCCTAGCCTTGTGAGAGATGTCTCTAGGGTCGTAAAACAATATCGTACATGCCAAGTTGCGAAGCATATTAAGCATAATACCGGCTTGTACACTCCTTTACCCGTGCCGCACACCCCGTAAGAAGACATCTCCATGGATTTCGTGCTCGGACTTCCAAAGACTCAACGGAAGCACGATTCCATTTTTGTGGTAGTGGACCGCTTTTCAAAGATGGCCCACTTCCTACCTTGCTCTAAAACCTCCGATACGGCTCACATAGCCAAATTATTTTTTGGGAAGGTTGTGCGTCTACATGGGTTCCCCAAGACGATTGTGTCTGATCGGGATGTGAAGTTTACCAATTATTTCTGAAAAACTTTATGGCACATGATGAGTACCATGTTCCAATTTTCTTCGGCCTATCATCCTCAAACAGATGGCCAAACGGAGTCCGTCAATAGGAGTTTAGATAATCTTCTTCGTTGTCTTGTTGGTGATCACCCTAGGACTTGGGATTCTACTTTGCCTTTAGCCGAGTTTGCATACAACAATTCAGTCAATAGGTCCCAAGGTATGAGTCCTTTTGAGGTCGTCCTTGGTCATAGGCCTAGAACACCCATCGATCTAATCCCCGTGTCTGCATCCCATCGATTTTCTGAGTCAGCCGATTCATTTGCACCACATATACATGAATTGCATGCCGAAATTAGAAAAAGAATTAATGCGAGCAATGAATAATACAAAATATATGCGGATGCGCATAGGCGCTTCAAGGAATTTCAGGTAGGAGACTACGTAATGGTTCGGGTTAGACCTGAGCGGTTCCCATTGGGAGCCGTAAAGAAACTTCAAGCCCGCGGCACTGGACCTTTTAGAATTGTGGCAAGGAGCGGGCCTAATGTATATGTTCTCGAGCTTTCACCGGATATAGGGGTCAGCTCTACGTTCAATGTGGAGGACCTAGTTCCTTCTTCGGAACCAACCCCACCCCCTCACAACCCCTTCCAAGCAGCCCCGAGCCAAAATGCCAGCCCCACCCTGCAACCCCTACCATTCCCTTCCCCACGCAAGCAGCGCAGAGATGAGATCGAAGGAATATTAGATGATTTGGCGATATCCACCCATGGGGGCGGATTTCAAAAGTACTTGGTCAAGTGGTTGGGAAAGCCGGACTCCGAGAACTCATGGTTAGCTAAAGACGAGGAGCAACGCCTAAACCCCGACATGCTCGAGCGCTATCACGACGCCGCTTCATCGGTGATGAAACCTTTTCAGCCCGAGAGAATTGACAGGGACGCCGACATCGTAGACATCGGATATGGACCTTTTCGCATGTACCGACAACGGAAGAAGCGGAATGGAAATCAGAACTAGGCGAACAAAGGAGGAAATTTGGAGAATTGGAGGAACTCAACAATTTCGATCGATCGAATTAAAATTTCGATTGATCGAATTTTTCAATCGATCGAAGTCCTATTTCGATCGATCGAAATATGTCGACAGAAAACACTAGTTCTTAAATATATAATTCGATTGATCGAATTATATACTCGAATTTCCATTCGATCAATCGAGTTCCTACGGCGATATTATAATTCGATCGATCGAATTAGACTTCGATCGATCGAGTTTCAAATTCGATCGATCGAACTTCACTTTCGATCAATCAAAATCGCACAGTTTATATTTTGGGTTTTTTTTCAGATTTCGAAACCGACTTTTAGGGGCATACTCGTCTCTTTTTAGTATTTGTTTTAGGTTATGTTAGTGTGAGAGAACTCCTATATAAGGTCCTTAAGATAAACAATGTGATAGTTATTGATTATGAATGAATAGAGCTTTTGCTTGAGTGCTTGAGATGAGCCTCTATGAAGAGTGAATCTTCTTCCCGAAAAGGGTTTGGTGTGAAGCCCACAACATCTATTTTCCATCTATCTCTATGTTTTATTTGCTTTGTCTGCTTC
Organism: Chloranthus sessilifolius; assembly: GCA_021018995.1. Lineage (NCBI taxonomy): Eukaryota > Viridiplantae > Streptophyta > Magnoliopsida > Chloranthales > Chloranthaceae > Chloranthus > Chloranthus sessilifolius. The sequence continues at coordinate 35,047,072 of CM037590.1, forward strand.
CAAATCTTTTCATACACCCGAAATCATAAACCCTAGCTTTTCCCCTAATCCATTGAACCAATTCGAATCAACAACCGTAGATCCCAGCAGAGTTATTAAACCCTTCCGCATCAAATACCCAGAGAAAACTAGTGATCCCATCATTGAATTGTGAGTGCCCTAATCTGGAAAGACCTAGAGTTCTATCTTTAGGACCGATCCGTATCGCTATTCTAACGGATCTAGCACAAAGGCTGAACCCTACTCGAACCGAACATAATCTGTTCACATGGAGGAGTACGAACGCCTGAGGTTATATTTTCGGATTCATTGTTTAATTTAATTCAATTTAATTTCGACAAACAATTAATCATCGCATTCACATAGTTTAGGGTTTTGTCCTGCATCAAGCAATGTCAAAATCTTACAATTTAAGACTCAAATCTTATGATTTAAGTCGAATTGTAGGCCAAGAGATTCGATTTTGACATAAAATCATTTTTGAGCCTAAATCCTACAATTCAACTTGTGAATCTTACGATTTGACTTGAATCTTACGATTCAAACCCACTTATGTGAGTTTCGTTTCACGGTTCATGAAATATAAAAATTAAGAAATTTGTTTCTAATACTTTTTTGCCCCTTAAAACTTTAAAAACCTCTTTACAATGTAAGCAATAATACCCTTATCTATGATGTGGTGTTTAAAATTTGGGTTTCTTCCTCATCTTCGTCTCTAACACAGGAAACCACCCCCAAATTTGCCTTTGCCTTCATAACTTTCTTGTATGGAATCAAAATTCAATTTTGTTTGTTGGAAATGACTACTACAATGAAATGACTCTAAAATGCAGATGAAGATTTAGATTAAAAAATTTAGGATTGGTGTTCGTTTTTGAAGATTCGTTTCATGGCCATCAGTAGTCATGAATTAATGACGTTCAATCAAACTTTTTTGGCTTATCTCGTTATAATATTTATGAATGAGAGATATCATGTTCTAAAATTGATTATGGGCATATTTTGATATATTGTATATTTATTAGTTATTTTTTCAGATTTTTTTTTATTAAAAAAATAGTACAGAATCTTACGATTTAACGATTAAACGATTCGATTCGATTCACGAATTCCAAAACGATTTTGCGACCCAATCCGATTTCTGCAACATTAGGTAAAAGGTTAAAATTTTTGAAGGGTAAAATTTTTGGGTGAAAAAATATCTGTCACATGAAATGAAGGGCAAAAAGTCTATTTCTTTTCGAAAACCTTCGAGGGACTAGTGACCCTTAACATGTGGTGCAACAGATTCACTCTAGCGTAGGGACCTTTTAACTATTTAACCTTTGGACCTGGGGTTGCTAGAGTTGCAGGGAACATCCTATCTCAGATAATACCTGAAGCTTTCAAATTCATTGTAAATATGACTATGGTTTTTAAAACCACTTCCATATATATATATATATATATGGTAATGATCCTTTGACTCGAGTCACCCCATGACTTGAGATCGGAGACCATACTCTGCACAGGTCAACGTTGATGACAACGACGTGAATGATCTCACAGCTTGAGTCCCGCGTGACTCGAGTCAAGAATTCATTCTCTCTCTCTCTCTCTATTCATATATATATACAAAATTTGATTCCTGCTAATAAGCGCAAATATGGACATATTGGGCCGCATAAACATTGTTCAAAGTCGGGTGAGCAAATTAAAATTATTTCCAGTTCGATGGTATAATCCTATTTGTAATTAAGTGAAACTCATTGTAGATGGGGATGCAGAATGGAATTCAAGGACTGCAGGTGGTGGTGGAATTCTTAGGGATGAGGATGTTCGGTTCATAGCTGCATTCAATAGTTTCTACAGTGATGCAACAAGTAATATGGCAGAGTTCAGATCCTTAGTGGATGGGCTTCAACTGATTGCAAACAACCATGAATTTATTATTATTAATATTGATTCCCTGTTTCTACAGTAATCATAGGAACAAAAGCTCCATGAATAGCTCAAGTCTGGGAAGATCACATTAAAAGCATTCTCAGTGACGAAAAATTGGTCGTGTCGTCACATCTTCAGAGAGGAGAACAAAACAACGAATTGGCATGCAAATTGGGCTGTCTTCTCTTCTGAATTCAAATTTTTTAGACATTATAGTGAACTTCCAAGGTGTACGATTACAAAATACATGTGTACATAGAAGTTAGTTTATTCTTTTTCTTTACATTATTTTCTCTGGAGTTAAGCATTGCTCCTTGTTTTTAGGGTGATAGTGATGCCAAAACTCTTATTCAAGGGGCTTTGCTATTCTCCATCTATTGTTTGTAATTCTATCTACACAAGAGAAAAAAACAAAAATGAACTGTTATCTAGTCTTATATGATGGAGTCTAGCACCATCTATGACGATAATGCTATCTATACAAACTATTTATATTGCTCAATCTAGACTTAAGTCAATGGAAAATAGGAACCAGTTATTGGATATCATACAGCTAATTGATTGGGCGATTTTGATCATTATATAGACTTGTTATAAAAAGTATGGAACACCATCACTGATGATGGAATTAAGTGGCATGTAAAATCTCTTTTCCACAAGTATAAAATACAACCTGAACTAATATGTGCTCTTATATTATGGTGCTTGGCATCATGAAGAAAACAATGCTTCTATTTCTATATGCCACTGATGCATATTTCATTTAATCAGGACAGTGAAATCGATGAATCATAGTTACAAGTCAAGCATGGATCAAAATCTCGGATTTTCTATACATATCGTCCAGCCCCAAAACCGATAAATATCGGACGATACATATCGGTTCCGGAGGATACTTTCCGATTTTTCCAAAAAAAAAAAAAAACAACAACAACAACAACAAAACCGATAATTTGAAATTATCGTCCGATACGAACGATAATTTGACTGTTTTTTAAGAGGGACGATAAAAACCCAATGTATCGTATCGTTCAAATTCAAAACCGATACGTATCATCCGATACGTATCGGTATCGGACAATATTTTGATCTATGGTTACAAGTTCAAGTTTATGGCACATCTTATGGAACACCATCACTGATAACGGTGTTAAGCACCATGTCAGATCCCTTTTTCATAACTATAAAATATAATCTGACCTAATATGTACTCTTATATTATCGTGCGCTTTTGTTTCTGTATGCCTGTATATTTCATTTGATCCAGAAAGTTTAAACCGATGGAGGATAGTTACAAGTTCTAGATAGTGGAAGATATTGTTGAATGGATAGGTCATGGGCCTAATCACTACATCTGTTAAAGAAAATATAGAGCAACACCATTTACAATGATGAAACAACACTAAAATTCTCTCTACTAATCTCTACTATTAGCATGAGAATGGGAAAATAAAACCGTAGTCCCAAACATGAATCAAAATCTCGGATTTTCGATACGTATCGTCCAGCCCCAAAACCGATACGTATCGGTTCCGGACGATACTTTCCAATTTTTTCCAAAAAAAACAACAAAACCGATAATTTGAAATTAAATTATCGTCCGATACAGACGATACGAACAATACTTTGAACGATAATTTGACTGTTTTTTAAGGGGGGCGATAAAAACCCAATGTATCGTATCGTTCAAGTTCAAAACCGATACATATCAGTATCGGACGATATTTTGATCTATGGTCCCAAACTTTACCATTCATGACGAAATTGTCCTCCGTATTAAATTAAAAGCGAGAGAGCATTGACGTCGGAGAACTTGGAGTTTCTCTTTAAAAACACTCAAAACGATGCAATCCTACGTATAACGCTTGACACGTCATCAAAAAAAAAATTGTTTTAGAAGGAAAAAGGTCCCTCTGAATCTCTCAAGAGTTGGTATTAAACGCATGTCACATGCACCAAAATTAGTGTATGAGTCAATCTCCTTTGGTCGATATTTATATAAAAGCCATCATTTTTCAGCAATAAATTACTAAGAGGTCAAAATTATACTGATTTTCACACTTTACCCAAGGTTTGGCCAATTTGCTATCTATACACCACCTTGTTTGTACAGCTGGGATACATGATAAAAACTTATGATAAGTTCTAAGGAGAGTAAAATTTCAAAAAAGATTCTAGTGTTTCCACTAAGTCATTATTACTGCTGCTACTCTCTCAATGGTTCACAAAAAACATGTAACATGCCCCTCCCTCTCACATCTGGTAGAGCTCGTATAGAGTAACCGTCCGTACATAATTACGCATGGATACAACATTAAACAAATGATTGAGATAACCATTTATTTCAATGGAGTTTGCCCGATGTTAATCACATCATAGAGATGCCATTCGATGAAAATTTTGGCACGGTTGATGTAACAAGCACCAATTTTACATCCATTGGTGTATTTGATGAAAATCATAGTGCCACGAGTATAAATAGAGTCCGTTCCATCAAAATTATGTGCGGAGCATATACCCTATACCAACTTCTTTTGATATCTTCGAACAATGCATCCCAAATCGTTTGTCCACTCTCTCCAAACAAGACATCCTAATCTCAAGTTGTTCATATTTTAAACACAGGCACACACAGGGAAGACCAACATGGACTGATCGGCGAAGTTGAAGCAACGAAGTTGCTTATTTAAGTGTTGCTACTTACTGTAAGGCCCATGCCTTCAATTTGAAGTGTGGCCAGTTCGCCAGCATTCAAGGTCGAACCAAATTGGCCTTTCTTTTTTATTTAACTAATAGTCAAGAATAATATGTTAGACATATGACTTCAATATGTTTTGCCCCCTTGAAGAATTAAAAGAATGCTACCTTATACTCAAGGTAAGTACACCTAGAAATAACGAAGATTTTTTTGTTCAGTCATGGTCAGAGTTTCCCAAAGGATTATAGATCTCTGATACAACCCTCGATTCGACAGAGCAGAACGACCAGACAAAGAAGTCTAGTTAGACAGCCATATGATAGGTGGTAACTATCTTGTACGGTTCAGGGGTAATCGGTGTCCCTGATCAGTGAGGGGGAATATTTGGCACTATCGAACATACAGGAAATTGGAGGTAGCATTCCACCGATGTCAAGTCATGGACCGGTTTCTCTAGCCCTTTTTTCCTAGGTTGGGGTTTTATATGACTGACATCAGGGGTAATTTGATAGAATGAGTCGATCCGAATATAGCACCAAAGATAGATGGATAGACCTTCCACGGAAAGCATTTCATTGGACCATGCATGCTTTGCCCCTGCAGATCCATTAGCAAATACTTGATCCAGCTAGTCAAGCATGCCACCAAGACAAGAAGCAGAGCTACTCCAGTGAACAAGATCCCCGGACGAACCATCCTAAAGCATGGGGGAAAGGATCAAGCACTTTGACTTTGTCCCCGGGACTCCACCATAGGATGGGTTTTAGAGCCGTGGGATAGATGACTATCCAGCACAGTTCGGGGGCATGTTGATCCAGCTAGTCAAGCATGCAACCAAGACAAGAAGCAGAACTACTTAGTGAACAAGATCCCCGGACGAACCATCCTAAAGCATGGGGGAAAGGATCAAGCACTTTGACTTTGTTCCCCGGGACTCCACCATAGGATGGGTTTTAGAGCCGTGGGATAGGTGACTATCCAGCACAGTTCGGGGGCATGTTCACCCCCCCCCCCCCCCCCCCTCTCCCCCCATCAAGCAAGAAAGAAGAGGTTCTTCCCTCGGTGGAGTCACTGTTGTCTCTCTTATTATGGTAAATCAGAGTATGAAGATGTCAATCTTGATAGTCAACTATCACACAATCTCATTTTGACTCGATATATTCACCTACGATACTCTCCTTTGACTTTCGTCTTGGTAGGTGTATTATTTTACATTTACATTCATCAAATAGCCACCTTCAAGGGTGGCAACTCATGTACCAGCTAGGGTACCCAACAGAAACCGGATTAGGAAAGAAAAAGCCAGCAAGAACAGAACTGGTCCCCACAAAAGAAGAAGGCAGGAACATGGGTCAAAATCTCGGGTTACCGATACGTATCGTCCGAGCTCCAAAACGATACGTATCGGACGATACGTATCGGTATCGTCCGATACTGAACGATACATTGAATGTATCGTTCGATATCCGCCATACAATTGGACGATACGGTACATTGAATGTACCGTATCGTTCAGCTCCGATACCGATACGTATCGGTATCGGACGAAATTTTGATCCATGGGCAGGAAAAGAGGAGGCCTCCGGTACACCCCAACAGAGGAAGAAGCTTTGGAAGCATGGGTTAAAATATCGGGTTACTGATACGTATCGCCCGAGCTCCAAAATGATACGTATCGGACGATACGTATCGGTACCGGTCTGTATCGGACAATACATTGAATGTATCGTTCGATACATTCGATACATTTGAATGTATCGAACGATACATTCAATGTATCGTTCGAGTCCAATACCGATACGTATCGTCCGATACGTATCGGTATCGGACGATATTTTGATCCATGTTTGGAAGAAATCATGGGTGTGGGCCAATCAGCTAAATTGTAAATGAGCAACAGAAGATACTTCTGATGGGATCACCTGTTATCGACTGATTTGACAGACCAAATCCCCAAAACCAAGTAACTCATAAAAATAGAAGACGGCACAAATGTTGATACATTTAGGATCAAATTATATAATCACAATACTAACAATAATGTATAAACGAAAATGAGGAACCATCATACGCCGTTATGTGATAGTGTTTAGTGACATAGACAATGACAACTTTCCCATCTCTATAAATCGTTGGTGTATGTTATGCCCCAAACTGTCAATTTATAGAACACACATTGTGAGTATGTGGTAAAATATGTGTGTTAGTGTCTAGTAAGTTAGTAAAGTAAGATAAGTAAGCATGCGAAATGATAGAGCGTTGTGTGTTAGTGTTAGAAGGATTGTCCCATATCGGTTGGATATATTGCTTTTGTAAGTTTTTCCACATAAAAGCTTGTAGTTGTAACTTTTAAATCATCCAGTTCATTACGATGCAGCTCTTTTGGGATCACCGTATCTTCTCTCTTCCTCTCCTCTTCTTTTCTTCTTTCCTTCTCACTCTTTATCTTAATAATGGTGCTTATTTATATTTAGTTGATAGAATTTTATATTTTCTAGTTGGTAGCAGAGCCTTCATGGCTAGGATAGTGTACTTTCTTTAGTCCTATTTTTTTTATTTCCCTGAAGCAGACATGATCCGTTGGCTTCAGTAGGAGATCTGCTCAGCACTAGCACCATCTTTGCTCAGCTCAGTAGCTTCACTAAGTTCAGCTACAGCAACATTACATCACAGCAGGAACTGCATCATACTGCCTGTTGCACATTTTTGTGGGAGCAAATTTTTTCAAGGCGTCAACAACTATTCATCTTCATTTTTATTCCCTGGACAGAAATTAGTGGTACATTTTTCCTTCAATTTGGTGCATATCTCCATCACAGCCTCTTTCTTCTCCATCATCAGCCTCTCTACATCTCCATATCTTGTTGGCGTCAACCTTAGGTAAAACTTCAACTTCATTTTGGTCCATCATGATATGGTTTTAGTAGATCTTATTTTAGGGGATTTGTGGTATTTTATTCAGAATTTTTTAGGACCATCTGATGCTGATTTCATCAGAAGTTGTGAAAAATCCCTGTTTGTCTTTTTTTTTGGCTCGGTACCCAATCGGGTGCTTCTTTGACTGAAAGACCAATCGTTAGTCGGTTTTTCTCTCATTGCATGGTGGTGTTTTTGTTGCATTTGGTGAAGAATGAAGGAATTGCATCGAGTTTTGGATTGATTCTGATTCGACAGAAGCTGTTTTTTCCTTAGGACTTCGTCCTCCAGATATGGAATCTCTTGCACTGTTTCTGCCTACATTGAATCATATAGACTTTGGTTGGAAGTTAAAAGGTGCTGCTGCTCCTGAGATAATTTGTTCATGGGTTGGTGCATCCATTATTGGTTGATTGGCAATATATATATATATATATATATATATATATATATATATATATATATATATATATATTAGTGCCGCTGCCTTGAGATCCATGAGCTCATTTATACCACATCCCTGAAATTTGTGTTGCTGTTGTTGTGTATTTTTGTTGATACTGCTGCTCACTCACGCTGCACTTTTTATTATTAATCTCTTTCTCAATCTCTCTACACCCTCCATTTTTTTTGTTATACATATGTGCATATGGTGCATATAGGTAATTGCTGCCTGTTGTCCCTCCTTAGATTGATGATGAGGGGTCTTTTGCTGCTGTTATATGCAGCTCCTAGTTTCCTTATAGCCTTGTTGTTAGCTAAGAGTTTAGCCATTATATTTTCGGCCTATATGGAGTGTGCCGGGACCAACTGTGTACAAAAATGTTTGCACCATGTTATGAGCACTTCAATGTCAGGGAGAAGGAAATGGTTCAGGCAAGTAGATTTTCCATGTAATTGGCAAGAACTAAGACGTGATTCCACTAGAACGATCTCTATGAATTCTGATGCCTGGTTATAGATTTAATCCGCACATATTTATCCACTCAATAGCAGTCTTTGCTGTTACCAATCTTTTAATATCCTAATTTAAGTAGATAGTTCTTAACTGGAACCAAACTACCACTCTGCAAGAGCAGAAAATTTTGGAATGGGGCACCATCGTTCTCAGGTCATGGGCTGGCAATGTCAGCTTCATCCATTGCCAGCTTCATCTTCAGTCATTCTCCTTTTCCACAAACAATTGTCTGTTCTGCAGAAACCAAAACTGCATCATATGCGCCTGATCAAGTGTCAACATCCTAATCATCAGTGAAAACGCCACCGAATGAAAAAACACCTGACCCCAATAGAAAGACACTGCATCCATGTGGTCCAACGAACTCCACAGTGCTATGCCAACAAATCTGTCACAAACTAGACCAAATGATGATCATTGGTTGTCCTCCCAGTCATAATTAATTATCCATACCTCCTTGGAAGTTGGATCCTGATCATTTTCTTATTAAAGTAGTCTCCCCCGCTCATAGAGTTACAATCTTGCCAATGGTCACTGCTTATCAGATTTCATCAAATTAGAACTTAATATACGAGACAGTTTAAAAGACCACTACCCAGTGTCGTTTCTGTACATACAGGAATCTGGGAAGGGTGGACGGGATACAGACCTAACCTCTGGCTTTTTACACACAAAGTGGCTGCTCTCTGGACTCGAACCTGCGTCTTCACGCTTGATATAGGAGACACTTTGTCAGCAAAAAATAAAAAATCAAATAAATAAAAAATTGACGGATGGCACGTCATTCAATTCATTGATATAAAATGTAACATCTGGTTGATGGCCAATCCAAGCCTATATACTATAAAGGTATTATATTTTTGTCTTTTATGCTGACTGTCCAATAAGAAATACAAAAAAAGACCAAATCATTCAACATGGAACAACAAAGTAATAAAGTTAACTTAGGATTCGTCCAAACATTGGAGAAAGTAATCCAAAACATGTATTATCGTAGAAAGCAGGAAAGCACTAGGTTTCTGGAGTGTTACAATGGAAAATTCAAATAATCAGAGCAACATACATAAGTCAACTACCATTAAAGCATCATTTACACATAGAAAGAATTCGCACCTCCTTGGAGCTTGATAAACTTGTCATAAGTGGAGAATGCATGCTTCTCCACACATTCCGAAAAATGATCTGCAAAGATTATGGAGATTAGGTGCACACATAAACATATGGGATGTAATGCTTATAAGAAAGCAAATATAGGAGAAACCTCATTAATTTATGACCAAACAAAAATAAAAAATTCTACCATCGTCCCTAAGCATTTGCTCTCTAGGATAAAAATTTCCAAATCATTTTAAGACTTCGAAGTTAGTTTAAGGGGGTGTTGATGAAATGTCATCCATGGCTCCATTGAATAAATTGTTGATCAAGTTAAAGGCCATTTCTTTCTATCATCTTAAAAGACCATAAAAGATGAGAAGCATGAGTAAACAAGAGAAGCTTAAGGAGCCAGAGAGAGTACTATAACTATCTCCCTGGATTTATTACTTATGAATGTCTAGGACCTCTAGGTTCATTCACAAATTAGGAAAAACTGTTCCTGAGATTGTAGAACCTCTCTAAAAAGAGATGTCTGGAAGCTCAGCTTGGTTTCGGTCATTTTATTCTCATTTCTAATATTTTGCTTGGTAAGCTCGTTCTTTATATTCTGGCTATTTATGTTGTTGCCTAAGCTCAGTCATTTTTTTCCCGCCTACGTAGATTTCGTTCAGCTCTCTTAAATATTCCGGTATAAATATCTAAAGATATGAGAGACGCAAATAGATAAATTAGTCAATTCAGATTTCAAAAAATCTTTGAGCAGTAAAACATGTTTGGCCTGACAATGACCTGACAGCCTAATCTAAACAAATATGTGGTGTAGCCCCAGCCAACTCAATTAAAAACCACCAAACCAGAAGCAAGACTTAAATGAGAAATTGTTATCGTTGATGATAAAGGTAACTACTCATCAACAGAGATGACGTTTGTCCTACCCTTAGTTGCACGAAGTGGCAGGAAGCGTGTAGTAGATGGGAAGCGGGAGCGTCATCAAAAGCTTAAAATTGAATAGTTTCATGGTTGGAAGAGGGAGCCCAAACTGGGAGCGGCACGCTAAATAGAAGGTTCCTGCTACTAGGGTCCTACTCCAACCACATACAAAATCTTGTAAAAATTGATATGACGCATTGCCTGCAATGAGCAGACTGATTGACAAGGCAAGGTCTGATCCTGCATAAACAGTTGCTGAATTGGCTTTAAATTTAGTCCCATAAGATAGAAAAAATAATAGAGTTCCCTCAAATTTGGTTCCAATCAACGAGACACGTTGAACAACAAATTCGGTGCAGATATCCATGACATCTTAGTCAACTTATGCATGTCTGATCAGAAAAATGTGAACACATTCAATTTAAATACCTAGGAAATTACCAAAGCTCCAATACTGTGTGAAGATTTAGTGAAAATGACAAGCTACTAAACAGTGACTTCTATATCGAACCATTTTAGATCCCAAGTATACAATATCGATGTGAGATAATGACTAAGAAGACAATTTAAAATTATAGACCATCCAGTTACAATGAAAATATGTACTTTTGGCAAATTAATACGAAATAAGGGTACTTTCTGCAATGTACATTTAAACCAAAGTGGTTTTGACTTAGTGGGAAAAATGGTTCGTCGTATGTTTGCTGAGAAAAAAAAAATTACTCAAGCTAAAAGTCCAGGATATGTTGTTACAGTAAATCCCCTGCCACGGTTTTTTTTTCAAAATGTGAAGGTCAAATGAGGACTTAAATGTTCTTCCTAAAGTTTGTGTTGACTTGTTTAGGGGACTTGCAGGGTACTTCGCAAACGAAATTCATGGGTTTTCCTTCAAGGACCAGTGCAGTCATTACTGGGGCTTATAGTGGGAGGTTCTAGATCCACCAGATAAACTGGAAGGGCCATTATCTTTCATTTCTATGAAGGATCACTTTAGTTATGGTGATTCTTTCAAATTTACAGATATACTATCAGTAATTATTTCCTACAGGTGGTGCAGTGTCTGCAGACAAACAACAGGTCTAAAATAGGACAGTTGGTTGTAGTAAGGTTCAAATAGGAGCTGAAGTCAGTGTGACTCAGCCAAGTCCTGCCAAAACATGGGATGGCAGTGGTACAAGAAAAAACTTTGGCTAAATCATACAGGAAAAGTGCCAGTAAAGACATCAATATCCAAATGCTCATGGTTACTGTAGAGTAAGTCTCTCCCTGGACAACCTTTCAGATATTTCAGAATTCTACACCTAACATTTAAGAGTGTGGTCCTCAGGGAATGCATATGATGGCTCAGCACACTCACAGCATAAGAAATATAGAACATGTCAGAGTGAGAGAACTAATATTCCCCACAAGTCGTTAGTACGTTCTGACATCCTTAAGTAGTTATACCATCCTCTCCATCAATTCGATGGTTTTGTTCCGTAGGCACCTCAACATGTTGGTTTCTTCAAGACATCGAGCGTAGTACTTGCGTTGGGCAGAAATATTCATTTCCTTGATCTTGCTACTTCAATGCAGAAGAATATTTCAATGGAATCAATAATTTGATATCAAGGACTTGACTTTCGTAATATACTTCAGCTTCATTATTTCCTCGTTGTCATCTCCTCCCATAACAATTATTTCATCAACATACATAACCAATGTTGTCAGGTGAGATCACTTCTTCAGAAACAATGTATGGTCATAGTGGTTCATTTGATATCCAAACTTCATAACAGCATCACTAATTTTTGAACTAAAACTCTACGGGATTGTTTCATTCCGTAGATAGCCGTAGATAGCCTTCTTCAATCTACAAACTTTACCTTTCACCTCCTGAAGAGGAAATTCAGGTGGAAGGGTCATGTATAACTCTTCTTTCAAAGGTCGTCTTGGAACCATGGATCAAAATCTCATCCGATACTGATACATATCGTCTGATACGTATCGGTATAGGTGGTCACCGGTACGGTACATTCAAGGTACCGTACCGGTGCCTACCATACAGAATTTGAGAATACCAGACGATACATACTAATGTATTGTCTGGAACTGATACGTATCGTCTGGTACGTATCGGTTTTGGAGCTGGACGATACGTACCAGTTTTCCGAATCTTTGACCCAGGCTTGGAACCCTTCCACTTCCTCTATGATCCCTTTTGTTTGCCATGGAACCCTCCCACTTCCTCAGACATTCTTCATTGGAATTGAAAGCCTCCATGCAAACAGAGATAGATTGCTTCAGATATTTTTACTTGGAGTAACCAGAAAGAGTGTCATTAAAGGGCTTTGAATAGGGAGGAAAATTCAAATGTACAATGTGTTTTGGGGTGACCCCATATGGAAAATTAAGCTAATGTGGGCCATTACCCATTGCCATGCATCAGTGTGTTCTGGTCTCCCACTCTTCTGGCTTATTCATGTAGGAGTCCCGCAGGTGCCCTATTAGTGTGCTGCGAACGGTCGACCCAGACCATGGTCACACATGCACCAATAATGCACCCTAAGACTACGGTCATTTTAACCTAAATTGACTCAAATTAGGGGCACATCCTGTCTACAGTTGATTTGGAAAGCGCTAACCATGGATAATGGATAACAGCTTTAGATGGCCTTGCTACTAGTGTAGATGAAAGGTCCTTTCTTTTTATGACTACTCACCACCCATTATTGATAAACACTATGCTTTCGAATGGCTGTTCCACCATAAAGATCAGTCAGCTAACATCAACATTCATACTCTAACTGGACCTAAATCTACCATAATTCCAAAATGCTCAGTTATTCTGTATATTCTGATATATTATTTGAAGGACATCTTAACTCTAATTGTCACAGAGATCAAACCACCCAATGACAGTCAGTTGCTGCTTTGTGGGACCAAGCATAGTTTTCCAGGTACCCAAGACAGTAACCCTTTATGAGCTTTGGCCTTTCTATGACCCCAACAAAGTTGTGTTCTAAATTTCTAATGTTTGGTACTATGCTAATAGAAGGCTGATGATTTCCTAACTTCACTTTTTGATGCATCCACCTGTTCTTAATTCCTAGTGAGGGACAAAAATGCCCTCTTAATCATTGAAGAGTGGAAATTCACTTTGTTCGTAAGGTTGAGGTTATTTTCATTTTAAAATTGTCTAAAAGCTAAAGGTGGATGAAAGAAAATGGAGTGGGGATTTCAAGAGTGTAATATAATTGTTGTTTAATTACCAAAGATATAGTGACGCTTTGATGCCCAAATGACTGCTATGGGCTTCCTTACAACAGCTGCCAAGTATCCATGTATTAGTAATATAGAGACAGATTAATATTTCCATTCTAAGGAGAACAACAGACTATTAATATAGTCCTAACAACAGAGAACTAGATAGAACAAGATCCTAACCATTTTCTTAAACAATTGCAGTTCATAAATTGTGAACTTCATTGTATGGAAGGAAGATAATTATCTAACTCCAAAGCTGATTGCTAGAACAAGCCTTCATATGAAGTGAAGCAAGCCATTAAATAATAGGTATTACATAGAATTTTGAGAATATTTCAAATGTAAGATAAATGAAAACAACTTAAATTCCTATTCCATTCATAACCATGGATAGATTCTTGAGGAGAAAATGCCAGGACTGCATGCAATGCTTTGTAATACATGCATATTTTGTATACTTACATGCCATCCTTGGGCTTAGAATATACATGAAGACTGTCATAAAGTAATAGAAGACTGCAATGTGTTGAGCAAGAAAACGGTCAAACCAAAAATCATTACCCCCCAGTTCCTGCAGCACAGACATGATATATCTCTTAACATCAAGAAACCTGTGAAAGGAATCTTATCAACAGAATTTATCCTTTGACAGAAGCAAGCCTGCATGACATGTGATGTAAAAAAAAAGTGCAACTCATATTTGAGTTGGTAAGTAAAAGGTGCTCAGATAAATTTGTACATATTATATAACAAAATCCCAGAAGAAACGAAAAAATAGTGGAGCCTGAGGTTGCAATTCAGAAACACAAGACAGGATTGTTAGAGACAATTTCCCAAGGACAACATAAAGTACTTGCACCCAAGGAAAGGATGTCCTTTGCAAGAATCCATTATTCATTATAATTCATCTCATCCAATAAGTATGCATGAATAGGAAATTAATAAAACGACAAGGATGATAAGGTCATAGAAAAGCAATGTGAATATCTAATTCTTGCTTTATATGGTATATAATAATAGGGTCATATGACAAGTCTGTTATGCTAATCTGTTTTAGTAAAACTAAATATATACACATGACTTCATAGTTTTGCTTAATATAGCATTTTTAATCTGTTTTGATCATTAAACAAAGGTTTCTTTAATATAGTTAAGAGTACGAAGTAAAGATAAATCCAAAGATATAATCTTGTAATTTGAATAATACCCTCGCTAACCTTACACTTTGAAATAAATAAGATTCATAGCCTAAACTAACCGGTCAACTCGTATTTGACCAAAAATGACAAAAATATATTTAGGGGGTTTTTATGTTAAACAAAATATTTACAGAACAACAAAGCACTTTGAGTTGTTCAGATGCACTAAGAAACTCCCTATCTAAGAACTGATACAAGGCGGGGGGCCTGTTCACCACACCATGTTCACCAATACTGTACACGGCACACATAGTCACAAATCTGACTTGTTTACGTGGCAGATTATCATCTAGACAGGATTCAGCCCAAAACTAGTGCTGATCAAGGGATAGAAACGATCTGCTCAAAGCAATTCTGTTCCTTCAATATGGACTGTTGTACATGCCTGCTTTAACCGTCCATTTGAAGAATCTTATGTTCTTGATCAGATGGAAGAGATCGTTCAATGATGCATTTTTTGGGCTGAAAACCAACTAGAAAACAAGTAAACATTCCACATGCGCAACATTAAGGGCCGGTGCATCACCACATTGCACAAGCTTGTCCACCTAACATCAAATTTAGATTTAATGATAACACACAACGAGGAATTTTCCACTGACCTGGTATTAACTGGACAGCCCATGCTTTGTACAAGTAAAACACAACTTTGTGGTTGTGAGATATCCGAGTAGTGAATCACCTTTAACCATCCAATTGCAGATATTTAATCACCATTCACCGATGGAGACCATGCAATTGTGGGATTTTTAGGCCAAATGACATAGTGGCGATTCTCACATGTCGCATTTATATATTATTAATGAAGGTGTATGCCACATGTATAGAATTGACTAGTGTTCACCACAGGTGTGCACAGGCCTGTCCACTTCATACCAACTATATGCGAAGAGTCATACTTTATGCAATACGAAACAAAGTGTTTAGGAAGGGGGTTAAACAATTTATCTACCTAAGGTCCTTTTTGGTATTATAAAAATTATTGAGGGACAATACTGTTGGCTAAATATTTTGGTGACGTATTCTGAAAATAATGGACGGATATTTCCGTCAGCAGACAATCAAACTATCTTTTAATGATTAACTAGGCCATAGTCATCATTCCTTGTGGCATAGGCTATGTTTGAAAAGTGGCATATGTTAGAGTCCTGCAACAGAAGTTAACTCATCTATTGTTCAAGACTCATTATTAATAGCAAAAGTCTATTCAAGGATGGTGTTTTCTTTCTGGATATCTTGGATTAAAGACCATTGTTCCTTGAACTAGCATTAAAGATGGTGCTTGAATTGACCAGTAAGGGATGAAAATCAATGTTATTTTTAGTATAGAGTAAGATTAACGAGCCTATTAAGTACGTTATGGGCGAATAATGTGATATGAGTAAAGTATAAGGCCATACAAAAAACAAATTCCCTTAGATATGACTCCAATTCATGTGCATTTTATCATGTGAATGCACATACTTAACTTCATGTTAAGATATTGTATAAACAGTAACAAAAAATCACTGTGTAAGAGGCTCAAAAATCAGATTCCAAGAAGCGACATACTCGCATCAATTTCTAGAACTCTATCTATTAATAAGTAAATTGGTTAAAGAGTTGTATGTTGTATGCAGTCCACACACTGATCGTGGCATAGACTGGGATGCAACCAGAGGTTGAGAGCCACTAGTATGTGTCCCAAATTCCATGCTGCACATCATGTTTGGACTGCGCACCATATACCAACTCTTGGATAAAAGGAGACTGGAATGCATACAATAAATTTTATGCCTAGTTTTATGACGTTATCCTTGAATCAGTAATATTGCTTCTTCAGAAGGATTTTACTTGATCAACATTTTAAAGGGATCATGCTGTGATGGCAGGAAGTGCAAGATGATGCAACATAACTATCTTCCCTGGAACCATCGTGTGTGAACTAGTGACAAACTGCCCCCATCTACCGATCAAAAAATAAATAAATAAATAAATAAGCTGCCTCTATTCCAGAAATTTAGATACAGAAAGTATGGCTATTACTAAAGAGAAAAATAATATACAGATAGAGAGAG
Source organism: Chloranthus sessilifolius (assembly GCA_021018995.1). Lineage (NCBI taxonomy): Eukaryota > Viridiplantae > Streptophyta > Magnoliopsida > Chloranthales > Chloranthaceae > Chloranthus > Chloranthus sessilifolius. The sequence goes on from CM037590.1 coordinate 35,064,094, forward strand.
AGAGAGAGAGAGAGAGCACAGATGGAATTTGAAAAGAAGTTGGAAGGAAAAAGTAGGACCTCCATGATAAGCAGATGGTGCAACTCATTCCAGCTTTCAGCAAAATGCACTTGCAAATAGTCTGCTCTTCTCCACCAACCAAAACTCTCATACAAGTGAAGAACAGACATAAAGGCTGCCAGAGGCCCAAAAAACCACAATAATAAAGTCATATCCTTGTCATCAAGCACATGATTTAGAACTAATGCACAAGTGAAGAACAGACATAAATGGTGCCCGAGACCCAGAAAACACAATAATAAAGTCATATCCTTGTCATCACACACATGATTCAGAATTAATGCATGCATGAGGGTGTATGTGAGTTTATTCTGCTTAAATTTTTAACAGGGTCCAAGTAATTATACTCTGAGGGATCTATTTAAAAAGGCTTATTTTTAAAGAATCATATACCAGACATAATTCAATAAATAAATTAGTTGATTTAGACTAAGTGACCAAGAATTGCTTATTTTCAAAGAATAGTATGCCAGACATAGTTCACTAGATAAACTAGTTGATTTACACTAAATGACCAAAACTCTAACACTCACCAAAATAAGGCACTCTTGCAATGGTTTCCAATACAAAAAACCGTGCATAATGACGGTCATGGTACAAAGCATCAAGTATCTTTATAACTGAGTCCTGCAAGTACGGAAGTAAAAAGTATTATTTTTCTGATTTATATTGCAGGAAACTGCAACGAAAAAAAAAAACTACTGGCATATCCAATACTGAAGAAATCTAGCATCAGTAATCAGAATACAAGCTGCGCATATTGGTACGCTAAACTTTTGAATTCGACCCTGTTGGCAGTATAAGGTACATGCATGTACTCCATAAATGAAAACAACATTATTTCAAACTCAACCAAGGAAATAATTAATAGCGTCCAAAAAATAATGGTTATACATTTATGTAGTGAGAGGGACATTTGACTTGTTGGAGATTACGGTCAACATCCCATTAGAGAAAACCACATTTACTTTCACCAAATGATAGTGAAATTTTTCGCAGGCATTGATTAGGTAAACAATACACGGAACAAATAGCAAGGAATCAGTAAATCCTCAACATGCATCTCTCTGTGCAAAGAAAGTGTTTTTGTGATGACCCAAACTCTTATGAACCCAAACCCTAACTCGACCCGACCCGACTCAACCCGACCCGATTCGACCCAAAGCACACACACACACACTCTAACTTATACAAGGTTTATACCTAAACTTTTCCCTTACACCTTAAATCCCCAAAATCAAACCATGCGCATAGCAGAGCCGTTTCTTCCATTTTCTTTCTTCTTCTTCAATTCGGTAACGCCAACCATTGATCACAGAGTTAATTAAAAATCCGAACGGCCGCCTCAACCGAGCCTACAAATAGAGCCCTATTCCTCCTTTCTTTTCCACACCAAGCCATCTTCTCCAAGCTCGTCTTCAAGATTTTGCCATCTTCTCCAAGCTCTTGTCTTCAAGATTTTCTTCTTTCCTTCCTCCTTCAAGGTATGCTTCTTTTAGTTATTTTTCTGATAATATAGTTAAATTCCTAATTTTAATACTGATAAATCTGTTTTAATACTCTGAAATTGTTAGGGAAATACTGGTTGTATAAAGTAGCTGATTCTATATTTTTAAATCTTAATTATGTACTGGTTTAGTACCGATTGAAATTAGTTTTTATTTTGCCTCATAATCTGAAATTTCATTAGAAATCCTGGTTTTAATTATGGTTTATATTTGGACTTAATTTTCGGATATTATATTTCTGGTTTTATATTTCTGGTTTTATAATTTTAAAACAGGAACTTCTGCTTTTATTCTGATTTTTATCCTAATATTGTATTTTTTAACTCTGATTTTATACATTAAATCTCTGAAAATATATTCTTATAATCTGATTATATGTGGTTTAGTATTTTATGTTCGGTTTTAATTTTATTAAATCTGGACTAGTTCTATATTCTCTTTTTTATTTTTAATAAATCTAGTTTGATTAAAATGATGGGTTAAATCCTGATTTTTATTGGTTTTATATTTCAACTCTAATTTTATATTTTAAAATGCTGATTTATATACTGATGGTGTATTTAAATTTTAGTTATAATCTGAAATTATATTGTATTTTAATTAGTATTATAATCTGATTTTTATATTCTAGTTTAATTGGTTTACAATCTGATTTTTATATTCTATTAATATTATAATCAGATTTTAGTTTTAGTTTGTTTACAATATGATTTTATATTTTAGTTTTAGTTGGGTTACAATCTGATTTTGTCTTTAAATTTTGGTTTATGTTAAAATATAAATATAATGAATCATGTTATGAGATTATAAGAGGATTTAAAATAGAGTCAAAAATTATGTTTAAATATTAAATCAGATCTTATTTAAGGGTTTTAAAACTAAATTATAAATCAAAGCTGTTTTAAATTAAGGATTTCAAAAATCGAATGTTTTCCAAAATAGGAATTTGAAAATAACTCGATAGAATCCAATATAACTTCGATGACCTACCGTAGTTCGCTCTCTCTCTTCATGACCAATTTCCCCTTGTACCCAGATAATTATCGGAACCATGAAACTTCACACTGTCCTCACAAGACCCCTGAATCTGACGATTGAGGCAAGTGACCTATCCCATAACATGTTTTACACGCGTAACTTATTAGATAATGATGCTTTTGTTCTTACATAGTATATACAATCATATTGATAAGTAGATGATTGAATGATTAATGATTGTATGGATATTTCTATACTTGTCTTGTTCAATTATGATTATTTCATTTTAAATCATGTTAGAAAAATATAAATGTCGTAAACATGGTATATTCAATTTATCTATCATATGATATTGTTTACATTGAAATATCACATTGTTTTAGAATGAGAATTGGTAAAACCTGTTGAATAAATTTTACAAAAGAAACTGATATGAATGACTGTAGAAATGATGAATATCGTAAAGATGATTATGATATCATTTTGATTAAGATCCCCATGGGGCCGCATGGTAGTATTGGATGAACGGATCTATTTGTGTACTTCCGTAATACGAAGTAAACCCGTCAAACCGGATGGACACGGTTGACAATGGGATTGATGAAAGTATGGAACCCTCCTTGTGACTAATATCCATGATGAATGATAAATGATGAATGATGACATGAATGCAAATGCACTTGGATCGGTGCTATTAATTAACAATTATACAATATATGAAGTACAATTGTAAACTAAGTTATTTTCTTCTTTATATTGAATCATTAGATGGTATAGCTGATGTTATTTCTATTGATATGAAATTCTCAATTTGAAACTGATAAAATTGACAAAAGAGTTATATTATTTATTGGGGGTTACTTGTTGAGTTTTATCTCACCCCCGTTGCTATTTAAATTTCAGAGACCAGACCTCGTGGCTCAGAAGCTGCAAATCAGGAAAAGACCCTAGAAGACTTGTTGGTTTAGCCTTGGTTAGGAGTTGTTAAACGTTGTAATTGGAAATAAATGTACTTTTGAATTTTATTAATGAGAATGGACCGTTGTGTTTCCTTTATTTGAATTTTGATTATTGAATGCGTTCATGTGCCGAAATGGATCATGTATCGGATTTCAGGGCGTGACAGTTTTTCTATCGCTATCATTTGAGAAATTGATACAGGATTTGTTGATAAGAAAATTTTAAAGGGCTATTATATATTTGAATAACCATGTTGCTTTCATTTTTATTACCATGTATCGAGTGCTAACAATTAAGTAGAGATAACAACTTTGAAAGTTAAATACCGAGTAATAGTATATTAAAGATGGCTACAAAACGTATTTTGCAAGTTATGTATTCATTTTGTGTCATCATCATCATTGCCTTGTCCCACCATCAGGGGGTGCTTTGGGAGTCTTATTTCTCCACTCAATTATGTCCGGGGCTAAACTCTCTTGCTACATAATCCTATCTATCGTTTCCTACTATATCTATCCTATTCATTAATGGTTTCCTCTTTTCCTCCAACATTGTACTTCTATCATTTCAATCCTTCGAACGGGAACTATTTCTAGTCTTAGATAGATATGCCCAAACCATCATGACCAACATGATTTAATTCCTCCAACATAATCAATGTGTGTTTGAGTTCCCATCTTCATGTTTAAAGTTATGACTCCTGCAAAAAAAATTCACAAGATTGATTTCAGGTTGGTACCAGTGCTCTGACGTATTCAGCATTGCAAAAATAAAAAATCAAGCCCTTGAATCCATCACAGATATGTGCACGCATCCTGGATATGACATCTAAACCATCCTTCAAAGATATAATGGATACTAATTCACAATTTTACATAGAATCTCAGTTTTCATGATAATTTGACATCAGAAATTGCAATCATACCAAGGCATTCAAAAATAAAAAAACCAAGCCTGCAAATCAATCAGAGAAACGTGCACGCATTCAAAAAAGGGCATCCACACCATCCTTTTTTGTCACATTAAACCTATAATTCTATGAATAAAAATGGAGTTACCAACAGAAAACGGGTGCACCAAGAAGTTTATCCAAATAAAGTAAAAGAAAAAGGGCAAAACAGGGCCCAACAAGCATAAGAGGGAAGGGGGCGCCAGGGGGGGGGGGGGGGGGGGTGAGAAGAGCAACCTAAGCGAGTGGCCAGCAAGCATCGAGCCCAAAAAAAGCAGGATGAGTGCTATTTGTTCCAACTTGTTCCCACTATCAAAATTTCAGTCGCCGATAGACGCTCCCCAGTAGGATCATAAGCACACCACTCACAGATATCTTCAATAATTGTGATTTCCCCAGGTTTGAGAGTCCGAAAGTAAGGCCCACAACCCAAAACGGCGAAGAATAAATAGAATTTGCTATGAAAGCTGGCTAACAGGGGTATTCCTGGAATTTAGACCTGAAGCTACACCTGTTTCTTCTTTCCGTAGTACCCAAAATATTGCTAGAGGCAATGCATTCTGGAGTGTGCCAACACACCCATTAAAGTGATTCAACGACCATCCAGCCAAGACCAATGCACAAGATTCACCCAAGCATCCACAGATTCCAAACCATATGAGGAAGCAATCCCATATCTCAGAAGTGAACGTGTATATCTCATAAATAGATGAATCACCAACTCCGCCTCTCCACAAAGCCTACGATGACTGGAGACATTCATGCCCTTTATTTAAGTTGCATACACGTTACTCCATGCTACTTCCCAGGTGAAGAATTTGACATTACGTGGTACTTCCTTCCCACAGAGATGTCCAAGGTTGTGAGATATAGAGGTCTTCAATGTAAGCTCGAATAGACAGATCTAACCGAAAATTTACTAATCCCTATCCGGGTGTTCGAATCATTTCAGTTTTTGGGAATCGATTCAACCCTCTAAACTCCTCAAATTCCTCATCATGAAAATTTCTTCGAAGTTGAATATCCCACACAACAGTAGTTCCGGCACTATCCTAAACATTAACGACCATCACCTCCCTATTGATGGCTAGATCAAAGGTCTAACCATACTTATTGCCTAGGATCCCTTCACCACATCATCTGTCCAACCAGAACTGATTGTAGACCCCAAACCTACACTTGCATTAAAGTTCTTCCTGATTTTGCTCACTCCTTTCCACCAACCTGAGCCTAGTCTCTCTCGAGCCTCTAATATTCCAATCTCCACTACCCTCCCATACTTTTAGCCTACTCCAACCAGCCAAGGAGGATCACTCACCTCACCACATCGGCAAAGCCACTTGCCTAGCAATGCTAGGTTCATCCTTCGAATTGGTTGTATGCCGAAACCACCTTCGTCTTTGGAGAATCTCCTCACGTCTCAATTTAGAACATGAACGTTTCTTTTTCTGTTTATTTCCATTTCAAATAAAGTCTATTTGTGACGACCCGACTTTTCCAATCCCTCAAATATAGGAAAGGCCGGTTCGCCAACCTATCGAATAAACGATAAGTCGGACAAACAGGACACATATCAGAGTAAAGCGCAATAAATATCCATAGCAAAAATAAATGCGGAAGCAATTAAAAGTAAAGAACCACCGATGATGGCCGACCATCATCGAAACATGGCTCATAACAGAAATCAACGTCAAGTATAAAACTATGATATCCAACTAAAATGGGCCCACAAATTCAAGTCTAACTCTCACCACAAATAAGAAAATCAGTAAGTTCTATACTAGGAAAAACTCCTCAGAAGGAACCTCAAGCTCTTCCTCAGGCACGTAGTCGAGATCGTCCTCACATACGAATAGCCACCGACACTGAACTGTGGAGTATAGTCGAGTGAGCTAACCAACAAAGCTCGAGAAGAAAGACATCTACGCATTTTACTTTAACTAACATGGTTTCAAAACAAATATCAATATAGCTTGTCAAACATATAAGGATAATAAATGAATTTAGGTGCGGAAATCATATGTAAGATTTATTTCTAAATGTAAAAAAGCTTCAAGAACGTCAAAGGTGTTTGGTGTCTTAGTTTCTCTAACTTCTATATGCAATGTTCAGTAATTCATGACTTAATCCTCAACTTAAAATACCTCCCGAGTAAACTATATCTCGAGAGCAGGAATATAGCCGATGGGAACCCCTACCTACCATCGTCGTTCAAGAACCCTTTTTCAGGATGCAACAAGCCCCTGCGTAACGAGGGAAACTTGTGCCAGGAAGTTGTTCAGAAATTTTTGAGGGGTCGTTCAGGTCAATCATAAAACAAATGCAGATACTAATATAAATCAGATGCAAGTCTCTTATACATAGTTCAGGTTCTTGATTTGATTTTGAGAGCTTAAGCGATTCGGTTTGTGATTCGTGGATTGGTAGATTTAGATTTTCAGTCATTCATATCAATTTCAGTTTACAGATGTGATTTCAATGGCATATGCAAGTTCAAAGATTTTAATTCAAAATATCCATGCGAATTAAAATAAAATACTGTAAAGATGAGATTCTCCTACCTAAAACTCGGAGTTATGCGAAGTCAAGCAAGGTCCTATTGATGGCCTCTCGCCCTCAATCTACATCACAATATACGTTCATGCATTAAGATTAACTCTAATTACTAATAATATAGACCTATTTAAGTGTTTTCTCAAAAACAAGTCAAAACAGGCAAGTTGCGCCAGTCCTAGAATTTGACGTAACATTCTTATATATTTTTTACCATCAAGACGATTGATTCACGAGTTGGTCAAAACATGAAAGTTGTAGATTTTTCCATTAGCTTTCCAACGCAAAAAGAATCGTCTCAATCGGAGTTCGGGATAAAAAGTTATGACTAAAATACTAAGGCAATGTCGGAGTTCGGCAATACCTCGCTCGAGCGATGATAACAGCTCGCTCGAGCGAGATCCTTCAGAACTTTCTCGCTCGAGCGATGACAAAAGCTCGCTCGAGCAAGGCAGGGAACGCCTTTTGAGTATTTTAATGTATCCTCGCTCGAGCGATGATAATAGCTCGCTCGAGCGAGCTACAGCGACGCGATTTCGCTCGTTTTCACCCGAATCGAAACCCATACATCCCAAAGCAAAACCCATGGCTAATCTAATGATTTTAATCAAAAAGTTTAATTAAAACGTACCTTTAATCTAAGGATTCCTAGATTAGAAATGAGTCACTGAATGGAGCTTAAAGCAAACCGACGGGTTTCCTCAATAATTCGCGCCGCGATCGATCCCACGAGTTCACAGAGACAACTCCAACACGTCCCCAATGATCTCAACCTCTCTCAATAGCCAACTACGAATCCAAGGTTGATTCAAGTTCTTTCTAAGGTTTAAGTGTTTTCAACAAAGAGGGTTCTAGAGAAGGAGGTTTTCTAAACCGATCTCCTACGATGATTGAAGAAGAGAGAAGACGGAGTTTCACACGGTTGAGTAACTATCAAACGACTACGATTCTTCACGGCACTCACGTCTCTTCCTCTCTTAACAAAATCTAGTATAATACGGGAATGCAATTCCTTCTTATAATAGGATTGCTCACAAAGTTAAGCACACACACACCTCTTATGTATTATACACTTCTAATTTTAAAACTCAAGTCCGGTGTTGAGCGGCCACACCGAGGTCGGTGCACAACTTTCGCACGAGGGTCCAAATGGGCTCTAAATTAAAATTTGTCTGCACAATCACATCTAGATAAAAATCCAAAACAAATGGTGACGTCGGTTGCCGAGCCGAATACACACACAGGGTCAGTCTAACTCGGGTTCAAAATACGGGTCTTTACACTATTTGTATCCTTTACATCCATTTTACAACCAAAATGGGACTTTCAAACATGTACAAGAAGTGTATAGATAAGTTAGACAAAGTGGCTTTGATCATGTAAGTCTTCGTGATAAAGTAAGGCCCCTTTCCAGCCAGCCAGTTTATTATCAAATCGCTCAATTATCAGATCCCAATAACATCCACAACATCCTTGAAAGACAAAATGAATACTAATAAACATAGAATCACAGTTTCCAGAATCACAAATTGCCAACCTACCATTGGCATGATTATTTGAATTAGAATTCATAAAACCATTACAAGATCCAAATAACTTTACTTCTCAAAAGATGAATATGCTAAATGAATGTAGCAAATGATTCGCGAATCAGATTAGATGAAACTCTAGAGAGAGGCAGGTTTAATAAAAGCACGGAATCAATTTAAATAGTATAATGAATATAATTATAAGAACGGTGAGATATTGAAAAATTCTTACATTTCAAACGAAAATCCATTTCATATACATCACTGTTTAAAATGTCAAACATAGCTCAAAAGCAGTTTGCAAATTTTCAAGTTGACTCAAGCTGAAAAACTTGGTATTAAACTCAGTTCTCAGTTCCCTGCAATCCTGAGTATACTCCCCCAATTTTTTCGATGTAGTATTGAACTTTTAACCTATGTTTTGTATAGCATTCAATGGTATCCCTATGTTCGAATAAATTATAGAATGTAAAATGCTCAAACAATGGAAAGCAGAAAGTTTTAGAATGATACTTGCAAGGCACTAAGAGTCTTTTCATCTCCCAGTAATTATAAATACCCTTATTGTTCGGCACTAAGCGAACTATACATCTCAAGTACAACTTTTGTCCAATCATATTACGATGAATTACAAACAGATTTTTATGGCATCAAACTAGAATTTTGGGATTTGAACCATGTAAAGGATTTTAACAGCATTGAACGTACAATATGGTATTGATCGGTGGCTCATCGTATGAAGCAATTTGCCCATGTGATTCTGATGAGGGCGCCGCCTAGAGGACCTAGGTTTCAGGACGTACAACGTGTACCGGCAGAAGGAACGACGGAGGAACCATGGAGCGCCAAGATCCACCGGAGGAAAACCTTAAGGAACGGCCCAAAGGAAGCGAGAATTGTTTGTCGCTCGAGCGACCTCTCGTAAAGATTCCCGCTCGAGCGGAAACCAAATCCGCTCGAGCAAGTCACGTAATGCAATTTTTCCTTATTATCCTTTTTTTTTAGTTTCTTTTGTTTCAGATGTAAGTTACCTTTTAGGGTAACATAATACTTTTCTATTTTAGGGTTGTTCCATTTGTAATCCCTATAAAGCCCATTTTGTAAGCCATTTTTGGCATTGGTTGAAAATTAATGAAAGTGCATTGCATTTTGAGCTTAAGATAAGCTTTGAAGAGTGAGTCTTCTTCCCCATGTGGGTTTGGTGTGAGGCCAAGGGTGAGATGCCCATGCTACCTTGATCTTCTCCTTTACTTCTTGTTCCCATGTGATATTTCTATTCTTCTCATTAATCTCTTACATCCAATTTTTCCCCTTCTAATTGATTGTCCTAATTCGCAAACCCTAGATCTAGGGATCAAATCCAACCCTAACCCGTTGATCCACAACCGTTGTTGGGCTCGAGTTTGCTCGATTTGTGCCGAGAACCGCTTCAATTCAAAAGCCCTAGTGAGGAGCTATCAATTCTACCGCGAACCACGATCGATCGCCCCAACCTAGAAGGAGCTAGAGTTCTATGTCTAGGATCGCCTCTTCCACATTTCCTAAAGATCTTGCTCGTCAAATTGGACCCTATGTGAGCCAAGCATGGTCACTTAAGTGGAATCCCGTGAAACCCTAAGGTATTGCTTTAATTTATGATTAATTTGCTAAACTAATTAGTCTAATTTCGGCAAATTGGCATATCATGAGCATTCACGGATTTTAGGGTCATTGTCCCACGTCAGATTCTTTTCCAAGTATTGAATCTATCTATCCCTTCATAGTGTAAATCAATTAAACTTAATTGAGGATCTTGTACACTTGATAACATTGCAAGCATTATCTCCAAGGGAAATGGTATTTGAAAGAATCTGTGTTTTCCTCATTTTCCATAACAGATGAAGTTGTTCTGTCCACTTCCCCAGTCCTTAATCTCTGACTTTCTCATACATATCGTGAGTTTTTGCAAGGTCAAAATGTGCTCTTAATGCGACATGATCACAGTTTCATACTATTAAACAGCACCTCCTCTACAGTCTCCATAGATAGTCGCAAGCTATGTATCACCATTATTTACATTTTACAATTTTTATTGTTTTCTTGAAATCATAAGAATCTTATATGCCACAGTTTGATAGCAACAAGCATTAATTATGGATGAATCAAAAAATGGGTGCCATGCCATGGTGGATGTTGTGTTGATAATGTGGTGCTAATTGGTTAGAGAAGAAAGCAAGCAAATGAAAGCTGAAACTATGGAGAAGGGCATTAGAGTTGAGAAATTTTAAAATATGTAGAACAAAGACGGAATGTATGGAGTACAAGTTTGGTGAACAAGAGAGCAGAAAGGATTTTTTGTCAAAATAGCAAACCACTTACATGTCAAACTGTGATAAAATTTCATAACAATTGTTTACGAAGAAGTGAGAAGAAGACAGTGTAAATGCGACTGAGATGTGTATATTAAGGTAGATGTGATAGGAAAAATTATAGCAGTGGACATTCAGAGGCAGCCCCTATGAAAGAGAAAATCAAGGAATATCATTGAGATGGTTTGGCCAGGTCCCTCTATGAAGGATGGTTATGATACAAGCACTAGGATAAAGGGAAGAAGGCCAATAAGACCAGGAGGGAAGTAGTAAGAAGCAATACAAAGGATTGCAAAATGACAATAGCCTAAAATAGAAATGAACAGAGAAATAAGACTCACAAGCATGGATCAAAATATCGTCCGATACCGATACGTATCGGTTTTGGACCATAACGATACAGTAAAATAGGTTTTTATCGCCCCCCTTAAAAAACAGTCAAATTATCGTTCGTATCGTCCAATAATTTCAAATTATCAGTTTTGATTTTTTATTTTTATTTTTTTGGGAAAAACCCGGAAAGTATCGTCCAATGGGGCTGGACGATACGTAAACCGAGATTTTGATCCTTGCTCACAAGGCCGACCCCAAATCGTTGGAACAAGAAGATGATGATGACCATGAGTACCTCATGTGCATTAGAGAGGGAGAGAGAGAGAGAGAGAGAGAGAGGGCATGGGGCATGGGGCATAATAGGTACATGATAAATTAAGTAAACCCTAGCTACCCACCCCAGATGTGGGGCATGTGTACATCAATCCAGACTATCCATGTGGCATGTCAGTCAGTACATGTCTGTGCCACAGTCCAAAAATTTACAATAATTAGAACAACCTCTAATTCAATTAATTTTTCATGTTAACTCTGTTCTGTGCCAGATATCAATTTTTCCCCTTCATATTGAAGGTCAAATGGAGGTAGAATGTGCTCATGCCATTTGACAGCAGAACCAATATTTTTTAAGGAAGTGACATTAAAGGGAAGGAGTACATTCCCGGACTCCCACAAATGGAAGCTATCGCCCGTTATTCCCCATTCCTTAACGTTCGGATTCTCTCATACAAAATAGGATGTTTGTGAGAAAAAAATAGGATCTTAATGCGGCAGTGCACCATATGCACACTACAGTACGACGATCTTTCTGAAATCTGCAAAGTCATGAACATTTTATAATGCTAATATTTCTTGAGGTCAAAAGGATCTTAGTGTTTCTGTATCTATGTCTATTTGTTTGTACTTTGTGCATATCGTAAAAATTATTTTCTGCATAAATAGTCTCCTTTTCCCTCCCATTATTATTTGTTATAGAACTATAAATTAAATTAAATAATAACCTAATTCACAAAACATTAAACCTTTATAAAAATTAAGACTTACACATCATGCTAGTCAGTCCATTATGTGGTTCCTGTACAAGTATCATAGTCTTATGTCATATGACTTTTGAATGGGAAAGACTCTCCTTAGGGTCCTCCTTTTTAAATAGAGGATACTGACTAATTTGTCATAGGATTCTGCGGGAATGGGACTTTCACAGATCTCAAGGCTAAATCATTTATTTATTCAGCACCAAAATCTGTGAAAATCAAATTTTTCATAGGATTCAACGGCTAGGAGGCATGAATCCTTTTTCAAAGTGAAATATGACTAATGCCCCACTATTCCCTTTTGAATTTGACGCATCTTCTCCGCAATAATTTTTAGTCTAATGATTCAGCGGGCAATTTCATTTGGCTTCTAACCAACGAGTATGTGATGTAACCTGTATTTGTGTCTAGGTTATATATGGCTGTAACAGGTGTCCATTTGATATGCAAGAATTGATCTGACGATAGAAAAACAAGAAACAAAAAATGATAAATGAAGTTGCAGACGATGAACACAGATGTTACAGAAGGAAGTGGACAAGAAAGAATATACCGTAAGAACAATATTGACAGAGCGTTCTATCTTAATGGCCCAGCTCTCCAGCACACTAGATGTATTTCCCGATGGGTCCCCATCGACCATTTTTTCCTCGTTATCATGCAACCTCTTTGCTTGAAACGAGTCCTCCACAATCACTTTCTCCTCCTCATCTTGCAAAGTTGTTGCTCGCACTCGATGCGACCTTCTATAAAGAAGGAAATGTGCAAATTCCGGAGAAAAATAAGAATCAATTAACCAACTCCAATAAACTGATATCCTTATGAATATATCAATATAATAGAAAGTTAGAACCCAAATTAATGAAATGGACTGCTACTAACCCCCCACGAAATACTTAATAACCCCCACTAACCACAGTTGAAATGTGTTGACTGCTTTGAATCAGACAATGGAGATCATTTTTCGTCCCAATCTTTCACACAATGGATCTTGAGATCATGGACGTGCCATCAGAAGGTCAGACTTTGATTCCATGTGGCACACTCCCGAAGAATCACTTTTGATGTATGCCATGATCATGTTCATTCTTTGGGATGAGTATCACATGGAATCTCATGGTAGGCTCATGATCTCAAGATCCATTGTGGAAGATTGGAGCAAAAAATATCTCCATCGTCTTATTCAAAGCAGTCAAGATTTTCAATTGTGGTAATGGGGGATATTAAGTATTTCGTGGGGGGTTTGTAGCAGCCCCCTAAAAACCATAAGCAAGATTCGATTAATTTCATATCTATCAACTAAAGATTTATATTTCAACTAAATTTACTATCGACTTGACGGCAATTAGACAAACAAAAACTAGGTTTCAACTAAATTCGCTGTCAATTTGAAGCCCATTAGACAAATTACACTTTTAGCTACAATTATTAATGTGTAACACTATTTCTACGTTCCGCATCGCATAATTTAGAATTATAATTTGAAATTAAAAGAACATAATATTAGTTTCGATTACAGAAATGTCTGTATATGCCTGATTTGCTACCAAAACCAAAAAAAAATTAAATTAAATTAATAAAATAATAAACTAAATTAAATAGTAAGTTACACAAAAGCAACATTAAAAAAGTATCTTTCACTGCAATATCAAAACTAATACATCATATTGAAATTCTTTGAACTCCATCAGCTCAACCTAAACCCCAAATCCCTTCTGTTTGTAGAGGGGCAAAAAACAAATTTCATCTCAAAACCGTGAAAGTAACTTGAATGAGTCGCTGAAACCATCCATAAACACCTAAAAATATACTTTTTACCAATTGTTTTAATTCTTCAAATAAACAGAACATTAAAAAAAAACAAAAAAACGGTAAACAGATTACCTCGATCTACATGACGAAGACAAAGAACGAGAGTTGTAGGGCAAATGAATTGAATTGAATGTGGAGAAATTTGCAGATTTTATGGTGTTCGTGGCCGAAGAGATTGAAATTGACATTACAGAGGAGGAAAGAGTAGCCATTTTCCCTCTATTTTTCTTCTCTCTGTTTTATTTTTGCCGTTTTCGAAAAAATATTTATTTATAGACGTGGGGGTGGGGCCTTTTGGGGATATCAAAAGAGAGGCTCTTAGAGCACGCTGCCTCCTGGACTTTTGCGCGTTGAGAAGTGGTTCAGTGAGTGGAGAAGTAAGAGAGCATATTCCTTGAGGGATTGTATTAAGTACGTCTCCTGATTATCGAAGATAGTAGTCATTCCATATGGAGCACGCACGATCATTAATCAATGGCTGAAAATCCGACTGAACCAGTAGGATAAGCTCTCTTATCTTTTTTTATAAGCTCTCGTATCTTGTTTAACTGTATATTTGCTTGCTGTTAACAAACGGTCTGGATTTTCTTATTAGCCTATCTAAGTGAGTACAGACGCTTAGAGGGTGATGAAAGTGTGACCAAGACTGCAAAGGAAAATGCTTTTGAACTTGTCAAGGGAAAAGTTTCGTGTGAAGTTTATAGAAACAGTGTGATGGATAAGTTCATCTCCAACACAATTGGTTTCTTGGTCATTGATCTGTACTGTCTCAGATACGCTAAGCAAATATACACATAATTAGAATTTTGACCCGCATGTATTCCAAATATATTAAGTAGGCATACATATAATCAAAGTTTCCGCGCTAACACGATTCCATTAAGCCCATAAACTTAATAATAAAAGGATGAAATAAATAGAAAGCCATAAATAATGAATAAATTTGACAATAATTCAAGTAACCCACTAATCAAAAAAAGATAAAAGATGAAAACAAGTCGAGTATACAAGGCTATGAATCAATAATAACTATACAAATCTAATCTCAGTATTAAAACTACTACTATCAATAACCGACACTAGGATAGAGATTAGCACCAAGGTCCACCTGATAACCTGTCACGTCAGCCTCTCAAGGCTCCCTGTACTCTGTGTCTGTTGGGCAAATGAAATTAGCATCAATAGGATCAGAATAGTTAACGTTCACTCCATCGATATAATCACCTACAATTGTTAAGTTTTCGTGAGATGAGTTTACTTAATGGATACACTACCAATTCACCCTACAATACTCATATACATTGTGAGTGCATTACGAGAGTCATAATAATAGTATAATAATATAACTGACAAAAAAAATAAAAAAATCATATGTATCGTAAAGTTCGTATCATATTATAAATGCAAGATCATGATTTAGACACACTCCAATCCTAACGTATCTCACTATACCTTATACATGTAACATATCTTATTATTTTATCACATGTGTCTGTACATCACATGGACGTACCTAGCATACTCGTAAATCCTAATACGACCTACGCCAAAGTCATTGCTCAAGCCTACAATGTAAGGGTCATCATAGTAACTTACCACCATAATATAACACCCTCCATAATATAGCATACTCAAATATCTCATCCAGTCATAAGGGCGGCAAATAAACGTAACTCATAACTCATATTGTCTTCTCTGACACCCTTTTTAACTGTAGATGTTGCGGCCTTTACGATGATTACGTAAGGAACGACACGTACAAACTTAAATTCTTAATATTATGTTGGCCTATACAGCGATTTCTTATTATCATACTCATATCTTTTCTTATCTTAAATACTCATATTTTAATACTTAACAAAACTTTAATTTAACCTTACATAAGCCCACACTTAATCCATTATATTTAAGGCTCAGGGGTGATAGGTTCACCGTATATAACACCGTAATTCCCTCTTCGATATCATCTCAGTGAAACACCATGCCTAAGCGTAGACATACTCTCATACATTCGTGTACATAATATAATTTATTCTTAACTCATACTACATAATCAAGATAAGCGCATAGCATCATTTAAATAAAATGATTTAATTTCACGATTACATTACGTTAATACGTGCATATATATATATATATATATATATATATATATATATATATATATATATATAGCATCTCAATATAACTATAGACCATCATAATATAACACCCTCCATAATATAACATACTCATATATCTCATCCAGTCATAAGGGCGGTAAGCAAACGTAACTCATAACTCATATTGTCTTCTCTGATACCCTTTTTAACTGTAGATGTTGTGGCCTTTACGATGGTTACGTAAGGAACGACACGTACAAACTTAAGTTCTTAATATTATGCTAGCCTATACAGCGATTTCTTATTATTATACTCATATCTTTTCTTATCTTAAATACTCATATTTTAATACTTAATAAAACCTTAGTTTAACCTTACATAAGGCTACACTTAATCCATTATATTTAAAGCTCAAAGGTGATAGGTTCACTGTATATAACACCGTGATTCCCTTTTCGATATTATCTCAGTGAAACACCATGCCTAAGCGTAGACATACTCTCATACATTCGCGTACATAATATAATTTATTCTTAACTCATACTACATAATCAAAATAAGCGCATAGCATCATTTAAATAGAATGATTTAATTTCACGATTACATTACGTTAATACGTGCATATATATATATATATATATATATATATATATATATATATATATATATATATATATATATATATAGCATCTCAATATAACTATAGAGTAATGTAGTTATTAGTGTGTGTGACATCGAAAATGTAAAGATTAGAGTTCGATTTTATGAGGGCATCGAATTTTTAAATCTTCATATTATTGCAAAGATTGCATCAAAGTGATAAAATTGATATATAAGTACTATAATTGGATAATTAAATTGAAAGGTATTTATAATTTCTAAATTGAGATTTATTATGACCATTGATCGAAAGACCTTAAGTAAGATATAATATACACAAGAATTTTGATCATGAAAATCAGATAATAACATTAAATTCGCACAGCCTTGGGTCATTTAAAACTCATCCTGACTTGCCACTCTTTTTCAACTTTTAAAACATCGGATTCGTAAAATGATTATTTCACATAAAGTTGTAAAGTTCGTTGTCTTCTTTTCAATGTCGTAAGAATCGCGTCAATCTAAGGTCAAAGTAAAAAGTTATAGCCAAAATACCGAATCTAATACCTTGATGATCGCGAGTTCGAGTTCATGACCGCAAGTTTGAGTTTGTGGTTGTGTTCGAGTTCATGGCCGCGAGTTTGGACCCAAAAATTTATGGTGGTGCAATCCCAATACATTTTAGTATATATATTTATCTACTAAATATTTTTTTAAAATGACATTAAATTCTATATCAATTAGTGTCTTCCATACTAAGTCTTAGGAGTTCATTATCGCATCAATCTCATGGATCTAAAATAAGACCCAAAAATAATAAGAAAATAAATAGAATAAAATTATAATTATGATAAGTTATGATTTTTTATAGCAATATTTATATAAAAAGAAATATATGAGTTCATTTTATTTAGCCCATCGATATGCAATCGAACGCACCCTACGCGACGGGATCTGAGAAGTACAAAGTGGATTGATGGGTACCCACCTGTTGAAGTGTAAACGTTAGACCTACGACAATTAGGGTTGAAGAGATCGACGTTCAACGCGATAACTCATCGAAGGTTCCTTCTTCATCTCCCTCCTTGATCTCGTAAGTGAAAATAGATTGCGGTAGTTCTTATGACAGAACATACGAAAGTTTTAGGGAAGAGATTAGAGAGTTTAGAGGGAGCGATTAGGGAGTTTTGAAAAATATGAGTTAAGAAAGAGAGGCTGTGATGGCCAGAGTTTTTTAAAAGAAGAAAATAATGAGAATTAGGGTACGACTAGGTTTTCTTAAAATAAGAGAATAAGAAAAGAAAAAAAAGGAGTTACGTAATTAAATAACGTTTTCTAAAATAGAGTAGCTTTCAATGTAGAGTGTTAACACCGTGCACAGTGCAAAACATCATCTAATACCGTTAAAAAGAAAGTAAAAAAAATCGGGTTGTTACATATTCAAAGTGAGAGGACATCGTTAATTGATTAGAGCATCTTTATTTGTCATGCCCCTTTTTTGGTCTAATTCTTTTTTAGTCTAATAGTTTCGTTTATCATGTTAATGTCACCACGCAACTGCTAATAAAACAACCCATAACAGAAAAGATTGGCATCCTATTTGCAACTTCCAAAACTATTGTTTTTGTAGTATTAATGTCTGATGAAGTATTTAAATTGACTCATTCCCCAGGGAACACAAACGAGTTAGTCTATAATGGGTGTCCACCCATTATGCAGTCCACACATCTGTGTGACTGTATGACTTGCACAAACTTTCATGCATTGGATGTTTGCGCAAGTCACACAGTCGTACACACTTGTGGAATGCCGTGTCCATCCACGATGGGTGGACATTCATTGTATACTAAGGTTGTGTATGGCATAACTTTCTGTTAGCCTCTGCCACAACAGAGTTCACCTGCTTTAGTTGGTTCTCATTCTCTTTTCTAACTCCCTGCAAATGAGGATTTACCTACTCTAGTAGTAACCTCCCTGCTTTCTACTAACTCCTTACCAGAGCAAAAAAAATTTGCTCTGACAATGAGTGAGTAAAGAGGAGGGTAAAACTATTGAACAAGTAAACCTTCCATAAAATCTTGCTATATAATGAGTAATCAATGAGAAGGGGTACATGCTAGAGCAGATAGCAGGATATTAGCAAAGAGGGTGAGAACCTGCTAAAGCAGGTGAACTCTGCTATAGCAAGGGCTAGCAGAGAGCTATGCTATACATAGCCTAATTGAACGGAAAATGCCTCAACAAACTTCGGCCAAGAAGGTTTACCTTTAGGTTTCTCATACCAAAACATTTGCTATCGAAACGGAGCTTCTTGCCTTCTGCCTTAGCAACTTTCTGGGATGGATGATGATAGAGTTGCACATATTGCAATTGCTATATACAACTTTTTGCCGACGACTGTAGCCTCGCCTTTGATTGATCACATGCCTTGTTGCTGTTTGACATTGGCATCTTTACTGAGTGACGATCTGTTGTCCTTAACTACTTAGCAGTCTAATCAATGTTGACAAGATTTATTTTCCTTATTGTCCTTCCTTTTTCAAACAACTTAGCATTTTTTGGTAGCAGATGTCTCATAGTCGGAAAAAAATTTCAGTGCGAATCTTGAGAGGGGAGAATGAAGATTGCTCCCAATATTTGAGTCCCCTCGCTTTTGCTCCCATGTGAGGCAAATAGGGATGACTTGGTTCGAATAGGAATCTCAAGCAAAGATTCTGAGCCTTTGGGGTAAGCGTGGAAGGAACCAAATTGCATTGAACCGTTGTGGGGTGGCCTTATTTATAAGGAAATGAGCAGGATTGTGTGCATAGCACCTACGCGCGCAATGACAAATTTAGATAAGATCAAATTTGTAACTGCGCACAAGTTTATCATGCGTGTAATCCATTATCTTATCTATTGGCATGATTGGACCTAGGGGCACACATACTCGTCGCGTATATTACCAAATTTTGCTTTTAGGGATCCCGTAAATTCAAGGTCATGCTTTTTCATTCACTTTTGTATTGCGCACAACATAGGCATGCACACAATACTGCATCAAATCATCGTTCATCATTAGATACTTCATGATAAAGCAAGATTGTGGGCGGACAAGTCAGACACCCAATCCTTCATACCTCGGGCATATCATTTACTGATGTGCTAATGCTTTTCAAGTTGGAGTGGGATTGCATTAGACGAGTCATGGTACAACCCTTGAATTTGGCGCAGATCATCAGCTTTGTTCATGATCTCTTTAAAGAGATTTGTCTTCTATGATTTGTCTAAACCATATTACGATTATCTTAATCATATCATGTAAACGTAGGAAAACCTCATTACATTGTCTATTTATAAACTCAAAAAGATTAGTGAAAAATATAAAAATCTTCTGCAATGAAGTCTCTCCTGATTTATCGTCATCTTCTCTCTTTCCATCTTCTTATTTCTTCTATACTTTTATAGTTTCTTATATGGTGTATGAGCCATAAGGGATTACCCCTTTCTTTGATCCCTTTCAACAATGTCAATCGCTTCCATATCTCTTTTTTATGTTTATTTCTCAACGCATCTGCATCTAAAACCGTCACATCTTCATCTTTATAGTCCAATGATTTCATTATCTTCATTAGAAATGACTTTAACAAGAGTTTGTGTTGCACATTAGGTGTTCCATTGCTTATGGGAGAAATAACGATAAATATGATTTAGTAGACCACCGGCTCCAAAATGAATTGAATGTGACCTTGATGGATTTGCAATGACCACCATCAATACGATCGGATGTGTTGGCAATTTATCAACATTATCATTCTAAAGATCAATGACTATTTTTTTTTGTAGTGATTCGCATGTTCCTTTGAACTTCTTCAAAGGGACATGTGATATATTGCGAGAGGATATTAGAGAATCTGTAAAGTTATGAATACATGCAAAAAAAAATTAGGATGTCTTTTTTTAATAAGAAAAAAAAATAAAAAATTAGGATGCTAAGATTAGGATCTTGAGATTTAAGTTATTTATTATGATTAAGCTTATCTTTATCATGTGAAAATCGTATTATGGTTACCTTTATCATTTCGTATAAAGTTGAGAAAACCGCATTACATTGTCTATTTATAGACTAAAAAAAAACAATGAAAAATATAAAGATGTTCCGCAATGTAGTATCTCGTGATCTATCTTTGTCTTCCTCTCTCTTTCGATTTCCTTATTTCTATTTTTTTTTATAGCTTTCTATACTAAGGATTTGAATTGTCGTGTTGCACTTATAATGTGTATAATCGCTTGCACTTTAGGTGTCCATGTGCTAATAATTTTTTCCTACATTATACCCACAGTTGTTCTATATGCAATCTCTTAGAAGTTTTTATTTTTGGTGGCCATTACTATGGTTAATCCGTTAATCAATGAATGGTGGCCGTTACTATGGTCAACCCTTTTATGATCAATCTGGAGACTCCTCACCTTTGTGCGGGTCTCCTCTCAATGTGTTGTGCTAAAAACTAAATCCTCTTCGGATGCAAGTTTGCACAGTTACTACATCTGGGTGTCTCATCCAGTTGGTTTTTATGCTAAATCGAATTCGAACCAATAACTACCAATTTCTAGTTTCTCAAACTTAAACCGAACCGATAAGCCTCCAAACCAAAACCAAACCAATAGTTATTTGTTTGGTCAATTTTCGATTTCTAAACCTCAAATTTTTTTGTGTAAAACAAAAAAAAAATAGAAAATTCTACAAATAATACCTATTTCGGTGATTTCATTTTTACTAATAATACCTATTATTTATAAGAAAAAGTAAACCCTATTATTTGTAAAATTTTTTTTTTATAAATAATTTCTATTATTTGTAAAAAAAGAAAAATAATACTGATTACTTAGGTAAGCTTTATTATTTTTTTTTGAAAGGGAAAACTTATTTTTCTATCCATATAAATAATATCTTATTATTGGCTTCTTATCGGTTCGGTTTTAGGCTTTTTAAGTCAAAATCAAAACAATAATCCGATAAATCACTTTTCCAAAATCAAAATCGAACCGATATGCCCTAAAACTAAAATTGAACCAAAATTTCGATCAGTTGGGTCGGTTCGGCCGGTTTTCTGGACAGCCCTAACCTGACAAGGCCTATCTAGATGATTTTTCTACTCTTCAATAGGGACTTAATCAGATGACTACCTAAATTGTTATACGATTCAACCAAGTGGACTCGAGCAAAATAATGAGAAATACTTATACACGTGGAAGCACCTTATTGGTCACCCGACGTGGCTCTCCAAAAGCCGCTTCCCGTTCATACCCCAGGGATTAATGGTTTAACCCGATCGCCGGAAAACAAAGAAAACAGAAGAAAATGCCTCGGCCGTCGATTACGCTGCTGCTCCTCTTCATAGTCAACATCTGCTCCCACGCGGGTGCGCTTTACGCACCCTCCTCGCCTGTACTCCAACTGACACCGTCCAATTTCAAATCCAAGGTAATCCGACGGTTAGTTCCCCGTTGCTAGGTTTTGTAGCTCTAGTGATTGCATATATTTTCTTTACGTTATGAGTTTTACCAGTGATTTTTTAGTCTATAAAATTAGAATATGAGCTTATGTTATTGCTTGGAGGTTTAGATTTTTGATTTTTTGTTGGATATTATATTCCTAATCTGCATTGTTTTTATTAAAATTTAGTAGACATTTGTTTATTTTATAGGAACTGATACACTCAAATTTGCTGCTATTATTTATTTATAATGGAAATTTATGCTTAAGTTTGATATTTTAGATCCGGGTTTTGTTGTGGGAGTTCTCACAATGATAGATCTATCATTTTTCACTGAAAATTGCTACCCCCTTGTCTACTACAGTTTATTTGAATTTCTGTGTAATCCATGTTCTTTGAAGCGGGCTGTTTGGAGTTGCTTTTCGATGAATCAATGAAATGTGTTGCTTTGGACTAATTAGTGGATCATGTTCTAGTTGAACATAAAAGTGTAGTATGACTTAGTATCATATTTTTTATTTTTTTATTTTTTAAACTTCACTATTTTACTGGGTCTGGAAAGTTGGAATAGGTGTCCTCGTGATAAAAAAATTTCGTACAAATAAATACTTGGCTGTTGAGATATATATATATATATATATATATATATATATATATATATATATATATATATATATCCTCTGACAAATTATGGATATTTATTAAATAAAATAAAAGGAGTCAACACAGAGGGCCACGATTGCTGGCTTAATCAAAGAATAAAGATGCACAAAGTTAGAGAATGAGAATACCATTCTTGATGACTAAGACATGTCTAGTTCCTAATTTTTTGGGAAACAAGTGTGCCAATCCGATCATTTTTTTGTATACATGTGAGGAAAACAACTGAGGATTAGGCAATGGACCCTACTAAAATCACTTGATAATTTAAGATATATTTATTTATAGAACTATTTATAAGTTAAAATAACTATGATGCATCAAATATCAATGAACTAATAGCTATCAAACATCCACAACAATAAAAATAATTGATGCAACACTATGAACTAACTATAAATTAATGATTAATCAATTCACTAATTCGAATAACAATGCCCATACACATATATCGATACAATAGAAAGATGAAATTTAATTCAATGAAACTATGGTAATTGGGAGAGATTACATTATTAGATTCATTGACTGCTGATATATATTTATATTTCACCTAATTTGATATCGACTTGTAGTCCATTAGACAAATTACCTTGTTTTTGTTTCAGCTAAATTCACTATCAAAGTGAAGTCCACTCGGAAAATTACACCTTAGCCATAAACCTTCATTTTTCCCACTATTTTTTAGTGGCATTACAAAATTTAAGATTGTTATATGAAATGTTGACGAACATATTAGTTTTGATTACATACATGGGTGCACATGCATGATTTGTTACAAGACTGGGATCTTACTGCCATTTTATAAAAAATCCCTTCAATGGGAGTGACATATGTTGATCCCCCAACACACCACTTTTATGTTTTTTTTGATAACCTGGGTATCCGGGCCTCTTAGAGCACCCGCCTAATCCCAGGGGCACATGCGCACCCCAAATTCAGCACATGCCGGATCAGCACAGGATATAAATCCTTAGGGTGGCCTCAAAGGGGGAGGGGATTCGAACTCAGGTCTCTTGCTTTTGGAAGCAGGTACCTGGCCAGCTCACCTAACCCCTTGAGGTTTCCCAACACACCACTTGCATGTTCTCTACTTCACTCACTTGGTACTGATCATGTTGAGATCTCTAACCTATCATCTGATTTTATACTCGAGTCCAATCACCGAAATCTATGACCTTGTGACACTAAATGATTTTCTCTTTTGACCAAATCATCCATTAGGCTCTGACTAAGAGGCCTGAGCGCTTAGTGACTTGGTTTTGCCGTTCAATTTGTTGGATACATGTCACATGATTTCATCACGTGTGCCATGTGATTTGAAGTCCATGATCTAAAGATCTACGGCGTCAAAGATTGATATGAAGAAACATCTCCATCGTGTGAAGCAGTTAACGACTTTTAAACTTATAGTAGGTTGACTACTTTGAATCACCTGATCAAGATTTATTTTCTGTCCCAATCGTCAACACAATAGTATCTTTAAATAGTGGTTTTCATAATCATATTACATGACAAACATGATGAAACGTTGTTGCACGTGTCCCAAAAAGTGACATGTGGACTAAGTCACTTGGCACTCGGGCCACTTAGCTAATACCGATTCTTTCACTAAACTAACACTCTATTTATTCCACCTTTGTTCTACTAATTTTTACTTCTTAATTCTAAGACATTTCTTCAAAGTTTCAACTTATCATTTACTTGTTTTCTTGCTTAACTAATTAGGAACATATCGTTTGCAAAAACTTATACAATGGTACTTTATTTTTTTTTCTTATGTAGAATCTTCCATAACCATGCAAACAAACAGGGACTCAAATCAAATTCTTGATGTAGCCCAACTTTGATAGGGAACTCAACTGACTGTCCTCACACATTCCTTATACTAGTTATATTTATTCATAATAATGCATTTCCTCCTTAGTGTCCACCAGGATATATGCCTCGACACCGTATCATAGGTCTTCTCCAAATTGATAAAAAAGCCATAAAACTTTTTCTTCCCTCTGTAAACTATTCTATGAGTTGCCTACAGAAAAAGATGGCTGTAGTTGGTTCTCTTGGCATAAATCAAAATTGGTTCTCAGAAATATATGATTATTCTCCACTACTCTCTCCCATAGTTTCATTGTAGGGCATATGTGTTACCTTTACACAAAAAAAAAGGAAAAAGAAAAAAAAGAGACCAATTTCTTTGATAGGAAAGAACTTCTCTTATCAATTATATTGAATTTATATATATATATATATATATATATATATATATATATGTGAATGTTGTTTGAGATTTTAGTGTTTTTTTTGGTGGTTCAGTTGTCACCTTCAAATTTTTTTATTTATCCTCAATTCATTTAAAATCTTTTCTCTTTTCACAAAAGGACCACCAGTAGATGACCTATTCTTGTCACATATTTCTAACTTTATATAACTGGATCGTTGAATTGGTACTTTTTTAAGAAAAAAAAATTTAATGTAGGTTTTGGTGTAACAACTTTCACAATGAATGTGCTACTCTAGAAATACATACTGTTTTCACAAAATATCTACACCTATGTGAGATAGAACACTACTCTTGTTAAATATCTAATTTGTATGTAACTGAATTCATGTCTTTTTGAGATTTTTGACTGGTTTCTATTGCAGTAAATTGTTGCCATAATAGCTTCTTCGATTTTTGATGAATAAGCACCTAAATCATTTCTTTTCTATTATCAATATTAGGTACTTGTACATCATAATTAATTTATGCCTGTTTGTTTTTTGTGAATAATTGATGTCTGCTGTATGAATGTTCAATAATTTGACAATTAGTTAAGAAACATGTTAAATCCTGTGTATTTTTGTATGGTTGTACCTGTACATATGCTTTTCTTCATTCACTTGGTCTTTACAAGACATTGAATTTTCATATATATATATATATATATATATATATATATATATATATATGTATGTATGTATATATTCTTGTGCAATTTTTTTTTTTTTTTTTTTGTGTGTTTGAGGATTCAATCATGCTGGCAGGTTTTAAACTCGAACGGAGTTGTTCTAGTCGAGTTCTTTGCACCCTGGTGTGGTCACTGTCAAGCTCTCACCCCTATATGGGAAAAAGCTGCAACTACTTTGAAGGGTGTTGCTACTGTTGCAGCTCTTGATGCTGATGCTCACAAGTCAATTGCTCAGGTTCTACACTAAAAACTTGGTTTCTAGAAGATAGGAAATCCAAATAATTTTGCGTTTAGTATACTTCTCGTACTATACATTGTTTTTTGGGAATGAAATAGTTCTTATGTTTATCATGGAGGAGCTTGTGTTTGTCCACAATCTAGATGTCTGAGAACCCACAGTGGTTGATAATGTAATAATGGTTGGGCCACCATTGTTGACTATATTCTTATTTCTTTTGGTAATTTACAACTTGATTGTGAAATCTCATCAAATGATTTTATTTTATTTTTTTGAACCGAAAATAGAATATCATTAACTTATTCATTCTATCGTACACATGCACACATGTATCCATTGGTCTGGTAGAGCCCAAGTTCACGTTGACTTATATGTAACCCCAAAATCTTATTTATAATTGTAATAATCACTTATGTATTTAATTTTTGCTCCCTGTATTATAATAAGGTCTTATAAGGCATTAATTTGTGGCTGTATTATAACTTTAACAATAAAATCTTAAATTTATCATATGTTTTTAATATCAAAGTCGATACAATAATGTTTGATGGGGGGGTTTCATACTGGTTTGACATAAAATGAAGATTTTAAAAATCTTGTGCCTTTAGGCTGAATTTTCAGGCATATCAACACATGTGCATCTCATAATTTTAGTTACTCTTCTTCTTGTTTTTTTAACTATGTTGAATCTTACAATGACATTTTTAACCACATTATTTGCAATACCATATCAATAATTCCTTCCACAATGTTTTCAAGTCTCCATTGATTGATTCCTTCCTTGAACCCGTACTAATAAGATTTGAAGATCTCCCTTCTCCGTTAAAGGGTCAATCAAAATGAACAAAACGACAGGATCCCTTCATGAAGTGTCTTAGTTTCTTCTTCGATGGAGAACATTTTCACAACTTTGATAGTCTATAGGCCCTGAGAGAGCACCTCGGCAGCTTCCCTCTTTTCAACTTGCTGAGAGCGCTTCAGCAACATTCATCTTTCAATTATCATGAAATTCTTGTTTGTGGAGCAGGCTTCCAATGCTTTGACTTTGATGTTTTTATATTTGTCTTGTGTTCTTTGGATCTCCTTTCATTTTGTGGTACCATGTTTGGGTTTGAAAAAATTAGTTAGGTCAGAACAGCATTTGGAATTAGTACAATAGTATATAACTAGATGAGATACTCTCTATGTCTTTCTTTTAACGCCCTATCAACTGATTTATACAGGAGTATGGAATTAAAGGATTTCCAACTATAAAAGTGTTCGTACCTGGCAAACCTCCGGCAGATTATCAAGGCGCAAGGGATGTCAAACCGATTGCAGAATTTGCAATCCAGCAGGTTTGAACTTAGTTTCACATATCAGGGACTTATAGTGACCAATATTTTGATTTTAAGAAATGTATGATCTATGGTCTGAGGTTATTGGTTGCATATTGAATTACCTTTTTCTTCATTTGATTTTTGCTAATGTTCTTACCACTCTGTTGATTCTATCAGTCAATCATTGTCTCCATGGATATAATAATTGGCATCTTATTATTATGTCGTTCACTTGGCTGCCATTTGTAAATAAGGCAAATAAATATTTTTCCCTTTAATAAATGTGTCCATTGAGTTTTGGACTTTATTTTGGATTGTAATTTTTCAAGTAATATTTCCAGTTTAATTACGTTAAAAAAAGTTCTAGTCTAATTTCTATAAGGTTGACATTTCGATTGCATTATTTTAGTAAACTGAGCCTCAAATTATTGCGATTACTATGCTACACAATTGAGTCTTTTCATTATCATGTGTTGTGTGTTCTTATTATCTATATTTTGGTGTACTTTATTTTCTTCCTAGCTAGATAAGCATATGAAGATGCTTAATTCATGCTTTAGAATAGAATAATTTGTTATTCTGTGTATCGGTGGTAGAAACTGGTCCATAGAGTTGGTTTGTCATGTGCCTTGATAACAAGGAAACTGTCGAGGCATTGAGCATTGTATGATTCATTGTAAGTTGGCATATTGCATTTCCATTGTTTTCTTCACTCTATGGAGCTGCGCTTGGAGCAGTGCCTTTTGTTCTTGTTCCTGAGCTTTTAGCCAGTTAGGGCACAAAGCTTTTTATCTCTAGCAGACAAACTTTTTGGAAGTGGGTGACAATTGCAGTGCTTTGGGGTATATGGACTGAGGAAAACAGTAAAATATTGAAGTACAGCACCGAAGTATATTGTTGAGGTGATAAAAGAGTGAATCATACGTTGAAGGTTGTACATGCCAAACTTCTCCTATCAATATCTTTGGCCCTTTGTGAGGCATGATGTTGCTCCAATTTCTTAAATTGTCTCTTGTTAGATACACATTTCTTTTGAAGCCAAATTCCCTATATACTTAATTTTTTATGATTGCTAAATTGGAAACTTGGGCTAAGAGGCTTTGAAGGACTAATTAAAGACCACGGTGGGACAATTGTAAAAGTGTTTTGTGGATCAAGTGATTGGAATGATGGTATGTGAGGGAAGATATTGGCATTACTAGGAGTTCGTTTATATCACTCCTTCCTTGAGTATTTGTTGATTATTGAGGGATCCTCATGGAGGGGGTGCAAAAGGAGTCTCATATTCATGGAGGCCAGCATATGCATTTGATGAGAGTATTGATCGTTGCTCTTGGCACGTTCCTCACTTTGGCATGTGCTTAGAGGAGCCAATGCTGTGATGCTACCCTTGCCAGATTGGAATTTATTTGGCTTCCCCTGTAGTTGAGGATTCACTCTTTAGTTTAGCATACTTGCTTGTTTATCTTTTGGAAGTTCCATGTAATTCCTTTGCCTTTGTGTCCACAAACATCTTGCTTTTGACCTGAGTTCTTCCTTGTACTCGTTTCCTTTCTCCCTCCCTCTCTGAAAATTCATTCTCTGTTACCAATGAATACTTTATTTGTTTCCAATTATTCAAATTTGATAAAATAAAAATTTATTCTTTAAATACGAAAATTCCTAAGAAGGAATAGAAATTAGGAAGATTACTTACCACTTTAGGAAAGCTATGACAAATTGTAGAGTTGTTAAAACAATATGATATTTAAATATGAAATCGCTCAACAATGAAAAGGAAAATCCAATAATTGAGGAAAATACCAAATTACATAGATTTGTCCAATTATGTCAACGCCTGTTTGTATTGATACACGTCAACATGGGTAACAGGCTGATAAGTTAATTATCTTGGTTAAATTGCTACTATAGTACTATGTATCATTATATTTATGCTATTTTAGATGGGTACAACATAATTCAAGCGTAGGACTTGGGTAGTGCAATTATTTTGGAATGTCTAGAATTCAGATAAAAAACTGTGTTCAATTTTTCAAGATGAGTGAACATGATAACGTGGAGGAGGATTTAGTTAAAGATAGAAAATCATCCAGTGCCACAGTCATAGATTTCACTATTTAGGCTCTACTTTTCAATCTGATGGTGGATTTGTAGAGGACCTCTCAAGTAAGATGAATGTAGGTTTGATGAAATGGAGACCGGTAAGCAGAATATTGTGCCATCCAAGAGTTCCATTTAGATTGAAGCAACGATTTTATAAGAGTAGTGGTGGTTAGACCTGCCATCTTATATGGTTCAGACTGTTGGACTACGAAAAAGTGACAAGAAGATTAGAGTATATGTGACTGAGATACACACATTAAGATGGATGTGTGGACTCACAAGAAAAGATGAAATTCGAAATGAGTACATAAGAGGAAATTTGAGAGTGGTACCTATAAAGGAAAAACTGGAATCTTGCTTAAGATGATTTGGAGATAGTGGGTGTGTAGTTAGAGATAAGGGTTGAGCAGCTACTACCTCAAGGGCGTAGGATAAGAGGAAGACTAGACACAGAGGGAAGTATTGAGAAGGGACATGAAGGATTGCGAAGTTACAAAGAACTTAGCACTGATCAGAAATGAGCGGACGTATAGAAGGGATAAGGCTGTAATGATGGCGATGTTGTTCAACTTTTCATGATGCTATGATATGCAATTGTTGTGCATTATTTGTAATTTTCTGCTATGGTTTCATCTTTGCGGTTTTCCTTGGAATTCCTTACTTTTTGTTCAAAGAAGTTTATTTATATGCTCAAGAGCAATTAAAAATCCACATTACAATTGCAAAGCCATAAAGAAATATCAAAATGACTTTTGGTGGGTTGGAAAGGACTCGTTAAAATGTGGTTCATGTCATGAAAGGAGATCGTATATGGGAGTGTAATAAAATGGGATTTGGGTATATGAAGGGTGAAAATTGTGTTTTAGTCCCCTTTAATATGAGTGATTGCAGAAAGTGACAATCTTGGGTGGAGTGTGTCTGTGCCATCATGTAATCTGAAGGCCTTAGTTCTGGTGGTAGAATTTGACAAAGAAGATGACCTCCACAAATTATTCTCTTTTTGGATAGATTGGAAGGAATCAGTACTAATATTAGATTTATATAGGCAAGCACATCACTGTTACTGCTACTAAGTGATTTAGAGGTTGCTTCTGAAATCATTTCTTTCTAGAAATTTGTTGATTCCCCTCATTAGCTTATTTTGCAGCTCTATCCTGCTTACTCTATGCCTATGCTTGTAACCTTGTTCTATTATTAGATCATATAGGCAACTTGCACCGGTGCTTGTATTTATTGAGCAGAGACTGCTAGTCAAAGCATTACTTTCTAAAAGATTGGTGATTCCCTTTCTTTAGCTCATTTAGCAGCTTCTGGATTCACTCTTGGTATAGATTGATTACATTGTTGTATTAGACAATGACCAGTTATCTTATCCTAAGAGCAGTCTCTTCAACAAAATTTTCTGATTAAGTTCTTAGTCCTCCCTAAAGCTTTCTGGGGTTCAGGTAGCATGATCTCCCACGCCATGGCCAGATTCCCCACCAATTCAACTCTGCTAATATTTTATTTCCAAAACTCATTTGTTATTGACAAAGTGGTAGATCCCCCACTTTAACTTTAACTTGATGGTAAGCAATTTTGAACACTGGCAAAGCTCTTTACCCAACCACATAGGGTGTCTATGGACATCTGATCACCAATATAATATCACTCAAGGTCTCTAAACATCATATTAGGCATGGTGTACATGCTCTCACGGAATTCATTTATACTCCTCAACGGCCTTAGTTGTCTTTTATAGCCTTTTATTAATTCTTTAAGTTTGGATCCTTTATTCTTTGGATTTATTGTTCTTTTTATTTCTAAGTGATCATATTGGGGCAAACCCTTCTATAATTTTGTTGAGTGTAACATGTTTGATTTATGATGGTCAAGTTCGATGTAAGGTTAATTATCAAGGACAGTTCTGTCATTTTCTTTGTCATTGATCAGTAGCCATCTTGATATCTCATCTATATTCAATTATTTGTGTGTGTGTGTGTGTATATATATATATGTGTGTGTGTGTGTGTGTGTGTGTGTATATATATATAGCTCGTGAGTCAAGATGCATTTATGTGCATGTGGTGCACCCACTGTCCCACATTTAGTTTTTGGTATTTGCTCATTGGTTGTTATTTTAGTTTCTACTGATGCATAGCCTTCTCCATCGCTAACCCATTATATGTGCTAACCCATTATATGTGAAAATGTTGAGATGCTTTTCTCATGTATAGATTAGAGCACTTTTGAAGGAACGCTTAAACGGAAAGACACCAGGAGGGTCAAATGAAAAGACCGAAACAAGCGCATCAGTGGAATTGAATTCTCGCAATTTTGATGAATTGGTCACTCGAAAATTTTGGAATTGAGAACTCTTTTTTTTCTTCCACTTAGCCTTAAAAATCAGATAGAATAAATTAATAAAAGGAATTAGGGAAAGAGACTATTTATAATTTTTTTTAACAAGTCATAATCTAAATAGGATTTAAAGTCCTAAGCTATGCTTAGCTACTAGAAAAATATACATAGCCACCTAGGTGGCTAGTAAAATATATTTAGTCACCTAGCTGGCTAGAAAAAATACTTATCCATCTAGGTGGATAGAAAATATACTTAGCCACCTAGCTGGCTAAAAAAATATTTATCTACCTAGGTGGATAGAAAAATACTTATCCACCTAGGTGGATAGAAAATATACCTAGCCACCTAGCTGGCTAAAAAATACTTATCCACTTAGGTGAATAGAAAATTACTTATCCACCTAGGTGGCTAGAAAATATACGTAGTCACCTAGATAGCTAGAAAAATACTTAGTCACCTAGATAGCTAGAAAAATACTTATTCACCTTAGGTGGATAGAAAAATACTTATCCACCTAGGTGGATAGAAAAATACTTATTCACCTTAGGTGGATAGAAAAATACTTATCCACCTAGGTGGATAGAAAAATACT
This sequence comes from Chloranthus sessilifolius, assembly GCA_021018995.1. NCBI lineage: Eukaryota > Viridiplantae > Streptophyta > Magnoliopsida > Chloranthales > Chloranthaceae > Chloranthus > Chloranthus sessilifolius. The sequence goes on from CM037590.1 coordinate 35,096,543, forward strand.
TATCCACCTAGGTGGCTAAAAAATATACGTAGTCACCTAGGTGGCTAGAAAAATACTTATCCACCTAGGTGGATAGAAATATACTTATCCACCTAGGTGGATAAAAATATACTTATCCACCCTAGGTGGATAGAAATATACTTATCCACCTAGGTGGCTAGAAAATATACGTAGTCACCTAGGTGGCTAGAAAAATACTTATCCACCCTAAGTGGATAGAAATATACTTATCTACCCTAGGTGGATAGAAAAAATACGTAGTCACCTAGGTGGATAGAAAAATACTTATCCACCCTAGGTGGATAGAAACATACTTATCCACCCTAGTGGATAGAAAAATACTTATCCACCTAGGTGACTAGAAAATATACGTAGTCACCTAGGTGGCTAGAAAAATACTTATTCACCCTAGGTGGATAGAAATATACTTATCCACCCTAGGTGTATAGAAAAAATACTTATCCACCTAGGTGGCTAGAAAATATACGTAGTCACCTAGGTGACTAGAAAAATACTTATCCACCCTACGTTGATAGAAATATACTTATCTACCCTAGGTGAATAGAAAAAATACGTAGTCACCTAGGTGGATAGAAAAATACTTATCCACCCTAGGTGAATAGAAACATACTTATCCACCCTAGTGGATAGAAAAATACTTATCCACCTAGGTGACTAGAAAATATACGTAGTCACCTAGGTGGCTAGAAAAATACTTATTCACCCTAGGTGGATAGAAATATACTTATCCACCTTAGGTGGATAGAAATATACTTAGGGTGGATAAAAATATACTTATCCACCCTAGGTGGCTAGAAAAATACTTATCCACCTAGGTGGATAGAAATATACTTATCCACCTAGGTGGATAGAAATATACTCATCTACCCTAGGTGGATTGAAATATACTTATCCACCTAGGTGGCTAGAAAATATATGTAGTCACCTAGGTGGCTAGAAAAATACTTATCCACCCTAGGTGGATAGAAATATACTTAGGGTGGATAAAAATATACTTATCCACCCTAGGTGGCTAGAAAAATACTTATCCACCTAGGTGGATAGAAATATACTTATCCACCTAGACGCTAGGTGGATAGAAAAATACTTATCCACCTAGGTGGATAGAAATATACTCATCTACCCTAGGTGGATTGAAATATACTTATCCACCTAGGTGGCTAGAAAATATATGTAGTCACCTAGGTGGCTAGAAAAATACTTATCCACCCTAGGTGGATAGAAAAAATACCTAGTCACCTAGGTGGATAGAAAAAATACCTAGTCACCTAGGTGGATAGAAAAATACTTATCCACCCTAGGTGGATAGAAAAATACTTATCCACCTAGGTGACTAGAAAATATACGTAGTCACCTAGGTGGCTAGAAAAATACTTATTTACCCTAGGTGGATAGAAATATACTTATCCACCCTAGGTGGATAGAAAAAATACTTATCTACCCTAGGTGGATAGAAATATACTCAGGGTGGATAAAAATATACTTATCCACCCTAGGTGGATAGAAAAATACTTATCCACCTAGGTGGATAGAAATATACTTATCAATTCTAAGTGGCTAGAAAATATACGTAGTCACCTAGGTGGCTAGAAAAATACTTATCCACCTAGGTGGATAGAAATATACTTATCCACCTAGGCGGTCATGAGAAAAGAATGACGTACGTGAGAAGAATCTTCTCAATCCGCGTGAAGACGAAAACTTATGCAGCTATCTCAACCGTTCATTTCATGAAAACCTTACGGAACCGTAAGATTGTAACTTCTATAACCGCTATCACAAATCTATAAATAGCAGACCCGTCCTTATTGCAAGAGATCCGAAAATTCTGACAGGAGAGCTCTGCCAAAAATATCTCCGACGCTTCTAAAAAAGACTTTAGGGTGATCTCCGAGATTCTGACTATTCTTTTCTTCTTTTTTTTATTTTCTTTTAAAGTGGACGGGAGGAGTAAGTTAGGATTAAGACTTTTAGGATAAGGGCTACGACCCTTACCTAAAGGAGATACGTTTAGGATAAGAGCTACGACTCCTCCTAAGTGGGATTTATAGTTATAATTTGGGATTACGCGTTACGACTCGTACCCAATCTCTTGCGTACTTAGAAATAGTTAAGTCACGTGGGTACGACCCTGGGCATAACTCCTAGTACACTCAGATTGCAACCACAAATTCAATGCTCATACGGGTTGTAATCACGAACCCGAAGAATGATTTCGGACTATAATACCCAAAATATTCACCTATGATAATTAGAGTTTCCCTCGCAGTTCGGATCATCACTCCCTCAAATGAGGGTTTGGACCTTAACCTCAAGATCGGAAATTCTTTCACAGTGGACTCGTTGACTTTTAGTCAAACGATCATAATGTGAGATCGTAATGAGACCCAATGGTGGATTTATTGCATTTTGACTAGATCTTATGAATTTGGTCAAATCCAACGATGGAATTATTGACTTTTAGTCAAACGATCATAATGAGAGATCATAATGAGATCCAACGGTAGATTTATTGTATATTGACCAGATCTTGTGATTATGGTCAAATCCAACGGTGGAATAATTGACTTTTAGTCAAACGATCATAATGTGAGATCGTAATGAGATCCAACGGTGGATTTATTACATATTGATCAGATCTTGTGATTATGGTCAAATCCAACGGTGGAATCATTTACTTTTAGTCAAACGATCATAATGTGAGATCGTAATGAGATCCAACGGTGGATTTATTACATATTGATCAGATCTTGTGATTTTGATCAAATTCAATGGTGGATTCATTGACTTTTAGTCAAATGATCATAATGTGAGATCGTAACGAGATCCAACGGTGGATTTACTATGCATTGATCAAATCTTAAGATATTGATAAAATCCAACGGTAAAATCATTATAAAATATCTATGATCATCAAATTTTAAGGAATTTGACGATATCTAACTCATAATTAGACACTCTATCACTGAAAGTGATAATTCTTCTGATAATCAGTTGCCCGAAAAATGAATTTGGTATTCGAAGTCATCTTTGAGACCAGAGAACAAGAATTCGTTTTAAGACTCGTCTACGAGTTTCTTGCTCCAGTAATGACTCGTGCTTTTCGATCAAATGGACCCGGCTTTTGGAGGAGGGGTTCTGCCATCCGTCGTCCCGTATTTCATATTTATCAAATCTCCGATGAAGATAGTCTGCTATCCATCTATCTCATGACGGATTGAAGATGTCGATGAAGACTTAGAATTAGAATCTTAGTTTTGTTTATTTTAGAGATGTAATTACGTTATTATTTTTTAGTAGCTTTTAATCAGAGGTATTCAATTTTGATGTAATTAACGGGGAATCGACTGCGATACCCGGAAGTGTAAGGTCCGCCATTTTAATAAAACCCTCTCCTAGCGAGGGGAAATTTGTTATGATTGATTTGTGTTAGATTTATATCCTACGCAAATTTGTTGTTTATAGTAAGGTTAATTATCAAGGACAGTTCTGTCATTTACTTTTTCATTGATCAGTAGCCATCTTGATATCTCATCTATATTCAATTATTTGTCAATTCATTTTTTACATGTTTGTTTCATAAATGTGTGTGTGTGTGTGTGTGTGTATAGCTCGTGAGTCAAGATGCATTTATGTGCATGTGGTGCGCCCACTGTCCCACATTTAGTTTTTGGTATTTGCTCATTGGTTGTTATTTTAGTTTCTACTTATGCATAGCCTTCTCCATCGCTAACCCATTATATGTGCTAACCCATTATATGTGAAAATGCTGAGATGCTTTTCTCATGTATAGATTAGAGCACTTTTGAAGGAACGCTTAAACGGAAAGACACCAGGAGGGTCAAATGAAAAGACCGAAACAAGCGCATCAGTGGAATTGAATTCTCGCAACTTTGATGAATTGGTCATTCGAAGCAAAGAACTATGGATTGTGGAGTTTTTTGCACCTTGGTAAGTGGTTCTAATTATTAAGTTTATTGAGCATAGCAACAAAAATGGTTGATTTTTTTTATTTTTTTCATCAATGATGATTGTGGATAATATTTTCTGGTACAAATCCATATTGATCAATGCCCATTATTATGTATACCTTTTTCTTATATTCTTCAAGCTGTAGCAAGGGATGTTGCAAATTGCAATCTGAATTTGCTAATCAATCAGGCTTTGATGAAAGCTCAATAAGGACCCAGTTCTGTCAATTCTTGCTTATATATATGTATCTACTGAAAAAAAAGAAAACACATAATAATAGTTGGGGGATCTTGCCTTATATTTGTAAACGTAAGAAGGAACTAAATGGTTAAAAGAAAAGAAAATTCTGGCAGTTTTGTGTCCCTTTTTCGCTTGTTGACTCATATGACCTGATCTAATTGTACTATTTTAATCACGAATCCTACGGTATACTATATGATTTGGGTACGATTCAGTTGAAAGTGAAACTATAATGATTACAATTTAGTTGTTCTTGATCTTATAGTTTTATGGTTCACGGCTAGCATTTTAGCATGCGTTGAAAGGTAAAAGCACTTAAGTTTCAATTGTATTGTGTTTAACTTTGTGGTTACTTCCCACCATTTTTATTTGTGCTCGAAATGTACAATAATTAATTTGGATGCAAAAAAGAAATTTCAAACTGTCATATTACATCTGAGTTATCTAAAAAAATCTGTGATCTTATGTAAGATAAATCTTATGTGATTTCGTTTTCTTAGGTGTGGACACTGTAAGAATCTGGCACCCGAATGGAAGAAAGCTGCAAATAACTTGAAAGGGAAGGTGAAGCTGGGGCATGTGGATTGTGACGCCGAAAAGGTTATTCTGACACTCATTGCAAAACTTATTCCATCTTTCTGCTGGCAATTACCACTGGCTTATTATTGCTACTTTCACTCGGCAATACATGAGGGGTACAACATGTAGCTGTAGACTCATTTAAATTGGCAGTTAGAGATGGATTTAAATCCCCTAGTCACGCCTTTTGTAAGGGTCATGTGCTTGCAATCAAGTTTTGGGAGCTAGATTTCCATGCAACTGTATAGAAAGGGTTGGACATGTTATATAACCTGGCTGAGTCTTGTCTGGTTTAGGAGAATATGTTGGTCTATCTTTGAGAGATGCTACTTCCACACCAACATTTGATTTCCGCACATCAATTAATGAAATTATGAGTCATACACCAATTATCTCTCTATGCACACCTATCAGTGAAAACAATCGCATATCAGACCTATTAATGAAATTATTTGTGACACACCAACTATTAGTATGCCCGCACCAATTAATACAAGCCTCTTTTTTTAGATGGATGATGGTGTGGAAGTAGCAGCACTCGTGACGTATTTTTGTATTCAATGTGAAAATACTCTTTTGGGATCACTTTGATATATCTGTAATGTCATACTGTACACATAAAACACACTGCCCATTTCAAGTTGCAAACATATATACTGTTTTACCCATTTCAAGTCATGTTCGTGGAAGCAATTGCTTGAGAATAATTATGTTATTTATTTTATGGTGTTAGCTTCTAACGGGTGATGTCATCAGTCTCTGATGAGCAGGTTCAATGTGAAAGGATTCCCTACCATCTTGGTATTCGGTGTTGACAAAGACAGTCCTTATCCCTATGAGGGTGCAAGAGCTGCATCTGGAATCGAATCATTTGCACTGGAGCAGCTGGAGGCTAATATTTCTCCACCCGAAGTAACCGAGCTGACTGGACCGGTAAGCATTTTGTCTCTGCATATCAAAGTTTAGACCTGGTATAGGGTAATTGACCCGCTCCCGATGTAGATTGGAATGGGTCACTGATTGGATATATTTGGCACTTTTAAAATGGTCCCAACCTAAAGATCTGGTGAGTCGAAAATTGCATCGAAAAAACATCTCCATCATGTCATTCAAAGTGGTCAAAGGCCTTCAAACTGAACTGCTAAAACGGTTCTACGATTACACGGTAGCCATTCATTTTAATGGTGTTTTATCACTATGAATCACACAACGAAGATATTTTTTCATTGCAATCTTTACCCTACCAGATCTATACATTGGGCCCTTTGCATCAAGTGGCACACAATGATGAAAATTATGGCCACATGTATCCAATCAGTGACCTGTTCCAATCTAGATAACTTATACCAGCTCCAAAGTTCATCACAGATTCGTTCACTGCTGAGTGCAAAATTCCTGCTGTCTATTGCTTAGGATGTGATGGAAGAGAAGTGTGCTTCTGCTGCTATTTGTTTTGTGTCATTCTTTCCCGATATTTTGGATTCAAAGGCCGAGGGAAGGAACAAGTATCTCGAGATGATGTTATCGGTTGCTGAGAAATTTAAGAGGAGTCCATACAGGCAAGTATATATTCTGTGTGGTTGTCAGTTCTGCCTTTTTATTGTATTAATGGGAGCTCACCGTACACATCCCACCCTTAGGCCATGTGATGCATTTTTTTACCGATCCAAGTTGTGCAAAGCGCTGATCATAATTTGGACTAAACTCAGCCCAGGATTCATGACCCTTAAGGGTTCAAACCATTTGACCACAACACTTTAATATAGACCGTTTTTCATATCTACTGTGGGGACCATTTAAAAGTGCTACAATTGGATGTTATGAATCCTCCAACGGTTCATGATTTTTGGGCTGGAAGTTCAGATGATCGTCTGCCATTTAAACAACTTGGATCGGTCAGAAATGTGGCAACATGGCACAATGTGGTCTAAAATTGGGACAATGAGGCAAATCTCAACCAGGCGGTGGGGGGAGGCAATCTCGGTTTTCAAAGTACTCATGGATTTGTGGGAAACTGGAAGTGATAAAATTTTCTTCTGTTGAGGGGACCCTAATAGCCTTCTTTTTTTTCTTTTCCTTTCTGGAATGCGTTCTCTATGGCCCTCTATTTATTGGGGAATAAAGGATTCATAGTATTTTTTTAAATTATCGTTTTAATAAAATTCTGTAATTACAGCCAAGCTCAACCATAAACTCTTGTAATGTTATATTATTAATCTCTCAAATTGATTTTTGAAATTTCCCTTTTATCAGGGGTTAGGCTTTTTGGTGGTTGCTGAAAGAGAGGTTTTTTTTTAAGAACTGAATTCCGTTATTTATTTATTTTTGAGAACTGAATTCCGTTATTTATTTATTTATTTATTTTTGAAGCATAGCAAACTGGCTTGGAGTCAAGGTGACTTACTGGCATGCCAGTGAAAGCTAAATGACAAGAGAGCACCCACTTGCACACACAAGCACAATCATAGATTCATGATTTAGTGCCTAGAAAAATACTGACTCACACAACCTAAGAGCTAAAATAGCAGTTTGTGGACCGAGTATGATGGATGATGGTCATCTGGCTGACACACGAACACTGATACCCAGAATATCTGAGTTTTGTTCCCTACATGGGCATGTGACTGTGGCTTGGAAATCACAAAAATATAATGATCATAGTTATTCATTTGGCATCATCCATCATTTCCCAAGTCCATTTTCAGACTCAAACCCTCGGTTGGATGGCCACTCTCATTCAATTGTTGTGATTTCTTGCCATGCCTCATCCAAATGGTGGCATGCCACAATGACGTGGTTTGAATCAACTGGGCTCAAGCCGCATGGAAACTGAACAGCGGGGATTGATTGGAGTATGCTATACTAAGTCATGCATGCATACATCAGACACATTATTGCGTAACATATGTTTATGCTTACTGGCTTCTGCACTTCTGGAAGGGTTAAAATCTCGGTATTGGTCTCGGAACTGTTCTGTGCTGAGACCAAGGTGTTCATCTCGAGTATCAGGTATCGTCTCGGTTATCACGATACCTGAGACAATACATGTCTTTAGTGGGCCTGATACCTAGACGTATCCTCGATGTCTCTTTATCAACCGAGATTCTACTATTCATGCTGTCGTTATTTATGTACGTTAAATATTTAGAAAGAGATTAAACTTTTACAAATTGTTCGAGAAACCACAAAATCTGTAATGTTTGTAATGGATATGCAGCTTGAATGCAGGTGTAAAGTGGGTTGGTTTTTCATTGAGTTAAAAATTGGTTGTTTGTTGCAGCTATGTTTGGGCAGCTGCTGGTAAGCAGCCTGATCTCGAGAAGCAAGTTGGCGTTGGTGGTTACGGGTACCCAGCTTTGGTTGCACTGAATGTGAAGAAAGGTGCCTATGCTCCTCTTCGTAGTGCTTTTCAGTTCGAACAAATAACGTAAGTATCCAGTGAAACCAGTATATGATTCACCTGTCTTTCTGTATAGTTCTTCAGGGGCTTCTATCTGTTATAATTTATTTATTTATTATTGTCCAATAAGTGAATGGATGGCGTTGGCATGTGGGGACTAAGTTCCTGCATTTCAACGTTGCAGATTGAGAATGAGATGGTGTTAGATTCAATGTTATTCTTTCCTTTTCCTTTTAGCGATCATTGATCATGTTGTTAAATGTGAACTTTCAGGGAGTTTGTGAGAGAAGCAGGGCGCGGTGGTAAAGGCAATCTGCCTTTAGATATTGCACCGACCATTGTCAAGACGGAACCTTGGGATGGTAAAGACGGAGAGATCTTCGAAGAGGACGAATTCTCGCTCGATGAGCTCATGGGAGAAGAGACAGACAAGAATGACGAATTGTGACCAGCTTAAACGAACGTTTAGGAGATCGAGTTAGAGAAAAAATTAGAGCAAGATTTTTGGCATCATCACGAGTGGCATGTCTGTATTGACTCCTCAACAGTGTTAATTAATTACCCTGCTTAAGCAATGTTGAAAATTTTCTTATAATAAATTTGAGTGTTTTGTCCTATGTTTAGTGAGCACCTGAGACTCGACACCTTTTATATTTATTTTAGTTGAGTTGATATAATATTGAGAAAGATTTGACTAATATGTGTTTGTTTTACCTTTTTGGATCTGTGTTTTGATGGTGTATTTGCAAGAACAAAAAGTGGGTGCAGTGTAATGGTGCTCACAACCATCATATAATTTGACTAAGTTTATTTAAATAAATAATGGGTCCTGCGGTCCCCAAAATCGTGATAAGGTCTATGGATTTTGGTGAAGTCCAACTGCTTGAACTCTAAATGGGGTTCAACTGATTTTTAAACCGTTGGATGCAAAAAGTGGATGTCAAACCTATGAAAGTTAAAGTCAAGATTTCCTTCCATACAATGGTTTCATAATCAGGTGTATTCCGTTTTAGAGATCAACCAGTTGGATCTGACCCACTCTAAGGTCCATGGCTCACTCTTTATTTCCTCAAACAGGTATATGGTAGACTGCAAAATTAGTGGAAGGTCTAAAGATACTTCTCTCACTGATTTTGTGAGCTTCTTGACCTAATAATTGCCAGTGCTCGAATTGGGTACCTAATACCAACACTCACTTGATCATGCCTCAAGAAGCAAAGGTTTTGAGTTCAAATCCCAGCGGCTTTCTCCTACTGACCGATCCGGCAATGTGCAGGTTTTGCATGTACTCGGCTCTCAACTCTAAAGGTTACACCACCTATTGTGCACGGGTCTCAACTCTAACGGTTCAGCCTAAAGATTGTGCCATTAAAATGGATTCTTAAACAGTGATTGCAATGGGCCAATGGTTCATAATGAGGAGGCACACAGAAAGTAATATAAATTTTTGGGCTGAGCCTCACTCATCTATTGGTCTGCCACATGGACATTTCTATTATTTATGGCAGTTGTGGTCATTGCATGCGTAATGTAAGATTATATATAGTTTCACAACTGATCTGGTGTCTTTAGAATATGGGACAAATTTAAGATTATATTTAGTCGTTCCTATAGGAAAAAGATAGATAGTCCCACATCGGCTGTTTAGAAAAGAGGGCGGATGGTGGTAGCTATAAAAGAGAAGTGAAAATAATATGTTATCATACTTACCTGGACGGGGTTAATCGGTGATCAAGAAGGCCGATGTCCTAGGGTGGCTGCTTCCATTGCACGTTGGAGGGGAGCCCTCTTACCATCTCCTCAAGTAGGAGAGTGGACGTCATAATTTGTGTCAGAGGGGTACGCGTTCGCGCGGCCCTGCCAATATTAAATATAAATTTTATGATTAATATAAATTTATGTCTACTTAGTATTTTGGTTGTAAATTGAAATATTGGTTAGTTGGTTGATATAATATATTCAAATATTTTGTTTATATAAATTGGTGGGTATTTAGTTTCTTTAAAAAATATATAATTTGTATGTATTTTGGTTAATATAATTTGTAGTGAACTGATTAATCTTACTAGGACGTTAGACGTTAGTTAGTTGAGTTTGTGCTAATGGTATGGTCACATTTTGATGGTATTTTTAAGGGGCCTTAGATGTTAATGAACTGAGAAAGCCCTGCCTTTAGTTAAAAACAGTATACTCAGATTTTGGGATTGGCTGTGTTATTAGTGCAGGCAATTTGTTTGATCAAATGCATGAGAGGAGTATGGCTTCTGTATTATGCAATTTTTAATCAATATCTTTTAAATAGATTATTATAAGATCCTGCACTTTAGGCAGCCAGTGCTTTCATGAGTATGACTTTTCGGGTTGCTCTCGAAAATGAGAGTATCCTAATGCGAAAACATAGTCCCACATCTACTGATCAGCGAAGAGGGAGTAGTATAAATAATCTGGGCTATTCTCACTTTACTAGCCGAATTTGTAAGGTTGAGTTAGGCTCATGGGAGAAGTGAAACAAATGGTTAAGAATAAAAGATGCGGAGTAGTTTATTAGTTACTCTCTAATATGTGATGTACTCTAGTATTTAGTACTGCTGATAATTTTAGTTATGGGATTGAGCTAAAAGCCCCTTCTGTTGTAGTTAAAGGACCAAAAACCGGTCATTTGTACCTTAGTGATATAGGATATAACGAATCACTCATCTTTGATCATTGATTTTCCTGATTAGATGATCACAACCGTCATAATTTCCCACATAGCTTTCCTTTCATAATGAAGTGAATTATGCCCTTGCTCAAACTAAAAACAAGCCCTCACATTTTGAGACCCGCTGTGTTATTAATGCAGGAAAATATCTAATCAAATGCCTGAAAAGGGAGTATTATGCAAGTTTTTTGAGCAAACAACTCAATTGTCACATGTGTGCAGCTTATTAGTAATTGAATTTAGCCTTACTAAGACGTAATATGATCACATTTTTTATGGTATTTGTAAGAGGCCTTACATATTTATGAAGTGAGTTAAGCCCCTGATCAAGCTCAAATTAAAAATAACTCTCGCATTTTGGGATCGACAATGTGCTCGATCAAATGCCTGATAGGAATATGGTTTTTCTTGTATGGGTAAGAGGAAGTTTCTGTGTTTCATGCAACTTTTTAATCAATTTGCTCCATTTGCCGTCCACATTCGCTTTATCCGTCCGTCCATTTTCTTGCTATTGCAAGTTCTTGATCAAACGGTTGAGATCATACATGATGCAATCTCTTGGCTGAATCCAAACCACAGGGTGCTCTCAGATTGATTAGGACGTGCGACAGGTGTACCAAGTGTAGTGTGGTACGGCAGGTGGTGCAAGGGCCCCACACCACTAAAGAATTTTTTTAAGAAGAACCACACTACTAAAAAATGTTTTAAGAGAGCAGCTCATGAGAATAGGGTAACGTCTAGGCGTTGAGGTGGTGCCTGTTCATTTTGTCCCCACTCGCCATGCTCGTCAAAGCGAACCATTTGTTTTCAACTCTTCTTTATACAGGATACATATATTAAACTGCAAAGAAGCTTAAGGTGCCACCTTCTCATGAAAGGTGGCTGAGAACAGTTGGCTGGAGGCGCCGTAAAATGAGCTAGGACTCTATACGTGGCAGTAGGGGCGCACATCCCCATGTGAATAAATGTACAAAAGGACGCTTACTAAACTTTTTAATACGGTAACAGATTGCTGTATTAGCACCTACCCAATTACCTACCCAATTACTGTTTACACTTAATGATGAAAAGTTTTCGCTATTTTTAATAAGGAAACAACACATCTCAAAAAGTAATCTCAAATAACACTTATAGTTTGATTTTCAGTCATTTTTGAGATGTGCACCAAGATCCTGTCGTCCCGTTTGTTGTAGCAACTTATTGTAACCTAGGTCTCCTTTCCGTTTTGAGTGAAGGCGCCCTTACTAGTTCAGTAGTCAGGACTCGAGCCGAGCCGACAGTAAAATCTCCCAGTGATTGTTGATTGCCTTTTAGGGTGCTGTTTCGATAGGAGGAAAGGAAAGAAAATGGGTGAAAAAGGTAATAAAATTTCATCTTTTCTCTCTTTTGGTAAAAAAAATAGTGTTGTAAATGAAATTAGAAAACCAAATAGACCCTTAGATATTTCGAGTTATTACACAATAGTTAGCTTGGGAATCATGCTTGATACATGGAATGATCCACACCATCCACATGACACGAGTGTGATCTAAGGATCAAAATTTCAGCCAAAATTTTTGTTATTTTTGTATGGGACCCAAAGTTCCAGTTTTCGGCCAAATTTTCGGTCCAAAATATTGGTTTTGGTCATGCCCAAAACCAAAATTTTACCTGAAATTTTGATCTTCGACCATCCACATAAAACGAATAGGCAACTAAGAATGATGACATGAACCGCATCTACGATGAAGTATGATTAGTATCATTAATAATAGTTGGCTTGTGCACGCTATAACATCTTTGACCATTTAAGTGTTTAAGGTGGGCATCCATAAAATGTTGGGCTTGACTACACGTATCAGCGCATTGGAACCCTCTGATCATAATGCTTCTGTAGATATGATCATATGAACAAGTATATATATTATAAATGATGGCCACCTATATGGAGCACTTAAAGAATGATAAAAATGTATGCTTATAGCCCTAAAATGGGCTTTGAGTCTGATATTTATTAACACAACTGACTGATTTAGCCTTGAAAAAAGTATAACACAATAATTTATGAGAAAAGTACTGAATCAGGCCCCCCAAATTAATTTATCACAAAATCCGTAATTTTTTTAAAAAACTGTGGTTTTGAAATTAAGGGTTGGGTATAAGGCTCTCAACGGATTGGGATGGTTTAGATTTAGGCTGGGATCTCGCTCCGAAATAGCGACCTTTTTAGGTGTGAGCTCCGCTTTGGATCATGGTTCAAAATTTTGGCCCATAACTTCATAAACGCATTGGTTTTGGTCTAGACCAAAATGAAACCGAGAACCAAATTTATCGGTTCATAATGTATGAGAATGAAGATTTTGGCCGAAATTTCGGTTCAAAATTTCAGTTTTGGCCCAGCCCGAAATTGAAACAAAATTCAAAATTTTTATCCTTGCTTTGGACCCAACTCAGGTTAAAGATGAACATTTTAAAATTTGTTCATTTTACCGAAATGCCACCAAAGCTACTAAGGGATGCTATAAGATCCGACATCTTCTTCAAGAATTTTATTTATATAAAAACAAAAACGATTTAAATGATGGTATGCCATTAATGGGCTTATTGTATGGGTAATCTACACCGTTAAAGTGAGAGATCAAAAGTTGAAAGACAATGGGCTCAAAAATCAAAATTTTGAGAGGTTTAAATCATCCGATCTGTGCACTCTAATATCAACCGTTGTGTGTAATTTTAATAGCTAATATTCAAACTCATCAATGGGATGTTCACATTCACTTGTAGACATAATTGATCATAAACCAATGCTACATGGCATCTTAGGAAATCACACTTGAATGATGTGAGATAAAAAAATCTAATTTATTGGTACACTATGTGGTCTTTAACGCTGTGTTGGACATAGCGCTTTGTCAGCTCCTTACCAGAGCCGAATATACTTACTTTAGTAGCCCTTTTTTCCTTGGTAACTTAAAACATAATTTACCTGGTCTAATAGATACCTCCCTGCTAACTCCCTTTTTTATTTTTTTTTGGTTGGGAGTTAGCAGAGAGTAATGGAAAATTATTGGAATAAATTCTGCTTTGCAAGGAGTTAATAATGAGAAGGGGGTACTTGCTAAAGCAGTTAGTCGATAATTAGCAAAGAGAAAAAAAACCTGCTAAAGCAAGTAAATCCTGCTATCGCAGGGAGCTAACCGAGAGCTATGACGTCCGTGAGGAGCCATAATCCCTATAAAGGAAGATCCATCTCGAGTAAACTTGTCTCCTTATATATGGTTTATGCTAAATAAAGCCTTAACTCCGACTTTTAAGTTCAGCTTTAACGCGCTTATGGTCACAGAAAAATAGCGATGGAGGAAGAAAAAGAGGTTTTCATAAGAAAAAAGGGCTTCACTAGATGCGCGTCGAACGCCCACGACGAACTCCACAGCTTCAGATCATGCCTTCGATGGCTGTGCGTTGATCAATCGGATGCGTTTAGAGCATCGTTATCATGGTCGCTCTTCTTTCTCCTCGCCGTCGGAGTGCCGATTTTATCGCACTTCGTGTTGTTGTGCCCGAATTGCGACGAGAAGCATCGAAGGCCGTTCGATAGCGTTGTCCAGGTTTCTCTTACTTCCATTGCTTCTCTCTCTTTCCTCTGCCTTTCGGGTTTCGTAAGGAGGTATGGCCTCAGACGGTTTCTGTTTCTCGATAAATTGTGCGGCGAGAGCGAAAAGGTCCGCCAGGGCTACATGGAGCAACTCAATGTATGTGCCATTTTTCTCTTCTCCTTCTTCTTCTTGTTTAGGACTTATATATATTCAAAATATATATTAAGTTGCTGATTCTGTTGTATTTTTATTAATTCGATGAAAATATAATGTTACAGATAAAAAAATATATGTAATAGATACTCAAAATTGGGAAATTTGATTTATATATTTATTTTAAATGACTGAAATGGGGTTTGGGGGATTGATTTTGTTTCTCTGGGTGATTTTCGTTATGTTCATTATCACGCACAAAAACTTAGAAAGTTTTTATATATAAACAAGGAAACTTAGAAAGTAGAACTGATAACACGGGATTAAAAATAAAAATTGGATTTTTTGATAGATTTTTGTGCTGATGATACTTTCTAATAATTCATTTCAGGGTCTGTTCAATTAAAGAAACTCGCACCCTTTCTGATTTAAAATTGGTTCTTCCGTGGAAATTGGGTTTTTAGATTATAATAATGGATTGATGCTCTTTTTTTGGTGAGATCTCTCGGTCTATTTGATTTCGCCTCTCATTTTGGAAACAGATTATTTTTAGAGCTTAATTATTTACGTAACTTACGCTAGATTAGTATTATTTTATTTAGTTTTTATTGCAAATACCCTCTATCTTATGCCGAAATTGCATAAACCTCTTGAGTTATGCCTATTTAGCCTGCACCCTCTACTTTTATGTTACCTCTGCTTATAAACGCCAAATAACTAGGCGTCATTTCTTCAATTAGACGCGTTTGCCCTTACTTAACATTATATACAAAATAGTCATTGTATTTTTCCCAACTTTGATCGCATTTTAAACGGTGGATAAACATCGAATCCTACCCAAATTTTTTGGGTGGAACATGATTGATCTCCTATAAGTTGCCGTATTATCCGATTTTCGATTTAGGTATCCATGATGCTCAATTGACTCGTGGGTAGCGCTAAAATGTTACCCCCGTTGATACCAGCCTGACCCAACCATCGTTACGAACCAACTGAGCATCATTGACACCCAAATTGAAAATCAGGTAACACAACAACTTAGAGGAGATCAATCATTTTCCACCCAAAAATTTTGGGCAGGATCCGATGCTCATCCTCCGTTTAAAATGCGATCAAAGTTGGGAAAAATACAATGGCCATTTTGTATATAATATTAAGTAAGGGCAAATGCATCATTTAATTGAAGAAATGACGCCTAATTAACTGTCATTTAACGGCAGGCGTATTTGTAAAGTAGGGGGTGCAGTGTAAATAGGCATAAATTAGAGGGTTTTATGCAATTTTAGCATAACATAGGGGGTATTTGCAAAAAACCCTTTTATTTATTACCAGCTCTCAAGCAGGGACTTTTTTAAAAGGAAAATGCCAAAATAAAATAAAATCCCAAAGAGCATTTTTGGTATTTTTTGTAATTCATAATCAGCCAATATAAGTATGATCCCATATGGGCCAACATTTGACTTATTTGACCCTATATTAAATCATGGGTTATATCTATCGGATGACACCTAATCTGATACATATCGGCCGATATATTAGATATGGCCAATAATTAAAGCCATGGTTTATACTGAGCAGACCTTCGTGCACGCTGGTGTGTCCATGTTCATTAAAGACTAAGCTGAACGCATGATTTTAAATCTCCGAAATTCGAGACGTATCGGAAAGGGCCAATACGCTACACATCTTGGCGGCACGGTATAGATGAAAAATGGTGTTAAATAATTTTGTACTATTAAAATATATGTTTGATAATTAAAGCTGACGGATAAGAGAACTTACCCTACCATTAAAGAACAAAGCCAAATCACATACAACAACAAGGAAAACCACCGAGCTGCTAGGAGAGCTTCAGCAATGCCATCACCCGCTAAACTACCAGGGACGCAAGCTACATAAACATAATTGGAAAACTTAAGGAACATAAATATAACTAAAAAGCCTCAAAAGAAAACTCAAAGAACAAAATGTTCAAACTGAGAATCCAAGAGAAGGAAAACATCGCAAACACTGAACTAATGCAGAGCCAACATAAGACTACACCCTCCATCAATATCCCCTAAGTTAGAAATACAGTCCCTAATCGAAAACGGAGCAGCAAGAGCTATCTTTAAAACAACAATTTCTCTTTTCTACTCTTTCAATCCAAAGAGCAATGCCAAGCATAGCCTTACTAACATTTTAGTTAAAAAATTGCTCTTACAAAAGTATGTAAACTGTCAGGTCGATGAGTTTTAATATTAATCGTTAAAAAATAAAAATTAAGTACAAATGAGTTTTAATATTAGCCGTCCAAAAAATATATATAATTACAATGGTAAGTATTACTGTACACAAATTAATGTAATAAGATCGTCAAGTTAGGAGTTGGGCTAGGAGCTCCCCTTATGTAAGCCATGTGTCACAGATTTTGTTCACTCTTCAGACAGTAAAGTGGTAGCTCATATTAGAAGCTATCATCGGCCTAAAAGTCTCATTACTTAGGGTTTACCTGCTTTAACAGTTCCTTCTCTTTGCTAAATCTCTGCTACCGCTTTAGCAGATTCCTTCCTTATTAACTCCCTGCTTGCACCAGCAGTTCTCCTCTGTTCTCTGCTCACTCCTTACAAATTTTATTTGCTCTAACAGGGAGTTGATAGAGATTAGGGAGGTAGTTGCTAAAGCAGGGAATCTTGTTTTGCAGGGATTTAATAAATGGAAAAGAACTTGCTTAAAAAAGTATATTTGGCTCGAGCAGCTGATAAAGAGCTATGCCAAATGTAACCTTAAATTGTTCCATCTAATAGGGGATATTTTTGGGTTTAGACCGACCAATGATGAGGTTGCTTTTAGGATGATTGATCAAAGTTGTGTGCCACGTGGCATTTAAGTGGACAGTCATGTTGGCATTCATTTTAAAAGGGTAAATTGAGTGTGGTCAAACTTAGTCAACTTGATCAAAGACTAATCAATTTATAAAAAAAAATGAACATGCAGAGATCCTTCATGCTCCTATCGATCTTCGTATTTCCATGCTTTGCCGCAGAAAGTGCATATAAGATATGGTGGTACGCCTCTGGAGGGACCCGTATACCTTTCCTAGGCAATGCGTATGTTAGTGATGCAATTGCGTGCATTCTAGAGCTATGTTCGTGGTTATATCGGACGTCCATCTTCTTCTTGGTGTGCGTTCTCTTTCGTCTGATCTGCCATCTCCAACTACTAAGATTACAAGATTTTGCGCTCTTCTTCCAACATGAATCAGAGGTGGCAACGGTGTTGAAGGAGCATCTACGGATTCGGAGGCAGCTTCGGATCATAAGCCATCGATTCCGCGCTTTTATACTATTGGCACTCGTGATCGTAACAGCAAGCCAGTTCGCTTCATTGCTCATCACCACCAAGGCAAATTCAGACGTTAATATATACAGGGCCGGCGAGCTTGCGGTAAGTGTGATCCAACAGTGATACAAAGTTGTATCACCACAATATGGTGGTCCAGTGGACCAGTATATTATTCTTATCTTAGGTTCTGGTTTATTTACATTTATAAACCTACGGGTACCTCTGTTCGCCTCAACCCATTTTTTGAAAGTCTCAGACTTGTGCAGACTGCTTGGAATCAGACACTAGAGATCACTTTTCATGCCAATCTTTCAGAGACCATGCATATTGTTACCATCCTAAGAAAATGCAAAAAATGAGTCATAAATCCTTCGAAAATGCCCTAAAATCATGTGTGAGCATGATGTCTCTCCCTGTCTCCCTTCTCACTAGTGGAGTTGGCATTAGGTACTGAACCCAAGTGTCAACCTTAGCACTTAGTGTGATGACTTAGACCCACATGCCACAATATTGTTCGGTTCTGGGCTTAGGTCCTCGCCTCGATTTTGTTTCTGGCATGGGTTTAAGTCTCCACCCAAAATGTGTTATAACATGCAGTGTCCGCAATCACATATAACCTAGGGTCAGGATTTTTTCTCTATCGAATGTGGGATTATTACAGCCTCCCACCTTCTAGAAGTGCTGTCATCGGCTCTGATAATATTCTGTGACGACCCAGACACATGCCATAATATTGTCTAATTTTGGGCTTAGGTCCCCGTCCCGATTTTTTTCTGGCATGGGTTTAGGTCCCCACCTAAAACGCATCATGATATATCTTGTCTGCAATCACATATAGTCCAAGATTAGGACTTTTTCTCTATCCAATGTGAGACTATTACACTTAGGTCAATCTCCTTTCGATAACTTTTGTGACAAACACAGGTATTGGTGAGTTCCAAATCAGGGAAGGTCAAAAGTGTACTTACATTAATTTGGATGCTCATGCATACTTGACCGTTTAATAGAGAGATTGACCATAGTGCCTACCCAACCCACAACTTTAATAGGGAAACCTTTAATATTTAATCTTTATTTAATAAGTTAAATTTAATGGGAGAAGTTGGATTTGTATGTTGTTGGCAGCTATGCTCGTTGGGCCTTATGACTGGACTCCTCATATTGCTACGCAGTGCTGCAAAGATCACACATAAGGCCCAGGCAATTGTATGCCATGCTGCCATGTGGCATATATGTGCGACGACAGATTCCTTCGATCGCCCAGATTGCGAGACACCGATAGTTAATGCTGACCATCGGATCTTTCCATTGGGGAATGCAAGTGAAGATGGCGACTCAGACGGTGATGTGATTGATGAAGATGACATGGATGATACTCCGATCATCCTATCAAATGCCCACACCATCACCTTCCAAAAAAGGCAGGCATTAGGTGATTCATACTTAATCCAACCTCAACCCTTTTCCTATCTTTTCCTTTTCAGTTGTTCTGGATCTAGTGTTGGTCTCTTTCACCAATAAATAGTGTACAGTTTCCATTGTCACTGCCAAGTGGCATTATGCTAATGATACGTTCACTGTCATGAGATTATATCTCATGACTGTAACTCCCATTAGCCGAATCTATGTCTTCGACTTTTTTAAAACAGTTGAAATGACATGCAATCAATAGAAGTTCGAGTCATGAATTTATAAATGTGGATAAGGGGTAGCTACCTTAGAGATGTAGCGTTTGAAAGCTATACTTAGTGTTGAGATCACGTGCCATATCACATGTGATCCCAAAACAAACTCTCATTTTGGGATCATCATCCATGTGGCGTGTGATTTCAAAATAAATACCCGTTTTCACCAATAAATAGTTTTCAGTTTCAACCTTTCAATCATCGCCGTGGAGTCTCTGTCATATGGTTCCATCAATAAAATGGTTTTTAATTTTATTTTCTCTTTTTAAAGGATAGACTACCGTAATTGACGTTCTTTTTGGTATTTAAATGATACAGTAAAGGGGTAAGATTTTTGCAATCCAAACCACTAAAATGATAGCTTATATATTTATTTTAACTAGGCCCAAAACTTACACACTTGGCAATTTGAACCACCAAATCTATGGACCCTAATATGAATAATGATGTGCATATTCTATTACTGGTCACTAATCAGATGGTTCCAATCGTCTGATATGTGTGATTGACTGAGATGTGCAGACGATGTACTGCCACTTGAACTATTTAAATAGTCAAAGATGTGCACCATACAGCCCATAACAGTAAAACATATATTAATTTAATGGTGTAAGATCATTTTTAACACCATTATTCTCGTTTTCAAAATCGATTGGTCAATAGCAAGTCCACTCGTTGGACGACTTTTAATTATTAAAGAAGTTGATTGGACAGCCAGATGATGCTCTGTTTTTTTTTGGCTGAATGCAGTGACTTACTTTGAGAACAACCGGGCTGGTATCACTGTTTACGGGTTCATGCTGGATAGGACGTCTCTTCAACTCATTTTTGGAACGGAGTTGTCTTTGGTCCTTTGGTTGCTAGGGAAGACCGTTGGAATTTGATGAAGTCGAAGGGTTACCGTTTGTTCAAAATTTATTTATTTATATTCAAAAGATGATGGTGTGCATGGTGGCCTTTGATCTGGACTATCAATTGGTGGAATTCCTTGGCTATGATTCATTCAAGAAATGATGGGCTACTGTGAGAGATAGTGAGAGAGTGAGATGGTTTGGGGGTTTGTCAGTTTTTTACATTTTTTTTGAAGGTCTAATAGAGTTTTTAATTGATATGGGGAGAAGTATATCATTGCTTTAGTAGAATTTATATTTAATCAGTGTGATTAGTTTTATCAGTTAGGGAGGTTTTATTTATTACTTTTAAATAATTTTAACTTCGAATTTTTCAAGAAAAATTCTAAACCCCATGGTTTTAAATATCAGCCATTTAGATATAAAAGGCTGATATGTATGGGGATAGGCCTGATCCGTTATGAATATCGGCTTATATTTGCCTATATTTATACTATATCCGTTCATATTAGCCAACATGGTCACTATGGGCGGATGTGTATTCGATATGAACTTGGCGTAGTGCCAAAAATGCCCCTTTGGGAATTTTTTAAAATTATTAATATATTTTTAAATTATAAAAAATATATTAATAATTAAAAAAATCCTTTCTCATCCTTTGACAGAAAGCTAACCTCTTTCCAGTTGTGATTTGGGAATTCATTTGAGATGTGAACTACTTCTTATGCTTTCTAAACTTAATTGTGGATGCGCCAACGTTTGGTTTTGAAGTGGAGGTGAAAGGCTCAGTGAAGCCATCACAGGCTTTAGATATTTAAAAGTAGTCAGTTGAACACTAAAATGATATTTAAATGATCTTACACTCTTAGTAATTTAAAATATAAATAATAAATACCTTCAAAGTAATAGATTATACATTCCGAACAAGTCCGAGTGAATGGTTTGATGTTGTCCAAAATACCCCCGCCTGACAACCTGCCAAAAAACAGAAGGAAAGAAAAGAGAGTGGGAAGACGAAAAGAGTAGAGACAAGAGAAAAAGAGAGAAAAGAGGAGCGATAGAGAAAACAGGTTTCACCATCACAACTACAAGAGTTTCACACCATTTTAAAATGGAAAGCATTGCCCGCCTACACAAAGTTGGCCTTTGCGCACAACTTAAAATGAAATATTGGATTTTTTTTTTCTTTTGTACGTGTCATGCAATACCTTATCTAAGTCATCTGATTTGAAAGTTACTTTCTAAAGATCACTGGTGTATAAAATTAGCATGAAACACGATCTCTATCATATGATTCAACATAGACAATTGTTGAATCAGAAGATGGCCTTTGAGTACATTGAGTCCCGATAGAGATCGTGTGTGTTTCGTGCCTATCTTTTACACTAAACAATTTTAGATTATGACATTTAAATCAGAAGATGGTGTTTTCAAGTGGCCCATATCACTACAATATCAAACCTTTCTTGTAAATTGTGTGAAGGACCAACTTACAAGTAACGGATCCCTTTAAAGTTTCTTACTGCTTTAACCATTATATTAAATATCGGTCGATACCGATACGTATCGATATGTAACTCAGGTATTGGTATCGGCCAATACCTCTATTTTTATTTTAATTTTAATTTTATTACATAGGCCGATAAGTATCGACCGATTTGTATCCTCTGGACCAATACCCACTACCAAAACCGACTTTGACACCTTGGCTTTAACTCCTTGAATGTCCATCATACCCTTCCCAACTGTACCCTCATATTTTCATTGGACGAAGTGGCTTAGCACTACGAAACTAAATAAATGGAGAGAATATGAAAGCTTTAACGAGAAAAACAGAAGAAGCAATAAAACTTCAAAGCTAAAAAAGCGCCAACGAATCGTTGTTTTTTCTTTCCTTTCTTCTTCGGATATGAGCTTGAAGGTGGTGGGTTGTGATGCTTTGTGATTGGGGGTTAATGGAGTTTGATGTTGGCCACTGCCACATGTACAAGGAGTAGGTATTGGATGCTTGATCCATGCATTAACGACTTATAACAAAGTATGATTAAGGCATGTCTCACAATGATAAAAGTTTGAAAATTTTATAAACTTTAAACAATCGAGAAAATTTCAGAGAATAAAAGGATAATTTTGTGACAGAAGTTAAATCTCAGGAGTTTCATTAAGTGCCAAATCATTAATTAACATCCACCAATCTCAAGATTTGACAAGTTGGATAGAGGAGCTTCGTCTTTGAACAACTGCTATTGGTGCTGCTGCTTGGGACGGGCTTCTAATACCAACTTCATTTACAAAATTAATTACGCGGGTCGACCTTCAGATACCAACTCTTTCATAGAGTACGCAATTATTTGTTTAACCATATCTGCAATCCTTTGGAAATAGGAGAATATGACTTTTATGGTTTTTATTTTTATAGGTCGACTTACAGTCATTCTCTTATTTTCTAGGGCTGTAGATCTGGTTGAAGACTAAATCAGGGTTTGGACCTGACCATTACCCTATGAAACACAAAGAAAGCGAGCCTTTAAAACATTACAACCTAAGTTTAAGGCATAAATGTTGAAGTGTTTTTGGCATCCTAAGTAATTAATGGTTGGGATTCGAAAGGCCATCAGAACACATTTTTATACACCAAGGTATATGGTAATTCACTATTTACTTGATTATTTGAGGGAATAATACAAAATAATAAGTTAATATTGGCAAAAACTCACTTCATAGGGGGTTACAGAGGCCTGTCTGATAGATTTTCTTTATTACCAAAAGAGTGTTCGGATCACAGTTGGGAAGAAAGTGGCGCTATTTTTCATCAAAGTGTACCATTTGATGCAAAAGACCTTATGGGTGGAAGATCATATTTTTAAAAATAGTTAACATTACATAACTCAAAGAGGTCAAACACCTTTGAAATTACATGTTACCATGGAAATCACCTAATGGAGATAATTTTATCAATGCTATCTTCAACCCACCAGATTCATGGAGATGCTTTCTAAAGGGAATCTTCAACCCACCAGATCCTTACATTGCTCCCCTACATCGAGTGGCCCACTTGGATGAAAGATAATATCACATGTAGGTGACCGGTTCCAATTTACATCGAGAACGGTTTGATTACCCTATTCCAGCTGAATAGGGACCATGCGGGACCTCCAAAATTTCATCATTGAACTGTCTCTACCATCTGATTAAGAACTTAAAAAGGATCAAATGGAGCTCTTATCTGACAGCCTGTATCCTCCCATGATGATGATCTTCGGGAAGAGCATAGGCCTTATATTTTAAGCCCGATTTCTAGACAGGTTGGGTTGGGGCCTACTTTTAAACTATGATTAAACAACAGTCGTTCCGGCTCAGCCTGAACATTGTCCAGCCGATCGAACATACGCATCAAATCCTAATATGCAATGTGGGAATAACTTTAGAATGAATTGAATAGTGGAAATATTCAAAATCAAGCAACACATAAAATTAATTTAATGAAATTAATAAAACAATTAGATTAATCCATTTTAACGTCGCATGCGGAAAAAAATTTCGATCTAGAAAAACGGCTCCAATGAGGGAACTCAAGAGTCGTTCTAGTTTAGGGCATCATTCGACAATTGCAATATTATCTCTTGACTCCTCGAAGATTTTAAATGAAATAGGGCTTCAAATAATTTTGATAAAAGGAACAAAACTTGAGATTTTGAATTTTTATCAACGAAATTAAAGAAGGATAATACCTGACAATAATTAAAGAAAAGATAAAATAAAATGATAGATTTCAAGGCTTCACACCAAAGATTTTCCGAAACTTCACACCACGACTGTACGTCGGCTTCGCACCAAGTCGCACAAGAAACAATTGCTCACTCTTCAAGATTTGAAAGATTCACTCCCTCGGTTTAAAACTCTTCACAAGCTCTCTAGGGTTTGCACAAAAGCAACTCTCTTTTCATTCAATAATAAAAAACTAATTAAAAAGTCTTTACAAGCCTCACTATATATAGGCCACTAATAGTTAAAATTTGAAATAAAGAGTCCTAATACTAATAAAACACTAAAATAAGCAATTTCCGTAATATTTAGAAAACCCTGTCATGACCCCCACGGACGTCCGTAACCTACGGACAGTGAGAGAGCAAAATTACGGACGTCCGTCACTGTTCATCACGGACGTCCGTCACTATTCATCGTGAACAAAAAAAAAAAAAAAAAAAAAAATTTTTTTGTCGTTCCCGTCATATATATAGAGATGTTATGTATGTTGAGCATTTGCCTGCGCTTCTGTTTTTAACATAAACTTTTTTTTTACGATTCACAAGAAAATTGCACATTAGAGAATTAATAAATAATAAAACAGAATAAAATTAGGAAGTCATTTAAAAGGAAGAATGTAAGAACTGCTTCCAATGGTTTCTTTCACAGGTGATCTAGGAGGGTTATCGACCCGATCATCGACATAGCATGCGAGCCATGCGGAGCTTGAGATGCATGCAGATCTGTGCACGTCTCAGAGTCCACAAGGCACATGGCTAGCATGCTGTGTGCCGGTGATCAGGTCGGTTGCCTAATAGCAATTCTTCACGGAGAGCAGTATTGGGCGGATGGCTTGCTCTATGTGGTATATAACTCCATCGAGCCAATCTCTACCTCCTGAGTCCTGACCAATAGCACGCAAATGAACAAAAATAATTTTATCAAATGGTTTGACTCCTCCAGTAAGCAAGATATTTGAGCTTAAGTCCCATCTAGATGAGGGACCAGCCACTTGGACATCTCAGATTGATCAATATGTCTGCCATGTGTACATTTGAATTGCTTCTGCATTGAGAAAGAGAACTGAATTATCTACTTCACTGTAACACTTCCAAGTTCAAATGAAATGTATCAGCATGTCAAAGTTACCCATTTCTGGCCATTATCACCATTCTCTTTATATCGTACACGTTAATCCTAACGAGTACCGAGTCTACTCTTTTTTTTAAACTTCCTTATGCTAAATCCTAACACTAAACAGTGTCCCTCATAAATTAACTTTATGTTAATAAACTAAAAACACAAGCAAAACTCACCAAACAGAATAGGTCTGTTAATAACTTTTGTGATGCCCCTGCATTTACATTACGAGTGGGAACTCTCGATCCTCCATAGGCATTCTCTTCTTAGAGGTGAATCCGTAAATATTGCTTTGACAAAGTTTTGCACCTGTTCACACAAGTAATGCTGTTAAAGTTGGGGTTCAAAACAAGCTCAAATCTCTAATGAATTCGAGAACATATTCAAGAGATACTGCCCGCCATTCGGAATGGTGTAGCAGAAAACAAAATCTGTAACAAAATGTAATAGTGGGCAAGGATGTTTAGGGCTTGGATTAATGGAAATTTAAATAAATATATATGCAACAATCTTGTACAATGAATGGAACCCTCTTTTTTTTCCCCCAGTATGTAAGCTGGGATTGAACCTGCTCATAGTGCACCTTCCTATAGATCTACAGGCCCAACCTTAGGAATGGCTTCCTTTAGTCCAGGTTTGCATAAAATTCATTATATTTATCACAATAAGACAGCAAAAAGTCTTGGTCTAATCGGTCCACTTTAGAAATCGTCCACAATTTAAATAAGCTTAATTGAAAATTAATTTTATTAAACCTCAGTGTAGCTGGAGACATACTTATCACAGAACTTCTATGCTCGTGATATTATTGCCATCTAAAGCATGATTTGTATTTTCAATCTTCGTAGGTAACATGATATTTATTAAGAGGGGAATCCAAAGGAAAAAAAGGCATACACTACAACTAGCAAAATACAGGATATCCCTACCTGGTATTTGGGTATTTTCACTTAGTTGCAGCACCGTTTATCTAATCTAATTCATTTGTGTGTCCAAATGGCCCTAAAGAAGGCTATTTCAATGTTACCTGGTTTGGTTCGCCCAGTTTGAACTCAGGCTAGCGGTGCACTATGTTGAAGTTTAGTCCCATATCGGGTAAATCATAGCCTTGTCTCTGTTATTATAATATCCTGCACCCCTCCACTCATCGTTTTTGAGTTGGATGCACAGATTTATCATGGTATCAGAGCAGGCCTTTTCCCACTCCACGTCACCCAGTTCAATTGTCCACATGATTTGGCTCAGTCCTGCCAACACGTGCGGGGGCGTGTTGAAGTTTAGTCCCACATTGGGTAAATCATAGCCTTGTCTATCCGATTATAATATCTCGGACCCCTCCACTCATCGTTAATTGATTTTGAGTTGGATGCACAGATTTATCACACTATGGGTAGGACGGGTTGTAAATGAGAGTATTATATATAATTATAATAGCTTTAGTTCCTTAAACAAACAAGCAACTTCATCTTTTTTGGGTAGGACTCTCCACTGGCTAAAGATATAGTCTAAGCTTTGAATCCTCTCTCTCGTAATTTTTCTTTTCAAAAAAATTGAAATGATCACATTCTTTCGCCTTTTTGAAGGATGTGATGAAATGTGCATATAACGGAAAAAGATCTTACATCTCTCCTATGTAATCTGCTGAATGCCAAGGATATGCATTTCCTTGATTCCACTATCAAATAACATTAGACAAGTCTTGTTCCACCACCATGGATCCCTTAGGAATTATATCGAGAAATTTAGACCTTGGAGAAAAGCTTGAAATTTTGGCTATTTCAAGCCTAATACCACCCAAGTTTGACTTCTCCTGTGCACTCCAAACCAGATTTCCCACTGACCTACCATCGAAATTAAGCTTAAACGAGGACATTTATTGGTTGAGTCATTTGATGGGGACAGCCGATTCAAAGAGCCGTCTATGGTCAATCGAAGGCGGAAGAAGCATGTGAAGACATCCTAAAGGCTCCAAAACGTAAATTGAAGGCATGATGCACGTGAGAACAAATAAAAAAAAAATCATATGCAGGACCTCCGTGCGACTTCCGTGAAATAAAACAGTTCTGGAAATTAAGGCAAGCAAGGACCTTCATGCGACTTCTGTGAAATAAAGCAGTTCTAAAATTAAGGCAAGGACCTCTGTGCGACTTTCGTGCCCAAGGACGGACTTCCGTGATCATAGGACGGACGTCCGTGAGCTTCATCTGCAAGTTGGCGGCTAGATGAGTTTTGAGACAAAACTTGTCGTTTTAGAATTTTAATTGTTTTAGGACTTTCTTATTTCAAATTTATAGTTTAATTAAAGTTTATTTGCTTGAATAAAGGCCATATAAAAGACAATTAAAATTAATTAATGATTATTGAATATTGCTTTCGCAAATTGAGAGCTTTTATTAAAGTTCTCTTCGAGGTTGCGATTCTCTCGAAACTTGCAAGGGCGATTCTTTTTTCTGCGTGCGCCTTTGTGCGAGGCCAACTATTCTATCTTTCTTATCTACTCTTATCCCCATCTTAAGTGGAAGTGCTTGGTTAATTTTCTAATTAATTTTATGCCTAAAATCTGAAATTAATTGCGTGTTTTGCTGGCTCGATTTTTCCGTAACCTTACCTAAGATCGTTTATCGGTCCTAATACAGGATTTCTTCTATTTGGGCCCTTCGATTTTCAAATACCTAGAATCCTTTTATTATTAATTTCACACGGATTCGAAAGAACCCACTAGTGAGTTCATTCAAAGTGCTAAACTATTGGAGATCTAGTTGTTCACTAAAGACCCTAGTCTTCTAGATCTTATAGGGAAAGTACGGCAAAAGTAAGACTATTTAGGGCAAAATCAAACTATATAATTGAAATTATCTTTATTTTCTTTGTTAATTTGTTGGGAAATTCATATTAATTCACAAATAATCTCAGCCTATCATATTTGCATCGTTTTAATTTCTGCATCACCATTGCTCAGGAAGTGGATGAGGACACCATAAAGATAACTTTATAAGGAAACTAAAAAGGAAGCTTGGAACATACAATCCCCTCTCCCCCCCCCAAAAAAAAAAAAACCCACCCCATAAAGGAAACTAATGTAGACTGGGCTGGATCTCTAAGTGATAAGAGATCTACACGAGATATTGAGGCAATTTGGTCACTTGGAGTAAAAAGTAGCATGCCGTGTCCAACTCCAATGCAAAAAGCGAAATATAGTCATGTCTCAAAAGGCTCCTGCAGGAATGCGGATTATATTCATTTTAGTTGATTTGGGAATCAATGTGAAGATCCATATAAGATCTAGTCTTCTAGATCTTATAGGGTAAGTACGACAAAAGTAAGACTATTTAGGGCTAAATCAAACTATATAATTGAAAATTTCTTTATTTTCTTTGTTAATTTGTTGGGAAATTCATATTTCAATTATTCATATTAATTCATAAATAATCTCAGCCTATCATATTTGCATCGCTTTAATTTCTGCATCACCATTGCTCAAGAAGTGGATGAGGACACCATAAAGATAAATTTATAAGGAAACTAAAAAAGAAGCTTGGAACATACAATCCCCCCTCCCCCTTCCAAAAAAAAATACCCACCCTACAAAGGAAACTAATGCAGACTGGGTTGGATCTCTAAGTGATGAGAGATCTACACGAGATATTGAGGCAATTTGGTCACTTGGAGTAAAGAGTAGGATGTTGTGTCCAACTCCAATGCAGAAGCGAAATATAGTCATGTCTCAAAAGGCTCCTACAGGAATGCGGATTATATTCATTTTAGTTGATTTGGGAATCAATGTGAAGATCCATATAAGATCTAGTCTTCTAGATCTTATAGGGAAAGTACGACAAAAGTAAGACTATTTAGGGCTAAATCAAACTATATAATTGAAATTTTCTTTATTAATTTGTTGGGAAATTTATATTTCAATTATTCATATTAATTCACAAATAATATCAACCTATCATATTTGCATCATTTTAATTTCTGCATCACCATTGCTCAGGAAGTGGATGAGAACACCATAAAGATAAATTTATAAGGAAACTAAAAAAGAAGCTTGGAACATACAATCCCCCCTCCCCCTCCCCCTCCCCCTCCCAAAAAAAAATACCCACCCTACAAAGGAAACTAATGCAGTTTGGGCTGGATCTCTAAGTGATAAGAGATCTACACGAGATATTGAGGCAATTTGGTCACTTGGAGTAAAGAGTAGCATGTTGTGTCCAACTCCAATGCAAAAGCAAAATATAGTCATGTCTCAAAAGGCTCCTGAAGGAATGCGGATTATATTCATTTTAGTTGATTTGGGAATCAATGTGAAGATCCATATAAACATCTTTGGAGATAATGAAGCAGCCAAATACATAGCAGAAAATCCAGTCTATCAAGAAAGAACTAAGCTTCTTGAAGTTAATTTCCATTGTAGGAGAAAGCAATATTTTTTTTTATTTTCTTTTGTTGATCGGTGACGAAAGTATATATTAAAAGAGGCAAAATAATATAATCAAATAAGGGATTGAAGTTAAATACATGGGAGAAAGTTGAACGAAAAAAATTTCCTATTCCACAAGTCGGTTCTAAAGAAAAAAACAGTTGAATATTCTCACTAAGGATCTAGGAAGGTTAAGATTATGTGAACAATTAGGCATGAATGACATTTATGCACCAACTTGAGGGGAAGTGTTGATGATGTGGTGATATTAGTATTATTGGATGCGTCCCTAGTTATATACTATTATATGTAGTCGTGTATTAGGTCCCGTTTGGATCCTATGACTTCTTAATTCAGGAAAAGTTTAATCCAGAGACAAATTTGTTGTGAACTATTTTGTTTGGTGACATTTAGGCTTTCCAATGACTCTTTTTTTTTTCTTTGTTTCCCAATGATTCATTTGACTGCTATTTGATGATGATGAAGAGGTTCCCAATGACTCATCTGGCTACTATTTGATGGTGATGAAGAGGTGTAGTGATATGGTTGTGCAGTAGTGGTGGAGGAGGTGGTGAAGATGTGGTTGTGTGGTAGTAATGGAGAAGGAGGTGGTGGAATCATGGCGGAGAAGGTGGTGACGTGGCAGTGATGGAGGAGGTGTGGTCGAGAAATTGGTGGGCATGCATTGGTGCTATTGGTGGTGTTAGTTCTAGTGGTGGGACCGATGGTTGGGTGGTGGCAGCCACGTAGTCATGGTGGTGGTGCTAGTAGTGGTTGTGGTGGTGGAGGTCATGAGGTGAGGTAATGGTACTTGTGCTAGTGGTGGTAGTAGTGGGGGTGGTGGTTGTGCTAGTCGTGGTCGTGGCAGTCGTGGTGGTAATAAGGCGGAGATGGTACTGGTGGTGGAGGTCATGGGGTGAGGTAGTGGTACTTATGCTAGTGGTGGTAGTGGTGGTTGTGCTAGTAATCGTCATGGCAGTGGTGGTGGTGGAGGTGGGATGGTGATGAGGCGGAGGTGGTAGTGGTAGTGGTGGTGGTAGTAGTAGTGGGGGGTGGTGGTGGTGAGGTGGAGGAGGTTGTGGTGGTGGTGTGGTAGTGGTGGTGAGATAGAGGAGGTTGTGCTGGCCATGGTGGTGGTGAGGTGGAGGAGGATGTGGTGGGGTGGTGGTCATGGTGGTGGCAAGGTGGAGGTTGTGGTTATGGTGGTGGTGGTTGTGTGGTGGTGGAGGTAGTGTTGTTGGTTGTCTAGAGGTAGTTGTGGTGGTGGTGGAGTGTGGAGGGGAGGTGGTGGTCGGATGTAGAGGTTGTGGTGGTGAGGTGGAGGAAGTTGTGGTGGTGGGATGGTGGTGGTGGCGGGTGGAGATGGTGGTGGTGGGGTAGTCGAGTGGTGTGAGGTTACTTTTATAGTAGAGACAAATTTGTCTCAATATGACAAAAGAATTCCACCTATCATGGTGGAATAAAAAAATTCTCATTTTGAGTCAAAATGGGTACTCTTTTGTCAATAGAAAAAAAAAGTCGAAAATTATATTTGATTCCCAAACACAATGCAGAAACTTTTTCAAAAGAAAAAAAAGTTTGCGATTTTTTAATGTAGAGATCCAAGCGATTCCTTAGTGATGTACATGAGATTCAAATGTATATATAATAATGAGAAAGAGGTGTGATTATCAACTCGTTACCCTAATGTCTATCTATGTCTGTTTCTTCTTCTCCTCCTCCACTTAAGCAAACTCAACTTTAACCTGAGATTTCAAATATACAATGATAAATGCTCTCTAAACTCAATGGATTTCACATATTAATTTCCAAACCTAAGTTCTTTTGCTAAGACTTATATATAAAGACATAATTGTGAACACACAGACACAAAAAGATTGCTTCAACATTTAAAAGGAAAAAAGATGGTTTTTTGGTTGTTTTGAAAAGTAAAATGACATTCTAATTTAACAAGAGAAAGAAGGCATTTTGTTATTTAAAAGCATGGGCACTTTTGTCCTTTTACACAAGAATTATTGATAAACCAACCCCCATGTTCTAATGCAACCACCGTCTTAGTTTTTTAGTAAAATTATAAGTTGGTATGAGGTGCCCGACCCGTGCACTAGTAAACCAAGTCATTCCATTTGTAGTGTGGACTTCAGAGACATGTACAGACTTTAAGAGCCTCAAAATATGTGCACACTTTAGTGTGTGCACTGTGCACAATGAGAACTCAATGCACCATTGCACAGGTCAAGCACCTAATATCAATTCGTCAAATTCATATTGAAAATACCTCATACTTAAAATAACGTATGACCTTGAATTGACTACAAGGTATATTTTCCAAGTTCAATTAGAAAGTGGAAAAAAGTGGATTTATAAAAAGGTATGGTGGATTCATCAAAAGGTGTGGTGGAGAGAGATCTCACTTCTCTCCTTGGAAAGAAATAGATGTCATGTCTCCTAGTGTAAGAAACTAGAATAAGGGAAGCAGAAAAAATGAGTAACAAAGAAGGAAAACATAAAAAGACAGATGTTTCCTCCATCTATCACTTTGGCAACTTTGACAGTATTTCTGTAGGTGTCAAAGTGTGTCAGAGTTGACACAAACATGCAACCTTCACCTAGTAAAGGTGTGTCAAACATATCAAAGACTCACTGTGATGGAAACATCAGATTCAAGCAGCCGCCAGTGAAATATTGAAGGCGAAAGAACATTAAAGTGATCAAAAAGAAAAACAACTCAAATTCGAAGGACTGAAGCACTCAGTCGATCGATTGACCCCAGCCTTCGATTGGTCGATCGTGGACAGAGGACTCATGCTCTGAGCGTATTTATGTTTCTCAGTTGATTGAACGATCCAAAATTTTTGATCAATCAATCGATTGTAGTTAGTGGCTTCGGGCAATTTTATTATTTCTAAGTCGATCGATCGACCGATCACGCGAATTTTGATGGGATTTGTTTATTTCGGTCAAAATTTCCTTTTTAGTGTTTTAGTTTCTTTAGAACTTCTCTAATTTCGTATTAGGGTTTGGTTATCCTATTTAAAGGCTTGTAAAACAACTTTATTATTGGCAATTAATGAATGAATATTGACAGCTTGCTTTTGTGCAAACCTTAGAAGACTTGTAAAGAGCTTGCAACTGAAAGTGCCAATCTTTCAAAACCTGAGGACTGAATCTTCATTTCTCGTGTGACTTGGTGCGAAGTAGATGTACAACCTTAGTGTGAAGCCTCGAAACCCTTAGTGTGAAGCCTTTGATCTTATCATTCTGGTTTATCTTTCTCTCATTATTGTCTGGTAATATCTCCCCTATTTGCTTTGATAAAATCCAAAACCTCAAATCTTTATTAATTTATATCTTTTATCCTACCCTTTTATTGCCTTAATCCTTTGAGCCTTACTTATTCAACCCCTAGAGGAGTCAAGAGACGATATCACAATTATCGCTTGGTGCCCTAAGCTAGATAGAAACTCGAATCCTTCATCGGATCCGCTTTTCTAGATCGAAAAATTTAATGCATGCAAACGCTAAAATGGAATTAGTCTAATTGTTTTAATTGAATTCATTAAATTGCTTTATGTGTTTGAGTGATTTCGACTATTTCCATTATTCAATTTAATCTGTGGTTAATTCTAAGTTCGCATCATTTAAGGTTTAGCGTTTGTCTCGCATCACATTGTCTTCCTTAACTCTTCATAACCAGTTGGCCTTTACAAGGTTAAGTTCATTATATAAAGGTTTCTAACACCCACCTTACACAGCTTGTTTTTATGAACATCTTCCCTCATCAACAAATCAATTTCTTTTTCCCTATATAGCCACCTCATTCCTTAAACCATTTTACATTTTCCTTTTTAACCTTTCACAACCAATCTTAAATATCAAAGGAATACATATACGTAGGGATGCCCAAGAGAGAACTTAAAAATGGGTGAGTCAACCACCGAAGGAAAGATATTGGTTAATTCCAACCTATGCTTGAATATTCCAAGGATGCATTTGACATAACTGTAGTGGTACATTGTTTAATATGGGTCCTAGATTAGATACATGCCCGTAGGCGGGTAGTGTCTTCCAAATTTGTTGTGATGCAGCAAAATGTAATAACTTGCATTTAATGCACAAATAATATCACAATACAAGCTATGGAGTTGTTAGGAGAGTACCGAGACTATGCATATAGCAAGAATTTTTGTTTAAAAAGTTCAATTTGTTTGAAAAAAAAGAGGCTGTTTTTTTTTAATAAATAAAGTTAATATTTTTTATAATTAAAGGTCCAGCAAAGTTGCTATAATAAATAAAAAAAAACAGTATAAAGTATTACAGTAAATTACCTAGTATTACACCTTTACCAGTAACTCGAGAAAATTTGTATTAGCACTAATGATCATGGGTCAAAATATCAATTTCCAGATACGTATCGTCCACCCTTAAAACCGAAACGATATGTATCGGTATCGCACTATAACTGATACATTGGATGTAACAGCGGTACGATGAAAAAAAAATTGGTACAGGCCAGTGATACAAACGATACGTATCGTGTACAACTGGCCACCGATACCGGTACGTACCGTCATCGTCCGAGATTTTGACCCATGCGATGCTGTAAAAGTATATCAACTAAAGAATGGTTTGGGCATGCCCATTGGAGATCTGAGATAGATTCTGTCTAAATGATTAAACGATAAAACAAGAAAGAAAGAGGAAAACAGGAAAGACCAATAATGACATGCATATTAGTGAGAAGTGAAATGAAAGATTGTGGTGCAACTGAGAATTTGACCAATAGAAATATAGAATGAGTGGAGAAATAAGACTGGCAAAGCCGACTCAAAATTCATGGGCCAAGCCAATGATGATGGTGATGATGCAAAAGAATCTGATAATACCAATCTAATATCATTGAGGGAGTCTTCTTCAATGAAAATATGCCTTGGATCAGGGTGAGAACGAGGTCTAGACTGGTCCAAAGGGCACCGAAGCCATAGTTGCATCTAAATGTCCAACAGGTCCAGCATAAGCAAAATACTTTTGTCTGTCCTAATTAGTAATATCCCCACACAAACCAAAAGGGCTTGAATTGCCTCAACTATAACAATCAAAATTTAATTTCATCCATCCCGGTTGTTATTATGAGGACAAGAATCCCCTAGGACTGGAAAGGCAAGAAAAAGGAGGGGTATTGCGGAAGATCATGTTGTACCTTAAGATGTTCTTGAACTTGTTTCTTTAAAACTATGATAAATAGCTCATTGGTGATTTGGTATAACCATTTTCATATGAATCCATATAAATTAGGGCTTTTTACAAAACAGCGCCATGTGCCACTTTTTATCACAAAAAAAACTAACGCCATTTTTTCTTCCAAAACAGCGCTCCCGCTTACCTGAAACGGGCAGCCATACATATCAACCCACGTATGGCACTGATCAATTTAAAAGAATAATTACAATGTTGTCCTTGCCAACAAATTCTCATTTAGAAAATAAAAAAAAATTGGGCAAATTTTTTTATTAGGCATCCGACACGTGTATGAAGCATGCGTACAAATACGGGCCCGTATTCGCCCGTATGGAGCGCATTTTCATAATTAAAAATTTTTCTGGCCTTTTTTTCTAATAAAAATATATATGGGGTGTGTTTTTGTACTTTTCTCTATAAATTATGCACATATCAACTCTTTCACAAAAGTAAATAGAATGCAGGGGATCTTCCACTCATATTTTTAGTTTGAACAATAAAAGGCCCATTTATAAAAACTTCTTTTACCAATGATTTTTAAAGATTTCACACAGTGACATTCTCAAAATTGCCACAATTTAATTAATGGAAACAATACGAGCACATATCTGCTTCGAAAAGGCCATATCATACCTCAGATATTGTAACGCCACAATTTATCAACTCTCCACTTTCCCAAGCTGTTGTAATGGATATCAAAGGCATATCTAGTAAATCTGGTAAGACGAAGAATGGATTCAATTATTCATTATAATTAACTCATGCGAATAGATTTTATAAAATCTCAATGCCAATTTTATGTTTGATTAAGAGTAGCATGCCTGACAGTTTATGAAGTTTATGTAAGGATGGCAGTAGTTCATGCAACTGGATCCACAAATAATTGTCTGAAATTTTCTCTTTTCCATGAACAACAGCAACCAAGGACTCAAATAAAGAAGATAAGTTCTCAAGTATCATATGGATCAACCTCTGGAGCTGAAAACACATAAAAATTGCTTAGAGTGCTTCAAAACCTGACATATTGAAAACAATATAAAGTTAACATGAGGATTCAAAATTAAACCTGTATTGTTTCCTCGGCAGCCAAATCATCCAAAAGGAGTATGTCTTTTGTAATTCTAGAAAAAACAGAATCCAGGATGAGGCACATGCCTCTCTTGTAAGTCGACGGTAGTAAGAGTGGCTCCCATATAATATGTACTTTCTCGAGGATGAATACGACCTGATCAAGGTACTGTGAGCTTCAAAAGATTACACCTAAAACAAATATTTTCAATAGTTATCGTACTTATTCCTGTTTAATGTCATGAAGCATGCATAGAAGGAAGATACAACAAATGGAAATTGTCATTTGGTAAAGAAATGTAGCAGAGATCAAAAGGGGAAGTTCAATGCTATATACTATTGTTGCATGAGATTTTTCCGACATCATAAATTTTGAAGCCAAAAGTGATGTAGCGTGGAAAGAGAGAAGAGAAGAAGTAAATTTCAGAATTTAATATAAAGAGACTCACCTTTTTTGGCGACGTATGGAACAAGAAGAGAGAGAATGAAAAACACCCAAAGTTGGGTTCATGGTCACTCAAAAATCTTTTCACGCAGAAAAGAAAAAATATTAGTTTCATTCAGTCTAGAATCTTATCTGTAACTCACAGTTGTTTACATGAATATAAATACAAAAGGTAACACCCTAGTCTACTTCTAATTTTACTCTAACTAACTCCTAGTTAACTTATGATCCTTGAATAGTAAAAATAAACTACGGGCTTTACTCTTTGAAATATAAAACTCAGTAATTTTATCATATCACCATAACCCCACTTTATTGTGTCCTAGCTCTTAGCATGACCATGGTTGTCAACTCACAACAATTTACGACTTGAATTGTAAGATTCAAATCAAACCGTGCCTATATCGAGTTGAATCGTAATTTACCTTAAATCAATCAAATCTTAATTGAATCGTAAGATTCAAATCGAATCCTACAATTTGAGTGTGTATTGTGAAATTTTGTGAAGCGTCGCGTGATGTCACTTAAAATCACTTTTTTCATTTTTCTTTTTTACTAAAAAACCCCTAAATCCTTTTGAACCCTATTCTAATTTATTTTATGCTAAATACACAGTTTTTAGATTGTAAAAAGCTTCTTTAGAGTTGTTTTAGGCAAACACTATATTTCAAGTATAGCCACCATCATTGCTCAGATTTAGTTTGTTTTATTTGTTTTACTTTCAATGAGAGAAAAAGGATACTTATTTTCTAAGGCTTAGAATCTCTAACAAAATCCAACATCGACGGGTGACTTTTAAGATTTTCGAAAATAATTTTTATTTCATCTTATAGATTTTAAGTCATAGGATTGATTATTCTCTACGGATTTTTTTTCGTTTTTGACACATTCATAGAGTCATGCTCATACTATCATAGTGTCATCTTATATACAAATAACTTACATGAATGAAATGGTAGGTCAAATGATAAAATTAATACACTTTTTAGCCTTTTGAGATTCAAATGTATTGAAAATGATTGAAATTTTATTATGTATTGCATCTATTTAATTTTCCTATTTTTATAATATTTTTTGCACATTCTTGTACATTTTTTCCAAAAATCGATTAAATCTTATGATTTATGGTTCGATTCAATTTCTAGGAAAGTGATTTACTTTCACCAGTTGACAACCTTGAGCATGACATCAGTGTGACATCAGCGAGGACGGTGACGACATCAGCACCAGTGTCCCCACTCTTATACCAAGTTGAGTTGCATGGAATTAATGGTGAATGGTTAGGAGAGAGGAAGAAGGGAATGGATAGAATTGGGTTAAGTGTTGTGTGCTCAAACGCTTCTATTATTAGTACATATACGTTAGACAATATCCTACGTATATCAGGGAAATAGAACAAAGGGAAACACAGTTCAACTTAAACATGCTACTCACACCTATTCATAATTAGTTACACACCCTGCAAATCTAACATTTATTTTAACAAAACTTTGACCTCGGAAATTTTCTATAAGAAAGACTTGATCAACTCGAAAGGTAGAGGCAACTATTGAGATTCAAATTAAAAGAATTTTCTGTTCTTTTAGGGAAATCAACCCTCTAATCAGCTGAATATCTTTTCGTTTTAGTAGTAGCTTATAGGATATTATTCATCATCTCCCTTTCCTTTACACCCATCATTCTGTATTGGCTTAGCTTACATGGAATAATCAATGTTAAATATTAAAATAATGAATAAAAACTGGAAAAATCATCAACAAACATGAAAAATGAGACATAGAGACCCATCCAAGGCCAGTCCACAGTTAGTTAAAGCAGGTGTAAAATTACGATATGGGTACATTATAGACATGAGGCCATGAAGCAACAATCAGGAACAAAATTGGACAACACAAATATGTACATCAGAGCTACCTGTTCTATACTAAACTTTGCAGATTCATACTGTTGCATTTGATGGGTATTCTGGAAGCCATCAGCCCCATCTATTGCCTGATGGATCATAAGAAAACCAAATAAAAATAAACTCAAACTGCCAAAAGAAAAAGTAATTGAGAATTTGTGAATACTGTAAAATACAAGTGGTGAGTATACATATAACTATACCTCCTTCAGGCTAAAACTAACTAAATGAATTTGCTTTTGCAATATTTCTTCTGCCATCTGACAAAAATTTGGTGCCATATCAAGAAACACGGCATGTTCTTTCACACAACTTGGAAAGTCTGAACGATACTGAAAGAACAGACAACGAAATTGTAGATAAATTACTCCCAAAACATGAATTAATCGCATGGAAAAATATAGAACAGGTTGTATAAGCATATGAGAGAGAATCCACACTGCACTGAAATTTTCAAATCTACACGGATGAAAATTTCAAGGATGCTTCTGATAGAATTCTTCTTTACTTTGTTAGAAGATGACTAAGACATTTCTTATAAAAATTTAAGGTATTTTCTAAATATGAAAATTTATTAATTGAGTTGGGCATTCAAGTGAAGAAGTATTGACATCTTACACCAATTGCCAATTAGATATGGCATTTTAAGAAAATAAAGAGATGTAATGGAGCATACTCAAGTGCTTTTGGGATTCATTGTTTTCTATATAGTTATTACCTATGACAAATGAAAAAGAATACGGTCAATTTCTACACTTAGACTCCCTCTTGATTCCTTTTCTAAACTTATATTCCTTAACTTAATTTTTTCGACTTTTTTTAACCTGCTGTTTTGCTCTGACGGTTTTTTAGCTTTATATTTGGAGCTCTACGAATTACCTTTTTCAGTAAAAGATTGAGGAGGTACGCCTGAAACATTGATGGATTGTGATTGAAAGGCCTTTTCTAATGATCTTGTATAAAAAAAAATTCTCTTTTTTTTCATGAATAAAGGTTGCTGGCTTATTTATCAGAACTGATTGGAACTCCAACTACTCTTTAATTTCAAAAAACTCCACTCACATCCTTTTAGTTGTACATTGATTCCCTTTAATTATACACTGATAGCATGGCTACCTGACTTTTCTATTTTTATCTACACATCATTCTAAGGCCCACTTTAGTAGTGTGATTTCTA
Organism: Chloranthus sessilifolius; assembly: GCA_021018995.1. Taxonomy (NCBI): domain Eukaryota; kingdom Viridiplantae; phylum Streptophyta; class Magnoliopsida; order Chloranthales; family Chloranthaceae; genus Chloranthus; species Chloranthus sessilifolius. The sequence continues at coordinate 35,136,182 of CM037590.1, forward strand.
GGCCCCCTTTGAGTTCACTTGTATGATTTGCTGAAAGGTTTTCTTTTTAACATAGAACTGTATATTTTGACCGTATTTAATATTGTCATTGGCTCCATAATTCTTCAGTCAAGTTGATTTCAGATATCTTCTGTTACATGCTAAGGGGGTTTTTTTTTTAATTATGAGTGTTGCTAAGTGATGTATTGGCTGTAGATTGGTAAAGTAGGAGTTAGGGATATATTTGTGGTGCACAACTCGAACTCAATTAATGATTTTGATGGAATTAAATTAGTAAAATGTATCATTAATGCATAAGAGAATAAAAGAGGGAACTTTAGAATGGTGAATGATGATCTTAATCAATGCAGAAATTAAAGTTATTTAGTATTGATGCATACATCTCAAATAGTAATTTTGATGACACTTGCAGTATAATGACAACGAAACTGTGATATCCCCTCCATATGTAATTGACGAGATTATGCAATTTGTAGCCAATTCTTTTGATAGCATTTTTTGTAATCCAGATTGTGGTAGTTTCCCATGTTTTGATTTTCCCGTACTAGATTTATAGCGATAACAAGCATAATCTTCAGTTCTTCAATATGTGAGTTGACAACAATTTGTCGTCAATTCTTTTGAAACTTTATTTATGCTAATTATTTGTGGTATGACTGTTATTACTTTTCCGGGGTGTTTTGGTCATTTTGGCTTCCTGAGGGTGGGTCCTTAAAGGTTTATAGGTGTGTAGCATGAATGCTCTTCAACATCTCAACTATTGGTATGTAACCTTGCCAATGGTGTTTGATTCAATATAAAATGTAACAATAAGTTGAGAATAAATGATGCAAATACTAGATAATATCAGCTTATAAAGACTGAATGTTAGAATAATGTGTAGACAAGAATTTATTGAAAGTCATCAAGACCATAATATTATCAACCTTACGGGAGCCTTGGCCCTACCAACCCTCCAAAAGGCTGTCAACCACAGATTTTAGATCCCTGGAATCTACGAACAGAATCTTTAATAGAATTTCATGGGTAAAAACCTATCTTGAAAGAGTCTCCCACTTGTAGAAATCCTGTACATATCCATTAGAGGAAATTTTCAAAGAGTCTCCCAATACTGATTGGTTGTGCATTCAATATCAGATTAAATGGGTAATTTGACCTTTGGATCTGTTACTCTTAACACTCTTAACGCAGTAGTGGCACATGCAGATGGCATTACAAGGGATATTCTTGCAGGCCCTTGACCAGATGGTCAAATTTGTTGTTACTCCACTAATGTCCCAAACGGGTGTTAGTATGGAAAACTCCGCGTAAAAATTAAAAAGAGAATTCTTTTTATTTGGTGCACACGACAAAAATAACTTATTTGGACGTTACAAGGCAGGATGCCATATTTACTCCAGTTTTAAAGATCCCCACAATAGGTTTAAGAGCTTTAAAATGTACACATATCGTCAGTCTCCAAGATTCATAGACGGATTGGTTTGAAGATAACATACGCTTCAAGTATGGTGCAAATTGGCTTGGTTATGACAATTTAGTCAAATTACCTAAAACCTCAAAAAACTTGATGTTCATGAGTTCAAAAGCCCTTAAAATTTGCGATAGTAAGTTATTGACACTAATGGATAGGCAACTTGTAATGATCTCAACTTTTTTCAACCTGTGTATTAAAAGTTATGAAGGGCCATAGCCTATCAAATCCTGTCAAAAGCTAACCACAGATTTCAAGATCCCTAAAATCCATTATAGTAAATTATATGTGCACATCAATTAATGGGGAAAACAAATTATACATACTAATTAATGAAATCACCAATGGTACATGTATTTATATGGAAAAAATATCTCGAAAAAGAATATATATTCCTCATCAAAGTGCAAGATAGTGTTTATCAAAATCGTCTTAAAACACGATCGTACATATGTCAGAGAATTAAATATGAGGCTCCGAATGATGAGGACAATAAAATTATTAAAAAAGTTAAACTAGGGAAGGAATATATCATCTCAGATCAATTGAATTTCAAATTTATATTAATTTATTAGTTACTCTATATTTTTTAATCATTTTCTATATAATTGTGAGAGACTATCGTTTAGATTTGATTGAGTGAGCGGTCCATGAGTTAGACATTGATGTTTATCAGAAGGATATGTACAAGTTTTGATGTGTCCAAGTATCATTATATAAATTTATTTTTTTGATTAACTTTGTAGATCAACTCGTGCAAGTTACTTTATTCTCTTGGTTGACGGCCAGGACAAGGGTACGCTAATACCCAAGTGAAATCCTAGCTAGACAGACTCAGGCACCTCTTAGAGTACCTCATCCACTTCCGCTTGCACCACCTCTACTACCATTAGCTTTAGAGGTGCCACCAAAGATTCCTAAGACATTAATGAACACATGGGTTTATTTAAACCGGGCACCTAAGAATCTTAAGACATTAATGAATGCATGGGTTTATTTAAACCTTTAGAAATGTCGTAAGGAGCCAGAAGTATCAACTCCTTCAGTGACAGAATTACATTCTAGTGAAGAGATTCTAGACTTGGCACCTTGAGCTATGATCATTCCTGCCGAAGAGACCCCCAACGTATTCAACCCTGAACCCTACACCCTGGAGGGAGGATGAGAACTTGGTATTGTCAAATCCCCTTTCTGAAATCCAAAACTTTGTGATGCTCTAAATCAGATTTCCAAACGGGTCATGGGAGCCGATGCTAGCATTCCATGCCTTATAAATTGATATTAATTATTAGTACAATTAAGCCTATGGAGACAACATCACCTGGAAGACCGCTCCAGGGTATGAAGACTGGATCGAGTACAATACCCGAGATGACTATCTGTAGTATCCTAACACCAAGAGGGGTTGTTAAAAGAAGGGTCAGTTCTGTTTGCAATTGTTTACTTGCTTTCTCTTAAGTAGCCATGTTTAGGAATGCTAAAAGGAATGCAACTTTTGCTTTGGGTGTATATAGTTTCTCTTTTCATATATTTTCTTTTAGGCACGTCTACTTTTTTGTTTTGATGTAAGACAATTGATTTATGATGTAAATGGAACCATCCAAACAGGATTTATGATGTAAATGAAACCATGCAAAAACTGGGTAATTTTGTCGAGGTTCTACTTGAATCTTGCAAACTGATGTTCATGAATCTAGGGCCTCCATTTTATTTGTGACTTTGTTTACTTCAATCCAGAAGCTAAATTCTTAAGAATCACTTCATTTCTCTATTTTGTAATATTAATCTTTGTTTTATTTATTGTATCAATCGAAGCCCTTCGAATATTACAACTGTAAAACAATAAACGCACAAAATTACTCTGCTGAAAGGTGATCTTGTTTTAGTAAAGTAGAGATGTCGACCGAAGCACACTGCACACTGCACACTGTCCAGATTCACGGATTATTAAAACTACTTTTAATCTCCCAACATGCATGACCTTTGCATTTATTCTCAAATTCTTAAACAGGTTATGCCATTTTGTTGTTCTTAAATATCTAATGCGTTTGTTCTATTGTTGGCTGGCCTCTCTCCTCTTTTTTATTTTCAGTTTCAGAATGCGTTGCGTCTTCCTTTGTATTGTGTTATTATGGTGCGTTGTTTGTTTGTTTGAAATTCATCTACAATGAGCCAACGGCTCCTTACAGACTCACCCTTGGAGAATGAGCCAATATCTTGTCTGTGCATTTATTTGGTAATTGGTATTCCTAATTTCCTAGACAAAATCGGCAAACACCAAAAAATTTCATTGCTGAAAAATCCATTTTCTTTTGCTCCCATTAACCAAAAATAAATGAAAATAAAAATTATAAAAAAAGTTATCATTTAGTAGGGCATTGGCAAAAAATGTGTAGAATGCTTATACTACTGGACAAAATTTTGGATCACGCAATTAAGATCCGAATAACATAATTAAACGCATTTACAGTAGGAGAAGTTCTATAACTCGACAAGGTTAAAGTGCCATTTGGGAGAGATGTCTGAAAAGGATGACAAATTATGTACTTTAGCCTCAAATTAAGTGCAACAATATGCACGGGATAAAGCCAAGGCAGTTGAAAAGAGGGGATGGAAGTCTGCCATTGACTTACTGTGGAAGGTGAGAAGTAGATCTAAAAATATCGCTTCCTCAATTGGGTTGAATTCTCAAGGAATATGTTGACCATGAATGTTAGAAGTACTGGACCTAGTGGAAGTGGTACCGATGGAGATGGGCACCAAACTACATTGAATTCCATCTTGAGAAAAAAGGAGTTTACCAATTTGGCACTTGTGCAATGTTTCATCGCTAATAATATAACCTTCAATGTCACAAAGAGTCCAGAATTTGTAGTTGCTCTGATTATGGTATCCAACCAAGGCCCTCATTATATACCACCTAGTAGTAAAGGCATATGAATCAAGTTGTTAGCCAGCTTAAACATCTGAAGCTAAGACTGGTTGCACAATAATGTTAGATAGAAAGACAACAGAAATAGTCACATCAACTTGTAGGTATCATCCATCAAGGGAAAGGTGTTCGCGTGCTTAGAATCCACAAAGGGGAAGAAGAAAATGCCCAATTTCTAAGTGATTGTATCTTAAGTGGGATCGATGCACACGTAGGAAGAGAAAATGTTGTCTAAATCATAATGGAGAATGCTTCAAATTATGTACCTGCAAGGTACCATTTGGAAGCCCAAATACCTCATGTCTTTAAAAGAAATAGTGTTGCACATTATCCAGATCTTTGGTTGAAGACATTGATGAAGACATTTTAAAGGGGACAGAGACAAGAAAAAGCGAGAGATATAAAGAACTTTATTTACAAATACTCACATATCTTGGATGAAATGAGGGTTCATACAAATGGGAGAGAGTTGAAGAGGCCATCAACCAGCCGATTTGCAAAGGATTTTTTCAATGTTAAAGTATATAGTAAAGCAAGAGCAAGCTTTACGTTTTCTGATTTCATCAAAGGTGTGAAGGAATTTATAAGCAGCAAAGAGTATAGAGAAAAGAAATTGGAACAATCATGCAATCTAAGACTTTACGGGGGGATGGGAGAGAAGTGATTGTTGTAATTAAGCCCATGTAAAGGTGCTGAGAATGGAGTATATGCAAGGGGCAACATTAGGGTATTTATCAAAGCAATGAATTGAGCAAAGGAGGCAATTTCTAAATACTACAATAGATCACTCAAAAAATATGATCCCTACTGACAGAAAAAATGATCACAAATGAACTCACAACTTGCATCACCATATGCATGCTATAGCCGCTCTCCTCAATCAACACCTCTACCATAACAATTTTTCTAAAGGATGGGCAATGTTGTCAAAGGACATAAGTGATTGCAAGCAATGGCATGCAAAATAGCTGATGCAATTTGGCATACACGCATAAGCGACAGCATTTATTCTTTTTTTGAATATATATAAAATAAAAAAATAGAAAATTAACAATATAAAATTATTATATATAATAATTTAGATCTAATTTCACTAATAGATTTATAAACTAGTACATAATTCATCATTATTATTCATACATGTTCAACTTCTTACGACAAAAGGTGAAAAAAAATGTATATATCGTTCTTGAATCTTGAATTTCTTTATTCTTGATAAGATTAAAAAAAACACTTATGTTTCTTTGTCTTTTACACTTGATTATAGTTGATTAATTGACCCGGTAGAAAGTTTGAAGAAAATGAGAGAGAGAGAGAGAGGCTTGAAATTGTTATAGAGAAATTTGTTGGAGAGGGGGGAGCCTCTATTTTTTTAGCATAGAGGAGCTATTCAAAACAAATTGTAGTTTTCCATTGTATAAGCGATTGCATAATTGCTAACGCGATGGCATATGACAACACTGATAGGGGGATATCGGAAGTTATCCAAGAGATGCTTATACAGAAGATGCTTATCGCTAAGCCGAAAGAGAAGCATTTGATAATCAAATTAAGTATTATATTGATTTCAAGTCCAAAATATTTTTTTCATTTGCGAAAATAATGGTTCATTTTAAACATCTAAGTAGTATTTTAAATTCTTATTGTTAAGTTCATAATTTCACAACACACTCATTAATTTGTACTTTATTAAATTTCATGTGAAGGTGATTGGTGGTGATCCACAGTTATTGTAGACAAATTTGTCGAAATCTGCCAAATTCCGAAGAGTGACCTTGAGATTTTTTAAGTCAACCATGCAGTTCATCAGGCACTTGAAGCCACTCTTGCAAAGAATAAAATAAATTAGAGCCAAAAAATCTTAAATCTCAATGGTTTTGTCTGCGTGAGGGTGAACCTTCACTTGAAGGAGATTAATGCATGTGAAGATGATTGTATAAAACCAATTTTTTGGAACACATCAATGATTTTCCTGAAGTTGCACAAAATCCATTGACAATTATCGAAGATGGGAAGATAAGAAATTAGAAATTTAAATTCTGATGACATTCAGAGGGACTATGTTGGAAACATTGATGTTTAGTTTTTTGTTTTTATTTATTTATTTTTGTTTGAGAGTTGACAGTTGAAAGTTGAAACTTAAGACTACAGAGTTTAATGGAATTTGTTAAAATTCTTTTGGTAATTGTGGAAGGTAATCATTAACAACTTGCAAGTTTTATGAAAAAAAATGAGATGTCGTTTTGGGAATTGTGATGCATCATGTATGTGGATTGTGGAATGTGGATAATATAATTAACCTATTTATCGTTTTTAACTTTAAATATGTTACAAGATATTTTAGTATTTTTTAAATATTATATATATTTTGTAACGCCTGAAATTTTTCTGGATAATATCCGAAATGAACAGAAAGGACCTCCACTGAAATATTGCTGAAAAAACAATTTGCTACCATGAGAGCTTGATAGCCTATTTACATAATCTGTTGCTTTCCTGTTGAAAATTCAGTGATCGAATTATCCCTGATTAGAAACAACATATAACAATTCACAACATATAACAATTCAAGGAAAATACACAGAGCGAGTAACCTGAAAAGGTATGTGGCTCTCCAGTTTGTTTTCTAAGGAGATCAATCAGCAAGCTGTGCAACAAGCACATCAGTTAAATTTCACTACCCCTATAGGATACTAACTGATCCAGCTACAAAGTTCAATGCTTCTGTATGAGAAATTTCAGACAGCATCCTAACAAGTAATGTTGTCAAATGGCATAAGCCACAGACTATGTCACAAAACTGTGTCATTCGCATATGCGATCGCATAATCGCACATGTCATGGCATAAAATTCTTTAAAAAAAATTATCTAGACATCATTATGCCATAGGATACTGAGTATATGATGGCATAAACACATACTTATTGCTATGCCATAAACTGAAAATCCTTATGCCATCGTATACTCATCGCATAGTGAGTATGCGATGGCATGATTGCATACATATCGATTATGCCATCGCATACTTTTTGTATTCCATGGCATAAAGTCTATATAAATACTACGGCATATGCCATTATGGCTTATGCGGCTTTATGACCAAAAATGGAATATGTAACTGCATAAGGGATCATGCGATCGCATATGACAACACTGCTAACACGACAAAAAAAAGTTGCTTCTCTATCTGTCACATTTGCATAGCAAGGAAAACATTTGAGCATGCATAAAACAAGGAACTACACCAGGACTGGAGGAATGTAAACAAATAAAGGAAATGTGTGGATATGCAGTTAAGTCATACCTCAAATGCAAGCCCAAAAATCTCTTGGGACAAATATAGGCAGTCATTGTGCATGACTATTGACACTTGATTGATGCTATCAAGCTGCTTCTCTAGCTTCATATATAACAGAAAACAAAAAATATACAAATTATCAAGATATTTATGACATTGGCAAGAAATGTAACTTCTGAAATAACACAAGTATCCATAGATTGCTTTTAAGAATACATAATTCCATTGAAAAAATGTTTCAAATCAGCTTCAATCAAACAAATATTTCATTTTATCATTCTGTGTGCAAGAAAACTGTGGTAAGCCAGACTTCTAGTTAATATTGCTGAACTTACGCCTAAACTTGTGCAGCATTCATCAACAATTAAGGTAAGACCGTGCATCTCTCTCCAGATGATACACCATTTCTTATAGGAATGATGTTTACCTTTTGTAATATCTTCCAGTAAGATGCATGTACAATATTTATGTTATATCTCCAGTTTTGTTGGTTCAAAATCTTTAATTTTTTTAGTTCCTAAAGCAACACCATCTTTTGCAAGAGCATATTGGAATAAATAAATTCAGAACCCCGAGCTTATCAATCTCCAAATTTAGAGGGATGCATGTACTTCATATATATTTTCTTCTCGACATTTCTTGGTGCATTTGAAGCTTTTCATACTGCTTCATGTAATAACAGGTTAAGTGTATATAAAATGAATAGTATTATCACTATCATCCCTTTGCCCACTTTGACAAAGAAAACAATATATCCATCTTACAAGTGTTCTACAGTCCTTGTGTGAGACATGATAATTCATTCTCTTTCTACCCAGTTCCCAAAGTGCACCATCCAAGGAAACTCCTTCACATTATAAGGTAAGGGCCAGAAAAACATCCTTTCGAGAAAACGTGACCATCATGAACACTTCTCAGGATGATCAAGAGAAGAATATAAATCAGTTGTATAAGATGTTAACTAAAAATCAATCAGTAACTTTTGGGACGGAAATGCATGTTAAAGTGAAACAAAATTCCAAAGGACATTTAAGCTAATAATTTTTTGCAAATAAAGAATGTATGTCACTGTTATCCACGCACAAACCTTGACGGGTACAATAGCTTCATATAGAAGTAGAGCATCCCTGGCAGCATGATACAATTCCATTGCCACTCTCGAAGATGACAAGCAAACATCCTGCACTGATTATTAAAAATCATGGTCACACCCAAAATAAACATAATGCTTGGATCAGCCATGGCAAATAAAAAAAATTCAAAAAGGAAAAAGGCAAAATTAAAATTTGTTGAAACTTCCATTCCACTTTTTGATACAACCACCCCAATTGCTTCAAGATTAATGGAGTGTTAGAAGCATCGTCAATTATGAAGTATCATTTGGTCAAAAGCCGACTGTCAAGATTTTGGGGACTGTTGTGGCCTTGAAATCCAAGTGTCATAAACATAATAACAATAATAATAAAGTGCGACTCTAAAAGGGCTTTTAAATGAACATCCTATTGTAATGTTTCAACTTGTACATTTTAATACACTAAACTTCGACTTGTACATTTTAATCCCTAAAACTTCAAATGGACTTTTCATGAAATAACCAAAAAGTATGGTGTGTATGTGAGTAGTAGTAGTAGTATATTTGTATGGTGTGTATAATGTGGGGCATGCTTGTAATATATATATATATATATATATATATATATATATATATATATATATATATAGATTAACATTACTACTATTGGGTACCCAACTAAGCAATACATCACCTCCCTTCCTCTCTCTATTTTATAGTGCATTTGTATCATATTCTTGTTGGTGTGTGTTGAGGTACTTGTGTAGGTGTGTCAATGTTCCTAAAGTCGGCGGGCGGGTTCGAGCGGTTGGGTGGAATTTCTAAGGATGGGCGAGGCGGCTTCAAGTGGGCGCCTCAAGAACTGCACATTATATATATATATATATATATATATATATATCATAAGAGGAAATTGAAGGTTTAGAAATTATATTTAAACACAATTGAATTCAATTCAAATAAATACTACATTACTACTAAAGTACTAAATATGAAGTTCAACTTTAACCATCAGTCCATCACAATTTCACATAATCAGGTAGCCAAAAAATATAACATATATTAAAACACATAATTGTTCATTCTGAATGTCCCTCCTCATCTTCATCTTCTTCGTTTTGCAAATCAAGTTCATCATTATCAGAAGGAATGAACTCGATATCATCATCCCCTTCATCTCTCTCTTCTACATCAAGATCCTCCTGATTAATTTCTCTCACTAATTGTGTGACGGTTCTCGTGCTCCTCCTTGGTTGTGCTCCTTCATTTGCACCAGAAGCCTCGCCAACAACACCCCAAGTCAAGGACTAGCCGGGAAATTCTTCTTCTACATTAGGGACGACTAACCATTCGAGTATCCCTTCCTTGACTTCAGAGAGCAAGATATCCTCTTTCCCCTTTCTTTTAGACCGATCTAATAGCTTGGTATTGAATTGGACATATACCAAATCATTCAACTTTGGGGTCCCAATTCTATTTCTTTTTTTTGAATGGATCTGCGTATATAAAACAAAAAATATTTTAATTGATATATACATAACTGATTTTATAAATAATTAAATACAATAACATAAATACATGCTTATATTCTATAAATTTATTTAGTATTTACCATCTCAAACGTGCTCCAATTTCTCTCGCATCCAGAAGAACTACATGTTAAATTCAATATTTGTAGTGCCATCTTTGCAAGTTAGAGCTTAGCACCATGCAATTCCCACCAAGTAGCTGTTAATTAATTTCGAAAGAAAATTAAGTTAAGAAATTATTACTTAATTGAAACGTCTAAATTAAAATATAAATTATAATAAAAATAATAATTATTTATAAATTACCTGGGTCAGGCCTCTTATCTGAATGCAATACTTTCATATCCACATTCCTTTGATCGCTAAGGAATCTCCAAAAGATTTTTCCGAATTCATATAACAACTGATCTCTTGAAAAATTTCGGCACCTTGGAGTTCAGGATCAATCAACTTCTTAATGCAATTGTTTACACCATTCATAAACCACGGTGCTCTACGAATTTTTTCTCTTTCTTTATAGTAGTAGAAAGGATTCAAGAGGTGTCCCGCTGCAACCAATGGATGCTTTAAGTGCTTTTCAAATCTCCTTTTGATGATCTCCAATACCTTCTGAATTCGGGCTTCCTTGTCTTGGAAAGAGACTTTAATTTCTCTTTCTGCCTCTTCAATGGATGCGTAGATGTGTCCCATGACAGGGGCATCTGAATCAACCATTCTTAGAACTTTTACGAGCGGTTGGAAAACCTTCAAAGCATAAACCACGTCATTCCAGAAAGCATTGCTCAATATGATACTCTCTACTTTCCTCCCTATCCTCTCTTTATACCATCTAGATTTCTTCCAATCTTCAGAGGAGAACATGTCCCTTAATGGGAGCCTCAACGTAAAAAAACTCTGTAAACTAAGCGGTAATAAGCAAACCGTGTGACCGGCTCTAACAAGATCTTTTTCTTTGTCTTCTTCCTCATCAAAGCCAACACTCTAATATGATGTATATAAATGTGGATACATTTTGCCTTTTCAACGGCCCTTTTCTGCGTTAGCTTACCCATATCGTGAAACATAAGATCAATCGAATCCGCACAAGGGGTCCATTAAATACTCGGATAATTAATCTCTAATATTTTGGCAGCTCCCACATTGTATGCAGCAGTATCAGTGACCACTTGGCGCACTCTCGTTTCACCTACTTCTTGGATGCACTGCTCAACCAACTCATAGATGAATTGGCGTCATGAATTTCAAAGAAACATCAATGATCTTAAAACGTTGTTCCCACCCACAATGCACTAAGAGATTCATTATACTCCTTGCCTTTCTATCATCCATGTGTCATCATAATAGAACAACCATAAGTATCTCATGCCTCTTTATGCGGGATTAATCTCTTTTTTATACTGCCAACCTCATCCGTCAACGAAGGAACCTGACTCTGATAATTTGAAGGAAGAATATATCCTGACCCATATTGGCCAATTGCTTCACACATTTTCAAAAAATACTTGCTTTTAATAGTGTGAAAAGCGATGTCGTGGACATAGAACCATCTAGCAACGTGTTAGTCTATACGTCTCTTTATCTCTTTCAATAAGTGTTCTAGGAGGACGGTTTGCCGCATTTTCCCCTTTCCATTCACTTCATTAGCTTGTTTGCGAGGCACAAAAGAATCCATCAGCCCTTGAGTGCGTGGTCTCTTTGATAAGAAGCGACGGCTTTCTCTAATTACCTCCTCATCACTGAAACCTAAGTCCTCATCTTCATCATCACTAACAATCCGCACAGACTCCCGTATTGCCTGACTTTCTTTTTCCTTCGTAACTTTCTTTTCTTTGATCAAGTTGAGAGCGCTTCGCATCTTATCCCTAGCTTCTGTTGACACATCTTTACAAGGGATTATGTCGCCCTGATTACTAGCAAGATGTTTCTTCAAGCGATTAATGCTGAAATGCCATTTCTTTTACAAAATCTGCACGCTATTCTCTTTGGATTTGATGGATCCTTCAGAAAGCAATACTTCTAACCAGGATCCCCATTATTCTTTTCGGATGCACCGGTTGATGCACAAGAAGATGACATTTGAACGTTTTAAACTCAAACCAGTGAACTACACATCCAAAAAAATATCAAATAACAATTAGAATTTAGATATATAATTAAATATACACGCTTGTTCGCACATAAGCCAAGAGCTACATATAATATATATATATATATATATATATACACATTTGCATACACATATAAAAAGTAATAAATCATAATCTGTAATTACATATAGTATACACACTCACAGTACACACACACATTTATTTAAATATAACATATATGTATATATATATCTTTTATGCAGTGTGTGCACTTGTCTTTGTCTTGAATAAAAAGAAATGCTGAGGAAAAAATAATTGCACAAAAGACAAGCGAGGAAAAAATAATTGCGACAAAAAAGAAATGCGGGAAAAAGAAATGCGGAAAAATAATTGCTTTATTGCAGCAAAAAGAAATGCGGGAGAAAAAGAAATGCTAATGCGGATCGAGGAAAAAAGAAGAAAAAAAAAAAAACGGGAAAAAGGGGACAAAATCAAAAAGAGGGAAAAAAGGAGAAGAAGAAGAAAAGAAAGAAAAAACAACAAAAAGAAAAGAAGAAATTTTATAGCAAAAAAATGGAGAAGAAGCAAAAGAAAAAGAAGAAAAAGAATGAAAAAAAAAACAGCAGATTTAGAGAAAAAAAAAAAACTAAAAGAAAAAAAAAACTGTGGCTATTGGCTGCGGTTGCGTTGGAAGGAGAAGAAAAAAAAAACTGAGAATAAGTAAAAAAAAACTGTGGTCATTGGTGGAAGAAGAAAAAAAAAAATAGAGATTTTGAGAAGAAGAAAAAACTAAGAAAAAAATCGTGGTATGTTGCATTGGAAGAAGAAAAAAAAAATGGAGATTCTGAGAAGAAGAAGAAAAAAAATTGAGAAAAAAAAAAAAAACCATGGTTGGGGCTGCGTTGGAAGAAGAAGAAAAAAACAGAAAAAAGAGAAAGGAGAAAAAAGAAGAAGAAGAAGAAGAAAAACAAAATCATGCTGTTGCGTTGGAAGAAGAAAAAAAAAGAAAAAAGAAAAAAAAGAAAAAAAAGGAGATAAAATTATGGCTGTTGTGTTGGAAGAAGAAAAAAACAGAATAAAAAGAAAAAAATTAAAATACCCATACATGGCTCACGTGGTTGCGCTTTGTCGAGCCCGGATCGTTCATTGGCCGGAGCTTTGAAGAAGAAAAGGAAGCAAAAAAAAAAAAATGAATAAAATAGGCAAAGAACATAAAACTGATGAAAAGAAATGAAAAATGGAAAAAAAAAAATACTCATACACCTGTGGCTCATGGGTGGTCGCCGGTGGTCATGGTCGCCGGTGAGTCGCCAGAGTCCGAGTCACGGTGGAAGAGAAGAGAGGAGAGGAAGAGAGTCAAGAGAGAAGAGGAAGAGAGTTAAGAGAGAAGAGCCCGATTGAATGAGAAAAAAAAAACCTAATTTCTATTTTATATCCCCGCCCGGCCTCACCGTTCGATTTTGGGCCACCAGTGAGCGGGCCGTGGCGCCAGCCCAAACGCCTCATGTGGCGCTCCACATCTAACCCGAGGGCTAGTTAATCCAGCATATTTGTATGGTGTATAATGAGGATGCATGCATGAAATATATCATATATTGATCAATATTACTGCTAGTGGGTACTCATCCAACAATTTTTTGCTCATTTAGCTAATTATTCCATCAATTCCTATGGATTTCTTACACAAAAATCCTTCAAAAAAATACATATTATGATTTATCAAAACTATGTTAATATTTTTAAATGACGCAAATGGGCCACGCACAAAAGCTAAATTTCTCAACCCTTAATGGCCAAAGTGATACGCAGGACGGTAACCCTAAAATGCGTGAATATGATTTTGATGCAATTTTGCCGAAATTAAATAAATTAATTCAAGTTGAATCGCAAAATTATCTTAAATACCTTAGGATTTGAAGAATTTTGATGAGTAGATCAGGCGAGATCCAGCTAGGGTCCATTCCGATGCGCAAGTCCCTTTAGATTTGAGGCGGGATCGGGCCTAGAGATAGAACTCTAGCTTTTTTCCGGCTTTGGCGTTCGTCTTCGATTCGATGTCGATTCACTAATTCGAACTAGGGCTATGTAAATGGATTTATAGCTTTGTAATAGGCTTATGGTTTGGTTTAGGTTTAGGCTCTGATTGGTATAGGGTTTCAGAAAAGGTTTAGGGTTTGAGATCAAGAAACTAATAGATTAGGATTTAGAAATCTTAGATCAACAAGGTGAAGATTCAAAAGAAAACAGATATAGATAATAGAAAAGGTAAAAAGATAGCTTTGGGAATCACTCCCTTGGTCTCACACCAAACCCATCTCGGGAAGAAGAATATTCAAAATATTCAATAAACTAATTAGATTATCTTTATAGGTCTCCTTATATAGGCCACCAAAGTAAAATTCGAAATAAAGAGTCATAATAATAATAAAAGACTGAAAAAGGAAAATCTCACAAAATTAGAAAATCTCGTTGCGACGCCCATGGACGTCCATAGTGCCCCACGGACGTCCGTGACATACGGACAGTAGGGGTTTAAAATCACGGACTCCGACATTGTTCATCAAGGATGGCTGTGACACTGTTCACTATTCATTATTCACTGTTCACATTTTCAACCTCCTTTTCTCCCTTGAAGTTGCAGTACTCAGGCTCCCTCTTCGTTACTTTCGACGCTGGTAGAAGCGACGTGGTCCAAAACCGATGTCCACGTACTCGGCGTCCCCGTCAATTCCCCTATACCAAAAAGGTTTCATCACTGATAAAACACTCTCGTGGTAGATGTCGATCAAGTCGGGGTTCAAGCGACAAACTTCATTCTTGTGGATCCAAAGTGTTTTCGGACTCCGATTTTCCGACCCATCTAACCAAGTACTTCTGGAATCTCTCGTCATGTGTGGAGACGACATGATCACTGATTATATCCTCTATCTCATCTTTTCTCTGTTTGCTCGGAGAAGAGAGAGGTACGGCTACAAATTTGGGTTGGAATTGGGGCTATGAGGTGGCAGGAGTGGGTTTTCAGGAGGTGGGTGAAACCCAAGTAAGGAACCAAGTCCTCCACATTGAACGTCGAACTAACCTCCGTACCTGGAGGAAGCTCAAGCACGTATGCATTAGGACCACTCTTAGCCAAAATTCTAAACAGTCCAGCGCCTCTAGATTGGAGCTTCTTTGTAGAACCCGATGGGAACCACTCAAGCCTAATCTGGACCATCACATAATCACCCATGTGATATTCTTTAAAACGCTTGTGAGCATCTGCAGATAACTTAAATTGATTGTTGCTTGAATTAATCTTTCGCTTAATTTCGGCATGCAAGCTATGAATGTGTTATGCAAATGCATCAGCAGACTCTGACACTCTATGGGAAGCAGACATGGAGATCAAATCTAGTGGTGTCCTAGACCTATGTCCATGTGCTACCTCAAAATGACTCATGCCTATGGACCTATTGACAGAATTATTATAAGCAAACTCAGTTCTAGGCAAAATGGTATCCCAGGTTCTAACATGATCACCGACAAGACTACGAAGGAAATTCCCAAGACTCCTATTGGTGCTTTCGGTTCGGCCATTCATTTGAGGGTGATAAGCCATCGAGAATTGAAGCAGCGTGCCCATCATGTGCCAAAGTGTGTTCCAAAAATAGCTAGTGAATTTGACATCCCTATCAAACACAATGGTTTTGGGCAAGGCAACCCATGAAGACGTACTACCTCCGCGAAGAATAATTTACAATGTGAGATGCATCGGAGGTCATAGAACATGGTATGAAGTGGGTCATCTTGGAAAATCGGTCCACTACGACAAAGATGGAATCGTGCTTCCTCGGAGTTTTAGGAAGTCCAAGCATGAAGTCCATTGAGAGGTCTTGCCATGGTGTGTGTGGCACGGGTAACTGGGTGTACAAGCCGGTATTTTGTTTGCTTTGTTTAGATACTTGGCAAGTACGGCAATGTTTAACGACACGGGCGGCATCTCTCATTAGGCTAGGCCAAAAGAACATATACTCTACAAGTGCAATAGCCTTATTACGCCCGAAATGTCCGGCCATCCCTCCAACATGTAACTCTCAAATAAGAAAGTCACGCAATGAAGTGCGAGGTATGCAAAGACGATTGCCTTTAGACAAGTACCCATCTTGGATGGTTTATACGGAGTGTATGCTGGTCGGGTCACCAAGGAGAGCAGTGTACTCAACCCCAAAATCAAAGCACTCGGGGTACTCATCCTTTAACCTTTCAAACACGACGACCCCGGTGCTCATTGTGCGCAAAGTCGACACTCGACAACTAAGTGCATCAGCAGCCCTATTTTCAGCACCGGCCTCATGCTTTAACATGAATGTGACCTTTGAAGGTATTCGACTCACTTTGCGTGCCTTGGGTTCAACTATTTCTGTGAAGCAAGCATAAGGCTTCGTGATCGGAGAACAATACAAATTCTTGCGGCCTAAGGTAATGCTTCCAATACCAAAGAGATCGAACGACCGCATAGAATTCCTTGTCATAGGTGGAGTATTTTTGCATTGCCTCGTTAAGTTTTGCACAAAAAATAGGCCACTAGGTGACCCTCTTGGCTAAGCACTCCTATGCCCAAACTCGATGCGTCGCATGTGACTTCGAAGACTTTGGAAAGGTTCAGTAATCGCATGACGGGTGCACTACTCATTCGTTATTTGATCTCAACAAAGTCTTTCGTCACGGCTTTGCCCCATTTAAAGTCTCCCTTTTTCATGCAATAAGTAATTGAGGCCATGATAGTGATAAAGCTTTTGATGAAGCGACGATAGAAGATAGCCAAGCCATGGAAGCTGCGGACATCGTGTATGTTCTTAGGTTCGGGCCACTCCACAATGGCTTTAACCTTTTTGGGGTCCGTGACCATTCCATCGGCCGACATAATAAATCCCAAGAAGATAACGGAATGTTGCATGAAGGTGCACTTCTTGAGATTTGCAAACAACTTCTTGCCCTTGAGGGTTTCACAAACTAACCTAAGGTGGTTCAAGTGTTGATCCTTGTCATGACAATAAATCAAGATGTCATCAAAATACACAAGGAATTTGCCTAGAAACGGCCTCAACACTTGGGTCATGAGTCTCATGAAAGTACTCGGAGCGTTAAAAAGTTCAAATGGCATGACCGTCCACTCATAAAGACCATCCTTAGTCTTAAAGGCGGTTTTCCACTCATCACCGAGGCGAATTCGGACTTGATGGTAGCCACTCTTGAGGTCTATCTTGGAATAGATAGTGGCACCAACCATCATATCGAGCATGTCGTCAAGCCTTGGTATGGAAAACCGATATTTAACCATAATCTTATTGATTGCAAGATTATCCACACACATGCGCCACATACCATCTTTCTTAGGAGTGAGTAGGACATGCATGACACACGGGCTCAGACTCTCTTGGATAAACCCCTTCTGAAGGAGGTCATTGACTTGCCGAGTCAACTCGGTGTGACCGGATTCAACCTGTAGTGGGGCAAGTTCGGTAAGGTAGATCCGAGAACCAAGTCTATTGCATGTTGGATATCAAGCAAGGGAGGGAGTTCGTTTGGTAAGTCATCGGGAAAGACATCCGTAAACTCTTTCAGAATCGACTCAACCTCCTTGGGACACTCGCTCACTGACTCGGGAGCACTCTCAACGGTGACGACTACGTACACCACACTCTCATCTAACAACGCTTTCTCGAATTCTGAAAGGCTCATAATATTAATAGATTTAGAAGACTCGCCCTTCTCGATTTTATTGGTCGATGGTGTTTTGGGAGGCAAAGGGTGTAAAGTAATCTTCTTACCCTTATGCATGAATGTGCATATGTTTAATCGACCATAAAGGATCACGTTAAGGTCGTAGAGCCACGGCCTTCCCAAAATGATATGGCCCACATCCATCGACTTCACATCACATCATAAGGTGTCTGAATAAGAACCTAACTGAATCGGTACACGACACCTTTTCAATACAGGAATGGATGAAGAGTCGACCCATGCAACCTTATAAGGTCTCGGGTGTAAGCCCCAAGCGGCGCACGGCATGAGTTGACACTATATTGGTGCAACTACCGTTTTCCACGATGACCTCACAACTCTTATCACCAAATCTGGCAAAGGTGTGAAAGATGTTCTCTCTTCGCCAGTCATCATTCTCATCTCGTTGAGGTTGTGCAAGGGCACACCTTACAACTAAAGCATGGCCAATAACATCACCCTCCTCATCACTGGGTGTGTTGTCCGACTCAAACACTTCTTCAACCACTCACTCACCATCATCCTCCTCCTCTCCCTCAACAAAGAGAGTCCTTTGGGGGTCTTTTGTAGGGGTATTGGGCAGCAAAGTGTCCCATCCCATGACATTTATAGCACTTAACTTGAGAGATGCCCTTGAGGATTCTCCGACTACACCTTTTCCCTTTTCAAACCTCGTATTAGGGACAGGTTGTGTAGGCTTGGGAGGAGGATTGAATCGTCCCTCACCGGAGCGTTGACCACTAAATTATGGATCGGTTCTCCTCACCACCGATATTTTCAAATATCATTCAAGATCGTGCACAACGGCATAGTATCTTTCAAGAGTTTCCACGGGGTGAGAAATCAACTCTTTTTGCAAATCAAGTTGCAATCCGATGCGAAATTTAGAGAGTGATTTCAGGGTCTTCCGATACCTTGGTCCTCATCATAAACTCTTCAAATTTGGCAATGTAATCGGTCACGGGCATACCACCTTAACGTAAATTTTGCCACTGGTCGAGGAGGCGTTAGTGGTATGATAAAGGAACATACTTCTCAGTAAGTCGTTCCTTCATGTCATCCCAACGGGTAATGGAAGGACAACCCGCGTTCACCCTAATGCGCTCGACATTGAGCCAGAAAAGTCGAGTTTGACCAACCAATTTCATTTTAGCAAGTCTAACACAACGGTTGTCATTCATGGCATACCAATCAAAGTGTTGGTCCTTGTCGGAAAGTCAATCGAGGAAGACTGTAGGGTCCATTCTTCCATCGAAAGTCGGAATCTCAACTCGAACGTTCTTAAGGAGTTGAACTTCGGGGTCATAGTCATCTCTATGAGGATTCGTACGATTCTGATTCAGATTACCTTGGCGACCATTGCGCCCTTGGTGTTAATCCTCAAGTTCATCAACCGCTTCTAGTTGGTTGATTCAATCTCGCAATTTATCATTACCAACTCCTAGCGATGTTTGGGCTTGCTCTATGGTATTCAGACATGCACTAATCACACCCAATTCTTCTTGCATACGTTTAAAGGTATTGAGAATCTCACTCGAATCCATGGTGATCACAGATTCCTACTAAGGTTCTAATATGGAATGCAATATGGACTCACAAAAGAAAAATAATGCAATAAAATAAATATGACAAGCAAAGATGCCCTAACCTAGAAAACCTAAGTCTCTGATACAAAAACTGACACAGGACAGTAACCCTAAAATGCGTGAATATGATTTTGATGCAATTTTGCCGAAATTAAATAAATTAATTCAAGTTAAATCACAAAATAATCTTAAATACCTTAGGGTTTGAAGAATTTTGATGGGTAGATCACGCGAGATCTGGCTAGGGTCCAGTCCAATGCGCAAGTTCCATTAGATTTGAGGCGGGATCGGGCCTAGAGATAGAACTCTAGCTTTTTTCAGGATTGGACGTTCATCTTCGATTCGATGTCGATTCACTGGTTCGAACTAGGGCTATGTAAATGGATTTATGGCTTTGTAATAGGCTTATGGTTTGGTTTAGGGTTTCAAAAAAGGTTTAGGGTTTGGGATCAAGAAAGTAATAGATTAGGATATAGAAATCTTAAATCAACAAAGTGAATATTCAAAAGAAACAGAGATAGATAATAGAAAAGGTAAAAAGATAGGTTTGGGAATCAATTTCTTGGTCTCACACCAAACTCATCTCGGGAATAAGAATATTCAAGCATAAAGCATTCAAAATATTCAAGCATATAGCATTCAAAATATTCAATAAACTAATTAAATTGTCTTTACAAGCCTCCTTATATAGGCCACCAAAGTAAAATTCGAAATAAAGAGCCCTAATAATAATAAAAGACTGAAAAAGAAAAATCTCGCAAAATTAGAAAATCTCGTCGCGACGCCCACGGACGTACATAGTGCCCCACGAACGTCTGTGACATACGGACAATGAGGGTTCAAAATCACGGACGTCGCCACTGTTCATCACGGATGTCTGTGACACATGTTCATCAAGGATGTTCGGCACTGTTCACAGACGTTCGTGACACTATTCACGAACACTTTTTCACTGTTCACTATTCATTGTTCACTGTTCACTGTTCACATTTTCAACCTCCTTTTATCCCTTGAAATTGCAGTACTCGGGCTCCCTCTTCCCTCTTCGTTTCTTTCGGCACCGGTAGAAGCGATGTGGTCTAAAACCGAGGTTCCTTTTTATGAATCATTATGTATCGATAAGAATCTTTATGCGTCAGATTGAAATTTCTATATATCGGATGCGGATAGGCATGATAGTGAATATTATGCTAAGAATTTCTCTGTGTCGATAGTAATTATGCATAAATAAGAATGTTATGTGTAGAATTTTTACGTATTGATGAGATATATGCATGAATTAAGGGGTTGTGATCAGAATATTTGATGACTTATGTTGCGGTCAAAGATTCTTTAATTCGAATCATATTATAAATTTATAAACCTCCATTGACTCTCTTTAATCAGTGATATCACATTGAATGAAGAAAGCATGTTAGAACTGATATATTCATGAAAATCAAGATTGATTTAATGCTAGAATTTCAGAATTTATAATCATAAATTATGTTAGATTGTTTTGCATGTTCTCTCGAAATGATATTCATCATACCAAACTAGAAGTCATGTTAGGACTATTTTCACATGTTAATTAATGCTGAATTTTAATTCACATGATGTTTACAATGCATAGGAATTGAATTAACAATGTAAATATGAAAATACGAATTAAATTATCAAGATTAACGATATAGAAACAAGCTAGGTCCAGAATTTACATGAACCAAGAATAGAATGCGATAATTAACAATATTTAATGAGTCGTGTACGAAATATGAACTTTTAAAAGATAAAGATAAGACCCATGGGATTAATTTGCAGATAGGATCACTGAGTAATTCAAATTGATGTGGTCAATTAATGAAACACCATTTAGACAGGATCATTGAGTGACTAATGTTAAAGCGAGCAATCATTGCAAGTCGTAACTAGCCCGGACCCAGTGAGTGACTCAAATGAAGTGGGTTAATCGTCATAGATTCAACGAATGACTCAAAGTTAAAGTGACCAATCCTTTGTTGAACCAACGAGTGTCTCAAAAGTTCAGGTAACCAATCACTAATAAGATAATTAGTGGTAAAATACAAACAAAGATCACGATGAATGAAATGACGAATGAAAAGATGATTTAAAGAATGAACTAAAAGAGAATGAAGAACAAGAAAATGAAACCATGATTAGTTCTATGTCTAAATGCCATGAATATTGTGGATTTTCAATGGATATTTAAAATTCCATTATCTATGCATGTTTTATGATGATGCTCTTCTATATGTTTCCACACACATATGGATGAGTATTTTATAACTTTTGATGTATGAAGAACACATGACTGGATTAGTATGTGTGCTCCATACAGAGTTTATCTCACACCCTATTGTTGAGTGGCTCGTTGAAATAAGTAATGACAGGGATGGAACGATGGCGAGAGAAAACTTCAACGTTAACTTGGACGAGGAAGGCTTTGAAGCCTAAAGGTCAGTAAGTAGTTAGCTAGGAGTTTAATAGTTACTACTTTTCAAAATTTATAGTTTTGATGGTTTATGGAAACTGGAAAGTTTAGCATTATGGACTTTATGGATTTTTAAATTGATGGACTTATAGACTTTAATTATGGGGCTTTATATTGACGATTAAATCATGTTATGATTTTGATTATGTCAGGCGTTTCTTTTTTTTTTTTATGACCTACGATAATTGCTTAGATATGTGCAGTAGTGTGACCCACAGGCGAAGAAAAAAAAATTGGTTAGCTAAATTAGATCAATCATTGGCCCAGACTTAGTTTAAGGGGATGAGAACTGAATTTTAGCCAGTTGTGTAAAGGCGGTTCATTACTTAAATTATCGGTAAATTACACTCTTTCCAAAAATAATGTCAATTTTATACCCATTTCAAACCTTTTACCGGAGAGGGAAGTTTTATAAAATATTTAGCTAAACGACTATCTATCTTATTTAGAAAATGACCAGACTACCCTGTATTAAAGGCTTAATAAGATGTAAATCCTGGGTAAATATGTAATTTTATAACAGGAGGTATGCTTTTGAGATACCTTTTTCAGTAAAAAGGTTTTGATAAAACCCTATATGGTTATTATTTTTAAAATGGTATAAAATGGTTATTGTTTTGTATATTGGTTCCCTGATTGGTCAAGTGCCCTAAATTATCTTAAGGACCTAAAGGATGTTTACGGAGTCTGATGTCTCTAAGTCAAAGCGAGCATTGATCCAGTGTGAAGATTTGGCAACGTCACAGGACGGCTTAAGAGTCTTATTTTTCCACTCATTTATGTTCAAAGCTATTTTCCATCATTTCCATATAACACCAAATTGTGCGACATGAATTAGGAAAAGGAAGGGGCATGATGCTGATCTTTAGGCAACAAGCATCTCCCTAATGTAATTCCATTGTTCTTTCATTTCTACTTGTTTTTGGCATTGTTTCATTAACCTTTAGGTTTATGCTCTCAGATTTTGCTTTGATTTTAATAAGCTTGATTATTAAGATTTTTCCGTTTGCTCCCTCAAGTTACTCACTCCATTCACTTCATTCACGTCATTCAATTGCTTACTACTTAGCTCAGTTAGTAATCAGTCACTTTGTTTGCTTCATTCACTCTGTTCTCGTGCTCGCACTCTTCATTTGCAGTTCTTCGGAAGCCCATTCTGTTCGCTCGTAAGAATCGTCACTCACTCGTGCAATTTAAATGTTTATTAAATTACTCCTTCAAATGAAGTTAGTATGTGTTTAACTATACCAAGTATTCCTTTAGTGAAGTTAACGTGCAATAATAACTTGAAAATTGCACAACTATTCAAGAAAATAGAATGGATATATCTCTCAAGTGATGGACCTTTTAATAAAAAAGCTACAAATGATATACATTGGATTGCAGGGAATTTTTCAAAACAGGGCCCGCGAGGGTAGTTTTACTCCATGTGCCATCATAGAGTAAAACTTAAAACATAAGATGCATTTTAGGCTATATAGATATACCTGAAGTGTCTCATGCACCAATTCCATGAGCTGAGACGCTGCTTTAGACACTAGGCATCTTTCAGGCTGAAAAAGCAATTCAACGGTATTCTCCTATGACAAACACCATTAAATCAAAGATTGTGATTCATTCAAACGAAAGAACAAAAAGGCAGCAGTTTGGTGTAACATACTCACCGATGAAAGGACAAACTCGCTGTGCAAAAGTAAATTTCTAGCCTTTGACAAAATTTCCTTCTTCTTCCTAGATGCAAAGTGAACCTCAACATTTTGAGCAAAAGTGCTCAACTTTTCGTCCACACTATCAGTTGCCGAAATAAACATGATTTCCTTTAAAGCAGTCTCAAATTCAGTTGTAAGTTTCACAATATTCTGAAACTCTGCGGCTTTTGAAGCCTCATCGGGGACAACCTGCAATTAGCATTTTTGAAGCTAAATGATCAATCAAATTTATAACTTTAAAAAATAAATAAAAATCATAATAATATTTACAAGATAACTCTTCAAATGAAAGCCAAACCACGCAAGTCATTTCCATGGTCAGTGCAATACAGTGCAGCAAGTGAATACACTCCTATTATCATCAGTTAGCCAGTATGACTAGCACAGTTTAGGCCTCCCTATGAAGAGTAAGACCAAACCCAAATTCAACAAGTGGATCCACAATGCCCTCATGGGAGATGTACTAGCATGAGCCAACAAAAGAATCCATCAAAAGAGAACTCCCACACAAGCCAACTAAATAATATATCAACATCAATGTTAAAATGGAAACCTCAACACCAGAAGATCAACAGCTTCGTGATATAAATAGTTCGACTAAAGCAAGAGAAAAGGACATCTCAAAAACAAAGGGTAGTGCACCTTTATATTGCCAAATTCTGATCACTTCTATAAATTCCCGTTTCAATCATTGAAAGGAATATGGCTACAATTAACTACAATTAACAAACTGCTCTTCAAAATGATGATAAAAGGAGAATAGGATGATAAATATGCCCTCCATAGACAAAAAACTGGAAAAATTAACAACCATAGTTGCTTGAGTGGGAAAAGATTAAGGGAAATGAAAAACAGGGAAAAAAAGTGGAAGCGTTTGAGAAAATTCGAAAAACAGATGGGGAAACATTGACAAAGCACTCGAGAAGCATGGCAAAAGGGCCTTGGAGAACAAAATTGTTTCTATACATGGGACCAAATAGTTTGCCTTTTAATAATAAAAAAGGATAAAGCATTAATAAAATGCAATAATTTATTTTTATATTACTTAGGGATGAAGTAGTTGTCTTTAATTAGAAGTGAGATCCTTTAATTGCTATTTTTAAAAAAATCTACAAGGGCTGAAGATCCTAATTGCATTTTCTATTGTCTTCTAGATTTTCTCCAAGAATTAGAACTTGAGTAACTATAGTTGCATTGCTCTAGCAAGAAAAGACCTCAACAAAGGCGGGAAGAATCAGTGACATCATTAAGCACAACTTCATCTAGGTTGAATATATTCTTATCTTAAAGCTGCCAAAATAATATGGTCCCTGCAATTTATGACAAAAGCATGGTAAGCGTGGGATTTTTCGAAAATAAAACAGCTTGCCATAAAGACCTCGATGAAATGAAGAATGAAATTACGTCACATATGGGGAGCTGGACGAGGACAAAGTTGGATTTTTGTCACATGATGATGACAATGTGAAGGGTCTAAATGAAGACGAAGCAATAGAAAAATGCATAGGTAATGACATAATTGGCATTCAAAGTAGCAACGTTGCTTTAGCAAGGAAAGACCTCAGCAAAGATATTCAAACGAGAAAGAAGAGAAAGCATCAGTACAAACAATTATTAATGATAAGGAAGAGGGAGATAAGGCATATCAATAGACTCGATACGTCGTCAGATGGTTTTACCAAGCAACTATACGTTTTAATACAGACACAGTCCATTTGAAAAGCATCAAACCGGAGATTGAATATATTGTCCAAAATTCAGGGAAACATATGTATCACAGAATAGATGAGGAACCAAAATTCAGGGAGAGATGCCATAGCCATGAAAAGCTGGAATAGGTCAGGATCTCTCACATCCATAGGGAGAGAAACTTTAAGGCATCCATAGGAAAGCTGGAAAGGGACTCTTGTGGAAGCATAGATTGGATAATCTAATACTTTTTGTTCGTTTTTGCTGAGTTTAGTTTTTTTAATTTGTTATCTTTTCAGGTCTCTTGTTCCTTCAACATTAGCTTCTTAATCAAATTTTACATGTTCAAAAAAACAAGGCTATATTGTTCTCTCCCGTGGGTGTCTCTGTGTGGGGTTACGACTTACGAGGCATTTTGTGTGCTGTGATGGCACAAAAAAGAAATTGGCTTCTGGTCTTCTGGAACATCTCCTGTTACCTTTACCTGGAGTAAAAGGTTTTCACACTATGCAATTGAATGAAGACTTCAAGCTCCAATTACCTGAAAATCTCAGGGTTCTACATGGTTCACCAAATCGACTCTTACTAGGTCTGTGTTTTGCCTTGAAAGAATTTGTCCTTTCTTCCTTGTTTCTTTTATAATCTCTGCTCCCTTTCTGAAAAATTGTCAGTCCTTTTCTTCTTCTAGAACCTGTAGAATAACAATTTTATTGTTTTCAGGTTTCTGCATATTATTGCTGTGACTGAATTATTAGAAGTCATCAATGCGATCACAGACAAAATGTCTCAGCTTGAAGAAGCCGGAAGGTTTCGTATTGCTCGGTATAATGTATTGCTTCTTTGTTAACTCAGCTTTGTATCATTATTGATCATCAGCATTAAGATATATTGTTCCCTTCCCAGAGTCATCAGGATCATTCCAAGAATTGGAGCAACAGATATATCATATGAAGTCTCAGTTTTTTTAACTACGTTCTGGAAACCAACTTGCTAACTTTGATTATTATGGTTGTTGTTAGAGCACCCACAATTTGAAATGGTTGTATTCTGTACAACATGCATGTATTCCCCAAAATATGTAGTCATCGGAACTTTGAAGAAGTATTGTATTGTTTTATGTTTTTTTTAATTTATAAATGCAATTATATTAGAAACAGAGACAAGGACTACAACCTGAGCTTAGCGAGAAGCTAAGAGGAACAGCTAGGAGGCTAAAAACCCAACAAGAAAAAGAAAAAGAAACAACAACAAACCCAAAGAAACTAGAAAAGCACCAAGCTCAACCCCAACGCCTCGGAGAAGCCTCAAGGCACTAGAAAAACCACAAGAGCAAGCCAAATTACATGAAAGTAAAGTCATCCCAGATATCCACAACCTCAATCATCTTCCACCGTGGCTTCCTTATCCAAGCGAATACAGCTAAGGACCCAATAATAAGAGCCCCATGTTTCCACACTCTGTTTTAAGTTGCTCTTTGCAATAACTCGTTTGTCAATTGTTGACTTCTTGTTTCTTGGATGTAACAAGGCACATAGAACATATATGAATTTTCCAAACTATCCTAATGGAACTGTCAGGCAATCTACAACATGAAAGTACCTGCCTTCTTTTAGTCATTACATATCCCTAAGGCTGCAAATGGGTCAGGTCGGGGTACACCCGAATATGTGTACCCTTAGGTCGTGACATGAACCCGACCAAACCCCCTGAATGTTCAACCCAAACCTGAGCCGATCCCTTTCACATCCTATGGACCTGAACCTGACCCAATTAAATCAATACCCAAATCAAAGAAAAGTGAATTATTCAAGTTGGCCATTTCAAATTTCAAAGCATCCCATTTGCGTGCAGGTATGTATCTAAGCCTGTAAATTGACCCGATGGGTTGACCGACGGGTTCGAGTCCAAAATCCCGACCTCACATGTGAAATTAATATCATCCGCACTCTGTTTTAAGTTGCTCTTTGCAATAACTTGTTTGTCAATTGTTGACGTCTTGTTTCTTGGATGTAACAAGACAAAGCATATATGAATTTTCCAAACTATCCTAATGGGACTTTCAGGTCATCTACAACGTTTCTTTTAATCATTACATATCCTTAAGGCAGCACATGAGTCAGGTTGGGGTACACTCAAATATGTTTACCCTTAGGCCTTGACCTGAACCCGACCCAACCCCCTGAATGTTCAACCCAACCCCGAGCTGATCCCTTTCACATCCTATGGACCTGAACCTGACCCAATTAAATCAATACCCAACTCAGAGAAAAGTGAATGATTCAAGTTGGCCATTTCAAATTTCAAAGCATTCCATTTGCATGCACGTATGTATCTAAGGTTGTAAATTGACCCGATGGGTTGACCGACAGGTTCGAGTCCAAAATTTCGACCTGTCATGTGAGATTAATGTCATTGTAGCCCTTATGTCAACTGTCAATCCATGAAGGAGGAGGAGGAGCAGAAACAGAAGAAGCAGACGAAGAATGACAAGAAAAACAAGAAAGAAGAAGATTAAATATGTGATGGGAAAAAATGGAGCTCAAGCTTATTTGTCACAGATTCGCAGTGGTTCACCGTGAATCACTGAATCACCACCATACACTTCGCTTCAATGGATTCTACTTTCTATTGAAGTTGTTTATCTTATTTCTTTGGGATAAAGCTATCTCCGTCCCGTATGGTCTAAATGGATTAGGGCCAGTTTGGACAGAAAATTAATTAGATTCGATTAATGGAGCAGCCACGAGTTAAAGATGGAACTGCCACGAAAATCTAATTAAGTCTTTCTGTTCATAGTGGCCCTTAACATCGTATGAAGATCACCTACCCAAAAGGGTATGAAGATCATCTACCCAAAAGGACATATTTTTTTGGGCTGCACAGAGATGTCATAATATGTTCTGCCACTTGGACAGATTAAATCAGACAAACTATGTGCTACTTGGCACCATATAATAAAACTAAAAACTGTATGCAGAGGTCGATGATTGTCCGAATTATATCATTATTTGATTTTAAATATTCTATTAAATAATCGAAGTCGGAGAGAGCTTCCGAGTAACACTACTCGGATGACTATTGAGTTGAGTCAAGTTTTCACATTCTCGAACCATGCTTTCAATATTATAACATTTAAGAATTACGATTTTCAGTGATGTCATCCAAACTGGCCCTTACGGAGCTCATGCTTGAATCCAATCAAGTGTCATACTTTAAGTGCTTCTTATATAGGATTGATGCATTGCTCATTAGGAACTCATAAGTCATAAGAGCGTTGAGAGGTCACTTGTATTAGTTGCCCTATCTAGACATATATAATATAGCACATAGAATGTTAGGCATATACAATGTGTCTCATGAAATAGTTGTCCCAATTATGTAATGTTCACTCCCAACAATAAGTGGCTATCTTGAACAATGATATCTACAACATTTCTATTGTAATGAGAGAACTGACATTATTGGAGAAACCAGCAAGAACTAACTCGCCATGTTAATATTATTAATAAGTGTTAGGCTATATATAAAATCTAGCATTATCATGCAAAGATAGCAGAAGATATTGTTGCATCTACTGCAAGGAATTTGTTCTTTAGCATAGACTTCAAGGACTTTGAAAGCACACCTTAGAAAGAAAGTTAGCAATAACAAGCTCTGAAATCCTTGGCCAAGTCAATCTTCCCAAACAACGCATCCATCTGCCATTGGTGAAGCATATGGATTTGTAAATAAACTTTAAAATCTGAATAATCTTTGAATAAATTGTTGAGCCATTCAAGCATTCAACCTGCAAACAACCACAGAAGATGCAAATGACCCAAGAGCGGCAACTAACGGACACAAATATAAACAGAAGATTTTGTTGGACCCATCCTTGGCATAAAACTGACAACATAGATAGAAACAGAAAATCATTCACTGATCGATAGAAACAAGAAACTAATCCACTGATCTTTAGGTTGATCATTAAAGTTAATCACATGAAATAAACACTTCGTGTTACAAATTTGCTTCTGAAGATTAAATTAATAGAAAGGAAAAGACATATCCAACTTGGAAGGACACAAACTAATGGAAGGAAGCAAAAAACAAATAGGTAATTTACGAAGTCTTCACGAGTCTCTAGAATTTACAAGGAGCATTTGAATTGATGAAAGGACTTGCTGATAAAATTCGACAACAACAATGATGATGATGATGATGATTATGATCATTAGCATTATTATATTATAGTTATTATTATTCTCAATTTCCCATTATCATTATTATTACTATTACTAGGAGAATGCACGTGTGTCAAAAATTGCAAATGTGAATCTCAATGCCAATACTGGTGTATTATTGTTGCTTATTATCATAAACATTGCTAATATACAAAAATATTCCCATGAAACAAAATACAAACTAAGATATATAAGAATTAAAAAAAAAGAGAATAAAATGACGGCCACTAAGAAGAAAAGCTAGATTTATATACGAAAAAATATATATTATACCAGAATGAAATGTCATTTTTAATAATCAAAAAAATGGGCTAGTCCCTCATAACTGTTGATGTCTCAAAATCTTTCTTTCGTAGCCTTTCATGAGCTTCTGGCAATTATATGTAAGTAATGAAAATAAAATAGAATTTGTAAGAATATATTTTTATAGATATTGTTATGAAAATTACGGTCATTAAGTATTTCTATAAAATTACCTTCTTGTTTTATATTATTTTGAATATACTCAGCTAGTAACTTATCAACATCTGCAAGCAGTTCTGCAACATCTTTAATTTCATCAATATTTTCATTTGATTATGAAGATGGTAATTTTCTATATAATAATAAATTTCAAATGTTAATAAATTTTAATTAATATTTAATTTTATAAGAAAAGTTTAAGGAATCTTCAATTTTCATTAACAGCAACTAATTGTTTGATGGTTCCACAATGCTGTAGCACAATTATAAAGGTTTTTGAAAAAGTAAGTCATTCCTTTGATAGTAAGTATTAAAAAAGTTTTGCTTAATAATTTTGCAGGACAATTTAATATTTTTTAATAAAATTATTTTTAAACAAGAACGACATAAAAACTTTAAATTTCTAAAGGCATAAAAAATAAAATTCTTTTTATATACTTTTGCCAAGTTGTATTGCTTGATGGTTCAATATTACTACAAAACAGTTTTAATATAGAATTAAAATGATGAATACAAAGGCATAACAACATATTACAATAGTAATTTAAAATTTGTTAGATGACACATGGCCATAAAAGGCAATTACTCAGTATTGGTCCCATATGTAGGGATACGTAGGGAGCTCTGGGAGAGGTAGATGGGATATAGGCCTAACCTTTGGCTTTTCTACACATAAAGTGGCTGCTCTCCAAACCAGAACCCACATTTTCCATGCTCGCTAGCCCAAGCCCTTTACCATCCAACCAACCAATGGCCCCTAATTCCTTTTATGGCACATGAAGATGTTATTATTATTTTAGGAGAGCACATGTACAGGTGTTTCCATTTTAATTTTTTATTATGAGATGTCTTTTCTAGCCATTAGATTGATTCTATTTCTATCCATTAATTGGGTTTATAAAATGGGGAAATTTGTGTTTTTTGGGGGAAGTACGTATTTTTGGGGGAAAATTTTTTATACTGGGCTTGTACCCCTTATTTGTTCAATGCTATAATTGATTTTTTAATTGAATTACTTAGATCTGACTTTTAATTCCTGGCCGCTGTTTTTAAAAAAAGAGGTAGTTTTAGACCTCTTCAAATTGGAATTTCTGCATGTTTTAAAAAATAGAGGTAGTTTTAGACCTCCTCAAATTGGAATTTCTGCAAGTTTTTTATTGCCATATTTTCTATATAATAAGATTTTACCATACACAATCCAGCCATTCATGTATCACCACTGTTTTCTCTAATGCAATTTGAGCAATTGTTGAAATACATTTTATGTACAGAGAACTAAGTGAAAATGGGAAGGCGCTCTTCTTCGATCATGGTGCTCATTTCTTTACTCTGAACTACGAAGAGGTTAGGGATCTTGTTAGCAGATAGGAAGAAAGAGGACTCACTGCTGAATGGACACAAATTTTGGGTCTTAGGATCAAATGGATACCAACTCTATATATTTCAAGAAGCGTCTAACGCACCCATGCAGTAATAAATGATTTCTGTGAAGCTACTCCAAATATGAGAAAGAAAGAGATTTGTTTTGCACGGTTGTTAACACCTTCCACCTTTACCACTAAAATATGCAAACCAATGTATTGGTTGCCTTAAGACAGGGCGCTCTGTTTCTTGCACATAATAATTTAAATTCCATTGTTTATTTTAGGCCAATCAAAACTGGGAAGAATCAAGCGTTAAGTTAATGCACGAACTGATTTTTTTTCTATCATATCCACTATTAAATACAAAAACATACCTTTGCAAGTTGAAGGAAGAAGAAAACAATCGATGGGGCTTTGTCTCCTCCATGGATTTGAGAGAAAAGTGGCAAGCAAAAAAAAAAAAAAAAAAACTTTTGAGGTTCAATACAGAGTTTGTACTAGTGATTTGGGAGAGATGTTGTGTGCATTTGTTTTTCCTTTTTTTCCAACTGGAAACCAGTTTCAAAGGAGGAGGGGAATTTTTTTTGGTTACTGAAAAACGGTTTCGAAGGAGAAGAAAACAGGGAGGTGTTAATATTATATGGCTTCAGCAATGTATAGACTTTAGAGAGAAAGAGGGCGAGAGAGATGTTCAATACAGAGTTTGATGTATATTGTTGGGAGAAATGTGCCTGTAATTTTATTTCCATTTTTGTAACTGAAAAGCTGCTTCAAAGGAGGTGATACAGGACGGAAAGAAGCTAATCCTAGAGTAGCATAAATCATGCACGATAGGATTAGGGTTTCGATATCCGGGATAAAATTTTTAAAAAAAATTAGAGAAATAAGGAAGAAGATATAGAAAATCACTGGAATTTCACCAGCGAAAATATTGGCCTCACACCAAACCCTAAACTCAGGGAAGAATAATTCTCAACGAACTCTCAAAGATAGCACAAAGCAAACAAATTTCAATATTCATTATTAATTATTTTCTTAAAAGAGATTACAATGTATTTATAAAGCAAAGAAACTCTATAAAAACTACTAAAAATAAAAATTCTAAAACCATTAAATTATTTTAATCTAACGGTCGCAATTAATTTCACTAATAATCCCTTCTTTTATTACGCGACCACTTTTGAATGGTCAAACTAGGGTTGTGCAAAAAACCGACCGAACCGACCGAAACCAACCGACGTTTTGTTTCGGTTTTAGGGCATATCGGTTCGGTTTCGGTTTTGGAAAAGTGGCTTATCGGGTTAACGGTTCGGTTTTGGTTTTGATGTAAAAAATACGAAACCGAACCGATAAGAAACCGATAATAGGGTATTACTTAGGTGCATACAAAAATAGGTTTTCCTTTTTAAACAAAGAATAATAGGGTTAACCTAAGTAATAGGTATTATTTTTCTTTTTTTACAAATAACAGGTATTATTTGTAAAAAGGAAATCATAAAAATAGGTATTATTTGTAAAATTTCCTTTTTTTTAAAAAAAATTACAAATAAAAAATTGAGGTTAAGAAACTGAAAACCGACCGAACCGTTTCGGTTTGAGAAACTAGAAACCGATAGTTATCAGTTAGATTTCGGTTTAGCAAGAAAACCAACCCGATAACACTGCTAGGTCAAACGATGTCCGATTGACGCCAAATTAATCTTGTTTGAAAGCTTATCAAAGTAGTTTTCCAACAAGACAAGAATCGCGCAATTCCGACATGTATTGAAGGACTTATGACCACTTTTCTGATGGTTGTACTGAAAGTAACGAAATTAATAGTCACATATCACATAAATGTGTCTGACCTAAACAATTCAAATAAAGAAAATAACCCCAAAACAAATCACTAATTAAAAGAATCCTAACGAAAAAAGAAACTAAACCTAGACAAAATTGCCTAAACTAATGTGCATACGGGCCTTCAATTCATCTTTAATGGATTTTAAAACCCATTCACGGGTCCACTTTCTCTTATGTTGTCTCCTATTTATACTACAATGATCTCGAAGTGTAGGCTTCGATTCTGCATCAGGAAAAATAGGGAGGTGTTAATATCTTCAGCTCTAGCAATGTAGAGAAAGAGAGAGAGATTAGAATGGAAAGTTGTCGTAAATAGATTTTAGTGGATACGTTGTAGAGATATTCTACGAGCCATGAACATGAGAATGTAGAGGGTGGTTATTATACTGAATTTTTTCTTTAATGACCTTCTATTATACCAATAAATACATTAATATCCTTTTTTATGTGTTTAACTGTAAACAATTATTGAAAGGGGAATTTCGGTTCAAGCCAAATTTCAATCCCAGTGATATTCAGCCTTCTTTCATCATAATAGTAAAGATTATTATCATTACTATCATTATTCCATCGCAAGGAAATTGCAATGGGGGAGGAAAAAGTTGTTATCATGATAAACAAAAACTGTGACTGGGGCAGGATACGGAGGAGGCTCTGGTATTTTTAGAAAATCTCTAAAGTCCACAATGATCGAACCATGCCTAGGTGGAAGAACTTCCTTGATTATCACAAAAATGTTGGGTTGAAAGCAAGCTTCTCCAACTATTGCAGCCATCAAAGTTAAACCTCACGTAGCCTTCCTCGAGATTCATCCAAGATTCTAGTGTCCTATGAAATTGAGCAGATGTCATGCACGCACTTTTCCAATCAACTATTACCGTCTAAAGGGGCATCCAACTAAATAGGAATCCAACGAAAGTAGTCCTGACGAAAGACACTTACATGATCTTTTGATGACATTTTCCTCAAAGTGAGCTCCATTAAAATGTGATCGATTTTCACTTTCTAAAAAAAATTGATGCTACAAAAAATAAAGTGCTCCACGAAAAAGGAAAATATATGTATATATATATATATATGAGGGCCGGGGATATGCTCTCGGGCATAGAGATATCTCTACGCCAATTGATATGGGTGCAACTCGTAGCTCCCTTTTTGTGAAGTGATGGGTGGCATGAGAACCACTTTATTAACTAGAGTTACACTTTTAAAACATTTTAAAGCGGTCAGAGTTACTTTTTCAGGTATATGTTACTCAAAAATTATGACACCCTGATAGCGAGGCGTTGACAACCCGGCGCCGAGGTGTCGACGCTTCGCTAAAAAAAAGAGGGGGGGGGGAGGGCGTCGACACCTTGTTTTAGGGGCATCGGCGTCTCTATATCGAGGTGTTGGTGCTTCGAAAAAATTAATATATATATATATATATATATATATATATATATATATATATATATATATATATATATATATATATATATCAGGGCCTCGGCACCCCTAAAAAAAAATATATTAATTAATCAAAGCGCCGGCACCTCGATATAGAGGCGCCAACGCTCCGTTTTTTTTTTGTGCCGAGGTGCTAGTACTTCGCTACCGGGCGCTCACAATTTTTGAGTAAAATATACCTAAAAAAGTAAATATGACACTTTCTTAGAAAAAGAGAGAAGAGAGAGAAAAGAGACTTTAAAAAGGCTTCTAAAAAAGTCAAGAATGACGGCTAAAAGGGAAGTGGCTATTTTGTCCACTCGACCTAATCCAAGCAATAGCATTCCATAAGTCAGAGAAGTGGCTATTTTGTCCGGGTTGCGAGCAATATGGTTAGAAAGAAACGAGAGGCTATTCATGGGGTCGGCCAGATCAGGTCCAACATGCAGTTTGTGAAAGGACTGTATCATAAGTGGGTTGGTGCTAAGCTGCTACATGGGCAAGGTTCAATGGATAGCATCCACGAACAATGGGAGGCTTTAGTTCAGACAGTGAGCTTGCTTTTCAGGTATCCTTAGGGTAGAGGCTGGGTCTATTTTGGGGTGTTGGCCCGGTATGTCTCTTTCAGAAGTGTTTATTTTTGGGTGTTTGTTTGGTCTAGCATTCGCTAAGCTCAGGGATGTAATGTTCTTCCTTTATATTCTAATAACATGCATTTATTACCAATCAAAATAATTATAACAATAATAAAAAGAATAAGTAAGTTAGAGAAGATAAAGTGTTTTGGTTTATAAAGATGCCAACAGTTTGAAAAAGAAAAACAAAACTCTTCTGATACAGGGATGCTAGACATATAGAGGCCTGCTGTCTCAGTAGGGTGATCAACTACGGTGATAACTCGTCCAATGACTGTCCAAGCAAAAGGGTTGGACCCTGTCATAGATCCTAGCGAAGGTCTCATCCTTATGAAATTCTTAAAGATTGCGAAGAGGGATTGAGCCAAAAATGTAAATAAAAAAAATGACCAGGTCGCCATATCCAAACATAAGGCTTCAGAGAAAAAATTTCTAGAGAATTAGCAAATTGATTTACTTCTCTTAAGGACAAACGAAATCACCACTCTACAGATAGGTGTCCAGAACTGGTGGTCACCACAAATAGACAAATACTCACATCCAAAAGTCCATTTGTTTGTTGGTAGTGGTGCAAGTAAGTTAGGGAATCTAACCTATAAAGGAGTGTCATTCACCACACCATTTGTCTTTCCGAAGAGATGTGACTATTAGTGTTAGTGTTACTTGCTGCTTATTGGGTTGTAATTAGTTACTAGTTGGGAAGTTGTGATTAGAGAAGAATAGGTGAAGTTGAAAGGATTAGGGTTAGGGTTTAGCATAGGTGATTAGATACGTTAAGAGAAGGAGATGAAAGAAGAAAACTAATTAGAGAGGAGAAATTCTGGCCGAATGAGAATATTACCTCATTAGCCTTTTATATTAAAAGCATTAATGCACACACCCAATATTGTGTAATACACATACACGCCATTGTGTATTACACACCATACAATGACTAATTACAAACCAATAAGCAATAAATAACACCAACACTAACAGTGATCTCCATTTACTAGATTAAATTTGACAAAATTACTTGCTTTCAAATAGCCTTCCACAGGACTAACCCTTCCACCTACCATCCCCCAGACCGATCAAGCTCCCAAGGTCCTCCTACTCCCTCATTATCTCAAATCACAAACCATATGAGGATCCATGCTAGCAGTAGCTATTTTCCACTATCATTTGCCTAACAAAACCTTATTAAAGCTCTTGATTTGCTTCACACCTAATCTCCTTAGATCCATACAGAAGCATCACCTCACTCTACTTTGCTAGGAAAATTTTTTAACCCTATGGGTTCCCACTCTAAAGAAAGTCTCTTTGGATCGTTTTGAACTTCTCTGCCAGTGTAGCAGGGATTGAAAAAAGGGACATAAGAGTATATTGAGGAAGCTGGGTTGGCTTTGATTATCGTAAGCATACCTAGTACGGTTAAATAAAAACTTTTCAATGAATATAAACGAGATTCTGTGTTTGCAATCACCAAGTACCAATCTGTAACATTAAGAGGACCAACTTTAGAGGAAATACCACGTAATGTATAGTTAGAAACAACGGCACAGCCAACTTTGTTCACAAAACCCTAATTCAGGTTCGCAAATTCACATTTAGACTGCACCACTTGATATATTTTTTATGCAAACCACCCCATCATCTTTCTATCGAGATTTCTCACTTGTAAATAGTATAAACTATAATATCTAAAATAGTACTCATATTCCTTAATATATTATAATTATCTTTAAATGATAATAGGCGATAGAGTGCACTTTTATTTATGAATTTCCTCACATTTCCCACCTCATGAGATGATGGGCTGAACCAGGCTGGGTCAGGGTTGGAGAAATTTTTTTCCCTACCCGACCTACCACAACAACATTTGCATGTTTAGGTCGAGCCCTGGGTAAGTATAATGTCTCTCAGGCTGAGCTGGGTCTGACCCAGACCTGGCCTGTTGCCTCAATTGGCGCCATCAGCATCATAAGGTCATGACAAACCCTTTTTTTAACCAGTGAAAATTTATTGTATTCAACTGAAATAAAAAGAAGTTCATTGTTGAGGATAATGCAAAAAAATTTGCCCACTACATACACTATAGACAACAATGGCCGCACAGACACACAGAGTGCATATTATATCACAAAGGGCAACCCTCCACAACAAGAGATACCAATTGCTAAAACATAATCGAAGTACATTACAAAGCACCTTTCAGCCATTGAATCCTATTAAAAGCTTGATTTCACAAATTTTGGGGCCAAAATATGTCGTAGTCAGCTTTTGACAAATTCAATAGGAGAGAATACTAAAAGTTGCTTTATATCCTTATGATGCTAGTGAGGAGAATTAATCTCTTCTATAAATTAAATTAACTGCTGTTAGTTTTAGAACTGTAATTAGTACTAGACACAACATATCTCCTTCTGAACTTGGGAAGCAACCAAAACAAGTAAGCTAATATTAAAAATCAGATCAGTCATGTTTTGGCCTTTTGGGATCAAAACTCATGGTTCAACAAATGCTTATTCTTTGAAATTTTCTCCAGCGTTTACTATTCTAATTTTTGCCTTCTGTCTCAAAATAAGGAAATAAATAACCCAATATACAATTAGTTCTTTCATCATAAATATAGAAATTCAGTATGCAGAAGAAAGTCATGCATGATATGTGAGATTTTGAATGTTTCAAAATTACATTACCTGAATGTCGGAAGATAGGACTAGACTGAGAACCACCTCAGCATTTGTTTCAGATCCCTGATTCAATTCTTCTACGAAAACAATTTGGGATGCATTTTGTACTATAGGAACCATGACATACTTGATCATCAGGTCAGCTACCTTTGCAAGTCCATAATCAAGAACACCAACTATCTGCAGATGGAACCAATGGAAATTCATCTAACTAAGTAATTTTAGAGAATCTAAATTTTAAGAACAATAAGTGCCCGATGTTGTAGAGAAACATGCTTCACTGGCATATGCCCATCGGAGCGACATATGATTTATAACAACAAAAGCTTCTTCTATAATAGATGAACTATCTTTTGTTGCTCATGAAAATTAACAATGGATAGCTTCTATGTAACTTTTTCATTGCTTAAAAGCCTCTTATACAAAAATTAATGTGTGAGAGAGAGAGACAGCGAAAAATTGCTAGAAGTGCAGTCTTATACAACCATTACTACAACAATGTAGTAAATCAACAGAAAGGGGGCAATCTTGAAATAGAGGAACTTCTTTAAAGAGACTGGAAAAAAGGCAATTTTTAGGAAAAGTTGGAAAGTCAGATTGGGCCTTGAGATGGCTCACAGATGATGTGGCATCTTCAGAATATGAAGTGGTGAGAATGTTGGAAAGTTGGTCAGTAGCTACGATAGCGAAGCTGTGATTACTTTTCCGGAGCATCATGTTGAGTTCACATGAAACAGAGATATTTACTGGTATACATGTGTATTACTTATTGGGGAAAAAAAGAGATATTTATTGGCATACCATCCCTTAGATATTATTCAGGATGCAGCAAAAAATAAGTAACTGTTGGGCGTATATGAAAAGTACGTACACATGAATTATATTTCAATTAAGAGGATAGTTCCAAAATTCATCCAGAGGCATTCTAGGATGGCATCGGACTTGTTCCTAGAAGATTGGTGACTAGGATATTAGAAGGTTAAGGAGTTCAGAAGGGCCCTGCTGAGTGGATACCGGTAACCGGCTTTTCCGAAATAAACAACCTGGCATGCATATATAAAAATCTTAGTTGAACTGATGGCATTAGACATTAGTTCCATAAGAAAAAAATTTATAGGGGATGGAACAATTAAATCCACTCACAGCAAATCATAAAATTTATTAATTACATATTTATTTGAAAATTTTGAGTTTAAGTACTACTTCCAAATCGAAACAACCCCGTCACTGAATTGAACTGAGTATATCATCGTACACATAAATGCGATTCATAGAGGTTAGCACCAGTGTTACCTAGGCACTTCTACTTTCAATAATTTTGTTGTGCCACACTTGGACACTCCTCAACACGACACGACAAATGTACAAAAAAATACTACTCAATGGCATCAAAGTGTGCCTAGTTTCAACACGACAAAAAGGGTTTTCATTTTAGGAAAAACTGTATGAAGTAAATTATAAATGAAAAGACTTGGTGACATTAGGAAATTATAAATGAAAAGACTTCAGTTATTGAAAACCATTTGTACAATCTAGAACATTTGAAGTTAAATTCATCACATATATTATATATACTTTTCATCTTTTTATTAGTAGGTTTCTCTATTAGCTCTCTAGGATTCCCTTCAATTTTATTTTACTATATATATTTAAATTATTTAACATTCTTAGCCGTATTGGAATTTTAAAACATTGCCGTGTCGGACACTTATAATACCTTGACACTTGGTAACACTGGTTAGCAGTATTTGACGAACGGTATTTCTGAGCTAGAAATTCTCACTGTTGTGTAGATACAAATGTGCAAAGCAAATGGAATAGCGATATACAATAAAAGTACCAATCTGGAAAACCGAAATCAACGGTAGAAAGTGTTTATCAATGCATAGGTTCTCAAAATGTGCTCGAATTTCTAAAAACTAGTTCCAAACATTTTTAACACTATCGATTCTCTGTGGTGATTGAATCAGAAAAATTCAATAGTGGAGATCAAGCTCACATCCATTGCCATCAAAATTGTACGAAGCTCAACACCATCGATTTCCATCATTACTCTCACTCTACCATTATCCATCTCAAATTGCACCGCCTTCCCCATAATCTTCGCAAGCATCTCTTGCACCTACAAAAATCAAAATCCAAACATCATAAATAAATAAACAAAACACTCTGAACATAAACCCTAACCTCACCCTACCTCATCAAAGCAATCACTCCACTCCTTCTTCAACAAACCGAAAACCAATGGCTCTCTCCCATCCTCAACCTCCTCAACAAAAATAGCCTTCTTTAAATCCCTCACTGCTTCCGCCGCTTCGATCAACCGTCCACTCCTCAAGTTCTCCTTCGCAGATCTCAATCTGTCCATCAACGCGACTATAATCTCCATCATGACCAAAGCTTCGTTCTTCTCCTTCAATTCCCTGCGTGCGCTACGTATCTCTCTTTCGGCGTCCCGCACTTTGACGTCGATCGGACGGTCGGAAATGAGTTTCAGGAGGTCATCGAGGTCGGCGGAGATCTCTTCGGTTTTGGAGACGGCGAGAGAACACCGAGAGAAGATGTCGGAGAAATCGGAGCGGTGAGAGAGGACGTAGTCGCGGACTTTTTGTTTGATGTGGAGAGATCGGATTTGGAGTTTGTCAATGAGGAGGCGGAGATCGGGAGCTGAGAGTGGCGACGATTCTTCGAAGTCTTGCGTCGAGAGGAGATCTCGTACGTCGATCGAGCCGAAGAGGACGTCCATTTTTCTGCGGAGTCGAAGGTTGGCGGGGAGTTGCAGAGCGTGGAAGTATCAACTAGATCATCTAGTATGAATGACTGAAGAGAACAAACAAAAATAAATAAATATATCATGGGAGCCAC
This sequence comes from Chloranthus sessilifolius, assembly GCA_021018995.1. Taxonomy (NCBI): domain Eukaryota; kingdom Viridiplantae; phylum Streptophyta; class Magnoliopsida; order Chloranthales; family Chloranthaceae; genus Chloranthus; species Chloranthus sessilifolius. The sequence continues at coordinate 35,177,304 of CM037590.1, forward strand.
CGAATTTAAAAGAAAAACTTTAAGGCCTCGTTCAGGTGTTTCCTGATTTATCCCAGAAAAGCTCAAATTTTGGACACTCAGAATCCTGACAGATTCTTAGCAGACTCAGATTCCTGATTTTTACCATATATGTTCTTAAACCACTCAGATTCCTGACAGATTCTTACAAAACACAAAATCCTTTTGTTTTTAAGTTTCTCTCAGAAAATCCTCAGAATAGATTCAATCAGTGATTATGCTATGACCGTAGAAACGTGATCTTAATCATCGGTTTATGTGCCGTACTCGAATTTCTCTCAAAATTTACGGGCAACCAATCGATATGGGGTTGAACATATTTGATGGAGTCTTTTTTCGAATTTGATTTAATTACTATTATTTTTAAAATGGGTCCCTAACACTACCATTGCATGATTGTAAGGCGTCGTCACCATAACTCAAATATTCTACACCGACGGCTTAGTTTTTTTTTTTTTTTTTAATAAATGCGCCTATACCGATGGTTGCAATCTTTTTCATTAATATATTTTTTATATATTTTTTTAATAAATGGTAATTGACCAGATTTAATGTACGTCAAATCAAGTTAAACGGTAGAAAATGACTGTTTTCTACAGTCCTAATATAATATGGTCATGAGCTGTCTTATTAAACAAAAAGGCATTCAAACTTATCATCTAGATCACATCTAATACATATTATATTCAAGCGGACAATGCAAGCTAGTTTTTTGGGCCTTTGGTAGCAAACTAGTGATATTTAATGCTTATTCAATGGACAGATTTAAGAGATCTAATAAATTGCAATATATAACCACAATGTAAAATGATGCAAATCAAAGTATGAGGAAGTATAAAAAACATAAGGATCAACAGATCTAAGATGACAAAACATGGACCTAAGATCACAAGTAGGATCTATCTAACAACCGAAAGGTATGCATAATTCAAATTTCAAAAGCGAATACAAATAAGTAATCAATTCATCATAACCACAGAAACACTCAACCCAACTATAAGCTATGAGACGACGTAAAAAAGACCGACTACAAAATAAAAACTGACAGATACTACGTGAAAAAGCCAAAAAAATCACTGCCTTAAACAATGATTTTTTCAAAAAATCACTGCCCTAAACAATTGTAAAAAAAGCAGTGATTTTTTTTTACCACTATACAGGACAGTGGTTTATGAACCTCAACAACGACTGCTCTTAATAAATATAGAAAAAATCCGCTTTTAGGTGATATTTTTATACAAATTTTATTTAAAAAAAATACGTTTTAAAAAAAAAAAATTACGTCGACGATTTTTTATGCAAATTTTTATGCTTTTTTTAATGCTTTTTTTTAATGTAATTTTTTAATACTTTTTTTAATATAATTTTTTTAATATTTTATTTTAATAAAAAAAAATTAATATTTTTTTTAAATACAATTTTTAATATTTTTTTTAATGATTTAAAAAAAAATTATATAAAGAAAAAATTTATTAATCTCATATTTCAACACATCCATTCAACTCAAATGCAAATCATTCAATGCTATTAATTAAAAAAATAAATGTCTAATTCTTTTATTCAAACAAAACATTACATCTCAACCTATGATCCAACCTTTCAAATAAGCCAAATATTATAAACTCTACATGCCCAATCCTTTTATTCAAACAAAAAAAAGAAGAAAATAAAAAGAGTTAACAATCGAAGGACCCCATGACCCCATGGTCCATTTTCAAAATAAAAGAAAAAAAAATCAAATTTGTTTCGCCTCTCCTGCCACGTGTCCCCGTCCCTTAGTGATCCGTTTGAGGTGAGCTAAATAAACCATTGGCTATCGGCTTAGACAATGGAGATTTTTTTTGTTCCCATCTTCCTCACGATTGATCTTAAGATCATGCACACCTGTCACACGGTTGATTCCACATTGCACACATCCCTAAAAGTGAAGGCCAACTCTTTTGCCCATGATCTAGGTCACTTTTCGGGATGTGTGCCATGTGAAATTAACATCTGACCGTTTGATAGGGGCGCGCCATGATCTTAAGATCTATCGTGAGGAAGATTGGAACAAAAACCAATGATTTTCGTCCGTGAAAAACTGTAGTACTTATTATTTAACGGGTGAGAATAGTCGTTCCCTAAAGGGAAATACTTAATATAGTTGGGAACTGTACCACATGAAATACCATCTAAGCCGTCTGATTTGAAGGCAATGATCTGAAGATCTTTCATATGAAATAATGGCACGAAACATGACACCTATCATCTAATTCAACGATTGAATCAGATGATAGGATTTGACTACTAAATTAGATGATAGAGATTATGGCTATCTTGGGCACCAATCCAAAAGTTGGTGGATGGTGATTGATGAGATGGCTTAGGCCGCGTACCTAACGCCAACCCTTCAAAGAATATGTATGCGGGCCATATTCTTTATGTTGATTTGGTCAAGCTTTTACTTCAACAGATTTCTGTGTCTCATTGAAGATATTATATTACGTGGTCAGGCCTAAACACTGAGAATGTTGTTTGTCTCATCCCTGCCATGCACATGCTATGATCTTGCCCGGTTCGGATGGTGACTACGCATAACAAGATAAAAAATCCCAACCATCCGATTTCTTGCACTTTTACACAAAAATTATGGCCTATGGATGCATCCAATTTAGTTGAAGGCATTAGATTGAACACTTATGTTTGTGATGCAAATGTTTGATGATCTCTCGATCTATCTAGTGGACAATATAGATCGGTCTTGAGACGGTTTTTACATGGTGGTAAAGATGTCTAACATTATTCTTTGGCGTTCGTTGAAACATACGATACTAACTCATCTCCATTGAGGAGAGAGACAAAGGAGTGAGAGACAAAGGTGGTTCGTTTTCTTTGAAAATTTAGTTCAAACCCTAATTCGTTTCGCTGGAGATTATGCTCAGATCTTTCAATCCCCTGCAAAAACTTGCAGATACAAGGTATTATAGAGAGACAGAGGGAGCTAGAGATAGAAGGTGGTTTGTTTTTCCGAAATTTAGTTCAAACCCTAATTGCTTTTACGGAGATTAAGCTCAGTTCTTTCAATCCCCTGCAAATACTTTCAGATGCAAGGACTATAATACCAGAACATAGCCGTTGGAAAATAGCTGCTGGGTGGAAGTATTAATCCACTGTTCTTCCTTCGGCTAAGTATAATGGCAAGAGGGAAATCTGAGCTCAGATTCGAGCATTCACCCAATTCCTCCAACTCTCACGCTATCTCTCAAATTCACGAAAGTGCGGGCCCAATGCCATCTCCGAACGGCGATTCATTGAAAATCTCGACTTAAAATGCGAAGTTCAAACTCGATCTCTGAAGCAGCTCTCGAACGAGCCCTCAGAAAATCCTCATAATCGATTCAATCAGTGGTTATGCTATGACCACAAAAACATGATCCAATCATTGATTTATGTGTCGTACTCGGATTTCTCTCAAAATTTACGGGCAACCAATCGAGATGGGGGTGAACATATTTGACGGAGTCTTTTTTCGAATCTGATTTGATGGCCATTACTTTTAAAATGGGCCACTAATACCCAACATAGTCACCAAATCGAGGTTCGGCAATAGTTCGGCGAGGTTTAAATTAGAAAAATCCGGAAGTTCAAGAAATATACTGAAGGAAAAATCCTAAGAAAAATTATAAAAAATTAAATTAAATTAAAATTATAAAAAATATCTACCATTTAATTCATTTTAAATGGATGCCAGTGTTGGAAAATATCTATTAGGGTTGTGCAGAAAACCGACCAAACCTATTGAAATTTCAGTTCAGTTTCGGTTTTGGGACAAACCGGTTTCGGTTTCAATTTCGATTTAAAAAAATATAAACCTATAGTTATTGGTTCAGTTTCGATTTTAACGTTAAAAAACTGAAACCAAACCGATAAGAAACCGATTTACATACAAAAAATAGTTTGTAAAACAAAAAATTCTCTTTTAAAATGGATTAATTTCATTTTATAAAATGAATTAATTTCATTTAAAAACTAATCCACTATGTTTGATTAATTTCATTAATATGTATTAAAACTTCTATATAAATGCTACAAATAAAAAAAGTTAAAAAAAAATTGAGGTTTAGAAATCGAAAACCATCGAACTTACATTTAAGTTTTGAATCTTATCGATTCGGTTTGATTTTGCATGAAACCAAGATAACACCTCTAATATCTACCATTTAAGTTTAACATAAGTTTATAATTATTTTATACTTATAAATAAGGGATATTAGCTTTTATGTCAGAAACGATAAATCACACAGCTAAACGGACTATATGCCATCGCGTCTGGAACGCTGAAAAACCTTAATATATATCTCATTTTCTTCAAATAAGGTTTGCGTGTTTTTTAAAATTAAAAATATATATTTTCTATAGTTTTAAACTTAATATTATAATATCAATTAGCTGATATATATGAATTAGGAGTTTAATTCATCCAATCTTATCCATCGGAAATTAAGGACTTGACAAATCAATGGTTTTTGTGCACTGATAGCCACAGTAGACTCCCGGGTTCGATCACCCAATCTGAACCGTTAGATTTAAAGATCACCTTGCTTTAAGAGAGTCCACAATTTTCCAATATAGGTCCCGAGTCTTAAAATAATGATTATATAAATATTTTTCCTCTATGGTACACAAAGGAGTTGCACCATGCATATAGTGCAACTCTTAAGCACCAAAATTTACGGACAACCAATTGAGATGGGGCTGAATATATTTGACGGAGTCTTTTTCCGAATCTTATTTAACGGTCATTACTTTTAAAATGGGCCACTAATACTTAGTGGTGTTCTCGACGGTTTTATACCGTCGACAATAAGTTTCCTTTTCTGGCATCTATAATCGTCCGGAAAAGGTAAAAAATGTGTTTGCCACTAGAGTTAGGCAATTTTCATGGCGGCAGTTTAAAACTACCGGAAAATTGTTTCATTTTTAGATTCGCCAGCAATTTAAAACTGTCAGAAAAGTATTATCCTTATGGTAATTTCCAACAGTTTTGTACTGTCAGTAAAGAGGTTTTTTTTTTTTGAAAAAAAAAAGAAATTTTTTTCCCCATATATAGCCATTTTAAACTTATAGCTTTTTAATTTAACATATAGAAAAGACTTCCAAGTGGCACAACCCATAGAGAGAGCGAAAGAGAACACAATACGATGCACCAACTACATGGCCTCAATAGTTGTAGCTACTACAAAATATCTTTTGGCGTCGATAAATGCCGCAAAAAAAAAGTTTGATAAACGCAAATAAGATTCATGGCGCTTCAATATTAATATGTAGTAGTTATTTGCACGTTTATATATAACACTATATCTTCACTATAAGCGTTTAGTAAGCGCGCTAAACGATCTCAAACACGTCATGATAAATATTCACAAATGTCGTCATAATTATTTCGACGATGCTAAAAAAATTGAAATTAAAAAAAAAATTCTATAATTTTATAAATATTTTAAAAAGTTACCTATATGATACATATTTAAAAAAAATCATCATTTAACAAAATAATTATCCATCTACAATCACACATTAACCATTCCCACCACCCCCTTGTTGTGCACCCCAGTCTAACTAGATGAAACAAATAACATAAAATGAAACATTACATTCCATCCATTTGGGTTAAGGTCCATCAAGCTGATTAGGATCCAGTCTTCAAGTCGGTTGGTGATGGTTCCATATGAGGAAGATGTGTACAAGGTCCCATCATTTATAGGTTTGAACCTGCATTTAGTGGCAAAAGTACCAATTAGTTTTTTTTCGTTCGAAAAACTAAATAAAATAAATAAAATAAATAAATAAATGAAGGAAGCAAGAAGGATAAGAGAAGCTCACTTTATGTTGTCAAGTATGCATGAGTGCATGTTTCCATATTTTGTCTTCTCATATATGTGCATAATTCCACATTCAAAGTTGTCCTTTCTTTTGTAGGAAAGGAAACATAAAAGAGCTTAAATGTGGAAGCATAAATTAGAAGAAACAAGTAACATGCTAGCATAGCATATTGTTCTTGGTAGGATGAAATTCCAAGCATGTTACACGTCTACTGTGAAACCTGATATTTGCTCAATCGATTGATCGGGGATGCATGTCGGTTTGATCTGCAAGACAATTAATTTTATGAATGTTGTAACAAACTTCAATGATCCACTATCAAAAGGATCCATAAATTGAGGATTAGAAAGTGATATCAACACCAAAATAGTGACACGATTATGAAAAAATTATCATAATTAGAAAAGATTAAAACTCAAAATGGGCAATTCCCTTTCTATTTGTTATTTGATAAACTAAGGAACCAGATTATTGAGCTTCTCGATGTCATAAAGAACAATAGGCGAGAAAATAGCCAAAACTACATAATCGATGCCACACTATCATTTCACTACGCTACTAGCAAAGGTGTCACTTCACTACATCCTCACCACAATTTTGTTTCACTAGACCAAAGTGAAGCTAAGTTCTATTTTAGAATCTTTTAACTCAGAAATTGCTTATTTGGAAAGGTTCCGTTATTGGAATATTTTATATATCTATTTTTGCTGATTTCTTTACCTGTTTACGTACTTTGTAACATTTCAAACCATTTGAGTACCAAATAAAAATTATTAAAATTCATAAACAAAGCAGTTGCAAGAATTACTAGTATAGCAAGATGGAATTTTTGTTAAAGCTCCTATATTCATCAATTTTGAAGACGACCTATATACTATTTTGCATTACCTCAAGATTACCACAATGCAATCAAGCACATATCCAAAATCCTGCAGAAATTGATAATTTTAAGGGACTCTAACCGGTTTCACCATTTTGATGGTGGTTCGTGTTCTTGTGGGGATTATTGGTGTGAGCAAAGAGGACAACTATGCATTAAGGGCAGAGTTTAAGAGCCAGCAAAGATTTTTTTAAGGATTGTATAACTCAAGATTCATAAAAGCCTCAAGATCACAAATTGTTACATTTCCTAGAATTTGGCAATCATCGGAAGAAATGATTAAAGATAATATTATTCTATGTAAGCTATAGAGGAAATTTCTTATTCTTATGGGTAGACTGGTTTGAATGCACCACTTGGTTCAAACTTTTTGGAGAAACAAGAACTAATGAAGAAGCAAGACTCTCAAGAAGGGTTGTCATTTAACTTGAGGCAAGTCAAAACTTGGTAAGACTTGTATTTTGTCAATTTCTGTTTGTGGCATCTAATAGACAGACATAGCGACAGGAAGAGAGATAAATGAGGAGGATATCGATATCTCCTTTGCATATTCCCCTATAAGAAGCTATATTTTGTTAGAAGGCTAATGATGGGCCAAGAAAGTCGATGAAGCCAATTGGAAGTAGGGTCAAGAAAGACTACCTGGGGATGGATTTTCTTTACCAAATGGATCAAATTATGTCACTTCCTTTGACCTATATAAAGACCGGCTCATCGGTCAACTTGAGCAGAAACTGATCAAGATGCATGTTTTTTTCAGCTGGGGTTAGGTTGCAGGTTCTGTCACACCTTATCCATCAATAAAAAAGAAAAGAGTTGTTTCTTTTTCATGTACTTCAAGAATTTGTTTCATTTTTTCTTTCACTTGATATAAAATAAAAAAATTGAGGGATTATTTAGTGCTTAAATTGGTCAATTGTATGTAATTCATGGACGGGGCAATCCAATATTTGTACTCATTTGCACTATGATAGAATCATTACCTATTATGTTGTGGTGGGATGGAAGAATACAGTGTAAAACTCTCTCATTTAGTCACTGAACTTAACACATTATCAGATTGGATGATACCACTACTTTATAGAAAAAACTTTTGCTCGTGTTTTAAGATTTAACAACTAATACATCAACCTTTCTAATGATATGAGAGAGGAGACATCCAAATTACATTCCTAATAATTTCTTCGCCTACAATCGAGCGGATGAACTCTATGAGCATTGAGCGTGATCTCATTACATCGCATTTGTAATTGCTACATGTTTATCGAATCAAGCGGCCATCAACTAATTGATTCTTCATTCAATTACGATGATTCGACCTTAATTATTTTGACCAGCCTAACTACATAACATTATTGAAAATCAGATCAAACTCCGACTTATCTCATTAGATTCCTAAATGATAATTTCAAGAGAACGCCTAAAGTTTGAAAATGCCCTCTTTTCCTCCTCACCAAAGAGACCTTTCTCCAAAGTCCAATCTTCGATCATGACCTGAGAACTTAGCGCTGATCAGCAGGAACAAGGTGCCCTGCCCCTGAAACAACATGGGTCAAGCTCCCCCATTTATGCACATACCCACCAAGCACTCCATTAGCATTCCACACCTTCCTCTCTACCATGAGAAACCTTTCCAATCCCTCCCACTTCATCTCCTTTACCCAAGCTTCGGTCGAAACCACCCCATCTCTCAAATCAAATTGCCCTTGATACCACAAAGCCTTACACTTCTCCACCAACTCCTCCACCATAAACATCATACTGACCAACTCCTCTACATTTTTTCATTTTGGAATGACCTTAATCTGATTTACAGATTGAAAGATAATGTGCTTTTAAGATTGGGAATTATCAAATCCTAAATCTGTATGCTTCTTCTTGCTCATTTTTTACATTGGTTCCAATACTGGGTGCTTTTAATATTGGCAATCATCAATCCTGAAACTATATTCTTCTTCTTGTTCATTTTTGACCCTGGTTCCAACACTAGGTGATCAAGTGGGGAACCTAGCCAGAGATTTTGATAACATAACCTAGTGGCCCTAAGCCAGCAACCCTAAATAATGTCTTCTAGCAGTAATTGCATAAAATGAACAAGGAATAGCATGAATTCAACATCCAACTGCATAAAAGACTACTAATAACATAACCATCATCTTATAACCATGAATAAAATATATTGATTTAATTTTATTTGGAGTATTAGAATTAACAATATAAAATAAAAATCAGCAGGTGGAAGTCTATTTTCCTGCCGCCGACTTAATCATCTTACCTGCTGTGTTCTATCACCATGAATGGTTGTCGCAGGAAACCCATTTATACATAACCACTGTTCCAATGAATCAGCTCCTTTCTTTGTCTCCACAGAGACTAAAGTCAAAGCTTGCTGCAAACACAAATAACAATAGCACTGGTCATTATATGAAAAAAAAAATCAAATTAAATAGCTTGGTAACAGGACCATATATAACATCACAAAATTATAATCAGATAAATAAACCCATCAGCCAGTGTTCTGTAAGATGAATATCAGGATAGTCTACTAAGAAAACTGAAACCCATAAAAGAAAAGTATGTGTCAGCCTCCATTATTACCTTGCCATGAGTTCCATTAGGTCTTTGGGCATAATAAGGTCCATGAGGTGGCTACGTTTGTCTGACTCATTAACAATTTCAACTCTTTCGACAATCAGATCAGTGGTTGAACCAACCCTTCCAACAACAAGAAAAATATAATCTGCAAGAAAATCAGCAGCCAATCTCTGCATGTACAATCAACCACAACATGTGTGAGCCATGCCAAAGTAGTCATATCTTACAGCAAGACCAGTAATAAAAATTGAGCATTACACTCTTGATGGTGCCAATTTTCTCAGATTGCGGTGAAGATAACCCTCAGTTGGAAGCTCCTTTCAAGTGGATGAAGTCTTGAATTTTGTGATTGTGAATTTTGTTCTTATACATAATTTAGCCAAGTTTACAAACCGTGGATCCTATGTGTTCACACATTAGCCTAGTTATGTTAAAATTTCATGTTTATGCAACTCATTACCCTAGAGCAGCCCTTTTACACCCTACTATGCCTCTAAATGTAGCATGCACGAAAGGTGCACACTTGAGGCTAAAGGCATACCTTGACAATAGCTTCATCATCATATGATGAGTAGGCTAAAGCCATAGCTCGACAATAATTGCAATGACTTAGATTCATAAAGGAGAGCTTTTTCTTAAATTTTGAATCACCCATTAAAACCGATGAAGACCGAACTGCATCTAGCATCACCGGACCTAAGCTGGCTGCACTTAAATGGGCTGCGATCAACCAATGGATTGGTCACCTGCTTGACAAGCAGTAATACGATTCTTGATAACCCCAAAGATGGGTGTTGAAATACAAAAATCTTAATAAAAACTTCGAAGTGATTGTAGTTTTTTAAAACTATACCCAAGCAAACAATTGAAACAGATGATGTATCAGCAACTCTTAGTTTGTCTTTCATTTTTTAAATCTTATTTTTAGGGCTCCCACATTTTTGTGAAACCAACATGATCGATGGCTTGTCCTTAGTACAGCATGGTCTCAGCTAGGCCCTACAAATTCCAGACTCGAAGAGCATATAGAGCTTGGGCTAGAGCTCATGCTTGTGAGCTAGAGCTGACTCAACACAGCTCAATATTGGCTCAGGTAGTTGACATCTCTACCCCTAAATATACAGCGTTCCCCTGTTTCTTGCAATAGTAATATATAAGGACCCTGTGCTTCAGAAGTAACTGCACATTTAAGGAAGTATTAGACGGTGATGATTAATCACAATTGTCATATTCAATATATATATATATTGATGGGTAAGTGGACTCGAACACATGACCATGAGGTTGCATATATTTACTTTTGAATAGGTTGATTTTTTATCCATCAGCAGTCATATATGCTTTCATAGCGAGGCAAAGAGTGTGGCTGATAGTTTAGCTTATCATTTATCAACCAAGTGATTTCAGTAACATGGTGAGTCAATCTAACCTGATTGAGTCTCAGGTCAAAGCTATAGGCGTGCCTTGGCTTTCATAAAAAACCACACAAAATAAAATCAGTTATTCAAGCATTCCCACGTTTTCTCAACTAAATCAATTCTTGTCTCATCTAAGTCCAAACTTTTGATTTGCAAGACTAAACCCATGAAGAACTAGAAAGTCATAGTTGGCATCCACTTGATTTTTCATGTCTTCAAGACATTTGGATGAAGAAGACACTACTACAACAGATTTTTATCCTCTAACCCCTACAAAACGGTAGATTTATCACTTCAATGCAATATTTGCAAAGTTTGAACAAAAATCACCATTATTATAGAACTAGTTATTGCCTTTTGTTTTAATCACTATTAATTAAAGTGGATACATGATAAAAGAAAAAAGACAAATGAAAAAATAGTACATTAATCACGATCTACAAAAAATAGTACATTAATCACGATCTACAATAGCAGTCTAGACGTTGGTCCCATGTAGTTCCAACAGCTGGGTCATATAGAAACACATTTCACTTGCTGGCCTATAAATGTACAATTTTAGTGTTTAGAGGCTACTGGGTGCATCATTGAAGTGATGAACAATGCCCCGACAATGGCCTCGTCAGAGAGCAATATAAGAACACTTGGAGAAGAACCAAATCCACAGCATGGGAAACTCCATGTTGAGCTATAATATCAATTGCTTAAATTAAGAATGATAACAGAGCAGTGGGGTTTTTTCCTTCTATAAAAAGTAAAAAATAGAAATGACAGGCCAAGTAGCCTACATGAGCCCTGCAGCTGCCAGCATCTAGTTCCTTCTGACCTTACTATTAATTTCTTCCAAAGAGTCCCCATCAAGAATTCACAGAAGGATCAATAGAAGAGGTTTACATGATTCCTTCACCTTTTTAAATAGTTTCTTGCGATTTACTTCCAAATTTTTTACGGAAAACAGGAACAAGAAACCCACCATTCTACCAAATCCATGTTCTTACACACAGGCTGTCTCCAAAATAACCCGCATAAAAAAAGGCGCCCGAAAATTAAAAAGATAAAATAAAATAAAATAAATTACAATAGCAGCAACAACCACTGGCCATAATCAGGACAGGCCAGAGGAAACTCCTATATACAAGGTAGATGCTACCAATAAGAATATCTGCTGGTAGGCTGTTAGACCGCAACCACTCACCATTTTTCATTAATTTGCAAAAAAGAAAATTACATTCAGGATCAACACCCCCCCTCCCCCCATAATAACAACACAAATGAACAACACCCCCCCTCCCCCCATAACAACCACTACAAACTAGCATCGGACTGGTCGTCATCCTCCGAAGAGTAGGAGGCTGTTGCAGTGCAGGCCGGTGAGCCAGTGCTTACATGATAGCTGTTGAAGGCCTCTCTGTGATGGAAGGGTAGTTGGTAGTCCGAATCTGAGGTGTCGGAGTCAGAGCTGAGTATGATAAGGCCGCGACGGCGACCCTCACCTTGAGCCCTCCCAACTATAGGTCGGATCGGGAGAGTTTGATATCCCGACCGATAGGGGGGGAGATGCGGGTGCATCAGGGCCGGAGCTCATGGGAGGGCAACTACGATGTCGTCGTTAATGGGGGGAGGTTGAACGACATGAACAAAGGGGGCTAGAGTACGAACTGGGGGTGGTGCAAGGGGACGAACTGTAAGGGGGTCGGGGGCCCTAAATCCGAGAGGCACAACGAGTGCCACTGGAGCAGGCTCTTCATCGTCAATAATAACAACATCAATCTGGCGCCTTGCCGACGACGCTGAGGCAGATGAACCTGTCCGAGAATGAGATGAACCAGGGGTGCCTGACATATCTACACATTCCATATACCGAATTAAGAATACTTTGAATTGGGATACGATACACAACCGATATGAATTGATTACATGAGAAATAATAAAATTTTAAAAGTGAGAAACTTCATATTGAGAATTATAACGAAATCACAGTGACTGCCATACATAAATAACCAAAGTGGATAGGAGAACAATAATAACTGCACGTGCAAACATTCCACATATGCAATCTACATGCACACCAACATCTGAGGCCCTATCTATCACTTTATCCATTACTTGTGTTTGTTGGGTTATCGGAGGTACATGGTGATATGTGGGTGAGTTATATGAGGGTTCATTTAGGTGTCGTCGTAACACATTCAGTGCTTCATCGTACAAATGAAAGGAGCAATGACGAGCCCCAGAAAAATCGGTTACTTCTCTCGAGCATTCCTCCCAGGTTCGATATATGCCCGGTCTCCTACCAACGAACACGACGTAATATTTACCCATATCTACAAAATACGTCAATTGGTTAGTAAGTGCAAGAGTGAGAAGTGGCTCATTTAATTGATTCAAGTTCAGAGTTTACAATAAAACCATATAACCAACTGTACATTTAATATGTCAACGTGATTGCGCGTCCCACATAGTGTTGGCTATATTATCACGGAATGTGTTCATCCATTCGCGATTTGCAGGGGTTTGAGTACAATGGATGTCAGGATCTATCTCGTGAACCGAGTCGTCAGATGGCTCTACGATACGATCCTCTAGCCATTCTTCAAAGAATGGATCTTCTGGATCGTATAATTTGATAAAATTGTGTAGAATACAACATGCAGTTACTATTCTTACTTATGATTAAATTGGAAACCTCGTGGCTGTTTTCAATATCGGAAACCGTTGTTTCAGTACCCCAAATGTTCTCTCAACTACATTACGTAAGGACGCATGTCGCTTATTGAAAAGTTCTTGTGGAGTCAATGGGGGATTCGAGGTATTGAATTCTTTAATATGGTAGCGAACCCCCCGATAGGGAGCTAGAAAGCCTCGCATGTTGGAATAACCCCCATCCACAAGGTAATACTTGTTCAGTGGCACTTGAAGTCGATTTTGTGGCCTAGAGAGAGCACTTGCTAAAACTTTTGAGTCTGGGGAAGACCCCTCCCATCCAGGGAGTATGTATTGGAATAGCATGTCAAACGATACCACACACAAAACATTTTGTGATGTCGCATTGTGACGGTTTCGATAACGCTGTGAGTCCCGCCTGGGAACGGTAACGTTAACATGTGTACCATCGATAGCTCCTACAGCACCCTTGAACCAGGGGTAAAACCTTTGTTGGCTACTAATCTCCGGGGGAGTTCTAGTAGTGGCCTGTTTCACAAAATCGTCATACAACTGTAAGATAGCGTCAAGTACGCTATTAAAACATAGGCTAATGGTTGAGCTAACGGAATCTATCTTGGACGGTTCTATTCTTTTGATTTTGGGCTATAGTGTACAAGAATATAGCAACTGCCTCCTCCACCTTCATCCTCTGTGAGTCCTCCAACAGACCCCTCGCCCTAAGGCCGTTACATAAACTTCTGAATGCGGGCGTACGCATTCGAAATAGTTCATATGCAACATCTGGATGCCCGCGAAGGGTTTCCTGAACGTATAACGGACCAGTGAGAATCGATGTGTGACGTCGTCGCCTTTCTGGTCGAAGTGTTAAGATGATGACAATGGCTGTAATGACGAAGCCCACTGTACACATCGCAATCAATTCGTCATCGGATATGAGGGGGGGGTGCCATTATACCTAATTGACAAAGCTCATTCAGTTTAATTACCATAATTTTTTTACATTAACTCACAAATTTATAAAATCAAAATAACTTTATAACATAAACATCAATAGGCCTATGGAGGTGGCCATGGCCTTCCACATAAGGCAAAGAGGTAGGATTGACGATGCTCATGCAACCCCATCACTATCACAGCCATTCGACCGGACTGCTCAAATTTAACTAGGAGCTCCATAAACATAGAATGGTCAATAAAGTTGTTTGCTCTCATTTCTTGTAAAAATTCCAAAAATTGTTCATGATTGCTTCGAGGTGGTTGAGGTGGTTCGAGGCGCCCGTTTAGCGTTGCTTCCAAGGGTTGTCCGAAATCCCGCTAACTGCACAAGAAGACCATCAGGGAGGCCTCCAGTCTCCCGTTTCCTCCCAGCCCCACTTGAATGGGAGTTCCGAGTAGGGCGGGTCCGGGTGCCCGGGTTTGGACCACTCTCCGCAGTTAAGGGAGACTCCGCATTGGTAGGCCCTTCTTGGTAGGGGAACTCCTCATTATCAAATACTGGGTGGTATGAGTCCCCACTACAGTCATCGCCAAGAGGAATAGCACGTTCTTGGATAGGGGATCGACGATCCCTAGGGTGGAACTCCTCACTTCAAAGATATATGTCGCTTTCCAAATAGAAGACAAAGCAAATTGTAGTCTTGTACCTTCCTACTACGATAAATTGTAGTCCAGATATTACCCTGAAGTCATGTATGTTAGGTTAAATGAAATGTTCAAATTATGTACATTTGTTAGATTCACACCTCAAGCAAGGTTAAAGTTCAGAAGTTACTAACCAAAGGCGTGAAATGAAATTGTCCCATATATCAGTTTCTGCAATGACCATTTTATTATCATTGTCCCAACCAAAACCACTAGTATCAAGAATTTTCTTCATCCTAGAGTAATTATTCCTCCGACTTCAAGTGATTATAGCATTTATCTCGGTGAGTTCTTCCGCTTTTCCTTCAAGCACTCATAAGACTTTAGCTTTTCGCCATCTCGCCACACATTTTTTGCCACGTTAGTTAGGTAGTTTCCGACGTAGATGGTATTGCTCAACCAGCCTCGATATAGGCCTTGTCTTGTTGCTCATTCCACGTGAAATTTTTGATGAGACATTATCGGGCAACACCCTTTCTCATGGCTACTCATAACTTATGTTCCCTAAAATTATCAAAGTTTTAGATTTTTTACATAAACAAGGTTTGCCTCGATATTTGGTGGTTGACATACGACAACCATATAGACTCGTCTTAATGACTCTGATGAAAGCATGGACTGATTTTGTATAAACGTACATGCTCTAAACACATTAATCTATCAGATTCACTCCTAGAAATCAATCAATGCTTATAATAGCATGTTTGAATTCTACCCAAACACATAAATCCATTCAAACTATGTGTTAATCATCGGTCCATGCTTTCAATATCATGTTGAAATTCTACCACTCATCCTACTGTACTATGGATATCATTTCACAAGAGCAGCAGCAGTTCAATCCACATTTTAGCGAATAGCTTTAATGGGAAGTGGAAGAACATATTATACAAAAAACTCAATAAAAGAATACGAAATGAACTTTTAAGGCATAATCACTGAATCGCTCATTTGTGTACATAGTGTATATATACAACAGTAGTTGATGGTTGTTGTATGTATATATATATATATATATATATATACAGATCCATCGTGACACATCAAACGATATCTTGTGATGCCTGATTTCTCTCCAACGCATAAATTTCTGAAGAGTTACTATTGGCTATTGAAATTTAAGGCTCTTCATTCAAATATGCTATATTGTATATAGAAAATGTCTCCTTCCGCTCATTTATTTGTTCCAAAACAGTAATAAAAATACTACAATTAAAAACACGAAATGGGACAAGAGACCAAGAAAGAAAATTTTAAGAATTTTCCAAATAAGTTATTCAAAAAATAAAATCTGACTATTCCTGCTTTGCCCCATTACCACTGTAATCAATAGGAAAATGGTGAAATTAAAAAAAAATATATTTTCAAGAAATAGTGATAGAAATCTACTACTGCTCTATACATTTAAGTTCTCACAGCAAAATATAGAAGGTATATATGAGTTAATGTCAGCAAGAAAAACAAAAAAAAAACAGATAAGATGCCCAGAAATATCAGATTTAATATCAGCATGATAAACCAAAAAAAATAGGCAAGTGAAGAAGAAATACCAGATTTAATATCAGCATGAAAAAAAAAAAAAAAACAGACAAGATGCCGAGAAATACCAGATTTAATATCAGCATGACGCACAAAAAAAAAAGACAAGTAAAGAAGAAATACCAGATTTAATATCAGCATAATAAACAAAAAAAAATAGACAAGTGAAGAAGAAATACCAAATTTAATATCAGCTAGAAAAACAAAGAAAAACCAGACAAGTGAAGAAGAAATCCTAGATTGAATATCAGCTAGAAAAACCAAAAAAAAAACAGACAAGTGAAGAAGAAATCCCAGATTTAATATCAGCTAGAAAAAAAAAACAGACAAGTGAAGAAGAAATACCAGATTTAATATCGACTAGAAAACAAAAAAAAAAAGCGGAAAAGTGAAGAATATAGCCCAGATTTCATATCAGCTTGAAAAATAAAATAAAACAGAAAAGTGAAAATAAAAATATATATATGGATCCAAAAAAAAACAGAGGAATAAGGATCCAAAACTGAATTCAAATATGAAAATAAATATATGTATATGTACTAAGAAAAAAGTCTCAAGTCATACAATCCATGGTCTGCATTGGAGTTTTCACTGACATCCAAGTCGTGACTTTGACAACAAATCATTCAATACTTCAATGTTCCAATACAATTCGTAATGTCTATTACCGCTTGCCAATGAACTTGGCTAGATTACTATAAAATCAACTAACAAGATCTACCTCCCAAGTCACACTACTTGAGCATGTGCTAAGAAGCCATCTCTTCAATTTCTTTCATCTTTGATTTAGAATGAGGAAATCAAGTATGCATATCATAAAATATGCATAAGCTTCAAACAAGATAAAACTCGCAGTAGTTATTCCAAAAAGATGTGGAGTGTATGGATCTATAACATTCAATTCTCTAATTGAAATTATAGAGATGGGTAATGGTTGTACGTATATTCTTGAAATTTGAGTTAACAACAATTATCTACTGCATAAGCTTAAGTATGCCTCTCTGTATACACTCTCTCATCATCATTCCTAAATCCTAAGCTTCTCCAAAATAGTGTTTTGATACATACTTGATTTGATGGTTGTTGTATCTATAACCTATAAAAAATGCATAACTAATGGACAAATTTTCCCTTCCAATTTTTTAGGTTCTATTACTAAAAGACAAAGAATAGAAGACCAACAGTTGGCTTCTACGAGACAAAAGGGATAAAAGATTAAAAGACGTTTCGTTTCTACTTCCATCACTACAAAGTCAAAACAGCCAAACAAGAAGAACGTCTCTCTAAGTTGCTATAATGGAAATAAAGAAACCCCTTCATTTTCCAAAACGGATAAAATAGCGCATGATCAGAAGAGATGCAGTTCTATAGAGAGACCAACAGTCGCTCCGTTAAGTCGACTCTCGGTCGCTAAAATGGCAATTTCTGCAGGTTTGACGAAGCTGCTGGAGATGCTCTAAGAGAAACCCCCCGGAAGACCAACAGTCTCCCCTTTAAAAGCATCTACATGGGGTTTCCACTAAAAGCATCAACAATCTCTCAACTACCCACCCAAATCTGCGAAAAGAGTCCCAAAGAATCGTTTCAGTCCTAATTTGTAATCTTCTGGGGGCTAAAATCTAACGGTGAGTATGTTCTTATGTTATTTTTTTGGGTTTTGCTGGAATTTACATGGTTTATTTTTTCTTTCATTTTGTATATTCATCATAAAACCATTCCCTTATTTTAGGTGTTTTTATTGATAATTTTTTCTTCACAAAACCCTTGGGTTCTTTTTTGAATCACAAATTTATTCTTTTTTCGTACTTTTTCATCATAAAAACAAAGAAAACATCCTTTTTTTGTGTTTTTTGTTAACCTTTATTTTTTGTCTACACAAAGATAACTTGCCTTTGTTTTTATTTATTATTATTATTTTTAATGACAAAACCCTCTCAAAGCCTCTGACTTACCCAATTCACCCCTAATTGTGAACCAACAATTGGGTTCTATCACTACCGAGAGAAAGACTTGGTCTTTCAATCGCCTACGGACTTTTGAGTTCACAAACTAATTTCGTTGTGTTTTGTCAACATTTTATCCCAATATAGTGCTTTGTCAAAAGCACTTTCGACTTATCATAATTCGGATGAAGAAAATTCATTGATTTGATCATTATAAGAATTCTACTCCAATAGATATCTCCATCAATAGACATGCTTTCAAGTTGGTCTAATTTTCTAATTGGTAAAACAAAATTAACATGGTTCAAATTTCTAGACGAAACCGATACATATTGGTTTTTTAGATGCACCATGTCGATACATTGCAACGGATCGACCCTTAGTGTACCTTTAAATTTGGTATATAGTTATTTGAAATTTTAATTTTTTTTAGAAATATAGTGTCAATCGTCTGATACATTTTACAATATAATCGTTTGACACATATTGGTCTGATTTGGCATGACAAGCAAATTGACCAGTAATTGCTAATTATTGTCTTAATTTTTTTTTAAAAACATAGAGAGGGGTTTTGAATCTATAAGACCTCGTGGTCTTGAGTTTTATATCTAACCAACACTCTTCACCATTCAAACATGTCCAGACCTCCCCATATATTACAGAGTCATTTAAATTCTCTGAGGGGTCTCTTCTTTCTATAAATGACTTCTATCGCAACTAAGGACTCGAATCGACTTGTAGCTCGATATCTTCTTTAAGCTTATTTCCCGTGCCTTTATTTAACGGTCCAACCTCAATTGCCTTTACTTCAATACTCAGAATTAAGGATCAAAATTTTGGGTTGAATTTCGGTTTTTTGACATGATCACTTAAACAGCCAACATCTATTATATAATCCAAAATTTTGGACCCCATACAAATTGGACCGAAATTTTGGATTTCAACTTCATTTCGGCCGAAATTTTGATCCATGGTGGAGATGGATTAACTAACACACATATTTATATTTGTTTATAGTTTAGAATGGGAGGAGTGATATGGTTGAAGATTGAAATATGTTGAAGGATATCGTAGTAATTTAATAATTAAAGTTTTAAAATTAGAAGACCTTTGTCACAGTTTTTGGAACTTTCCAACTGTCAAGGTGCTTTCTGAATCATCATCTCAAGGGTTTAAGGAGTTCCAAACAGAGGTAATCAATTTTTGTCTCACTGAAATTCATTGAACCATTATATGTCAATAACAAAAATTAAAAAACTATTGAGTATCTAGATTAGTTGGAAATTTTCTGTGTGACTGGTTGGTATTTGTATCTCAGGCTCAACTCTTAATGAGAGTCCATCACAGAAACCTGGCCTCTTTTTCTGGTTACTGTGATGAAGGAAAGAACATGGCACTCATCTATGAGTATGGCTAAAGGAAATCTAAGAGAGCATCTCTCAGGTATCGTAAATTTGGACCTTCCTATGACGTCAATTAAATCTATCTCCCACTTTGATGCTACACTACAATCTCAAAGAATCTTACAAAGTTTACTACTGGTTACAGCAGCAAACAGTAATTCCAATAATTTAAGTTGGGAGCAGACTTAGAATAGTAGTAGATGCTGCCCAAGGTTAGCAGGAATACACATACTTGAAATTTATGCTTTTGGTTACTTGTCTTTTTTATTGCAAGATAATGATTTGATGATAAATATTTGCGCCGTAGGATTGGAGTATTTGCATAATGGTTGCAAGCCGCCGATAATCCATAGAGATGTGAAAACAACCAACATCCTCTTAAACGAGAGATTAGAAGCTAAATTATCGGACTTTGGATTGTCGAAGCCACTCGTGAATTAAGGCATCACTCACATATCAACTGCTGTCGTGGGGACCCCAGGATATCTTGATCCAAAGTATGTTTTCCCTTCACTTAGAACTTAACATCCTAGAAAAGTGTTGCTGAATTGCACAAGCGACATAACCCCCCCACCACACACACACACACACACACACACAGAAGGGCTTCCCTTCGAGCTCTAATTCACCTCCAAGGGGTAACAGAGGGGGTGAAAGACTCTGGTTAGATGCCTGTATGGCTTTAAAGCAAAGTTAGCACCCCCATTTGTAGAAAAGAACTACTCGAAGCCAAGCCGTAAAAAGGCGACCACTACATAGGAGCAATAGCGAAGCTAAGATTTAAAAATGCAAGCAACCCTTATAGCAATAGTAAACTGCCTACTTATAACCCTATTTCTATTATTTAGTTGCTATTGAACAAAATTGACTACAAAAGTACCAAAGGCGACTGGTCCATTAGACCGCCTTCTTAACAAAAGACGAAAAGGCCCCTGGCCCACTTGTTGCTTTGCGAATAGCCGTCAGGGACCCATGCTATGGTAAAGAAAAATGGGAGTAGTTGTTGGGAGGTCCAATGCTAAGCTTACCTTAACACATTTAATGATCTGTAACAAAGAAATTCATTAAAGAAAAAACAAGTACAAAGCCAGAAGAAGAAAAAATGGTAGCGAGAAGCTACACAAAAGGAACAAAACGCATAAAACCCGAAAAGGGACACTCCAATTGGAAGCCCAAGGACAGAGCTGGGCACCAGCCCAGCAGAGGAATTAAAGGGTCAGGTGAGGTTATTCCCCTCAACCCCCACCCACCCTACAAACATTTCAACTGATAAGAGCTTTGAAATATTACCTTGCAATCAGTTGCAAAATTTAGTTTTATCGAACGAGGTGAAATTTTTTTTATCGGTTGAGCTGAACCTGTTTAAGTGTGCCGTCTGCAGGTACTACATTTCTAACAAATTAAATGAGAGAAGCAATGTATATAGCTTTGGTATTGTTCCGTTAGAGCTAATCACAAGCCAAGAAGCAATAATTAAGAGCTCAGCAAGGATTCACATTGTACAGTGGGTGAGTCCCTTGGTTGCGAACGGGGATATAGAAAACTTGGTTGATCCAAGTTTTCAAGGGGATTATGAAGTTAACTCTGTTTTGAAAGTTCTCGAGATTGCAATGGCATGCACACCAAACATCTCAATCCACAAGCCATTTATGAGCGAGGTTGTAAGAGAATTGAAGGATTCTTTGGCAATCGAGGTGGCCTGTGAACGAACAAAATCAGGTGATTCAGTAAATGTGATTTAGAGGATATGGAATCCATAGTCGTTCCTTTAGCGAGGTAGTGACTGGTCATCATGCAAAGTGATGCTTCATTTCTATTACTCCGTTCTTCGTAAAGAGAGAGCTTTCAGTTAGAGTTTCAGTCTTAGGCAATAGAAGTAGCCCATAAAAAAAAGGAGCTTAAAGAGAAAAGAACTTGCAATTGAATTATTTTCTACTACTTCTTTACTGTATGGCTATATTTTCTTCAGATAGGTAGAGAGCCTGAAATTGAATTATTAATGTTTTCCAATTAAGTCTATTTTACCTTGTGAAATTTATCATTGTTTTGTATGAAAACACTTTCACTTTACTCTATACCCACTTGTTCCCTAAATCTGTTTCATTACAAAGAGTGACTTCAACTATAAACTTATGCTTATTTTTATTTAGCAAATCTGTAAGTGGGCTCCTCGTGATTTTGAATCCACAAGTTAGAGATATAAAATGATAAAATTATCTCGTGAATTTTCCATTTCAAAGATTTCATGGGTGAAATTACGGATGGCTTCAATGAATTGGGAGCGAAATTTCACAAGTGGGATCAATCATGATTTTTATGCTTTTCTTTCTGATAACTCTAAATTTTTCCTTAGTATGAATATTGATTTCATTTCTTACATCTTTTTCATGAGCAGTTAATTGTCTTCTTAGAGGGACAAATTGCTTTATATTTTTAGTGAGCCATTGATGCTTTATGGCTGATTTACCTTTCATGGTGCCTTAGTCAATATTGAAACTACGAATACATAGTGTTAATTTGACGTTTTCGCCTTTTCCATTTTCTCTCAATTGACATCATCATATATATGTAGGCATTAAGTCGCTTTGATGGCGAATGTGGAAGCAAGACATTGTACTTTTCCTTTGTCAAACATGTGTATGCTATCTGTAATCAGGCCATAGGCATGTTTCGATCATAGCTAACCAAGTTTCCAACCACATATTCATATGTCATGCCTCGTTGCCCATGTTTTCTTTTTAATACATAAATAAATACTAATTACTCCTGTTTAGGGTGAAATTTTGGTGTTCTTTTTTTCATTTATTTTTTATTATTAATAAGCTAAATTCTGAAATGTTGGTGTTAATAATCAATTCCAATCTAAATTGATGCATGGATGTTGAAAAGTGGCAATGGGATACCACAATGATATCTATATATATCAATTTAGCTTTGCCAAACGGTGTTTAAATGGTCTTTGATTATATAATCTTAAATCATTTACACCGGTCCTTAAGATCATTTTATTTATCTTCTGTCAAGTTCTTTGTTATAAGAATTAGAATTATGAATAAATTGTTCGCACGTGCATCGCACGTGCAGGGCCCACTAGTGTATATATATATATATGGACGTGAGACCATGAGACCTAAATAGGCACATGAGACCTAATGGACCTAAATAGGGAACATCAGCATAACAAGAAAGAAATCAGCATAACAAGAATGAAATATTATGAGTTTACTGCCAAAGAATTGTAAACTTGAAAATGTGGGAAATCAAAAACCCAGAAATTAAAACCACATTAAAGTGAAGAAAAACATTAAAGTGGTAGATTGTAAATAGCAAAGAAGGCAGAGTTTCTATAAAATTTACCAAAAAAAACTCACCTTGGCCTTAATTTAAACACCTTTTGTAGCGTTGGAATGCAAACACAGAGATGGTTTGAAGAGAGGCAAGGGGAGCATTTTATAGCCTTCAATGCCCCCAATCAATCACCTCTTTGAAGCTATGAATCAGAGTAGGAGACATGTGTCTTACCAGAGTGAGCTCTGCTTAAAGTAGTACCCCATATCTCTGCAAGCTCCCAACGATGCTGGCCCCTACTGGAT
The DNA here is from genome assembly GCA_021018995.1 of Chloranthus sessilifolius. Taxonomy (NCBI): domain Eukaryota; kingdom Viridiplantae; phylum Streptophyta; class Magnoliopsida; order Chloranthales; family Chloranthaceae; genus Chloranthus; species Chloranthus sessilifolius. The sequence goes on from CM037590.1 coordinate 35,200,863, forward strand.
TTCCACCACATTGCATTCATTCCCAGCTGTAGCCATGTGAATGTAGTTCATCAGAATCAATTCTTGGACACTCCTTTTTCAACGGCTATGAATCGGAGCTGTGATCTAGGAGACAGATGTCTTTAGAATCGAGGCTGGCCCCTACCTGTTGCCATGGATAGTTGGGGAAGACGATGGGTTAACCGGGTTACTACGAGTCAAGCTGTCATGACGCCTCATGACCGTTGACGATGAAGTTTGGATCAGCTGCATACATCCAAGGAGAGGTATACTTCATGACCGTTTTCTGAGCTCAGAATCTGAGCTAATCCGAGAGGATTGCTCGGACGACCAGACGTCGCTATCGCTCGGAAAAGGCTCCGATTCCCGCTTCCCCAAAATCTCTATCGAACGTCGGAAAAGGCTCAGATCTTGCAAAAAAACTCAGAATCTGCCCAGATTCTCAGCAAAAATCGCAACCGAACGAGGCCTAAAAGTTTGGCGACCTATGCTGGGTGGAAAATACCATCTAAGCTAATTGATTTGAAAGCCGTGATTTAAAGATATCAATTTACGGAAGAACAGAACAAACAGAACAAAAATATAATTTTCATCATTTGATTAAATAGAGTCAAAGGCTATTATATAATTCAATAATTAATTATAATAAATTATATGACAAATATCATGCTTTGCTCCAATTTTATATATCAGAAATCTATTGATCATAAACTTCAAATCAGACAACTCATATTACATTTTTACATATCATATAGGGAAATTTACCTGACCGGCCCTGTCAGATACGCCTTTTACGTCAGAAGCCCTGTAGTTTCACTTTTACCCAGACAAACCAGCTCCAAGCCTAGCCGACCCTAAGGAGAGTAAAAGGTCCAAATTACCCCCTTCTAAGACCTTCTTTAACAAACAAAGCATCGTCTTCTTCCTCATTTTAACCTGCAAAAAAGTTAGAGGTGTAAAACCCTAGACGGAGTGTCCTTACTTAGTCTGATCTGCTCCGATCTGCTATTTCGAAGAAGAAAACAGAGGCTTGGAAGAAGAAGGCCCTGAACTTTGTCCTTGCGACTAGAGGTATCCTACTTAACCCCATTTTCAGTTTATTAGTGTTATGTAGTGATGCAGTATCTCTTAGAAGAAGAAGGCCCTGCATTTCGTCATCGGCTCCATATACATCCGATATCGATATCACATACAATCGATATCGATTGTGTATAGAGTCGATTACGACTCTATTTGAAATCGATATCGATTGTATATACAATCGATGACGATTGTATATAGAGTCGATATCGATTGTTTATACAATCGATATCGATTTCAAATAGAGTCGACGCCGACTGTATATACAATCGATATCGATTGTATATACAATCGATATCGATTTCAAATAGAGTCGATATCGATTGTATTTGCAATCGACTAAGAGTTATAGTCGTCTTTTCTCTTTTATTTCATCAGTCTTATGACCCTTCCTTCTCATTCTTAAATGTCATGCGATGGGACGTGAGGATTCCTCTTCTTTGTCACTATGATGGCCTTCTTGTAAACGATGATGGCTTGTATGAAGGTGGCCGGCGGAGGCTTATTAACATTTTAATTGAAATTTCTTATGAACAATTCATAAGGCGAATGTCTGCTGTCAGTTTTGCGAAAGCGGATGAAACAGTTTCAACAAAGTTTCATATGAAGATAGTGAATACGCCTGTAGTTGCCGACATTTTGGACTCTGATGATTTGGCTACATTATTTAGTTTTTATAAATCCGGAGTGGACGTTATAAAAGTATTCATCATTAAGGAACCGTCATCCTTCGATTGAAGTTTGAACAAGTAAATCTGGCGGACTGATTTTGTGTCTCATTCATTTCCATGTAAGTTTGAGGATGAAATTGTATACGATACCGTCCCGTTAGGCGATAACGGTTATATTGCGGCGAACGATGGCAGAGGGAAAGCAACATTTGATTTAAACGATGCTCCGATTGAATCGTATGATGACCCAGTAAAATACATGCATAGGTCACAACAATGTAGTCAATGGTTAGACCAAACTTCAGAAAGGGTGGTGGATACCAACGATTTGATCATATCTTCCCGGTGGATGGACAACTTGGTTTACTCAAAACTTATGTTCTACCATGCCATCGATGGAAATTACCGGAGTAACTCAACCCCATGTCCATACATATGAGCACCCCTTCGGTGAAGGGCCTAGCCAACCACGCCATTATCCATTCTGTGAAGGATCCGGTCAATCACATCAGAACCCCTTCGGTGAAGGATCTAGTCAACCACCCGAGAACACCGCCATGAATGAAGATACCTTAGAAGAAGAATATGAAGGCGAACCAGATGGGTTTATCAAAGAGGACCCGAAAATTTTTGTGAGAGATATTGACAATCCCCTAGTAGACGGAGATTATGAAATGTCAGAGACATCGGGCGATTCCTCCGATGAAGAGGTGGAAACTGAATATCGGAATTGGACGTTTAAAATTGGAGAGATCTTTCGAGACAAACAAACATTTCAAAGAGCATTGAAAGAACACGCGGTTGAGAAAAACTTTCAAATTCGGCCTTTGAGGACCGCTAGTTATCGAGTGACAGCCGGATACTACGAACCCGATTGTTCGTGGCGAATACATTCTTCTAAATTGACTGGGCTCGATTCTTTCCAAATCAAGACATTCAATAGTACTCACACATGCGGAGCCGCTAAGATCAGACCGCACGGTCACCGTAATGTAACAATCTCCTTCGTAGCGAATTATGTACGGGATAAACTTATGGAAGGATTCGACTACACACCGGCGTCGATAATGTTTGATATTGCAAAAGCTTATAGTGTATAAATCTCATATGCAAAAGCTTGGAGGGGAAAAGAGCTTGCCCTTAATGATATTAGAGGAAGTTGGGAAGGACAATTTGTTGATCTACCGGCCTACGTGAAGGAGATGAAGATGGTAGATCCTAATGTACAAACATCCTTTCAACTTACTCTTGACGGTAAGTTTCAAAGATTTTTTTGGAGTTTTGGCTCATGCATGGTTACCGCATAATACACTTCGTCGCATATTGCTTGTAGACGGCACACACCTACAAGGACGTTCAAGGATCCTCCTTATCGCCTTCTGCCAAGAAGACGGTAATGGTCATATATTACCGTTAGCATTTGCCGTGGTCGAGTTAGAAGAAGAGGATACGTGGATGTGGTTTCTTGAACGGGTAGGTGCGTTCGTGATCGGTGGGTTTAACGAGGATCTCGTAATTATCACGGACAGGTCGAAGGGTTTAATAAATGCGTGAAACGTATCTTCCTAACGATATCACAACTATCGCATGCGTATATGACACAAAATTTGCAAAGACAAGTATCCCAGAACAATGTGAAGGGTCTATGGTGGTGATACGCGTGCATATTCGAAAGAGAAATTTGATTATTTTATCAACGAAATGAAGAAAGATCCTCACGATTCTCGTAGAATATATTTTGAAAATAGATCCAAAGCATTGGGCACGCGCACATATGGAAGGAAGGCAGTACGAGTCCCTGACTACGAATATTGTCGAAAGTTTAAACAGCGTGCTAAAAATAGCTCGAGAGAGACCAATTATTGACTTAATCAGAACTACTAGAGAGAAAGTCGCTGATCATTTTCGAAAACGCAGAGAGATATCTGATAAATGGACCACCCTTCTCTGCCCGAAAGCAGATGCTCACATGAAGAAAGTGTTGCAATGGGCGGTGAAAGAGAGCTCAACCATACGGTAGCGCGATCAATTCCAAGTCAATTCGAAATTACATTCATCACGTCGACTTGGAATACAAGACTCAGATTGCCGTTGGCACATCCATGGCTTGCCTTGCACCCGTGCCGTGGCGGCCAACAATCGAAGAAGTTACAACTATCAGCAATTATGTGAGAACTGGTTTTTCCCCGCTTGCTTTAGTCAAACATATGATAAGAAAGGTGTTCCCACCCTCGATAAAAGTCAATGGAAGTTCCAACCAGAGCAACTCCCTGAAAATATGGAAGTGAGACCGCCCTATAATTGCCGAAAGTAAGTCGGCTGTCCGAGGAAGAGAAGGATAAGGTCTAAGGGTGAGGTTAGGGCCCTACAGTAGCAGTAAACGAATATGGTCACAACCGCAGGAGTCGGCAAAGGGTGGGACCGATGGGCTAACGGTGTATATTTTTAATAATGATAGATTGAATGTAAATGAGAAATTGAATCCATGTTTTTACATTGTATTATAGTCTTTATCGATGTATCATAGAGTCGCTATCGATTGTATAACTAATCGATATCGATTCTATAGAGTCGCCATCGACTATGTATAACGTGATATCGATTCATTTAAGAATTCATCGATTATGAATATCGTCAATGACGACATATATAGTCGATATCGATTATTTATACAATCGACACGATTACATAGTCGAAAGCGATTACATACGAGTGTCACCGATTATTTATATAGTCGATGGCGACTATATATATGTAGTCGCTAATGGATGCTATTCTACTTTTTAACTACAAGTACATAAAAATAGTGCCATTATATTCAAAATAATTCAATTTTCAATTACAAAATATTCGAATGCAACCACACTATTACAAAATATATTCAAATACAACCACACCATCGCCGCTCCCTCCTTTTGTCTTCCTTCACAAGACTTCGCCATCGCCTGTATGTAGCTGTATGGCCAATTTCGCCTCGATCCTCTTTATATCCGATTGACAAGAAAGTCAAATTTCTTCCCATCATAAAGTATTCGACATACTTCACAACAACCACTCCATAATCACAGGAGTTGGTCTGTCGAGGGACGACTTTGATCCCGAAGTCAGTAGATGATCAAGGATAGTTCTTCTTTATTAGCGCAGAGAGAGTCACCGCATTTAATATAAGATCACGGAAGGTATTGTGTCTGTTCAAATAATAGAGAGGAGTGTCGATATGTTAAGCTAACAATGATAAAAGATATGCTAAGCAAAATATCTTACCGTAATTGGGCCACATATCTTTCCTTAGAGGGCCTATTAAATATAGGGTCGCGATCATTATCGATCGTTCGACTACCTTTACTGATCATAGCGCCCAATGTAGTGGTTGTTGAATGTATTGGCATAAATATCTACAAAAAGTAATATAATCTCAAAGGGTAGGATAGAAAAATTAAAAGAATAATTATAAAGAGGATAAAAGCATACTATATGTTGCATTCGTGAGCCTGATTCAAGCTCATTGTAGAAGAAAGTTTCCATCACCTCTTCCTTGGTCTCTCTTTGTTTATAGGCAGCCCAATGTGAACTTGAACCTCGATCATGGTCGTACAATTTTTCAAAAGTAAAACTTGTTGAAATCTCTCAGTTCATAGCCCATGTACGTCAGTGTCACAGGGTCCATTAGGAAGTTTTTGACATTTTTCTCAGGATGAATTTTATCATCAATAACTTCCAAATGTCTCATGTAGGCGCCCATAACCTGAAACCAATGCAGTTAGATTAAAATATGCAGTTAGAGTTTAATACATAATCGTTAGCGACTCTGTACATCATCGATATCGATTCCTTTTAGAGTCGGTAACGATTATTTAAGTCGTCGAAATAGTTGTCGACTCTCTAATGAATCGATATCGATGATGTACAGAGTCGCTAACGATTACATAAGCCATCGCTAGCGACTCTACAAGCCATCGATACCGATTCCATAAGCCATCGATAACGATTACATAAGCCATCGATACCGATTTTGCCTACAGACTTACAAAGTTATCCAGGAACTGGGTTTCCGCCAGACATCTGAAGGATTGCACCACCAGCTTGTACTTGCCGACAGTGCTAACATATTCTCTGCATAAAAAATGACCAACTTAACTAATCTTCACGATAAATATATAATAATAAAGTTAAGTATTCAGGGTAATTCTACTTACTCGTCCTCCTTCACAGGCTTGTTCCATATGTCTAGCATATATTTTTTCTCCGCTGTTAGCTCAGCAGGAGCATCTTCATCAGTAGACCCAGGACCAGCGGTAATGATTGCCACCGGTCCAGGCTCGTGATTGGTCCTTCGCTGGCCTTCGCGGTGGGCTTCTTTTCAACCGCTACCCTTCGCTGGGCCTTAGGTTTGATGGAAATTATTTTGCTGGCTTTCGCTTGCCTAGGTCTTAAGCGAAGCTCAGCTTGTTGGTGAGGCAATTGGGAAGAGGTTTCCTCTTCACCAGCAGGACCCTTATCAGTTTGGGTCTCGGTGTCGCTTGTCGTGTTGCCTTCACCTTTTCAACGGGAGGAGGAGGAACTCGATGCGAGGTGATGGTTCCTCAAAGGTCAGTCGCACACCTTCAAGTTATCGGCTCCTCTATAACCACATCCGTACATCGTAATAATGATGCAAAATAAGAATTAATTTTAGTCCACATTTTAAAAGAAAAATCGATTTTAAATATAATAGCAATCAATTATATATATAGTCGCTATCGATTATATATATAGTCGCTATCGATTATATATATAGTCGCTATCGATCATATATATAGTCGCTATCGATTATATATATAGTCGCTATCTATTTTATATATGGTCGTTATCGATTATATAGATAGTCGAAATCGATTGTAAATAGAATCGACTTCGATTGCATTTATAATCGATAACGATTGTAAATAGAATCGATATGATCGGTATCGACTCTATATATAATCGATATCGATTTATGTAAACAAAATTGAATATTAAAACTAGATTTCAACATATACCTTAGGTCTCGCCTGCAATAAATTTTCAAGGAGATCTTTTATTTCAATCTGGCCCTTTCTGACTAAAGAGTTGTAGTGATTTAACTTCTGCCACTCCGCATCCCTTGAATTCAGCCTCTCATTGAAGGAGTTGCAGAGTTTCTCTAAAGAAGCGCAACGTTTAGCCAGGGCCTTATTCTCTCCCTCCAAATCGCTCACTCTTTGGGTGAGCTTCAAGTTATCCAGCGTCAAATGATCTAATTCTCCTCAACAAAGAATTATTGGAGGTGGACGCCACCGCTATCTTTCACCGCCAGGCTCTCCTTGGCCCCCCTAGTTCTTGGCCGACCCTCTCCCACTCAGCACGGGCCCTTTTTCGAGAGGGGTTCTTCTTGACGCCGATGCGTCCATCCCATTCTTCCTCTCCTCTCAAGATTATCGACCAAGGAATGTAATTTCTTTTCTTCTTCTACCGAATCTCTTCCATGACTTTTCTTGATCGGTTCTTTCCTCTTCCCCCAACCTCCTTTTGAACCCGTAGATATTCTCTTACCACGGGTATCTCTAATTCAAAGCCACGAGGCATGAGGGGAGCCTTGAACCTTTGAAAGAAAATGAAACAACAGAATAAAATGATCGTTATATATATAATAAATCACTCTCGATTGTGTAAAGAATCGCTATCGATTCCTTACCTTAACAAATCACTATCGATTAGATAATAAATTGTTATCGACTCTGTACGTAATCGCTATCGATTCGTAAATGAATCGGTAGCGATTCTGTAATGAATCGGTATCGATTCTAGAATGAATCGGTAAGTTGCTTTTTTTTTCAATAGACCTCATACCTTGCTGTCTAACATCTGCCCGCGAGTGTAACCTTTGATCCTGGACTGCGCCCTGTCCGACCATTTCAGCAGCCGTGGGAAAGGGTCCTTGAGGCCTAGCTGGGATGGCGATATATCGGGCAGGATCTCATAAGCCCACCATTGAAGTACACATATGCATCCATATGTGTTGTACGTCTTCAGGGCTTTATCCATCTCGGCGGTTTTTCTATTCGCCACGCCCTTTATTATATACTCCATCAAGTCTTGGTAGACGAGCAGACCCCACGGAGTTCGGTTGAAGGCCTCCATATCATCGATGAGGTCGATGTGGTCTTCAGAAATTTGATGGTGGGAACCGGGGAAGAGAAATATGCACAACACAAACAGAAGGGACAACTTTAAGAAGTCCTCATCACTTTCCGCCTATAAATTGCAAAGATCTATATGAGACCGGAGAATTTTTGGAGGCGTTCCACAAAAGTATTTGTTTCTAATGGTTTGTTCTACCGATGGTTTCTGGGATGGGGTATCCTTTTACGGGCCAACTACGCAAGGCCCAGATCAATGCAATGTCTATCTTCAAGATAGACATCATCTTCCCAATTCGGAAATGGTTTTATCAACCCAAAATGTCGACCGAATCCACGACATCGGAAAGAAATCCCACACCTTCGGATTTGAAATATTCCACCAAAAAGCGAATCTCTCAAGAACTTCTTCCGATCCGAGTAGCACTTTCAGAGAGATTCAAACGGCCTGGCGAACACTTGGCAACAGCTGGTGTACAACCATCTTGATGTCTTTTGAAATGAATGTAATAAAAACGAAAGGACTCAACACCATACTAACAAGGATAGTTAAAAATGTTGATGAAATGTATATATAAAACCCGTATCGATTACATCTAGAGTCGGTATCGATTACATAGGTAATCGATACCGACTCTATATGTAATCGAGATAGAGTCTATATGTAATCGATATAGACTCAAAAGATTTCATGAAGTCGCCATTGAATCAAAATGTTTCATTTACTTGCAAAATTTTCAATTACATTCATAATAGTTCAATTAAAATGAAAAGTAAAAGGAAAATCTTGCAAGTCTACATATAATCGATAACGATTACATATGTAAGCGCTAACGACTCTATATGTAATCGATATCGATTACCGATGAAATCGCCAACGACTCAATATAAATTCGCAATGACCTCAAAATGTTTATTTATATAGAAATTACTTGATTTACTGACTCTTAAGTTTCTTTTTCTTTCTTTTATTCTATTTCTTTTCTTCCTTCTTCTTTACCTACATCGATTATCTCTATAATCGATATCGTTCCTATATGTAATCGCTACCGACTCTCAACGTAATCGATCTCGATTACTTATGAAATCGCTATCAATTAAATATAAGTCTACATTGATCTCAAAATATTTAATTTACCTGTCAGGTAAATTTCCCTTATTTATATAGAAAATATTTAATTTACGGACTCAAAAGAATTCATGAAGTCGCCATTGCATCAAAAAGTTGTTTCATTTACTTCAAAATATTTCAATTACATTCAAATTTTTTCATTTATAATTAAAAAAAAAAGAAAAGTTAGGAAGAAGGATGAAGAGCAGGTGGTGGATGGGGTGGAGAGCCGGGTGGTTCCGGCTTAAGTTTCTTTTTCTTTTTCTTTTCTTCCTTCTTCTTTTTCTTTTCTTCCTTCCTCTTCTTCTTCTTTTCTTCCTTCGCCAAAATCTCCATTACTTCATCGTACTCGTCCACGTGAACCGCAGAGGATCCGTTCTGGTGGTGGTGGTGGGTCCTCCCATACAGGATAGAACTTTATTGGGTTATAGAAGGTTTTTTCTTCGTCGTCAGACATTGGGAAAAATATGGGCTGCTAGGGATGATAGGTGGTTTGCTAAGGTCGAACTAAACCTGTATTTAAAGCTCCTAGATTGTGGAATACGAATCGTTGTATTAAATTTTCTCATTCTTCCAACCTAACTTGCCATAATGGTTTTACAAAAGGGTAGTTGGCAATAAATTGAACGTCGGCTGAGATAAATATAAAACCTCGTATGATTTATTATGGCATCGAGGGTAATAACTATAGGGAAATTATTTCAAATGATGGGTATTAATTATATTCATAGAGAGTCGATATCGATTTGTTATAGATTCGTCATCCACAGTTTATATAGTCGATTACATACATATAATCGTTATCGACTCTAAAGGTATCGAGCGTTTCATATGTAATCGGTAACGATTACATATATAATCGATATCGACTACATATGTAGTCGTACTCGATTACATATGTAATCGTTAACGATTACATATGGGAAAACCTAAAAAAAATATGTCAAAATATGCAACAAAGAGAGGAGAAATAAAAAATCTATAGCGATGGAAGCTAATTTTAATTTTAACTTACAGATTTGGTAGCTTGAAGGTTGTAGTTTTGAACGCGATCGTCCACGAAGCGTCAACGACTCTCCACCGACTTCGAACGAAAAAGTAAATTCAAAACAGTAAATGATTTGAAAAGACGGCTGATCGATTTAGAATGTAACCCTTGCAAGTGCACAAGATCTATTGCAGTATGGCAAGAACAGGGGTGTCGAACCCACAGGGAAACGTGAATTTTTAATTAATTCTTTTAGAGATTTTAAAAACGTCCCTAAGGAAGTACCAAAGGGCAGATTCAATTTTACCAAAAACTTAACACACTTTTCCTAAATGCAGAAAAATAAATTAATCTAAACAATTAATTACTGATAAATCTACGAACAATATTAAAATGAGATCAAGGAATATGCTACCCCAGATTCGTACCCCTTTTCTATCATTAAAACCCACAGTTTCATTAAATCATCATTCACACCATCATTCATCTAGAAAAATGACTTGAAATAAAATATGATCATCAATCCCAAGATACCCTATCTAAAAACAATGACTCAAATTTAACATTCATGTATGAGTCATGTAAAAAGCATAGCGATCTCATGATATTTAGATCAATTAATCAAGACATAATCGCTTCTACCCTTAGATCACTGTGTCCAGATCTAGCGATTACTACCGCTGATACGAATCAATCAAGGCCATAACAAAGCATTTAAAATATTTTCAATCACACAAACTTTGAGCAAAACGATTCCATGATAACAATAATAGATCGGGTATTAATCATAAACATAGGTACTTATCTGGGATCGAGATCCGATCGATTTAGCCGCCATCTTTGGTGTTTGATCTCCTTTTCTTTCAAAGTCATTCCTCTTTATTTCTTCCAAAAGATATTTGCAATTGTTTTTCCTAAATACAATCTATGAATTTCAGAGAAAAATAATGCAAATCCTAGTACACCCATTCTAATAAACCCTAGAAGAAGGAGAGAAGAAGACTTGAAAAGACGAAGAAAATATTCCCCAAAGTGAAGAGCCCTAAAAACTAAAAAGAAGAATGAATAATATTCTAATCAAAAATAATAATCCTATAAGAAAGAAACTCGTGGCTTCCCTTTTTATAATAGCCTAACCCTAATACCTCTCTCGATTGACATCTAAGAGTAATTTTCGTGAATTCCCGCCTAGCTTTGCATCAGATACTGCCTCCGTATTTTGCTCATAATTTTCTGTACCGAACTCGGATTGAGGTGATTCTTGTGGCGTTGGGAAGCTGACGACGAGCTCTACAACTTTTATGTTTTAGCATTTTCCTGAATCTGACGTCTTGAAGGTCCAAATTGAGCTGCAAGTCGCACTAAGTTCTCAATGACCCAAAATAGCAGTGTTTTGACATTATTTTCGGGATTCTTGGGCTGTTTTAGAAACTTGGACTGTATTTACCTGCAACACTTCAAATCTAGCAAATCTCATCACATAGCCTTCATCGGACGGCTAAATATAGGTATTTAGGGGTGAAATATCATCATATTTCACTACTCATCACACCCCCAAACCTACACTTTGCTAGTCCTCGAGCAAAGAGAATGATAGAAATATAAAGCAAATCAAACTAACATCCTAAAATTTAAATGCCACTTTCGTAGGGAACACGATTGCACTTAGCATGTGCAACAAGCCTTTAAACCCCTAGGTGATCCCTAGTGGAGGAGTTGTGTCTCCTGAGGGTTTGCAGTGAAGTTACCCACAAACTTCCAAAAATTTCAAACCATCGGTAAAATTGAGTTTTCAAAATCTGATTTTTATAACATATATTTAACTTCAAAGCTCAAAATCAATAATCAATTCAACATGCAAATTCTCAATTTTAAATAACAATGTTACACTAATCATACCAATATCCATTCAAATTAGTCTAATGCTCCAAATCGTTAGATAACTCATCCATTCATGCTTAAACGTAGTGTGTGCATACCAAAACCAAGATTCATCCATCTCGAACTAGTCCAACGGGAAATCATCGGATCTGTTGTCTTGACTCAATCCTCACTTTAGGTATACTCTCAAAATAAAATCACTCGATGATTGGTAAGTTTTCGCACGTGAGAGATCAATACAAAGCAAATAAAAAGGTCTCACATGATAAATGAAACACGATGCAATCAATGAACAAAAATAAATCTCATAAGAACGAGATACTTGTATATCCTAAGCATGTCATATCAAGTGTCATAAGTATTATATATTGACTCTCCACAAGACAGATTACCAATGCAAGATCGGATCATGAAGGTCTTTTGTAGGGTTGTAATGGGGCTCGTAAGGGTAAGAAAGAAAGGAATTGTGATTCAAAATTTCGAGAAATTGGAAAAGGAACTAACTTCGATTTTTTTATTTTATTTTTTTATTTCTCTTCTTTTCTTTTTTTCTTTTCTAATTTCTCACCATTTTTTTTCAATATTTTTCTTTTCTCATTCTTTCTTCTCTTTTGAATTTCCTTTTCTTGAAGCACCTCATTTTCATTCCTTTTTTTTTTTTTTTTTTTTTTCTCTCCTTTTTTCTTTTTATATTTGCCATACACTCTCAAGAAACACCATAACTCATTATCTCTCCACTTACTCTCTTTTCGCTCATTTTCATCCTCGCTCCTAATTTCTAAATAAGAAGGGTAAAGCTAAATTTTAAATTGTGAAGGGTTAAAGTTAACGTGGCTTATCAAAGAATGTATAAGGGTAAATTTTTCTATAGGCTCAAAGGGGTACTAGAAGGATAAATTTATATGAGGTGGGGCATTTTAAGCACAAACGAGCCAAAGATGGCCTTCAATCAATTCCTTAAAAGATGGTAACCTTGCCTATTTGTCTTGAGTAGATATCGACGTTCTAACACAATAATATGAATTTGATATCATGCAAAGTCACAAGCCAAAATAAAATGTATGAGATTATGCAAAATAATTCAGATTCAAAGAAAACTCAGTTTATATATTCACTCATCAATGACGGAAATTAGCTCTAAAGCTAATCGGGTTTAGTCTCCACTAAGAACCTAAGATTCAACGTTCAAAATAGTTCATCGATTTCTAAGTCTTAGCTTGGTATAAGTGCAAAAATTCTAAGCATGAATTTGAGTCATCCACAAATTATCACATTAAGCTTCATCATCCTAGATACAAGTATTCAAAATATGACATCAATATTCTCAAAATTAAATTCACATGCATCATCAACTAAAGTTTGAAAACTATTGCAAAGTAAATCATGTATGATGGTTCCAAAAATTTTTTTTTTTTTTTTCAAAGAAAATCAAAATAAGTGATGAAAGATAGATAATCATACATACCCCAAACCTAAAATGACAATGTCCTCATTGTTTGAAATAAGTAGGTACCCCAAACACATTGAAAAGTACCTCAACACAAAGATCAGAGAATATGGGCATCAAATTAGAACATGACCAAAAATAGATTGAAGGTAATGTGGCTACACTAATTTGGAAATTAAAATAACCTAAACTAAACTAAAACTAATATTCTAGAACTAAACATACGAAAGAGAAATAAATCCTAAATCCTAAACTAAACTGTGTCCAACTCCTAAATAAAACACACCGGGTTGCCTCCTGAGAAGTCCGAGTTTAAGTGTCGACATACCGACCTCTTCATTGATCAAGAATCTGGATCACTAAGGTGCATCGCCTCAATCTTAAACTGGGTCATCGGCTCAAACATTGGTTTGAGTCTTTGCCCATTCACTTTGAAAACTCGATTGTCCTGAAGGCTTTGAATTTCAATTGCACCGTGCTCACTAATGGAAACAACCTGAAACGGGCCTTCCATCTAGACTTCAATTTCCCAGGATCAAGCTTAAGTCGGGAATTGAATAACCAAACTTTTTGGCCAACATGAAAATCCTTGCGAGAGATTAATTGATCGCGCAACTTTTTGTACCTTTCCTTGTACATCTTTGAATTTTCATACGCATCGTAGTGTAACTCTTCTAATTCACTCACCTGTAACCTTCGATTCGACCCTGCTGCTTGCATATCGAAATTAAATCGTTTGATCGCCCAGAATGCCTTATGCTCCAATTCGACAGGAAGATGACATGCCTTCCCGTAGACAATTCTGAAGGGAGACATTCCGATCGGTGTCTTGAATGCAGTACGATAGGCCCACAAAGCATCAGATAGCCGGTTTGACCAATCTCTTCTATCCGGTCGTACCGTCTTTTCTAGAATTCGCTTGATTTCCCGGTTAGACACTTCCACCTGACCACTAGTCTGTGGATGGTACGGCGTAGCGACTTTGTGAGTGACGTCGTACTTCTTCATTAAAGTGGCAAAATGGCTATTGCAAAAATGCGAACCGCCATCACTGATGATTGCTCTTGGGATCCCGAATCGGTTAAACACATGTTCTCTCAGAAATTTGACCACAACCTTGTGATCATTTGATCGGGTTGCCTCAGCTTCAATCCATTTGGAGACATAGTCAACAGCCACCAGAATATATGAATACCCAAAGGATGGTGGAAAAGGACCCATAAAGTCAATCCCCCAAACATCGAAAATTTCAACAATCAGAATTGGATTAAGGGGCATCATATTTCGTCGTGAAATATTGCCAAGCTGTTGACACCGTTGGCATTCCTTGCGATTGAAAGGCGTCACGAAGATTGAGGGCCAAGAGAATCCGCTTTGAAGGATTTTGTGCGGTCTTCGTCTCAAAATGGCCTCCACAGCCCCAAAGATGGCAAAAGTTTAGGACGCTTAGTTGCTCGTCTTCTGGCACGCATCTCCTAATGATCTGATCCGAGTAGAATTTAAACAAATATGGTTCATCCCAGAAATAGTATTTTATTTGGGAGAAAAAGAGATTCTTATCATTCTTACCCCACTCAGTGGGAATTACGCGATGACCGGATAATTCACGATGTTAGCAAACCACGAAACTTTTGCACCTACATCAATTGCCATCAAATGTTCATCCGAAATGTGTGGATGGTCTCATAGATGATTCTTGGTAAATTCTGGAGCGGATGATCGCACCACAACGCTTCTCAACCCCTTTTATCTTTAATCTCAAAGTTGAATTCTCGGAGAAGCGTGATCCAACGGATCACCTTGGTTTCGCATCCTTCTTTGCTAAAAGATATTTCAGCGTAGTGGTCCGAAAAGACCACTATTTTCGATCCAAGCAAATAGGAGCGAATTTGTCGAGCATACACCACGACTAATAATTCCTTCTGGTGGTGGTGTAATTGATTGGGCATCAATTAATGTCTTGCTAGCATAATAAATTACGTGAGGTAATTTATTCACCCTTTGCCCTAAGACTGCTCGATCGCATAATCGATGCATCACACATGAGTTCGAATGGTAAAGAATAATCCGTGGTTGGATTATTGGTGCATTTGATAAGAGTTCAAATTTTAGGAATGCCTTTATGCAATCCTCATCAAAATCAAAAGGAACATCTTTGCCAAGCAAAGTGCACAATGGTTTAGCCACCTTGCTAAAATCCTTAATGAATCTTCTATAAATCCAAAGATGCCCCAAAAATGATCGAATTTGTCGAACACTTTTAGAGGTGGTAAATTTGCAATTAAGTGACCTTTCGCCTTTATCAACTTCAATTCCTTTCGTTGAAACAATATGCCCCAACACAATTCCTTGTTGAACCATAAAATGGCTCTTTCCCACCGAGAACAAGTTTGGAATCTACACAACGTTGCAACACTGTGAAAGATGATTCAAACAAGAATCAAATGTTTTTCCAAAAACCGAGAAGTCGTCCCATGAAGACTTCGATGAATTTGTCGATCATGTCAGAATATGGCCAACATACATCGTTGAAACGTGGCGAGCATTACATAAGCCGAATGGCATCCTTCGATATGCAAACGTACCATATGGACACGTGAATGTTGTCTTCTGATCACCGGAAAAACGGCACTTGATTGTATCCCTAATAACCATCAAGAAAGCAATAAAACTCTTGCCCACTAACTTCTCAAGAATTTGATCAATGAGCGGAAGGGGAAAATGATCTTTTACGGTGGTGCATGTTCAATTTTCGATAATCAATGCACACACGCCATCCAGAGTTTCACGAAAGGGCACCAATTCTCCCTCCGTAGTTTCTTTCACGTAATTCGGACTTTTCTAACGATTTGTCTTGGACTAACCCATTCACTATCGGAGATCGGATAGATGATTCCAAAGATCGAGGAGTTTAATGATTTTCTTTAAAACGACTTCTTGCATGTTCGGATTAAGTCGCCTCTGTGGTTCCCTCGATGGTTTACTCTCATCCTCCGGATGTATTTTATGTATACATACCGATGGGTCAATCCTTGAGATCGCCTAAAGTCCATCCGATGGCCTCCTTGTGCTCTTTTCAAAGACCTTCAACAAATCATTCTCTTGTTCTTCCGATAATGTGGATGAAATTATCCTTTGGAAGTGTTTCTCGAGGTCCCGAAAAGCATATTTGAGGGACTCGCAATTGTTTCAATTCCACGATTGGTGGTCGCTCAATTGATGGAGTCAAGACATCCTTTACCTCGAGGGTAGTGGTTCTACCTTAGTCACAACTAAGTTATCATCTTGACATGATGAATTTGACTTTTCTCTTCTCGCTTCCTTTCAAGCCCTTTGTCCTCATAGATGGCTAACAAAGCGTTTCAAATTCCTCTTTGGTGAGCATTGATGGTAATGCTTCATCCACCACTTCGTCCATCCGATCGATGTAAAACATTCGACCTCATCCTCATTAGGGAAATGGTTCATCACATGGAATATGTTAAGCGACTTTCATGTTTCCAAAAGAAACGCGTCCATGACTCCGTGTGACAACTAATGCAAGCGTTTGGCGATGGCGAAAGCAGACGTCCAAGAATAATTGGGACTTGATTGATTGATTTCGCAGGTGGTTCCATGTCTAAGACAACGAAGTCCACTGGAAAGACAAACTTGTCTATTCCAACCAAAACATCCTCGATAACACCCCTCGGTCTTCTTTCTGATCTATCTGCCAGTTGGAGTGTAACCGTCGTGGGTTTCAATTCACCCAATCCGAGTTTCTCGTACATTGAGTATGGGATCAGATTAACACTTGCTCCCAAATCCAATAACGCCTTTCCAATTGGTTGCCCACCAATGACACATGGAAGCTTGGGACCTGTGGTCTTTCAGTTTCTGTGGGGTTTCCAATCGCAATATCGAACTGACTTGATTTGTTAGGAACACTTTCTTTGAAACGTGAGTACGTGCCTTTCTCTTCCGAGTGCACAAATCTTTGAAAAACTTGGCGTACTCAGGAACTTGTTTGATTGTTTCAAGTAATGGAAGATTTATCTTTACTTGCTTGAATGTTTCAAAAATTCTTCCATTTTGTCGGTCCCTTTCCCATTCTAGATGGAGGAGTTAGGCATTGACGGAATGGTGCCTTTGGGACATAAGGTGCAGATTCCATTTCCGATTCTTTTTCACGTCCTTGTTGGACGGTTGAAGGAAACTCTTCCTCTATTACTTTTTCTTTTCCTTTCTCTCTTCCTTGCTCTTGCACTTTTCTTATCTCTGGCTCTTTGTCTCTTTCTTTCTCTTTTCCTTTTCCTTTCTCCTTTCTGTTGTCTGATTCTTTTTCCTCTACTGCTTCTCTTTCTTCATCGCCTTCTGAGCATTTCCACTTGATTATGAACCTCGTCCACTTCAAAGACCGTAATGACTTTCAACTGTTGACTATTCGATGGTCCGCTTGAGATGGTGCTTGGCCTCGAGGATTATTGATGGGTTGGTGGGAGCCTACCTTCCTCTCGGACTCGGTTGATTGGCCAATTGGTGACTTGGTCCATTATCATCTGGCCGAAAAGATTGCATGCTCGCATAAGCTTTTCTTCGCATCGAATCTTTCAATCTTGGCATGAGATTGATTAAGATTCGATTGAAATTCGATTTTTCGGTGAGTCGAATTTGGATGATAATCTGAGCATTCTGTTGAAAATTGGAATTACATTTGGAAATTAGAATTCTGAAATTTCATTGTGGACGAAAATTTTGTTGAAAATTTGGTTGAAAAGGTTGTTGTCCACCCATTGTGTTGGCTCTATGTTGTCGGGTTTACTCGGCCAATTTGTTCGATTCACCCCATCCTAAGTTGGGGTGATTTTTCCATTCCGGATTGTAGGTATTGGAGTACATGTTTCTACCGCCAGATAAGATTGAGTCACATTTACCGCTCTCTTGAGGATTAGGTTCATCGGGGAAGAATGACAAGGTAGTAGGGCACTCATTAGCCATATGACCGGTGGTCACAAATTGAACACACTGTGGGGGTGACAGAGCTTTAGCTTGCTTGGTAGCAACAACATGTTCATCTGCTTGACATGATGTCAACCTTTGTTGAGAGATCGAGGCATTATTGTTGACATCGCATAATCCGCCTTTTGTCAACACATGAGATTTAGGTGCTGTGTTCAAGTTGGTTGGTTCAAAGATGTCTCACTTTGTATCGAAGTTTGATATAACTTTTCAAACAATGCCCACAATTGTAAACTTCTTTCGTGGCACAAGATCCACCACAAGATGCATCAACCATGCGTCTCTCTTGAGAATCATCCCATTGTAAAACTTTGGACTTGTTGCCACCTGGAACTTGATGATTTGGGCAACTTCGATCAATTCCTTAAACGTTCCCAACATTCATGGAATGTTTCAGAGGTTGTTGGGAAAAGAACCGGATCTTCGACGCAATTCAATGGCCTTAGTCATGGGAAAATATTTTTAAGGAACTGACGATGCGCCGCCTAACTCGAATAGATTGTGGTTCTAAGGAATAGAACCATGTTTTTGCCTTTATCTCTTAAAGAGAACGGAAAGAGTGAGCTTCGCTATCTCATCATGACATTGTGGACTCGAACATTTTGCATACCCCATTGAATTCATTTAAGTGAACGTATGGATTTTCATTTGCTAACCCATGGAAAATTGGTAGCATTTGAATCATCGATTTGAATTCATAGTGGTTCTCGGAATGGGAGCATGCATAATACATTCCCGATCCTCGTAAAACCAGGATCGTTATAATACTCCAAAGTGTTCTAGGGCCCTCATCAAAATTATTGTTCCTATTATTTCCATTATTGACATTCCCATTGTTGTTATTCTCTCTCTCTTGCCTTTGTCCGCCATGGTCTCGCTTTGTTGATATTGATTCCTCCTGACTCTTCGATTCTCTCTACAAGCTCTTTCGATTAAGATTAAAGATGTGGGTGATGAGCGAGTAAAACTCATACACCAACACTCACAAACAGGGTTGAAGAATCCACAACAAACCCACAAAATTCTGCTTCAAACGATTTAAACAAAGATGATAAACAGTAGCCAATATCAGCAGGAAAGATTTCTTTTTTTTTTTTTTTTTTATTTTTTATTTTTTTTATTTTTTATATTCAAATTAAAATTCAAATTAAAATTAAAATTAATTAATTAATTAATTAAAATTTTTTTTTTTTTAAATTCAAATTAAAATTAAAATTCGAATTTAAATTAAAAATTTTTAGTCTTTTTTTTTTTTTTTTTTTTTTAAATTCAAATTAAAATTAAAATTCGAATTTAAATTAATTAAATTTTTTTTTTTTTTTTTTTTTTTTAAATTCGAATTAAATTTTTAAATTTTTTTTTTAATTTTAATTTTTTTTTTTTTTTTTTTTATTAAATTCGAAAATTAAAAATTAAAATTGAAAATCCTATAAAATCTTTCCTAAAAGAGAAAAATAAGGAGAAGAATGAAAGATTCCTAAAAATCCTAAAACAAAAGTCCCACAAAAGTTAATGACTAAATTTAGAAAATCCTAAAAATATCTAAAAGAGGAAAATAAGGAAAAAAAAAAAAGTCCTACCAAATCTAAAATAAGAAGTCCTAAAAATCTCTACTTCCTAAATTTCCTAAGGAAGGTATCCTAAAAATCTAAACTTCCTAAAAAGACTCCACAAAATCTTATCAAAGAGAGAAAAATAAAGGAAATAATAATAATAATAATTATTATTATTTATTTATTTATTTTTATTTTTTTAAACACTCAAAACAGAAAAATCCCTATCCGAATTAATCAAAATTTCACCGATTTCCCAAGAATGGCCAAAAACTTGATCGATTTAGAATGTAACCCTTGCAGTACAAGATCTATTGCGGTATGGCAAGAAAGTGTCGAACCCACAGGGAAACGTAAATTTTTAATTAATTCTTTTAGAGATTTTAAAAACGTCCCTAAGGAAGTACCAAAGGGCAGATTCAATTTTACCAAAAACTTAACACACTTTTCCTAAATGAAAAATAAATTAATCTAAACAATTAATTCTTGATAAATCTACGAACAATATTAAAATGAGATCAAGGAATATGCTACCCAGATTCGCACTCTTTTCTATCATTAAAACCCACGTTTCATTAAATCATCATTCACACCATCATTCATCTAGAAAATGACTTGAAATAAAATATGATCATCAATCCCAAGATACCCTATCTAAAAACAATGACTCACCCTAACATTGCGGTATGAGTCATGTAAAAGCATAGCGTATCTCATGATATTTAGATCAGACAATAATGACATAATCGCTCTACAGATCGACAGGTCGGATCCAGATTACGCCGATTAATGATACGCTGCAATCAATCGGTCATAACAAAGCATTTAAAATATTTTCAATCACACAAACTTTGAGCAAAACGATTCCATGATAACAATAATGTGGTATTAATCATAAACATAGGTACTTATCGGGATCGCATCTTCCCCGATCTCTTGATTTAGCTCATCTTTGGTGTTTGATCTCCTTTTCTTTCAAAGTCATTCCTCTTTATTTCTTCCAAAAGATATTTGCAATTGTTTTCCTAAATACAATCTATGAATTTCTCGAGAAAAATAATGCAAACTTGATACAATCTACCTGAATAAACCACAGAAGAAGGAGAGAAGAAGACTTGAAAAGATGAAGAAAATATTCCCCAAAGTGAAGAGCCCTAAAAACTAAAAAGAAAGAATGAATAATATTCTAATTGAAAAAATAATAATCCCCATAAGAAACTCGTGGCTTCCTTTATAATAGCCTAACCCTAATACCTCTCGATTGACATCTAAGAGTAATTTTCGTGAATTCCCGCCTAGCTTTGCATCAGATACTGCCTCGGTATTTTGCTCATAATTTTCTGTACCGAACTCGGATTGAGGTGATTCTTGAAGCGTTGGAAAGCTGACGACGAGCTCTACAACTTTTATGTTTTAGCAATTTCCTGAATCTGACGTCTTGAAGGTCCAAATTGAGCTGCAAGTCGCACTAAGTTCTCAATGACCCAAAATAGCAGTGTTTTGACATTATTTTCGGGATTCTTGGGCTGTTTTAGAAACTTGGACTGTATTTACCTGAAACACTTCAAATCTAGCAAATCTCATCAGATAGCCTTCATCGGACGGCTAAATATAGGTATTTAGGGGTGAAATATCATCATATTTCACTACTCATCAACGGCGGCTATTTATTACTGTGGGGGTAGTTTGGGTATTTCCTACAGGCGTGCCTCAGCTCGGCGCGCAGCTGGTTTGTCTGGGTAAAAGTGAAACTATAGGGCTTCTGACGTAAAAGGCGTATCTGACAGGGCCGGTCAGGTAAATTTCCCTATCATATATCCCTAAAATGTCAAGACCTTTTTTTAATTCGGTGCAATCAATTAACAAACATATGTAAATAATGGCTCCCAAAAAAAATGGCACAAAGTACCATTTGTATCATATGGCTTAATAAACTCAGCCTATCGCCTAATTCAACAATTGAATGCATGTAATTAGATAATAAAGATCATGTTTTATTCTCATCTTTTGCAAGAAAGATTTTTAGATCAATCTTTGAATTAGAGGAATAAGATTGTATTTTCACATGACATGAATCCCCAAAATGCGAAGTCTTTTCATTAAGTGATTTTAAGTGTCTTGTGTGAGAAAAAAATAAGAGTGCGCATAGCAGGACTCTTTATTTAAGAGGTCACACATGCAAGAAGTCTCTTAGGGCAGCTAGAAATTGGTGTGCACCTAGCATCCTCTAAGGACCATGAATTTAGTTGTTAACTTTGCACCACTTAAACAACCGAAAATACCATTGGTTGCTACTTTGAATCAGACAATGGAGATCATTTTTGGGCCCAATCTTTTTATGATATAAAACCAAAGACTATCTACAATCATAGGGTCACACGTTGATTTCATGTGGCACACATCCCAAAAAGTAAACATGAATCATTTTTATGGTCCACTTTTGGGAATGTGTGCCACGTGGAATTAACTTGTGACCGCATGATAGTAGGTGTATGATCACAAGATCTATTGTGTAGAAGATTGGGACCAAAAACAATCTCCATAGTTTGCTTCAAAGCAGTAGACTATTTTTACTTTGTCTAAGGGGTGTGGCACTAACAATGGTCTAAATTTTAGGATACCTCTATTTGTGCCTACCAAAATATTAAAAAGCTTACTCCGGGCACATGTCAATTAAACAATTAAAAGAAAAGCTAACTATGTTAGCGCTTACAAGATTATTGAAAGCGCCTACATCTAAAACCCATTGAAACTCATTGACTGCTTGGAATCAGATGAATCAGATGATAAAGATTGATTTTCACCCCTCCACTCAATGGATCTCCAAACCATGAGTGAATCATTAGACAAATAGTTTTTTATTCCACATTGCAGATCCCCAAAAAGTGACCCTAAAATCATATGACACAAATAACGCTCAAATGTGATTTTAAGGCCATTTGTGTCACAAGGAATGAAAAAATGACTCTCTTATGATAAACTCATAGTCTCAAGATCCATTGTATTGAAGATTTTGACGAAAAATGATCCCTATTGTTTGATTCCAAGCAATTAATGGGTTTCAATTGAGGCGCCTTTAATAATCGTGTGGTCGGGAACAAAGGAACCATTAAAAAAGGTTTTTTCATTCTTATGAAAAAAGAGTGCACTCCATATAATTGTTTGCTCGAAGATATTTGTATCAATTTTTTTCTTTTCTTTTCCTTCTTTCTTTTTCTTCCTCAACTTAGGTTTTTTAGAACAAAGACGTTGGGATCATATAAATATCCTCTTTTTCTTATCTTTTTTTTCCTCAACTTTTGGAGATGTGGTTAGTACTTTGATAATATTATCGTTGTTTAGAGTTGAAGAAGAAGGCAGGAGGACAAAGAAGGAAGAAGAAGAAGAAAACAAAATAAAAGATGATGCTTTGGTGATGTCGTCAAAGGTTGCCCAGAGAAGAATGGTGGTTGAAGCTTAAGTGATGGTATTGTGTGGTGGCTGAAGAAGAATTGTACGGTTGGGAAGAAGGGTCCTTCAGTGATTTCGTCAAGTGGTGGCCGAAGCTTTGGTGATGTTGTCAAGTGGTGGTTGGAGAAGAATTGGACGGTTGGGGAAGGAAGAAGAAGGATTGTGAGAGCTTTCAAGTAGGGTAAGAGAGAAAATAGGGCGTGGCCACAATAATTTTGAAACTAGAAGTATGCACTTTCACTATTTTGGTAGGCGCGAATAAAAGCACCCCTATATTTTTCAGTAATTGGCGTGCATTTAGTAATGTTTGAAGTGTCTTAAGGAAATAGAGGGGGCTACTATGACCACACACAAACTTTATTTTCATGCACACGCTTATTAAACTATGGGTAATTGGATACCTCTCAACGCACCACCAACGTCCGAAACCTCTTGAAACCCATCAAGTGCTTGAAATCAAACGATGGAGATAGTTTTTCACCCCGATCTCCTACACAAACGATCTTGAGACCATTCAGGTTTTTTACTTCACATGGCACAGATACCCAAAAGGTGGCTTTAAAATCATCACATTCAAACGTGAGTTTAGAGCCATTTTTTGGGATATGTGACATGTGGAAAAAAAAACTAACCGTTTGATGATAATATCAAGGTATTAAGATCCATTGTGTGAAAGATCGAAGTTAAAAATGATATCCATCGTCTGATTTCACACCGTCAACATTGGCGCTTTCAGAAAAGCTCTTGGCCTGAATATAGGTACCCTTAAGCTATACACCAAAAGCCCTAAAACACATTCAGCTAAGAAAAGTGCATTGATTGATCTTCCCTCCAATTCTTTGGTCAAACATTGGAAGCTGCACAGGAATTTATAAGTACCTGACTATTCAAAGTAAAACTTTTACCTTTCAATGACAATATCATTAACTAATGAGCACAAATTAATCAAGGATTTAATGGATCTATCGATCCGACCATCCAAATATATGCCCTAGGATCTAGGCGTGTGATCAATCAAAACCAACGAATCAACAATCCATAAATTAGAATATATGTGCACACCTTGAGTGTGAGTCATGATAATGGGTTGTCGATCTTCTCGCTCTCAATACCTCCTAGCACAATGGAGATTTTTTTGCTAATAGGGAGGGTTGAAGTGTGTTAAGCAATCGTTGGGACCAAGCACCCCTTATATTTATAACCAAAGAGTCATTTCCCATTAAGGACTTGAATTACTAATTATATTGTGATTGGGAATCACAATCATACTTTAATTAAAAGGCTTAATTATTAGTTGCTTATTCTCTTCAAATTCACTGAATTAGCAACTACACATCTCAAGATTAATCTTACACCATTCACTGATCAACAAATTGACCATAGTGACAGCCACCAAAATAGAAACTTCTAACAGGATTTTCTATTATAGCTAATGCATTTTTTTAGTAATTGCCGATAATTCAATTTTTGATTTTGTTAGTTTTGAGAATTAATCTGGACTAAATGATGAAAATACATGGGAAGAAGAGTAAAAGCAAAGGGATAAGGCTCCTTAAATGTTGGTTTCTATTGAGTATAAAGTCCCTTAAGCATCCATACCGATTGATGTGGGACACCCATTCTTATGCTCTCCTCTAACATAGACCATCATCTGAGATTTCAACTATTGAAAGTTTAAATGTGGGCCTTAAATAAACTTGGCCATCGTACATAGACTAGTGAATTCGAGTAATTCATCAAATCTCACGAGGCAACTTTTACTATTGTGAGGTTTCTTTCATTCTCCAGCTGATTTTCTATGGATGTGTTTGGGTTAGCTCTTTTGAAATAAAGAGCAACTCTCTACTCTTTTATAGAGCAATTTAACATAGGATTTTGTTTGGTTGTAGGTGCTCTCTACTCTTTCAGCGAGTGAAAAAGTTGATTTTAAGTCTCTTTAAAAGAGCAGTTTTTAGCTGCTCTTTCAAGTGGGCAATGCGAGAGCAATGGCGAGGAGCAGTTGACGGTGATTTCTTTTGTTGCGGGGACTAAAATAGTCCCACTCTTTTACCCTAATACGAAAAATACCCATATAAGAATTAAGAGCAAATTTTCTTCTCTCACGTTCTAGGGTTCGGAAGAAAATGAGAAGTTATCGAGCAAAGAAGAAGACGAAGGAGAAGTTTGTCGCTTATAAGGGTAATTTTTTCTCCCTCTCTCTCTCTCTCTCTCAATTGATCAATCGATCAAACAATCGATTGCCAAACCAATTATTGATTGATCCATCAATCCAGTTACTTAGGGTTTTTAAATGAGAGTTAGATCTCTAATTGAATCATTCCCCCACTTTGATCCATCCATCTATTGATTATTTTACTATATTTTCTCACGTGTTGCAGGTTTAATGGAAAATCATTAATTATTTTTCTATATTTTTATTTTTATTCTGATAAAAACAACCCACTTCTTTTATGAATTTTTCTTTTGAATTTTCTGTTCATTTGGGTGAATGATTTTGATAGTTTTTATTTGAATTTATGTGATTGGTAACCCCTATTTTAGTTTTTGATGAGGTTTAGAAAACAAACCGAAAATCCAGCCCACCGAACCGAACTGAAACTGATCCAAAACAGAGCCAATTCCCAATCACTTCAAATTAGATATTTGGTGGCCGAAAGGGAAAACTAGTTGCGTAGGGTTAAAAAACTGACCCAAAATGGGGGAAAAAAGAAAAGAATAAATAAATAAAGAAAAAACCAATTTTTCTAGGTTTTGGTTCCATTTTTTGAAATATGGCTAACTTAAACCGAATTGTTTTAGTTCAATTTCGGCTTAGGTTGAACTAAAAACCGTTTCAATTAACCAAATCTGGACCACTAGCCCTAGTTGCCGACGACACTAGGCATAAAGAAAAAGAGATAAATTATATAGACTAGTTACCGAGAGAATATGGAAGAAAGATAAGGGAAGTGAGGCACAAATGTAGAGGATCAGGAAGAAAGAGAATGGAAGTGAGGCACAAATCTAGTAACCCGCCGTTGCATAATTAACTTATAATTTGCAAAACAATAATAATAATAATAATAATAATAATAATAATCTTATAATCATAGTGACAAATTTCGTTTTTGGTAATTTTTCGGTGGGGGGTCCTTTCGATACATTTCGGATTAATTTCGGGAAAATTTCGGGGATCAAAAATATATAAAATAATATATTCAAGCAATTGTGCTAAGCACTAAAGCTCAAGCATAAAGCTAGAAGGCATATAGAAAAAGTCCATTTTTTTGCTAACTAGCTTTAGTCCCACATCGTTAGGAAGAGAAATTTGGACACTCCAGCCCCTCTATATAATAGGTTCTTGCTTACAACTATACACTTAAGCAATCCACAGCCGTGTGGTGACTGGTGAGCAAAGAACCAACTTTGCTTTTGCCATTTATTAGTAAATTACTAATATAAAAAAATTAAAAAAATAATAATAAATTAACGAAATTTCGCCGAAAAATTGAAATTTCGCAGAAAAAAATGAAATTTCTGAAATTTCCGAAAAGTACCAAAATTTCTTCGAAAGTTTCGTTTAACCCCCATTTCGGCATTTTTCGTGAAATTTTGCCGAATTTCAGCAAAATTTGTTACTATGCTTATAATGCCTTTAATCTTGTAATGCCTATTTGTGTTAATTAATGAAATAGTGTTAAAGGGCGACTATCAAGTAAACTAAAATTGACTTTCATGAAGCAAAATTTAGTAAAAAGATATATAAAGATAACCAATCATGAACTATAAGAAGTCTTCTCAACGCTAGTAAGTTTTACTAAGTGCTGAAATTTTTACTCCCGGGAATGAAGTGGGTATGATACATCATATAATTTCATCATCAATTCATCATACTCTTCGTGGTCATATATTTCTGCCACCTTCTTCGTCACTTCAAGATTGAGAGCTAGTAAAATAAAATTTGCAATGATAAAATAAAATTTGCATAATATCTTTCTCCTTTAATTAGGATAGCACCAATAAAATAAAATTTGCAATGATAGAGGATATACTTATGACACATGGGATCTGGTCATACAACTTTGATCGAAATAGTGCTACCTCAAGCTTGAAATTGAACCTTGGAATCAATATAGACACATCCAGTCTTTTTTTAGAAAGGCAACATTAGCTGTTGTACCTGTTGTAATCCACACTTCAAAGTTCTTTTGGCCTTTACTATTTCCCAGTTAACTATCATCCCCTTATCATGGTTTCAACTTTCGATAGATACTCAATCTTCATTTATGCAGCCACGGAAACCACCTTCATATACATAATTTGACTTTTCTTCAAATAATAAGAGAGTTTTTTCTACCAATGGACACATGCCTTAGTGTAGATACTCAATAATTGTAGTGTTAACTTACCCCTGTAGTATTGCAACCTGCAAAAGTGGATATTAGATTTGTGGTCTATGAAATAATTTAGAAGTTCAAATAATTAATTTTGAAGTTGTGATTCATGAAATAATTTTATCAATGGTTCAACTTCTTAATTTTATAATCATCTAGTATAAGGAGAAAGTTGGATATTAGAATTTGCTGAAGAGATGGATATTATGTATGGTGGGGTGACAGCCAATGGTCCACTAGGATGGGCACTCCCGCAAGAATCAGTTCCAGATGATACACTACACTCAGTTAGGAGAGGAGAATTTTCTTCTTTTATAAACATCAGAGATGACACAAACGATAATGATGTTGATGGTGTTACACAACCACGACCAGATCTTGGTACTAAGGGGATTGAGGAAATTGATCCTATGATCAATGGAGAAAAGTTGGGGGCTATGTTGGCCACTAAACAGGTTTCGAGTTCTCGTCATAGAGTTGAAACTCAATCGGAACCTCTACCGCAACGCCGAAAGATTTCGGGCGCAACATGCTCGATAGATAACTCAAGGGTATTCGTGAGGTCATTGAGAATAAAAGAATGACATCAAGCACTCGTCATGGACATACCACAATAAAGGAGTGAATGAACTTGTTGAAACAGATGACAAATGCCCCAAAAGGAAGCCCCTTATACCACTTTGCATTGGATGAGTTCTTAAAAGAAGATTTCCGAGACCTATTCGATAATCCTGATGATCATGAAAGCCGCCTAGCCTGGTTACAACATCGATCGGATCGTGGTAGCCATGGTGGGATGGAGTAGACGTTTTTATTTTCTTTTTTTTTAGTGTTGGGCCTTCTTCTCTTTTTGAGTTATTTTTTATGGATTAACATTATGAGATAGCAATTTATGACTATGCACTCTTATGTTGTTCATTATTCACTTTATTATGATTATAGACATGGTTGTCATATATTTATGTGGTTATCAATGTAATTGTTTTTGTTTTTGTTAATAATTAGAGATGCTCATTTGATGTAGATGTGGATATGGTTGATACATATATATATTTTTTTTCTAATGATTATTACAGAAAATGAGTTTTGATGACGAAATTAGCATTACATATGGTACAAGCTCTAATGAAGAGAATAGCCTTACAGATTCAGATGATGAAATCGAAATTTTAACTCATACTGGTGCAACAATAGCCGTACATTACTACATTTTTTTGGTATCAAAAGAACCTCATAGGGATTCTATTTTTAAAGGCATGGACTGGATCATGCACATTTTGAGATACCCTATTATAGTTTTTGAGCAATTTTGAATGAAGAGGCATATTTTTTTAAGGTTGCGTGAGAATTTAAAGGAAAGAGGATTACTACAAGGTACACGAAATTTATCTGTGAAAGAGTAACTATCCATGTTCCTTATGACGCTTGGTCACAATGAACGGAATCGAATGATTTCAGAATGCTTCCAACACTCACCAGAAATAGTACTCGTCAATTTCATCGAGTATTAATGGCAATAGTACAACTTTCAATGTCACTTATCGTACCCCCATCGTTTGAGATGGTTCCTACTCACATTAGTATGAATCCAAAATATATGTCATGGTTTAAAGTAAATAACGATTTGAAACATGAATATAAAATTAATTTCGTTGAACTCATTATCACATGTAACACATACCAATAATCTATTTATTTTTCAAATATTATAGGATTGCGTTGGAGCAATTGATGGCACACATATTGATGCCTATGTACCAACAGAGCAACAGATTCCACACATAAGTAATCGAAAAGGGATAACTCAAAACATGATGGCAGCATGTTCATTTGACATGAGGTTCACATTTACATATGTTGGGTGGGAAGACACAACCAACGATTCTCGCATTCTTCATTAGGCCATTACCAATTATGACTTAAATTTTTCACATGCTCCACATCGTGTATATTTTTATCTTGAATATTTAATATATTTTAATTTTAAAAATGAGTAACTTTTATTTTTCCACAGGTAAGTACTACGTTATAGATGTTGGATATGCTAATATGAAGAGGTTCTTAGTTCCATATCGAAAGACTCGTTATCATATTTTAGCCATTCAAGATGGTCAACGACCAAGAGGGGAGAAAGAATTATTCAATCATGCGCACTCGTCTTTGCGGAACGTTATTTAACGTAGTTTTGGAGTCCTGAAGAAAAAATGGCCAATTTGATCAAAAATGCCTCCATATTCATTAAATATACAAAGGTTTATTGTGGTCGCATGTATAGTCATTCATAATTTCATAAGACAAGAGGAAATTGTTGATAAAAATTTTCAAAAATTTGTTAATGATGAATATGTCGAAGACGAATCGAGAGAACTAACACGTAGGTTCTTCCCAAAGTCAGAGGGAAATGAAAATTATTCGAGATGCGATAGCTGATGCTATATTTGATAGCCACGCAGCAATGTCAGAGACTTAAATTAAGTGCTATTAAGTATTTAGTATTTTGTTCCTTATTAAGAAATTTCGTCACATGTTAGTCTTTGTTGATAATGTGTTAATTTTCCTTTTGAATGAATGACATATGATACAATATCATAAATTACTAGTTTACACCTAATAAGTTTTTAAATTATTCCCTGCACACTTTCAGGGTCACTTTTGTCAACTAATTATCATATTCTACATAGAAGTTATTTTTACCAAATAACTTTTATGGGAGTAGCTGTAAACTTGCTCTCTCAAGACTGTTACCAAACAATAAATCCAACAAAAAAACTCTCTGAAAGATTACACTCAAAAGAGCTGCTCTTATTGGAGATGCTTTTAGCTTCAGGGAGCTAACCCAAACACCATATAATAATAATGATTTTAGCTCCTCATAGCTTTCTAAGTTTCTTTGCAATTTTTTTACTTAAGAGATTGATTTTGATCACCTACATCAGTAATACCCACAATGGCGTACTTTTAGGATATGCAATAGCCAATACACTTCATCCAAGTGTTAGACATTATATCATGTGAACTTCTCTTAGCCCTAGTGACAAATTTCTGCAAATTTTTTCAAAATAGGGTTATTTATTGTCTGTAAAAAAAATCAATGGTCCAATAAATTATCTGCTTTATCTAACAGTAGTTAAAAAAGTAGATTTTACGTACCCAATTTACTACTTCAACACAAAGTAAGCAACCCATAAAGTAGGTTTTACACTAAGCAACCATTTTATAATTAAAAATTAAACTCTTTTACAAGTAAAAGAAAACGCGCTTTTCTTCTTGACTAAAGTGTATTTTACATAAGATTGAATTACGATGAACTTAAAGTGCCTAAAGTGTAACAAAGCGTGCTTTGACACACTAGTGTTTCTCTAGTAGGAAATTGAATTTCAATCTTGATTATTATGAGGCCATAGATGAGCCATAAGAATATTCGCATTTCAATCTTGATTATTATGAGGCCATAGATGAGCCATAAGAATATTCGCATTATATACACAAAAGGAAAACCTATATAACCGAGTTTGAATTCATATATAAATTTTTTTTGATGAGATAGGTTATAAAAAAACCTATATAACTGAGTTATCTTGCTAAGTTGTGCAGTATAGTATTTACCCGAGTGTCATCTTTGCCACTCGGGTCAATTTCCCTCAAACAGCCTTAGTAATGCTTGAAAAAATTGTTGAGTGCCCCTTATTTGCGTGTCGAGTGATGAGTAGTGAAATATGATGATATTTCACCCCTAAATACCTACATTTAGCTATCCGATAAAGGTTATCTGATGAGAATTACTAGATTTGAAGTGTTTCAGGTAAATATAATCCAAGTGCAGAAAACAGCCCAAGAATTCTGAAAATAATGTCAAAACATTGTAACTTTTGGTCATCGAGAACTTGGTACTACTTGCAGCTCAATTTGGACCTTTAAGACGTCCGAATTATGAAATTGCCAAAACATAAAAACTATAAAGTTTTCTGTCAGCTTTCCAACGCCGCAAGAATCATGTCAATCTAAGTTCGGAGTAGAAAGATATGGCCAAAATATGGAAGCAGTGTCTGATACAAAAGTGGGCTGGAATTCACGAAAATCTGGGAAGGTCGATTAATCGACTCTTTGCTCGATTAATCGAGGCACAGAGAGTAGTCCGACACGGAAGTGACTTTAAAGCAGATTTTTAGGGATTTTTTTTGGAGGGTCGATTAATTGACCCTGACTTTTCGAGCTGGGAAACCTATGCAACTTGGAAACTATTTAAACCCGAACAAACACTTCGAGAGGGGGATTTTTAGAGAGCTGGATTAGATTTTAATTTTTCATAGACGTAGAAATAAAGATTATTTTTATTCCTTTTTGAGAGCTTTGTTCCTTTAATCTTCTCAGTATTCCTTTCTTCAATTTATTATTCTTGTTCAATTGATTCCTAGTATAAAATTTAAAGTTCAGTATAGAGCATTCTTTTATTTCGTTTCTGAAGATTATCGTACTTGTGGAACAAAGAATTTCTATTAAAGTTTGAGGTATTTTTATTTAATTAAATTGATGTCATTTTTTATTCCTTATTTATTTATGTCATTTCATCACAGCATGTGTGGCTAATTTCTTAAGGATGTACTTCTAATAATATGAATTTAGGATTAAAATATGAGATTTTATTTTATGGTTGTTATGTTATCACGAACAGATGAAATCCCCACCACTAACTGGGATCGAGTGTGCCCGGCCATGCCCTGGATCTCAGATTTGTGACGGTAATTTTACCCCAATCATTGTTATATGGTCTTTTTGCTTTTATCGTGTGGATCTGCTTACGATTATGATCTGGGATCGAGTGTGTCGAGCCATGCCCTGGATCTTGGATCTGTAATGACAATTTTATCTTAATTACTCCCTAATCTAAAATCAAGTGTGCCGAGCCATGCCCTTGATTTCAGATCTATGGTGGTATTCTTGTTGAAATTTGTACCCACTTTGGGGATGATTTTTATTTACATCTGAGATCAAGTGTGTCGAGTCATGCCATTGATCCCAGATCTATATATGAAAATCATCTATGAAATTAAGTCCTGATTGCAGAGATGCAACGTGAAACCTATCTGAGTTTTGACCATCTATCTTCCATAAAAGATATTTTTCTTCAATGGTATATCTCATAGTTTAATCCTTAGATTTGTATTACAGGAAGAACAAACCAAAGATGGGAGGATTTAGTATCTTCATCTTTACCTTTATTTTTGAATCATCAATTAAATTTTAGTTTGTAATCAGTAATTACCATCTCATAAAACCGCTTACATTATAATATTGGTAGGGCACTGTTAAATCTTAGTGGATTTCTTGAATTACTGTCTCATTATTTTAGATCTTCCAAAATAGTCCTCGTGGGAACGATCTCGTACTCCGCACCCACTATATACAATCTGATTCGTGCGCTTGCAAGTAAAACATCACAATTAAAAATCACATCATCGAGCCTTGACTATTTAATAAGGAACAGGGCCGGTCTTGGTCCAAGGCGAGTTAGGCGGTTGCCCCCTGATTTCCAAGACCCCCCCCCAAAAAAAGCCCTTTAAAAATTAGGTTTGAAAAAAATAATATATATATATATATATATATATATATATATATATATAAAGGGCCCCATCTTGACTCCAGTTAGCGCCTCCAAGCTCCAACATCTCTCGGGCCTCTCCTCTCTGAAACTCCAAGCTCCAACGTCTCTCTCTCTCTCTCTCTCTCTCTCTCTCTCACCAGACTCCAGGCACCAAACCACAATTCAAATTTCAAATACCCCTATGAAACTTCTCTACAAACAGCAAATTTGATACTCCATTGCCATTGAAGTGTCTACAAGACTGCTCTGCAAGTCTGTCTCCATATATGTGTGTTGTATACCTAGTCGAAACTGCTCATGTTTCTCAGGTACGCTAATTTGATTTTAGTTAGTGTTCTTTTTGGTGGAAAGATTATATTTTTGGGTGAAAAATTAGGGTTTTTGTTGTAGGAACGAAAATTTCTGTTGGGTTTTTGATCATGTTACTGAGATTCATTGGTTTTGAGTTGATTTTTGTTCTTATTATTGTTTCTGTTGCAATTCTAATGTGTGATCGACATTTTGTAGTGAAAAGTTTAGATTTTTGTGTGAAAAATTATATTTTTGTTGTAGGAACGAAAATTATTATACTTTTGATTGTGTTGCTGAGCTAGTTCGGTTTTGACTTGATTTTAATACCCCAAATAGATGGAATAAGGCTCTGATGATGATTATTGTTTCTATTGTAATTTTGGGATATTTTTGGTAAAATGTCAAAGTTTTATTTTTCCTGGTTGGGAATAAGGTTTTTTGTGGTAATTCTAATAATTGAACACCCATCAATGATTAATGGTTTATATTTATCATGTTCAAGTTCTTCGATTTACATTGTTTCGGTTTGTAGTATCTAATTAGATACCACACATATATCTAATGGGGCTGAGAACTTGAGATTTATCCAATAACCTACACATTATGCTATATGGAGTTCATAGAGCATGATGGCCAGAAAATGTTAATCTGCAACCTCATGGGTTTGTAATGTTTCTTTTTTTGTCCATTAGGCTTCCCCATGTTAAATTCAAAGAAAGAAATAGATCCTTTAACCCAATATCAAAAGTCAAAACCTTGAACAAAGATAAATAATACTATGAAAAATTAAAGGACAACATTGCTTAACAAATTCTACCGAATTGCAAGATGTTACTATTCAATTTATAAAAAATTGAATTGAGAAACCTTAATTCCTCAAGGTTTAATTGAGAAAACTACTAAAATGAACGCCAAAGAACAATGAAAACCTAAAATTTTTAGGAACGTATTAACAAACTGCAATGGAAAGGCAAAATTTGGTTGATGATTGTTTACATTAGGCTTAGCTCTTAGATTTCTTTTTAAAACTATCTCTATTATATCATATGGTTTGGTATGTGTCTATGTATGTTGTATGTATGTATGTATGCATATATGTGTGAATTATTTGTCAAAAAAATATTGTGGCAACTTTTTTTAATATTATAAAGTAATATGAAACAGGAGCCCCATTTTAGGAACTCGCTTTGGGCCCCCAAAATGTCAGGGCTAGCCCTGATAAGGAGCAAAATTGACTTGAATGCTATTGTTGGTACTCGGGATGGTTATATAATACATATTCATAAATAAATATATAAAAGAGTTTTATTTGGCGCCAGCTTACGTTCCAACAAACAAAAATACTAGAGAAAAGAGAGTCGTTAAGCACTTCTGTTTTAGATGATTTGGTAATTACCTTCATTGTTTTGGTAAATTAAATTTCATCTAAAATGTCCTGAATAAAAGCTTAATTACAAAAGGCCTCATTTGTTTAGCCATATTTGGTAGGAATCTGAGAATGTAGCTCAGAAAGTGCAATTTCTAAGTCATTTATGATGTTTTCTTGCGTTCGGAAAAGATGGTGGGACCCACATAAATTATATCACTTTCTACGTGTTAGACTCTTTTAGATTTCCGACTAAAATAGCCAAAAATGCTAATACTCTAAGCTAAGCAGACTAGCGGAGTATAATTTGTCGCACTAAAAACACTTAATGTCACAACCCAAAATTCTACCCTATCTCGAGGGCCTAGAATTTTGAGTTATGACCCGTACATATCCCGGATATGCTAAGCGGACATACACATAATCAGAGTTATCACGCAAATCTGGTTCCATGAAATCCGTGAAAGCCAACGACATAGAGGTGGGATATAAATGATCATAAATACTGAATAACTGTGAGAAAATGTAATAAATTCATCAATAAAACGTAAATAAGGTCGGAGACAAATTCGATAAAAGAAGTCATAGAGGACAAAATTCACTACCGAGTTTATAATAATCAATATCCGACACTCGGATCAAAATCAACATCGTAGTCCTCCTGGTATACAGCGACGTCACCCTCCCAAAGCTCCTGATACTCTACATCCATTGGGTCAATGATGTCAACATCAATAGGATTAGGATAGCTGGCATCGACTCTGCCAATGTAATCACTTGCAGCTGTTAAATTATCGTGGGATGAGTTTATTCAATCACGTAAACTTAGTGGGATACACCACCAATTCACCCCATACTACTCAAGTGCATTGTGGGTGCATCATGTGAGTGATAAACATAATATCTCTAAAAAAATAGCAAGAGAGAGACAAAATTATTTGCATATCGTAGAACTCATATCATATCATAAATACATGACTATGATCTAGATGTTCATATCTTAACGTATCTCACCATATCTCATAGCATATCATACCTCATAACATATCATATCTTATTATCATTCTCGCACATATGTTTGTATATTGCATGGACGTAACTAACATACTCATAAAGTCCTAAACGACTTATGCCAGAGTCGCTGCTCAAGCTACCATGTGAGGGTCACCATAATATCATACCATCATATTATAATGCCCTCCATATTATACTCATACTCCTCCATCCAGCCAATAGAGAGACATAATGGTCAAAGTAATATTCATACTCATAATCTCTCCCAGAGATCGGTTTTGGCTGAAAGGCATTGTCACCCTTACGGTTGCTATGCAAGGAACGACACGTACAGAGACTTAAATTCTTTATCTTTTGCTGGTCTACACAGTAGTGTCTTATTAACGTACTCATATTATAACTTATCTTATCTCCTACTCATATCTTATCGTACCCATACACCTAATTCTAAGACAAGTTATAATGGGATAAGTTTTTTAAATCATGCTTCTCAAGAAAAAAAAGTTTTGTAGTAACCTGGATGTACTTAGTGTAGTAGCCCATACTATCAAGTTGCATATATACATGAATGCCAATATTCCGAGTTTCACGTGACCGTAAAGGAAACCTCACCACAGCTAAGGCCCAAAGCCCGATTCTCGTATTATATCTTATATCTTGTCCTCTCATATTAAAACTCGGGGTGATAGAGTCACCGTATATAAGGTTACACTGAATTTACACTCACCCGACTCGTCATGGATCTCATTCCACCTTAAGTTATAAGATATGTGAATACGATATATTCCTCGCTTCAATACCATCTCAGTGAAATACCACGCCTAAGCGTAGACATGATCCCATACACTCTCGTATATATGCCCTAGTTTACTCATAACTCGTATAATATAATCAAAATATAAACACAGAAGTATCATGAGTGCAGGAAGATTTACATAAGATTTAATTATGTTTATACATATAATTTATTTACGCAACACCAATACAACTATAGAATAGGGTTATAAATGTGATTTCGATAACTTGAAGGTCAGTTTTAGATTTTCATAAGGTATCGAAATTCTAACACTTCGGGTTATCGAAGTGGTCGCGTTGAAGCGATAAGAATGATATTTATATATATTATTATTTATTATTATTAAATACCCAAATTAAATAGTATTATTTTAAAAGTTAAGCGCATTACAACCATCGATCGCAAAGTGCAAGTGATTAATGTGTACTAAGTTTCTTGGTCGTGCAATAGTAGAATTTTAGTGTGAATCAGTTTGTCTGTTCAGACGAAAATCAATCAATCGAAAAATGAAAATCAATAGATTGAATTTAATAAGGTGTAAATTATCGTTTGACTCATGATCGATTGATCGATTTTAATAGGTCGATCCATCGATAAAAAGAAACCTAATTGAACTCTGACAGGGGATACTACTACTCATATACCTTATAAGATAATTTATAATATTAAAATAAAATAGTAATCAGTACTTTTGTTTTATATGAGAATAAAATAATAATAAAGTATAAGTATATAATATTTATTAATTTTATATTACTATCTGAAATCACTTTCTCTTTAAATATATCATAATATAATATAAAATATACTTTAATTATTTTAATATCATCCCATGAAATGAAATCAGATGGGTTGCTCCACATCAGATGGGCCAAAATCTAACATTAGATGGGTCACGACCCGACATCAGATGGGTCAAGGCCCAATATTAGATGAGTCACAGTTCGACATCAGATGGGTCATGATCCGACATCAAATGGGTCAAGGCCCAATATTAGATGGGTCACAGTCCAACATCAAATGGGTTGAGGTCCACATCAGATGGGTCACGGTCCAACATTAGATGGGTTAAGGTCCAACATCAGATGGGTTGAGGTCCACATAGGATGGGTCAAGGTCCAACATCAGATGGGTCGAGATCCATGTTGTGAAAATTTTATTGTACTCGCAAGTGCACAAATCGTGATGTAGTCAGTGGGTGCAGAGTACGAGATCGTTCTCACGAGGATTGGTTAAAATTTTTTTAAAATGAGATAGCAATTAACCAAAAGAATTACTACAGATCTAGCACAGTGTTTAAACTAATTTTATGATTCGAAGAGTTTGGCAGATGAGATAAATACTAGGCAGTAAAATAAAATCTAAACAATTAATAAAAGATAAGGATTGAGATACCAAATCTCCTCATTGTCGATTTATCATTTATGCAATACAAATCTGTGGATTAAGATATGAGATTATTAAAAGATGTCAATGTGCAAGTACTGGACCCAAACACACATGAGTTCTAAAGTACAGATTTGAGATCAAGGAGATATATGATTAACATCTCATGAGTGTATGATTAACACTCACGCCTCAGATAGCACTCATAATCCAATCTCTAAGTAAATTTCATACTACCAATCTAAGATCAAAGAGATGTATGATTAACATCACATCAGTGTATGATTAACACTTACACCTCGGATGGTAATTGGAACTTACTTTTAGGATAAAGTCTACACTACCGATCTAAGATTATGGAGATGTATCATTAACATCCCATGAGTGTATGATTAACACTCACACCTCAGATGGTAGTAAAACTTAACCCCGAGATGGGCAATAATTAGATTAGAATCACCATTGCAGATATGAAATTATAGGGTATGATTAGCTCCTAGATCTCAAATTGCAATCGGATTATATCCATATCGATAATAACATCAGGGCCATTAAAACAATCTCATATCTTAACCTGTAGATTTGTATTATTATGTATGAACATCTCGGATGAGGTTTATTAAATCTCTATCCCCAATAAAACTAGCCACACATGATAAAAATAAATGATAAAATAAAGACAGGAATTAAAAATTACATCAAAATATTGTAAAGAGCTTCAATAAAATTCATAAAAGGTTTAATCTAACCCAGTACAATCCTTCTTCAAATGTAGAAATTAAACTAATCTATGACCTAAAACTAGTAAATGGAAAGAACAATGCTAAGAAAAATAAAGTCTCCCTAAAGGGACAGACATCCTAACCTTAATTCTAATTTTCCCTTAAATAGGGTCTAATTTCGAAACCCTAACTTTTTCCCATAATTTTAAGCTTTAAAAACATAAAGATTTGGTGTGAGTGTCAATTGATCGAGTCTGTTGCTTGATGCATCGACCTTCCCAGATTTTCGTGAAACTTAGCCCAACTCTTTAACAGACGCAACTTTAGTATTTTGGTCATAACTTTTTATCCCGAAGTTGGATTGAGGAGATTCTTAAGGTGTTGGAAAGAAGACGAAGAGCTCTACAACTTTAGTGTTTAACAATTTCATAATAAGATGTTTTGGAGGTCAAAATTAAGCTTCAAGTCGGGATAAATTTTGGATGATCCAAGGTACCATGAATTTGATGTTATTTTTCAAACTCTTGAGCTATTTAATGTTCAACTTATCTCCAAACCTGTAAATCACTAAAATTATATAAAACATATTAAATAGCTTTCATTGAGTAGCTAAATATAGGTCTTTAGGGGTGAAATATCATCATATTTTACTATTCATCAATCCACATCAAATGGGTCATAGTCCAACATCGGATGGGTCATGGTCTAACATCAGATGAGTCGAAGTTCAATATCAAATAGATCAAGGTCCAACATCAGATGGGTCGAGATCCAAATCAAATGGGTGACGATCCAACATCAGATGGGTCAAAGTCCAATATCAAATGAGTCACGATCCAAACAGTATATGGGTCACAGTCCAACATCAAATGAGTCATGACAAGTAGTACATGGGCTTGTACACCTAACACCGCATTCTTTCCCTGTCTTGTAGTGTAACATCTACTATACACTTATTTCTTTTGTATCTGATTATCTAACGCTACACTAGTAATTACGTTATAATGACTAAAATAGGCTAGCTCCATTCCAATATTTGATGCTTTGAGGAATCAGAGAACGGTGGTTTGGACACATATGCCCAGGATACTATCTTTGCAACATTTCATCTTTTTCCTAGTATGACTTCATTGTACTGAACATCCTAAATTTCTAATGAGCATTCTAAAAGAACATAAGACCCAACAAGAATTGTGAATTCTAACCCTTGATCCAACTACATGGAATAAGGAATTACGTTATATAGAGTTGTATTATATAGAATCAAAGAACTGGATTAGTTCATTCTATTTAACTGCTCTTCCCGATAAGTTTACTAGTGTCATTGTTGCTATTTTCTCTTTTTCTTATATGTTATTCATTCTTTATTATAATCTTAATTATAACGATTTAATGCATGTAAATCGCAAGTGTTGGGCACACCAGTAACATAAATTGATCCATCGAAACGATAATAAAGCATAGAAGCAAATCAATCAATCCAGATGAATCAATTG
The DNA here is from genome assembly GCA_021018995.1 of Chloranthus sessilifolius. NCBI lineage: Eukaryota > Viridiplantae > Streptophyta > Magnoliopsida > Chloranthales > Chloranthaceae > Chloranthus > Chloranthus sessilifolius. The sequence goes on from CM037590.1 coordinate 35,241,225, forward strand.
GTCTCGGGATTTAAGAATATATGATTAAAGTTAATCATATATTCTTTCCTAAGCAATTTTATATAAAACAAATAAATAAATAAATTTACGGGTTTATTTTATTAGCCCTGTCGATACGCGATCCAACTTATCTTATGCGACGGGATCTGAGAAGAACGAGATGGATGGATGGGTACCCACCTCTTGAAGCGTGATCGCAAATATTTCGCGAAGTTTTGATTGATTCAAATCGACGGGTTCACATTGACGCAAATCGGATTTGACGCATCGCTTCAGCTCGGGTTTGGAGTGGTGAGCCTCGTATGTTGTCGCAGGTCTAGTATTGGAGGAGATGATGGTGATGGTGTTGGCAGCTGCTCTTCAGGTGATATTTTGTCGTTGCCATGGCTCCAAACCGAAGGAGAGTAGTGTTCTTTTTGTACTCAAGATTAATGGGCCGTTGCACATTACTATTGGTTGGGTGGAGAACAAAATATCATAGAAGGAGAGAGGAAGAGCTTGGGGCCATGGTGGTACATGTGGGTTCTTATAGAGAGAGAGAGGGAGAGAGTTGAAGAGAGGGACGGGTGCTTGGGGTTGTTGTTGGTGAATGGAGAGAGAGAGAGAGAGAGAGAAAGGGTTATTAATAGCCTTCGGTTTTCGGTTTTCGATGATTGCTTGGGTTAATGGAGAGAAGGTGGGCAAGTCAACCGATTAAAAAAAGAAAGAGGCCTCTGATAACTCTAATTGCTTTTAGAGAGAGTGGGCCATGATAGGGGGTGGAGCACTCATACAAAGTTTGGTGCTCCCTCCATCTAACACCACTAAAAGAAAGTAAAAAAATCTGGATCGTTACACTTCACCATCCCCTACTTTTTAGGAGGGTTTACCATCGATTCACTTTTTTATCTCCTTATTAAAAGGCTGGTGTTACTACACAACCACTGAATGTTACAACTACCTCACTTAAACAAAGGAAAAAACCATCGATTTCAATGGAGATCATTTTTGGTCCCAATCTTTCACACAAGTGATCTTGAGATTTTGGGCCTGCTATTAAACGATCATATGTTGATTTTCAGTTGGCACACATCCCAAAATGTGAATGTGAACGATGTTTGATGGTATGAGGTTCATGCTCATTTTGGGGATGTGTGCCACATGGAATCAACATCTGACCATTGAATGGTAGGATTATGATCTCAAGATCCATCCTGTGGAAGATTGGGGTAAACAACGATTTGTATAGTCTAATTTGAAGTAGTCAATGAATTTTTCCTCTATTTAAAAGAGGTTGCTATGCCACAATGTGACTTGTTATTATGACTTATTATTAAATCCTTACATGTCTCTCTCAGGCTTCTATCTCAACCCTTATTATTTCTTTTATCCATTATTTTCCCCCTTAAAGGATAAAAAAAATAAGGTACATATATTTATAACCCAAAATTCGTCCTTCCCAACTCACGTTTTCACGTGATTAAATCATTTGAGTGATTTGTATCAGATGGTGGAGATCGTTTCTCATCCCAAGCTTCGACACAATAGATCTTGAGATCATGGTCAGACCATCTAAAAGTCAAAAAAATTTTATATGTGGCACATTAAAAAGTCAAAACTTTTTTACATGTGGCACAACTCGCCACCCAACTATCCCGAACGCCCTATCAGGTACCACCTGTGTGGCCCTTGCCTTAGATTATTCGACCACCGAGCATTGCAAATAACCCAACGCTTCTAAGTTTGGACTTAGAAGACGATACTCTAGAGCATTCGATGGAGTCGGAGGATGAGCATGACACCGATTGAGTACCACCCATATAGCATCATTGCGATGATAGCTCGGATGACACGAGTAGCTCTCACATACATACGATGACTATCTCATACTCTTCCGAGGAGGGGGGTGGCGACGACGTAACCTCATAGTTATCTTTGGGATTATATGTTGCCTTTATTGTGTGCTATTTTCACTTTTGATTTTGTAAATAGTTTTTTAATTAAGCCGCTTTTAAATGGTGTGGGCTAATGAATAATGTAATTCCTTTATTTGTACAAAAGTCTTGATGGTGTTATTATGATAGGAGACGAAGTAGTCTAGTTGTAGGAATCAATTTTGCACAATTGCACCGATGGAAGTGTGCAATCTCTCATGAATTGTGCATTGGCCAAAAATAACTTTTGAATATATATGGCATGGTATCGGATGCACTATGGTCATACGATGGCCCTAAACTAAACCGATTTTGTATTTTTCTGAAAATAATTATAAGAATACAAGAAAATTTTCGTTTATAAGAAAAGCCAAGAATCTGAGTTGGCCAAATATCTACAGAAAATCAACTTGCCAAGAATCAAAGCTTTTATGGGAGAAGTCAAGAAACACTCGAACAAGGCTTAAAAGAAGTAGTTGGGGCAATGATCAAAATTTCGGTTTTCGTTTTGATATCGGTCCTGCCCAAAATAAAATATTTGAAATTTTGGTGCCTTTTTTTTTTACAATTTTTTTTTTCAAATTACCGAAGTTGCAAAATATTGGCCGATATTTTGCTAATCAACAAATTATCGGCCAATAATTTGGTAATTATCAAATTATCGGTCGATAATTTGATGCTCCAAAAATTTGGGAAAATATTAAAGTTTTAGTTTCGGCCTTCACTGAAACCAATGCGTTTTAAAAATTTCGGCCGAATTTTTGAACCATGGTTGTCGGTGTGAGAGATATCTTAATGCATTATTGAAGAAGAAAGAATAAAGCAAATCCATTATTTATATTATTATAAAAACAGCTGATCACATGTAGAAGTCTCCCTGAAGTAGCAAGCTCCCTCGTTTGTATAAGCTACTGCTGCCCATATGCCCACAAAGACGCTCACTTCCATCCATGCTATATAACAATAATAATAACAATAATAATAATAATAATGATAATGATGGCATCCATATGTCCTTATTTAATGGCCTCCTATCACTTAAGTAACCCTGCAAAACCGAAAAAAATATATGATATTAACCAGTTAGAGAATGTAATAACAAATTAACAAGTAACATCTCAAGGATTTATTCCTTGAGTAAACACTTATGGACCATAGAATTCTAAGAAAGATATGGCTTTCACGGAACTCAAGGCTGAAAATTTTGTTTGTTCACCCAGCCATAAAATCCATTAAAGTCAAAACCTATATTTGGCTTGTGCAAGGTTACCTGCGATACCGTCTACCCCTAAAAGGACTAATCTTAACCGCGATATGAATTAGGTTACCTGTATGCATCAAGTGGACATCTTGACTCACACTCATCTATGGGTTCTTAAAGTCTGCTTGCATTCTGAGGTCAGCACGGTGCACGCATAGTGATCAACTTAGGTTTGGAAAAAAAATGGGCACCACTACGCATACACCATCTTTTTTCTTTGTGCACACCACAAATAAAGAGACTGTATTTTAGGGGCTTGGGCCACGTGAAAACATCATCTAAGCTGTATGATTTGAAGGTCATGTGTTAAAGATCTTTGACACAAAAAAATGGCAGGAAGCATGCTCTTTGTCATATGATTTTATGCAGTCACAAGCCATTGTTTGATTCAACTATTGAATGCATGGAATCAAATGATAAAGATCATGTTTCATGTCGATCTTTTGCATGAAATTTCTTTAAATAATAAACTTTAAATCAGATGATTAAGATGGTGTTTTCACAAAACAGAGATTCCCAAAATGCGAAATCTTTTCATTAAGTGGTTTAAGTGGTGTGTATGAAGAAAAAATAGGTGTGCGTGTAGCAAGACCAGGAAAAATTGGCTTGGAGAAAATCTGGAAAAAGCCTCAAAATTGGGAAAAGAATCAGTAAAATTTGGGAAAAATAGAAAAGAAAACTTACAAAAATATATTGATCGATAAAAAAAAATTAAAGAATCGAAAAAATTAAAAAAAAAAAAATGAATTTTTTTTTTTTGAAAAAATGAAAGAAATTAGTGAATAACTCTTTAAAGTTGTGAATAATTTTTTTAAATCACAATTTTTTGAAAAAGTCTATACTTTTATTTGTTTTCCAAGAAATCACGAATTATTCATGACTTTTATTAAAAGTCCCATAATGTGGTCACTATGCACGCACATAGGCAGTCAGTGTGCTGATGCACATGGGGGGCATAAGTCTTCGACCATGAGAAGGAACATGCAAAGAGTTGAGAACTGCTATGCGTACCACAATATTCTTCCCGCACGAAAAGAAAATTAAGTAATGTGCAGATAGCATGAGTTGCTGTGCGCTTAGAAAAATTATTTTATTTAACCAAAGTTAAAATAATAATAATAATATTAATAAAAGTTCATGTGCAGCTAAAATATGTTATGAACACCGTTTTTGCTAAGTAATGGATATTTTGAACCTTTATAATTAGCCAAAACAAAACGTAATTCCTTATTAGTTTTTCTATAAGTAAAAGTTGGTGTGCGACTAAAATTAGTATGTAGGAAGAAAGAAGTGATGTGCGAGTAGAAATTTGTGTTACGTATAAAGTCGTGTACCGCCAGTAGTACACAGGCTAATCTCATTCCGTCTACACTACTAAAATTTGGGAAGTTTACTGATCTCTAATATCCACGAAATCAGTGCATGACCATGCGGATGAGCTGAGATTTGCCGGCATACAGTCAGCAGTACATAGCCTGCGTACTTGATACAAACTATATATAGAACTGTATGTGCATGCGTATACTCACTTTGTGCAATCCACAGTTGGGCTAATCGGTATGTTGAGCTTGACCTTGCAGAGTGGTGGGAGTTGCTTGGCCCTCGCGGGCTTGACCCCGAACGAAGGCCCGCTGTCTTTGAGACACTGGCATAGAGTTTGGCGTGCTGCCAGAGTCGGTGCGAGGTTGTTCAACCTTTTCGCACTCTGGCAGCACTCGAAGCTCGGTTTTGGGGTGCTGGCTCCAATCAAAAACGCTCCACAAGGAATCAACGCGTTCACCGCATCTTCACAGGTGAGACCTGTGGCATGGGGCACGACCATGGCCACAACAAGTAGGCACAACACTGCCAAACCAGACTTCTTCACCATCTTGACTTTTGTTTTCAATTTCCCTACAACTATCAAATATGTAATCTAAATTTGTAAGCGGAAGTATTGCACAATTTATAGACGGTGATGGTCAAAAACTTAGGTGTTTGACATTAAATGAGAGGTGGTATTACTTGATGAGCTGGTGCCAGTAGTGGTGACTGGATCATCAACTTTTTACACATGGCACCATTTTGTCACAATGCGGTGAAGAGGGCCATTTTTTTTTTTAGATCGGATTCCGTATTAAAATTGCATCGAAAAATCATTTTTACCATATGATTAAAGAGTGCTAGCGTTCAAAAACCAACGGCTAAAATTGATTTAGAAGTCAGTTGGTAGTAAGTCAATTTTTTGGCACTTTTAAACTCCTAAATCCTAATCACATAACAGATGTAGTTTTGTAGGAAACAGTTGGAGAAACGGATCTAAACTGTAGCCCATGTACCACTAGTACCAACTGGGGCCAAATGTTGGAAAGCGTACAGAATCATGACCCGCCGAATTAAATTAAGTGGGTCAGTATCTAATACTACCTCATTAAGGGACTCCCATCCGTCTCCTCTATAGGTTGTCTTTTATATCATAAATAAATAGCGGCAGTCATCTGTGGTAAGGTTAATTTGACCCGGTCCGACCCAATCAATGTTTACCCAAACCAAGCCCGATTCAACCCGATTTCAAGATTATGAAATCCGCTTGGAGGGGTGGGTTGGGCCAAGTTAAGTTGGGGTATTGGGTAGGAGTCGGGTCAATAACTGAGGACCCAAACCTGACTTATTCATTTAGCAAGTCGGTATTTCAAATTTGTTCCTTGACCCCACCCACTAGCAACCATACGCATGATATTTGGCTTTCTTGGATTACTGTCGGTGTTTCTCCTTGAGACCTACTAAGGTCCAATAGTCATTGGATTTCCAACGGTCACGCAATTGTGGCCTTTCCCTAGTTGCAATCATGGGTCAAAATATCGGGTATCGGATACGTATTGTTCGAGCTTAAAATCGATACGTATCGGACGATGCATTCAATGTATCGTCCGGGTATATGCATACAAAATGGCAATACGGTATATTGAATGTATCGTATCGTCCCAGTTCAAAACCGATACGTATCGGTATCAGACGAAATTTTGACCCATGATTACAATAGTTTAGACCTTACCAAAGTGGCGTTAGCCCAATAAGTACGCTACCTCCAATGTGAGGGAAGGGAGTTGGTTGTTGTTTCCCACCCTTATTTTTTACAAGGTGTAGATTGAGTTTTATAAGTTAACCCTCACCACTGTAGTTGGTGCTCTCTCACATTGCAATATCAAAAAAAAATTCTCAATCTGAAAACTGAGTGGCTTCGTTCATAGGTCACTTTTTGAGAAATGTGGCATACGATTTCATTATGTGGCTGTATCAAAAAATTGTCTCCATCATATAATGTGAAGACCCAAACCCACATGCCACAATAATATTTGGTTTTGGGCGTAGGTCTCCGCCCCGATTTTCTTTTTGGCATGGGCTTAAGTCTCCACCCAAAAACGCATTATACACATGTAGCATCCTCAATCAATGCGTCATGACATATAACATTCGTAATCACATATAGCGTAAGATTAGAACTTTTCCATATCAGATGTGAGACTATTAGATATAATTCAAAGATATTCACCTTCTAAATTAAACAGCTATCCTATAAATCGTGAACACCAAATATCTTGAAAAGGGGTTGACTACTTTGACTCACAAGATTGAAATGATTTTTCTTCCTAACCTTTAACACCCTAGAACTTGTCATCACTGTCATGAAAGTGTCATGTGTGATGTGTCCCCACAAGTGACCCATGAACCAAGTGTACTCAGGGTCACCTACCTAATACTAACTCAACTTTTTAAAGAACGTAAAAATCTAATAAGATCTGACTCCATTCTCCACATGATTTATTTCTCCAGCTATATAAGTTTAACCATTTTAGGATAAGGAGATTGTCCCACCACACCATATTATTACGAGTGATAAAATTGGATCGATGTGGAGAAGATTAGCATGACAAACCAAAAAAAAAAATGCACTTTTTGAAAACCGAAAATACTCTGAAAAATCGTTTTCTCGAAAACTCTCCAATTTTTTTTTTTGGAAAATGCACGTTTTAAATCCATCTTTTTGGAAAAACACATTTTAAACCCATTTTTTCCTCTTTCTCACAATATATATAATTTTTATTCTTTATAATTATTAATATTTTTAAAAGTTTCCCGCTTTTTTCTTGAAATTACCGAAATTTATCATTTCTTCCCATTTTATTTTGTACTACACTTGGTCACTATAGATTGGAAAGCGCCAATCATGAATCAAAATATTAGAAAATCGATACATATCGGGCGATACGTATTGATACCGGACAGTATCGGACGATACATTGAATGTATCGTCCGGCTATGTACATATAGATCAATGATATGATACATTTAATGTACCGTATCGTTCACCACTGATACCGATACGTACCGGTATCGAATGAAATTTTGATCCATAGTGCCAATGCTAAACCATGATTGGTTCTATAGATGCGCACTAAGTGGGAAACCCATGGTATGAGAAGACTGGTGCAAAACATTCAATATGCATCACTTCGCATTTATGACCCGATGGTGACCCGATGCGCATCTAGCCATGGGCATAGTGGGGATTTATTTCAATGGGAGCTAGTGATGGTTGACAAATGATAATATTTTTTGGGATAATGGCTCCCAACTGACATTTAAATATCAAAATGGTGTTTAAATGATCTTACATGACTAAAATTAGACTTTTTATCTCACACTATTAAATCCAAATTATCAAAGTTACAATCTATTATTAGAACATGTCTCGGTCAAAAAAAATATGCTTATGCATGATTGTGAGCCTTCCAAATGATGAACTTTAATATCAGCCATTAAAACTGCAAACGACTGTTGATATTATAATCCACAAACCTAAATTTCTTTGAAACATTATTTTTTGGATTTGGTACACTTTAATCTATGATTTATTACTTTTATGGTATAAACCAATGACACCTTAAACCAGTTACCCACTATTTAAACTAGTTACCCACTGTTTTGGTGTTTAAATGATACTAAACCAATAACACCTTAAACCAGTTACCCACTATTTTGGTGTTTAAATGGTAGTCACGAGAGTGATATTTGAGGGCATAGAGATTGCAGATTTGGAGGCTTATAAATAAAGAAGGTAGGTGGTACCATAACATCTTCAAACATTAAATGGGGGTTGCCTCCACGCTCTCTGCTATATGTAATATGTGGTTTGCGGCCCCTACACCTAATAATAACCTAATTATACTAATAGCCACGAAATTCTCTAACTTTTTTTATCGTGATTAAAACGAGATTTATTTATTTTACAATAAATCTCGTTTTAAGTGAGACTTTTTTAAAAAAATCATATTTTTTTAAATTGTGAAGTTCATCAATAAATCATGATTCATTCGCAATTTCTTATAATAAATTGTGCTTTATCAATTTTCATTTGCATATTATTTCATGTCTTTTTATTGATATGTTTTTGATACTTTGTAATCTTAATTCTCAAATTTTTTTCCTGGTTTATTTTTCCAACTGTTTTCCAAACATGTCAATTTTTTCTTATTTCTTTTGTTGTTGACTTATTTCCGAACACCAACCTGCTGTGTATACTTAATTTTTATTTTTTATTATAATATCATACGGCATAAATAACACCGTGCTTCGGCAACCTGAATGCAGATATGCCAAACTAATTAATAAAATCACAAATTACATATCAATTAATTCCATGTGCATATCAATTAAAGAAATTAATAATAAACTAAGTTAATATTATGCGTGCACAAATTAAAACAAGGGCACTTTAGAAAACAATGCCAAAAAAACAAACTTTTTAACAAAAAGAACTCTCTTTTGCTAAAAAGTTTATTTTTGAGGCTCATTTCTCTAATTACACCTTAATAGAACTCTCTTTTTTTAAATAGCGTGCGAGCAGTAAATGTTGGCCGCGCAAAGCATCTCTTAAACTAAAAGGGTGTCAATACTTGCACCTCATTTATAAGCCATTGCACCATTTTAAATAATAAGAGGAATTAAAAAAGTGTGCAAGTTACATAAATGGTGCAAACACTTTGTCACGACCCAGAATCCTAGCCGTTCTCAAGGGTCTAGAATTTTGTGTTATGACACCGCATGTTTGTCAAGGCGATAAGTGGACATACATATCCTATTAGATCTTGCATAAAATTGGGGTCCCAAAAAATCGTGAACCCAAATCTTCTTCTCATATTAAAAAATTTCTTCTTTTAACTTACATTGAATTTGAAGTCCACAATACTAAATTATCGGAAATAAAAGTACGATCACTACCAAAAAGTCTTTCCAAATATTTAATATATATACCTGATGTCGTCTAACTAGTCCTCCACGTCATCACACTCATAAACCGTATAGTCTACCAGCGCACCAAGTCCATCAGGCAGTGTGGTCCATATCTTTACCTGCAGTTGTTAGTCTTTGGTAGGGTGAGTTTACTCAGTCACGTAAACTCAGTGGGTTGCATAATCGATCCACCACAATCTATCCAGGTGATCGTGAGTGCAACCTTGTGAGTGAAAGTGAATCCTTACAATTATACATATAACCAACATAAAAAAAAGATCTCATAAACGTTTCATATCAAATAAGTTAAAAAAATGTAATAGGTTTCAATGCACATGATGCTTCTAATGCTTATTACTTTTCTTACTTGTCTGGTCAACTTAACTTACGTGGCATATCGAAAGTCTTATTATTACTCCATACGCCTACACAACGTACTTTGTATCTTACTTATCTTACGTATACGATCTGTGCCAGGGCCGCTGCTCGAGTCTATCACGCGAGGTCCACGTATAGATAACCACCTAACCTCCATATCATAACATAAACTACCATCTAGCCCGATGAGATTGCGCACATAAAAATCAGTGTCCCCTTAAGTCGAGACACTGTCGTATCATATTGTCCTTAAGACCCGTTTTGGCTGTAAACGTTGAATCTTGCGGTGGCACGCAAGACATGGCACGTGTAGAAACTTAATTCATATTTAGCTAGCCTCCACAACGTATCTTAATATATCGTTATTCAGTTTTGGGCTTAGGTCCCCGCTCCGATTTCATATTTGCATGGGCTTAAGTCCCCACTTTCTTAATATCTCGTAGCTTAATATATTCATATTCTATCGATCATTTCTTAAACTTAATTAGAGTGGGTCACAGTGCGATAGGCTTCACAAACCAGGCTTTGCAAGGGATGGGTTCCGTAGTAACCTGGATGTACTTCGTGTGGCAACCCATACTCCCATAGAGGTGTTGCATCCGTATATGGATGCCTACATTTCAAGTTTCACGTGACCGTGAAAGAAATCCCACCGTGACGATGGCTTAAAAGTCATGTGTCGTATCTTATTTCTTTTTCTTAACATATATATGCCCTAACGTACTTCTAATTAATGAATATCACATAAAGCAAATGAAACATATAATAAAAAAACATCTAACCATAAGGGAAACTAAAATTACTCGTAATTTGAAACGCCTCACTCATCATTAAGAGAGAGAAGAAAGCGACCTAAAAATGAAGGTACGTGAGTACCAGAATGCGTATCATAAGGTGATGTTAGACTAGTCTCATCAGATAGATTTTGTCGATCTGATAAAAACAGACTGATCATTTGAAAATTTTAGCTAAGTATAGACTCCCATATAACTCAAACAAGTTTCGACCGTCGGATCCTTGTTGCACGATTTTTGAGGTATATATACCTTCATAGTGTGGGTAGAAGATGTACCTAAATAGTTGTCCTAAGCTTAGAAGGTGAGTTGGGCCTATTCCAAAAATTGAGGTTCGCGATTTTACAAAACGTGTGCTTGGCTACATCGGATATACGAGCCTATTAAGAGCCCATTTACTTGACGGACCTATAAGGCCCATGGACCTTTATGATGTTTGGGGGTCTTGACTGATTCAAATTTTCGTAAGGACTTATATGACATTTAAGGTCCATTTTAAGGATTTGAATAAATCGGATATGAGACATCGGGTCTGATAACCATGTGGTGTCATAGGAAAAAGTGGGTTTTGACCACTGGCCTGATTCGACCCAAAATCTGAGATCTAAAAGGGTTAATTCAGACCCTAGACTAAGGCATCATAAGCATAAAGTACAGGAATTTTTGTGGTTATACTGTAGTGTAAAGATCGAAGTTTGTTTATTTTATCAAAATCTGACCATTGATTTAACAGATGGCCAAATAATCTTTATTTAAATCTACGGGCCTGAAATTATATGTCTGTGGTTCGCTTAATTTAATTGGTCAAACTGAACCCTTTAACTAATGTATAAGCAGATTTAAATAAATAAACACAGAAAATATCATAAGCGTAAATAAATATATTCACATATTTGAGGTACTAAAAAAAAAAAATAATAATAATAAAATAAAGACATATGGATCAATGTGAATCGTTAGATTACTAAAATTTTAAAAAAATAATAAAATCAAATAAAGACATATGGATCAATGTGAACCGTTAGATATATAAAGCATGTGATTTTATAGGGAGTCCATGGTTCGACCGAGGTCAGAAACTGATCGGATCATCGAGATGGAAACGGTCAAACGATGACCCCCAATTAGGTGCACAATAAAATAAAACAGTGTAGCAGTTCATTCTTTATGTGGGATCTATTTTGCCGGCACGCTTGGGTGCCATGAGAAAGGGAATAGTGCATTATAGTTCTCGGCCGATGGGTTCAACCATAGGGTCAACCTTTCGACCATAACCGTTTTGTGAATCCATACAAAACCTAAGAAAATTTAGTTTTCCTAAAATCATCATATATTCATCACATTAAAAAAAAAGTGTAAATGTGTAGATTTGGATGGATAGAAGGGCACCTACATCATAGGAGCTTTGGATTGGTTGGATAGGCATAGATCTAGCTTTAACTTCTGACTTTGTTCGATGATTGCCCACGTGTTTCGGTTGGCATGCTTGACGAGTTTAATTGTTGAAGAGTGGTGTTTCCGAGATGATTTTAATGGCTTCTTTGGTAGCTAAACATGAGAGGAAGAGGAAAAATATGGAGCATTATTGTTGATCGAATGTAAGGCGAGCGAGGGCCGGGCTGGCTTAATAGTTGGTTTAATGGCAATTAATAAGATGGTAGACTCGATATTTTGATAGGACTATCAAGGGCTGTTAGGGAAGGAGGTTTGCTCCTTCAAGCGTATGAAGGTATATGGTGGTTGGGGATATATATATATATAAAGAGAGAGAGAGAGAAGAGAAAAAAGACAAACAAAGGAGAGAGAGGGAAAGAGGGGGCTGCTAAGTTAAATGGGGAGAGAGAGACGGTTATAGAAAGAGAGCCCGGTTGGGCAGCCACTAAGATAAAAATAGGAAGAGTCCTATTGGGACTATCTTTCTTACAGTAAAGAAGGAACAATATATATTATAAATTTGAGACTATTCAATAGGTGCCATATATATATATATATATATATATATATATATATATATATATATATATATATATATATATATATAGTTAGAGTAAGTGGGGTTGGGTCGTGTGTTGTATGTCAACACCAAGCACCGTGATTCTCGCATTGAGTATCATTCATCTACTAATATATATTATTAATTAAAATATTTTATTCATTTGATGTGAACTAATTCAAAAGAGGTTCGGGCTTCGGTCCACGTGGCATCGTAGTTAGACCAGGATTAAAAGCATGGGTCCCAAGGCTCGAGTGGGTTTTGATTGGGTGTGGAGCACCCATACAAGGTTTGGTGCTCCCCCCATCTAAGACCATAAGATTTGGGTTTTAAAAACCTGGGTCATAACACACTTGCACCTCATTTAAAAGGCATCTAAAAGGCTAAAAGAGGGTGCAAGTCATGGAGTCATTCATGTTTCCTTTGTTCTGAGTCTTTCTTCTCTTGAAAGTACAAAAAGCAGAGAGACATGTAAGAAAACGGTCGAGAAGAAAGACTATCTTAGTTTGTGATAAAAAAGAAGAAAACAATTAACAATTAACAATCAATGATTTTACATGGTACACATCACGTCAAACAATATTTATTCGGGATCTATACCATAAGGAATAAATAAACCATATGATGATATGTCAATGGTCTCAAGATCCATCGTGTGGAATATTGGCATGCAAAATGATCTCTAACATCTGATTTCAAAAGGTCAATGGCTTTCAATGTCTTTCGTACCTAGGCGCAAACAATTATCAATAGGCACAAACAGAGGTACCCTTATTTATTTTGTGGCTCCCATTTCGTTTTTGTTGTAAGCGTAGTGTAATCACACATGATCATGTAAGATAATACTTACTTTATTTATTTATTTTTTTAGTTTTAAGTGCTGTAAAACAGTGCAACCATTAAAATGGTGCAATGGCTTATAAATGGGGTGCAAGTATTGGCTCCCAAACAAAAATTAGGCTTCGTGTGTACACGGACCATTGATTTCATATACAGAGCACCCATCTAACATCTTCATCGAACCATTGATAGGACTTAGCCCGAACTGTTAGATTTTTTGTAGTCAATACCTTAACCCATCTTTGTTTTTCTATTAAAAATTGGGTTGGACTTTTGACCACACGTATCTCGAGGCAATAGAAAGTAGTTTCCTAATATAAGTGATATGTCTCCACTCTCTTTCCTTGATGGGTTAAGAAAGAGAGATAGCTATATAAGGAGACCACCGTCCTCTCTTCCTCTAACCATAGCTTATTCCCATCTAAAGGCTAAACTTAGAGAAGACGAGAGGTAACGTGGTTTCGGATTCTTTGGCGGAAATCATCAGCTTCATTAAGGAGATCACTCACGCGACGATCTGATAAAAAATACAAGGTACGTGTGTTCTTGCAAAAGGTATATTTTGATCGTATGATTCGAGCCTAGATTCCACAAAATCTAACAATTGGTATCGGAGCAAGGTTGGCTCGATAACCAATCTAAAGAATTTCAATGTGTTTACTTGCAGATGCAAATCACTGTTAAATTTTAATTTATATTGAAAATAATGTTTGATTACTTTATTCTTTCGGTTAAATTAAACATGAGACGGGTATGATGAATGCTCTTCAAAAGGAATTTCTATAAACCTATGATGAAATTATTTTATAGCACATGGCGCACTCTATGATCCATTTTATAAACTCTACTTTTCATCAAAGTCAACAAATATATGAACTGTAGTTATTTATATTTGTATTTAAAATTACTGCCGAGGTCGGTCGGATCAAACCAGTACCCAGATCGACCAGACACCAAACAAAAGTCCAACATGGGCCACTGCATCGCTAGAGGGTTCTACGTCAGAGGGTGGTGTCCCATCTGAGAAGGAGTTTTATATTTTTATCATGTATGTTCTATGAGATAGGCTTGCAAGGAGCGAGTCTCCCGTGTTGAGAGGAAGCATCATCGGGACGATGCTTCAACACATAAAAAATTGCTAAATTCAAAAGGGGCATTAAATTATTATTATTTTTAATCGGGTTTTGATTAGCAGATTCATGTTGAACGTGAGAGATTTATTATTATACCCTATTGTTTTCCCTTGAGAAGAGAAATCTCTAAATATCAAGTTTTGGCATCACAAATCTCATGGACTAGAAACCCACACGTCTCAGGTTCCTTGAAGAAGACGATATTGAAGAAGAGATTGGTTTCCTAATTTGTGTAGGATTCCCTTCCAATAATAATAATTTTTGAAATATTGTTGCATGTGTATTTGGGGCACCAAAGTTGGTGCTTCCCAACTCTATATGACTTGATGGACTCAGACGGACCCGACCCGGTCCATGGATCTACATAAGCTCATGACCCAACCCGGTCTGTGTCCCGGACCGATTTGTGACCCGGCCCTTCCTGTGACCTGGCCCATGATTTATGACCCGGTTTGGCCCGTTAGACATGATCCGTTTGTCCTTAAGGCCCATTTTGACCCTTATTATTCTTTTTTTTTTTTGAGTCATTTTTGGGCTATTTATAAGTCCGATTTTCGAACATTATATATGGATTTTGACTTTCTCGAATATTTCGGATCTGTTTTTGAGGTCTAATTTTTAAAAGGAGTTCTCTGTTGTAATTATTTCATGACCTGACGTATTTTTCACAATTTTAATCGGATAATTATTGTGTATTTGAGTGCTTTTTAATTAAAGTTGGGTTTTGTGAGAAAATAGAGGGTTGGGTATTAAAGGTTGTGCTCTAACACCAACGCTGGTACTTACATAATGTCACCCATGATTATTATTAATTTTGACACTTACCCACCACATAAGTTAGATTTGGCTACTTTGTAGGATTCTTCTGCCCAACGGTGATGATCTTTTCTAGAGCCGTGATTTTTATAAATGAGATTTATTTTTGTTTGATTGTTCTCAACATATTATATCTGATTCAAGGTAAAAATCATGTGTGTTTTTTAATGCTCTATTGACGATGTTGACTAGATGTGACATGCATGCCCAAATAATCATAGTTTAATGATTATAGATAATTTGTTCACTTAATGCATGTGTATCTTATCATTGTTAGATTTTGACTAATTTATTTAGCAATTGTAATATGTGGCATCGATTTATCTTTCAAAAGTAAATTAGTGAGCAAGATGCGCATATATCTGAAAATGAATTTTTGGAAACCTTGAATCAGACTTGATATGATTGAATGAAATTTAGGTCGTACCTTAGGGATCAAGGTAGACCGGTAAAACGATCGTTCGAGAGTGTGTAGCTGAAATAGGTCGAGGTCTCTCCAAAGGTGACCACCTATGTAGGTTGCGTGACTTTTGAATCTTGATACTTGTATCTCATTCAGATCGGGTTGGCACATGCTTCTATGAGGTTTCTAACTTCGGGCCAAAGCTGATTTATGAATTTCATATAAGTAGGGTGAATAGAACGGTCATAAGTACGTAGGGGAGAGAAGAATAATCTTTCTGGCCAAAACTGATAGAGAGTCTGGATCAATCATACGGCACAAGTGATTAGGTCTATACGTGTTTTCTCAAACACAATCTTAGGAAACAAACTGCATGTTAAAGTTTCTGCCTAAAGGTGATGCTGAGACATGGCAATTGGTTGTCCCAAAGAGTGAAAGTTGTTCATAGTTGACACGATATTAATTCGGATTTGACCATAAATAAGAATTTAAATCTTCGAAGAATAGTTAGTGACATATGGTCATAGTTCACAGTGAACATTTAGTGACATATAGTTATAACATAATCTTCGAGGACATATGATCATGACGTATTCTAATTAAATCGTTAGTGATATATAGTTAAAGTGATTGATAAAAATTTAGATGCATAATCAGCATATTTCTTATTTTGCTAGTGATATGTAATATTTTGTTTCTATATAGAGCCATGGACGGATCTATTATTCATAAGCAACTAGCAAGTGTTGAGCCTCTGGATGGCTCCAACTATTTATCGTGGCTTATGGCCATTAATATATCATTAGGATATATGAACTATGATTTTGTCCTTACTGAGGATAAACCTCCCACACCTACTACGAGTTCTACGGAATTAGAGAATAATTATTTTGTCAAATGGAAAAAAGCTAATCGTATGGCTATGATGATGACTTATTCATCAATTAATTAGACTCTTAGAGGTGGGTTGAATCCTACAGCTACGACAAAAGAACTCTTGAAAAATATTAAAGATCAGTTTGTGGGTACGCGAAAGTCTCTAGAGTACTCTTATCTTACACAATTAGTTAACATGCGATATGATGGAAATGAAAGTGTGCGTGAGCATATTTTAAAGATGTCAAAGTGTGCCATAGGGCTCAGGGAACAAGGAACTGCTTTTGGTGATGATCTATTTGTCCACTTAGTTGTCTATTCACTTCCGTCTTTATTTGATACTTTTAAGGTGAACTATAATGCTCAATAGACAAAATAGGATCTTAACCAATTAATTTTCCTATGTGTGACTGAGAAGGAGCGTTTGAAAGCGGCTAAAGTTAAGTTTGCACATCTAGCAGTGAGTGGGTCAAGTCGGAATATTTTTAAAAAGAATCATAATCAGAACTTCAATCGAAAGCAGAGAATTCAAATAAGAAAGTTAAACCTGAAAATTTAGAATATTGGCACTGCAAGAAAAGGGACATCTTCGGAGGGATTGCTATATATTTAAAGATCTATTGGAACGGGTCAAAAGAAGCACATCTCAACTAGAGAAGTCGTCTCAGCCTGAGAAGTTCCAGAATTGAAATCACACTTCCGCCATTTATTTATTTATTTATTTTTGCAAGACATTAATTAGTACTTTGGCATTTATTTTGATAGATTCGGTTTACGTAAGTTTAATTAAATGATTATAAATAGTTGATGTTAAGTTAATCTTGTTGTTTATTAATTGCTATTATGAATGGCCAAATCAGTGGGAGCTTGTAGTTGTTGACAGTTATTACAATATTTTAGAATTGTGATGCTTATATCGAATTAGTTTTAACTGCATAATTTTAGTGGGAGTTGTCTCTCTGATATTAATTAGTTTATTTTGTTGATGTATCATATATTTTAATTTTGTGCGCGTACTCTTGAGAGTATATGTGATTATACTCTATTCATATGCATGAGGATCTTATCACATGACATGATGGTGAGATTGTACCTTGTTATGCTTAAATTTTACTTAGGCTAGATGTGATTAGGCACCACATCGGTAAACCTTCTTTCTGTTAGATTGGTGATGTGAGTCACAGGCGGGGAGCCAGTAAGAAATCAGAAAGACATACCCTGGGGTATGAAGTTGGACAAATATAGGAACTGTACAGATATGTAAATTGCCTGATATCACTAAGTAAAGACTTAAGTCCATTAATGATGTTAGTTTTGTGATCATGGATTGCCTAGTGTTAATTCGTAAGATGGAATACTCTGTGCGCCATGATCCTTTATTAGTATTATTATTGAATTTGGGTGGTTGTTATGAAGCATCGAGATAGTGGGGGTCAATGCTTTTTCAAAAATATAAAATGGATGGCCATCTGTTTTTTAGAGTTTGTCAGCCCAAAGAGTCGCTTTCAAAAAAAAAAAATTATGTTTAGATGAGTTAAGGTGTAGACCAAGTGGGAGAATATTATATTTTTTGTGGTCAATACCTTAACCCATCTTTGTTTTTTTATTAAAAATTGGGTTGAACTTTTGACCACACGTATCTCGAGGCAATAGGAAGTAGTTTCCTAATATAAGTGATATGTCTCCACTCTCTTTCCTTGATAGGTTAAGAAAGAGAGGTAACTATATAAGGAGACTACCGTCCCCTCTTCCTCTAACCCTAGCTTATTCCTATCTAAAGGTTAAACTTAGAGAAGACAAGAGGTAACGTGATTTCGGATTTTTTAGTGGAGATCATCAGCTTCATTAAGGAGATCACTCACGCGACGATCCAATAATAAATACAAGGTACGTATGTTCTTACAAAAGGTATATTTTGATCGTGTGATTTGAGCCTAGATCCCACAAAATCTAACACGAACATCATTCTCATCAGAGGATTGACATTAATTAATTTATTTTAAATGCGGATCACTATCCATACAAGTTTTAACCGTCCATTCATTTGTATGTTTTTGTAGACTCTTGATCAAATGGTAGAAGTAATGCAAACAAGGTTCAAACTCTTGGTTTTCTGATACGTATCAGCCAGCTCCAAAAGTGATTGGACGATAAATTAGCATGCATCAATTGATACATATAAATATATACGGGTCGATTTAATGTAGCGACCTTGTAGCCCTGAAAACTGATACGTATCAAATGATATGAACTATGAATGACTACAAATGCATGACTGTTTGGCTGATCACTGACGTGCAACTTCAACAGAGATGATATGTGTGCCACATAGGCTACCCACCCAAATTATGCAGTACACCTGGCATTCCACTTAATGCTAGCGCATAATTGAAATCCATTCTTTTATTGTAAAAGTAGCCTCCTACCATGAACTAGATAACTATCGTGCGGTCAAAACAGTTAATTGAACATAAAATGAACAATAAAATGACATTTAGCATTCTTTCTCAACTTTAATTGATGTCATTGACTATGCAATTTATATATATATATATATATATATATATATATATATATATATATATGTGGGGTAATGATCATCAGACTCCGGCAGGTAATTATCAAAGTTCATGTTGTAGTCAACGCTGCTCGACTCACTCGTGACTTGAGTCAGATGATCATTACCTATATATATATATTAGTTATGATCATTACGCTGCTCCTATTCACAACACTCCGTCATGAGATTGAGTGTCAAGTTAATGTCGGCCGAGGTAAGTCACCTAACCCATATTATCAGGCAACCTTTACCCCTCTATAATTGTGTTATTAATTGTTTTAATTAGCATGATTTAAATGCATTTGACTATGAAGTCACTTATTGGTCATAGAAGCCACTTATAATTTTTATTTGCATAGAAAAATGCATTTAATGTATGACTCAACTAACCTCCCACCTCCCCATATGGATGGATGAGCTTTAATGATATGACCAAAGTGGTCATGAGGGTTGTTCCCCTATTTATTAAGGATGTTGATTTTTCGGTTGTTTTGGTCACCCTTTTTCAAACTCTGCATTTGCATCAGATCCTCCTCTGGGGCGATTATTTTTAATTATGGCTGCAGATATGTCGACAGCTGTCAATGGACCCTGTTAGGGCCAGCCTTAACTTAGGCGGGTCGGGTTTTGGGCTTCATCGTTTATTATTATTTTTTTATAGAAAAATTCATTTACTATAAAGAAAGACATCTCAATTGAGGCCAAAAGAAAATATTCTTTAAGACATCTCTTCATATATATTCAAATTAATGAATTATTTGAAAATATCGAGGATTATTTGAAAATATATATGCAACAGTTGGGTAAGCGTTCCCCGATGTTTTATTGTGAAGCACCATGTGACAATCAAAACATTGTTTTGGTGTCATATGAAGTAAGGTTGTTTCATTTAAATCATTTTTCAAAAAAATGAGGGAAATTTACCTGACCGGCCCTGTCAGGTACGCCTTTTACGTCAGAAGCCCTATAGTTTCACTTTTACCCAGACAAACCAGCTCCAAGCCTAGCCGACCCTAAGGAGAGTAAAAGGTTCAAATTACCCCCTTCTAAGACCTTTTTTAACCAACAAAGCATCGTCTTCTTCCTCATTTTAACCTGCAAAAAAGTTAGAGGTATAAAACCCTAGACGGAGTGTCTTTACTTAGTCTGATCTGCTCCGATCTGCTATTTCGAAGAAAAAAACAGAGGCTTGGAAGAAGAAGGCCCTGCATTTCTTCATTGTGGCAAAAAGACCCTGAACTTTGTCCTTGCGACGAGAGGTATCCTACTTAACCCCATTTTCAGTTTATTAGTGTTATGTAGTGATGCAGTATCTCTTAGAAGAAGAAGGCCCTGCATTTCGTCATCGGCTCCATACACATCCGATATCGATTTCACATACAATCGATATCGATTGTATATAGAGCCGATGACGACTCTATTTGAAATCGATATCGATTGTTTATACAATCGATATCGATTTCAAATAGAGTCGATGCCGATTGTATATAGAGTCGATGACGATTGTATACACAATCGATATCGATTTCCAATAGAGTCGATATCGATTGTATTTGCAATCGACTAAGAGTTATAGTCATCTTTTCTCTTTTGTTTCATCAGTCTTATGAGCCTTCCTTCTCATTCTTAAACAGACGATGACGGACGTGAGGATTCCTCTTCTTTGTCACTATGATGGCCTTCTTGTAAACGATGATGGCTTGTATGAAGGTGGCCGGCGGAGGCTTGTTAACATTTCAATTGAAATTTCTTATGAACAATTCATAAGGCGAATGTCTGCCGTCGATTATGGCGGATGATGAAACAGTTTCCACAAAGTTTCATATGAAGATAGTGAATACGCGTGGTTGCCGACATTTTGGACTCGATGATTTCATTATTTACGTTTTATAAATCCGGAGTGGACGTTATAAAAGTATTCATCATTAAGGAACCGTCATTCTTCCCAGTTGAAGCTGAACAAGTAAATCTCGGCGGGACTGATTTTGTGTCTCATTCATTTCAGCCATGTAAGTTTGAGGATGAAATTGTATACGATACCATCCCGTTAGGCGATGACGGTTATATTGCGGCGAACGATGGCGAGGAAAGCAACATTTGATTTAAACGATGTTCATTGAATCGTATGATGACCCAAAGAAATACATGCATGGGTCACAACAATGTAGTCAATGGTTAGACTATACTTGTAAAGGGTGGTGGATACCAACGATTTTCTCATATCTTCCCGGTGGATGGACAACTTGGTTTACTCAAGACTTATGTTCTACCATGCCATCGATAGGAATTACCGGAGTAACTCAACCCCATGTCCATACATATGAGCACCCCTTCGGTGAAGGGCCTAGCCAACCACGCCATTATCCATTCTGTGAAGGATTCGATCAATCACATCAGAACCCCTTCGGTGAAGGATCTAGTCAACCACCCGAGAACACCGCTATGAATGAAGATACCTTAGAAGAAGAATATGAAGGCGAACCAGATGGGTTTATCAAAGAGGACCCGAAAATTTTTGTGAGAGATATTGACAATCCCCTAGTAGACAGAGATTACGAAATGTCAGAGACATCGGGCGATTCCTCCGATGAAGAGGTGGAAACTGAATATCGGAATTGGACGTTTAAAATTGGAGAGATCTTCTGAGACAAACAAACATTTCAAAGAGCATTGAAAGAACACGCGGTGGAGAAAAACTTTCAAATTCGGCCTTTGAGGACCGCTAGTTATCGAGTGACAACCGGATGCTACGAACCCGATTGTTCGTGGCGAAAACATGCTTCTAAATTGACTGGGCTCGATTCTTTCCAAATTAAGACATTCAATAGTACTCACACATGCGGAGCCGCTAAGATCGGACCGCACGGTCACCGTAATGCAATAATCTCCTTCGTAGCGAATTATGTACGAGATAAACTTATGGAAGGATTCGACTACACACCGGCGTCGATAATGTTTGATATTGCAAAAGCTTATAATGTACAAATCTCATATGCAAAAGCTTGGAGGGGAAAAGAGCTTGCCCTTAATGATATTAGAGGAAGTTGGGAAGGACAATTTGTTGATCTATCGGTCTACGTGAAGGAGATGGAGAGGGTAGATCCTAATGTACAAACATCCTTTCAACTTACTCTTGACGGTAAGTTTCAAAGATTTTTTTGGAGTTTTGGCCCATGCATCGGAAGCTACCGCAATACACTTCGTCGCATATTGCTTGTAGACGGCACACACCTACGAGGACGTATCGAAGGGATCCTCCTTATCGCCTTTGCGCAAGACGGTAATGGTCATATATTACCGTTAGCATTTGCCGTGGTCGAGTTAGAAGAAAAAGATACGTGGATGTAGTTTCTTGAACGAGTAGGTGCGTTCGTGATCGGTGGGTTTAACGAAGATCTCGTAATTATCACAGACAGGTCGAAATGCGATGAAACGTATCTTCCCCAACGCATATCACAACTACTGCATGCGGCATATGACACAAAATTTGCAGCACAAGTATCCCAGGAACAATGTGAAGGGTCTATGGTGGTGCGCCGCGCGTGCATATTCGAAAGAGAAATTTGATTATTTTATTAACGAAATGAAGAAAGATCATGCTGATTCTTAGGCCGTAGAATATATTTTGAAAATAGATCCAAAGCATTGGGCACGCGCACATATGGAAGGAAGGCAGTACGAGTCCCTGACTACGAATATTGTCGAAAGTTTAAACAGCGTGTTAAAGATAGCTCGAGAGAGACCAATTATTGACTTAATCAGAACTACTAGAGAGAAAGTCGCCGATCATTTTCAAAAACGTAGAGAGATATCTGATAAATGGACCATCCTTCTCTGCCCGAAAGCAGATGCTCACATGAAGAAGGTGTTGCAATGGGCCGGTAGAAAGAGAGCTCAACCATACGGGCGGGATCAATTCCAAGTCAATTCCGGAAATTACATTCATCACGTCGACTTGGAACACAAGACCTGTAGTTGCCACCGTTGGCACATTCATGGCTTGCCTTGCTCCCATGCCGTGGCGGCCATCAATCGAAGAAGTTACGACTACCATAAATTTTGTGAGAACTGGTTTTTCACCGCTTGCTTTAGACAAACATATGACGAGCAATGGGTTCCCACCCTCGATAAAAGTCAATGAGAGTTCCAAGCAGAGCAACTCCCTTAAAATATGAAAGTGAGACCACCCTATTATTGCCGAAAGCAAGCCGGCCGTCCGAGGAAGAGAAGGATAAGGTCTAAGGGTGAGGTTAGGGCACTACAGTGTAACAGGTGCAATGAATATGGTCACAACCGTAGGAGCTGCAAGGCAGTGGGACCGATGGGCTAACAGTGTATATTTTTAATAATGATAGATTGAATGTAAATGAGAAATTCAGAATCCATATTTTTTTACACTGTAATATAGTCTTTACTGATGTATCATAGAGTCGTCATCGATTGTATAACTAATCGATATCGATTCTATATAGAGTCGCCATCGACTATGTATAACGTCGATATTGATTCATTTAAGAATCGGCATCGATTATGGATATCGTCAATGACGACTACATATATAGTCGGGAGCGATTACATACAGAGTCGTCACCGATTATTTATATAGTCGATGACGACTATATATGTAGTCGCTAATGGATGTTATTCTACTTTTTAACTACAACTACATAAAAATAGTGCAATTATATTCAAAATAATTCAATTTACAATTACAAAAATATTCAAATACAACCATACTACTGCTGCCCCCCTCCTTTTTATCTTCCTTCGCCAGTACTCCGCCATCGCCTGTGTATGTAGCCAGTATATGGCCAATTTCTGCCCTGATTCTATCTATATCTGATTGCGCGAAGTCAAATTTCTTCCCCATCATAAAGTATTCGACATACTTCACAACAAACACTCCACAATCACAGGAGTTGGTCTGTCGGAGGACGGCTTTGATCCGGCAGTCAGTAGATGACCAAGGATAGTTCTTCTTCATTAGTGCAGCGGAGTCACCGTACGAATATAAGATCACGGGAAGGTATTGGGTCTGTTTCGAAATAATAGAGAGAAGTGTCAGATATGTTAAGCTAACAATGATAAAAGATATGCTAAGCAAAATATCTTACCAGCGCCTGCAATTGGGACGCATATCTTTCCTTAGAGGGCCTATTAAATATAGGGTCGACGATCATTATCGATCGTTCGACTACCTTTACGATCGCAAGCGCCTAGTATAATGGTTGTTCAGAATGTATTGGCATAAATATCTACAAAAAAGTAATATAATCTCAAAGGGTATGATAGAAAAAATTAAAAAGAATAATTATAAAAAGGATAAAAGCATACTATGTTGCATTAAATGAGCCCAGATTTCGAAGCTCATTGAAGAAGAAAGTTTCCATCAGCTTCTTCCCTCCGGTCTCTCTTTGTCTATAGGCAGCCCACCTGTGAACTTGAACCTCGATCGACTGGTCGTATAATTTTTCAGCAAGCAGGAACTTGTTGAAATCTCTCAGTTCATAGCCCGTGTACGCGGTCGGGCAGGTCCATAAGGAAGTTTTTGACATCTTTCTCAGGATGAATTTTATCATCAATAACTTCCAAATGTCTCAGGTAGGCGCCCATAACCTGAAACTAATGCAGTTAGATTAAAATATGCAGTTAGAGTTAAATACATAATCGTTATCGACTCTATAAGTCATCGATATCGATTCATTTGAGAGTCGATAACGATTATTTAAGTCGTCGAAATATTTATCGACTCTCTAATGAATCGATATCGATGATGTACAGAGTCGCTAACGATTATATACGCCATCGTTAGCGACTCTAAAAGCCATCGATACCGATTCCATAAGCCATCAATAACGATTACATAAGCTATCGATAACGATTTTGCCTACAGTATGTTAAACTTACAAAGTTATCCAGGTACTGGGTTCCCGCCAGACATCTGAAGGATTGCACCACCAGCTTATACTTGCATAATATATTCTCTGTATAAAAAATGGCCAACTTAACTAATCTTCACGATAAATATATAATAATAAAGTTAAGTATTCAGGGTAATTCTACTTACTCGTCCTCCTTCAGAGGCTTGTTCCATATGTCTAGCATATATTTTTGCTCCGCTGTTAGCTCAGCAGGAGCATCTTCATCAGTAGACCGGGACCGGTAGTAATGATCGCCACCGGTCCAGCTCGAGCTTGGTCCTTCACGGCCTTCATGTAGGCTTCTTTTCACCGCTACCCTTCAGGCCTTAGGTTTGATGGCAATTACTTGTCGCTTCGCTTGCCTAGGTCTTAAGCGTAATTGGGAAGAGGTTTCCTCTTCACCGAGGGACCTTTATCGGTTTGGGTCTCGGGCTACTTGTCGCACGCCTTCACCTCATCAACGGAGGAGGAGGAGGAACCATGCGCAGGAGCCGATGGTTCCTCATCAAGGTCAGGTCGCACACCTTCGATATCGGCTCCTCCATAGCCACATCCCGTATACATCGTAATAATGATGCAAAATAAGAATTAATTTTTAGTCCACATTTTAAAAAGTCCAAATCGATTTTAAATATAATCGTTATCAACTGTACTTATAGTCGCTATCGATTTTATATATGATCGTTATCGATTATATAGATAGTCGTGATCGATTGTAAATAGAATCGACATCGATTGCATATATAATCGATAACGATTGTATATATGATCGGTATCGACTCTATATATAATCGATATCGATTTATGTTAACAAAATTGAACATCTAAAACTAGATTTCAACACATACCTTAGGTCTCGCCTCCAATAAATTTTCAAGGAGTTCTTTTATATCAGTCTGGCCCTTTCTGACTAAATAGTTGTAGTGATTTAACTTCTGCCACTCCGCATCCCTTGAATTCAGCCTCTCATTGAAGGAGTTGCATAGTTTCTCTAAAGAAGCGCAACGTTTAGCCAGGGCCTTATTCTCTCCCTCCAAATCGCTCACTCTTTGGGTGAGCTTCAAGTTATCCAGCGTCAAATGATCGACCCTCCTCAACAAAGAATCATTGGAGGTGGACGCTTCAGCTGAGATATCTTTCGCTGCCAGGCTCTCCTTGGCGGCCCCCCTAGTTCTTGGCCGACCCTCTCCCACATGCACGGGGCCCTTTTTCGAGAGGGGTTCTTCTTCAGACGTCGATGCGTCATCCCATTCTTCCTCTCCCTCTCCAATATTCTCGATCGGAATGTAATTTCTTTTCTTCTTCGGCCGAATCTCTTCCACAGCTTTCTTGACCGGTTCTTTCCTCTTCCCCCCAACCTCCTTTTGAACCCGTAGATATTCTCTTACCACGGGTATCTCTAATTCAAAGCCCTGAGGCATGAGGGGAGCGCGAACCTTTTGAAAGAAAATGAAATAACAGAATAAAATGATCGTTATATATATAATAAATCACTCTCGATTATGTAAAAAATTGGTACCGACTATTTAATAAATCGTTATCGATTCCTTAACAAATCGCTATCGATTAGGTAATGAATCGTTATCGACTACTTATTAAGTCATTATCGACTCTGTAAGTAATCGCTATCGATTGTTAAGGAATCGTTATCGATTCGTAAATGAATCGGTAGCGATTCTATAATGAATCGGTATCGATTCTAGAATGAATCGGTAAGTTGCTTTTTTTTGAATAGGCAATAGACCTCATACCTTGCTGTATAACATCTGCCCGCGAGTGTAACCTTTGATCTCGGATCGCTACGTCCGACCATTTCAGCGGTAGTCCTTGAGGCCTAGCTGGGATGGCGATATATCGGGCAGGATCTCATAAGCCCACCATTGAAGTACACATATGCATCCATATGTGTTGTACGTCTTTAGGGCTTTATCCATCTCAGCAGTTTTTCTATTCTCCGCGCCCTTTATTATATACTCGATCAAGTCCTGGTAGACGTGGTTAAAGGTCTCCACATCATCGATGAGGTCGATGTGGTCTTCCGAAATCTGATGGTGGGACTCGGGGAAGAGAAATATGCACAACACAAACAGAAGGGACAACTTTAAGAAGTCCTCATCACTTTCCGCTCTATAAATTGCAGCATCTATATGAGACCGAGAATTTTTCCGGAGGCGTTCCAATGAAAGTATTTGTATCTAATGGTTTGTTTCTAATCGATGGTTTACCGGATGGGGTATACTTTTCGGGCCAACTACGGCAAGGCCCAAAGATCAATGCAATGTCTATCTTCCGAAGATAGACATCAGTCTTTCCAATCCGGAAGTGATTTTTATCAACCCAAAATGTCAGCATCGCATCCACCACATCGAAAAGAAATCCCACACCCTTCGGCATTTGAAATATTCCACCAAAAACCAATCTCTCAAGAATTTCTTCCGATCTGGGTAGCACTTTCAGAGATTCAAACGCAGACTGGTGAACACTTGGCAACAAATGGCGTACAACCATCTTGACATCTTTGAAATGAATCGTAATAAAAAAGAAAGGATCGAGCACCATACTAACAAGGATAGTTAAAATGTTGATGAAATATATATAAAACTCAGACGATTACATATAGAGTCGTTATCGATGACATATGTAATCGATACCGACTCTAGATGTAATCGATATCGAGTCTATATATAATTGATACCGATTCTATATGTAATCGATATTGAGTCTAGATGTAATCGATATCGATTACAGATGAAATCGCCATCGACTCAATATAAGGTCGTAATGACCTCAAAATGTTTATTTATATAGAAAATATTTAATTTACTAACTCAAAAGATTTCATGAAGTCGCCATTGAATCAAAATATTTCATTTACTTGCAAAATTTTCAATTACATTCATAATATTTCAATTAAAATTATAAATAACAAGAAAATCTTGCAAAGAACGCCTAAAAAATCGGTAATCGATATCGATACCGACTCTATATATAATCGATTGCAAGTCTACATATAATCGATAACGATTACATATGTAAGCGCTAACGACTCTATATGTAATCGATATCAATTACTGATGAAATCGCCAACGACTCAATATAAATTCGCAATGACCTCAAAATGTTTATTTATATAGAAATTACTTAATTTACTGACTCTTAAGTTTCTTTTTCTTTCTTTTGTTCTATTTCTTTTCTTCCTTCTTCTTTACCTACATCGATTACATATATAATCGATATCGTTCCTATATGTAATCGCTACCGACTCTCAATGTAATCGATCTCGATTACTTATGAAATCGCCATCAATTAAATATAAGTCTACATTGATCTCAAAATATTTAATTTACCTGTCAGGTAAATTTCCCTTATTTACATAGAAAATATTTAATTTACGGACTCAAAAGATTTCATGAAGTCGCCATTGCATCAAAAAGTTGTTTCATTTACTTGCAAAATATTTTAATTACATTCAATTTTTTTCACTTATAATTAAAAAAGAAAAGAAAAGTTAGGAAGAATGATGAAGAGCAGGTGGTGGATGGGGTGGAGAGCCGGGTGGTTCCGTCTTAAGTTTCTTTTTTTTTTCTTCCTTCTTCTTTTTCTTTTCTTCCTTCCTCTTCTTCTTCTTTTCTTCCTTTGCCAAAATCTCCATTACTTCATCGTACTCGTCCCACAGGAACTGCAGAGGATCTGGTTCTGGTGGTGGTGGTGGGTCCTCCCATACAGGATCGAACTTTATTGGGTTATAGAAGGTTTTTTTTTCGTCGTCAGACATTGGGAAAAATATAGGCTGGTAGGGATGATAGGTGGTTTGCTAAGGACGAACTAAACCTGTATTTAAAGCTCCTAGATTATGGAATACGAATCGTTGTATTAAAATTTCTCATTCTTCCAACCTAACTTGCCATAATGGTTTTACAAAAGGATAGTTGGCAATAAATTGAACGTCGGCTGAGATAAATATAAAACCTCGTATGATTTATTATGGCATCGAGGGTAATAACTATAGGGAAATTATTTCAAATGATGGGTATTAATTATATTCATAGAGAGTCGATATCGATTTGTTATAGATTCGTCATCCACAGTTTATATAGTCGATTACGACTACATATATAATCGTTATCGACTCTAAATGTAATCGATAACGATCTTTGATGTAATCGATAGCGACTAAATATGTAATCGGTAACGATTATATATAGGATCGATATCGATTACATAGAAGATCGATATCGATTACATATTGGAAAACCTAAAAAAATTATGTCAAAATATGCAACAAAGAGAGGAGAAATAAAAAATCTATAGCAATGGAAGCTAATTTTAATTCTAACTTACAGATTTGGTAGCTTGAAGGTTGTAGTTTTGAACGCGATCGTCCACGAAGCGTCAACGACTCTCCACCGACTTCGAACGAAAAAGTAAATTCAAAACAGTAAATGATTTGAAAAGAGGGCGGCTATTTATTACTGTGGGGGTAGTTTGGGTATTTCCTACAGGCGTGCCTTAGCTCGGCGCGCAACGGGTTTGTCTGGGTAAAAGTGAAACTATAGGGCTTCTGACGTAAAAGGCGTATCTGACAGGGCCTGTCAGGTAAATTTCCCAAAAAATGAATTTAAAATTTTATTTCTACCATATCTTATTTGTGCCTCAAATTCAGACAATTTAAATAAGTTAATGTTTAACTTTTTCCTAAAACAATTATTTTAATTTTTATTTTTGTTTGTTTATAAAATTGATCTAGATAATACATTCAAATCCCATATAACATCAAAACAGTATTTTAAGTGTCACGTAGAGCTTCAAATGGATCATTGGAGTACACTCATTGTGCCCCAATAGAGTACACAACCCTTTTCCATATATATATATATATATATATATATATATATATATATATATATATATATATTTGTATGTTGCATCGCTGCCTAGATCACGTGCCATGTGATCCCCAAATAAGACATGCTTTGGGATCTTGTGCCACATGGCATGCTACACAATAAAAAATATTGTTTGACTTAAGAAATTGGGTCAAATATTCCGTGACATCCAATATACCTAATGCATTGAATATTTTTCAACTTTGATCATCAATTTTGTGCATATCGCCTTGTCTCTTGATTTTCGGATTAGGTGCTACTTGACACCCAAATAACACTAGCATAAGTATCAACCCTAGGTCACTAGCCTAAAGTCTAGACATTATATATATATATAAGAGATGCATAAGTTGACACTAGGTTACAAGCTTTAACTAGTTAAGCCCGAGTCATATCAAAGCGCCATGATTGGATGCATCAATCTTCTAATCCAACCATAATTGAATGTTGGTACAAACTAGCAATAGAATGAGTAGCCATCGAGACGTAGCCTTTAAAGAGCTTGGCAATCCACAATATAGCTCATTATAACAAATTCTTGCCCAATGAATGATTTTTGGGCCGACTTATGTTTAGTATGTGGATTTGAGTCCAACCATATTTGCAGCCCTTTTCTATTTGTAGAATCTTGACTTGCATATATATTCATATAAAAATGAAATTGAGAAAGTCTAAATTCTGCAATTTCCAAGGGCTGTAGATATGGTTGGACTCCAAATCCAGTTCAACTAGTTGGACTTGACCTAGGGCTGTTCTTGAGGTTTTTGTGGCCTATGTTGAAATTTCGACATGGGAGCCTATTTATATTAATTAAAAAAAAATCGTAATAGATCCCAGGGATGATGTCGCGTGGAATCAAAATCAGATTGTCTGATAGGTGCGCCATGATCTCAAGATCTACCTTATGGAAGATTGAGATGAAAAATGGTTTCCATTGTCTAATTCAAGGCAATCAACAATTTTTTATGGTGGAAATGTGTTTGTTGTTCACGAGAAAATTGGGTGCAAATAACGACACCCTTTTTAGAATGCATGATATTATTTTAATTTAAAAAATTATATATTCATTATCTATCTATATATATGAGTAAACCACTTTAGTGGTTGAATTAGTGATATGTGACACACCCTATTTGCAAGGTTCTTCTTTTAATTAATGTTACTAGACTTTGACCTGGCCCCACACCCTATTTGCAACACTACTTTTGGAATGATATAGGTTGCGTATGGCATAGCTCTTTGCTAGCCTCTGCCACAGTAGAGTTCACCTACTTTAGTTAGTTTCCATTCTCTTTTTTAACACCCTGCAAAGGAGGATTTACCTGCTCTAGCAGCAATCTCTCTGCTCTATGCTAACTCTCTACTAGAGCAAATAAAATATGTTCAGACAAAGAGTGAGTAGAGAGGAGGGTAAAACTGTTGAATAGGTAAATCTTTTTATAAAATCTTGTTATACAAGGAGTTATCAAGGAGAAGGAGTACTTGCTAAAGCAGGTAGCAGAATGTTAGCAGAAAGGATGGGAACCTGCTAAAGCAAGTGAACTCTGCTATGGCAGGGGGTAGCAGAAAGCTATGATGTAAGAGTAGAATCAATTACATTAACAAAATTTAACCATTTGTTACTGCAAGTTACATGATGTAACCAAAGTTACTTAGGTTGTGTTTAGGTTAGCGCTTATAAGAGTAGAATCAATTTTTTTATCTTTTATCTGTCAGAGCAGATAAAATCAGTTTTGGGATAGAGCAGACATAGAGCAATTTTATCACTTAAAACGGCTCCCCGCCAGAGCAAATGAGGCGAGGAGTTGTATTACCAAATGTTAAAGTAGTTATCCTTTGGAGCCAAAAAGTGAAAGAGTTGCTCCTTGCCCCAAAAAGAGCTAACCCAAACGCAACCTTAGTTCATTGGTACGCTCAATTTGAATTCGAGTTAGTAATTCTCTACTATCAATCAATCAAGATTCTCTGAGGGCTCATTCGAGAGCTGTTTTCTCTCAGAATCTGAGTTTGAGCTTAGATTTTAGACAGAATCGGAGGTTTTCAGCGAGAATCTATTGTTCGTGAGTTTGCATTGGGGCTGGTGCTTTCTGCGTGAATTTGAGCGATTGCGACAGTTGAGCGTTGGAGGACTTGGGTAGGAAAGGCTCAGAACCTGAGCTCAGATTTCCCTCTTGTCATTATACTTAGCCAAAGGAAGAATAGGGGATTAATACTTCCACCCACTTATTTTCCAACGGCTATTTTCAGGTATGTCTTCTCTTGTATTTGCAAGTTTTTGCAGGGGGTTGAAAGATCTGAGCAGATTGTTTTTTACAACTAGGTTAAAAACCCAGATAAATTTAATTTATGATTATAATTTATTTCATGGATGGGGGATTAACTAACAGATATTGATGTGCTGAATATGAAGGAAAAATAGACTAAAAAGAACACATCCATGTATGTTCCATATTTGTTTAGGATTTTTTTCTTCTTCTCTGTGTTATGATTCTTTTTGCTTTGTTTGAAATTTATTTTGATCTGATTTCATGATAGGAAAGAGATCCTACGTCATTTTGTTCGAGATGGATTTGTTTTTTTTTTTTTTTTTGAGATGGGTTTTTAATTTGTTGTTTATATTCTCTGTTGCAAATGAGTTTCAATTGCAGACGAATTTTAGGTTGGAGATGGACTTTTGGTTGACTTTGAATAACTTTAATCAAATGGTTAGGACTGTTAGGTGTTGATTGGATGGTTGAGTTTTGAAAGGTAGAAAATTGATTTTTTAAATGTTTGTTGATATTAAATATAATGGACTTTTCTATGGGGTTGTATTTCATATATTTTTAGATTTATGCACTTAAAATGTTCAATGTATTTACTTAATGAAGAAAAATGCAATAAAATTATATAAAGCATGCCGTAGATAACTGAAAATATACATCTTGGTGCTCTAAAAATGGTGTAGGTGTGCCATCGGAAAAAGGGATCTTAACTCAAGTATTGGTAATGGTATGTTGGTACGCCTAATTGTCCATTGATGAGATGATTAGGATCATGCAATCAATGCAACTTTGAGTATGTGGGCATTCCTTGACTAGGGGATGGGTGGGTAGTTCAAATTTAAAAGTATGGATTCATGGACTTGTTGCTTTGATTTGGGTGGAGTCTATATTTATAGAAGTTTTTGTTTGTTTAAGATTCATGTTAGAATTCTTGGACTTGTTGCTCTGATTTGGGTGGTGCATAGATTTGTTGAAGCTTTTGTTTGTATAAGATTAATTACTAGATCGTTGTTTTCGAGATAAGATGATCTGAGTTTGACTTCTCTTCTGTTCGATCTAAGGTTCATTGCACTTTATGGAATAGAGCTGCTTTTAAAACTAAATTTTTAAGACTTGTTTAATTTGCAAAGAGCCATAGCCAAGAGCCAATAACAACCCTTTTTCAAACTAAAATTTTGAATAATTTTTTAAGTTATATATGAATTGTTGATTATTGTTTTCATTTGTGCAACCCTACATTACCCTCCCCACCACCGCACCATTCAGTAGGGTCCATTTCTTAGAGCAATGGTAAAAGTATTGGGTTGTCAATCATGAAGACGCGGGCTCGAATCTAAAGGGCAGTCACGTGTGTGTGAAAAATCAAAGGTTAAGTTTGTATCCTGTTTCCTCCTCCTAGTGCCTGTCCATATGGGACCGACAATAGGTAATGGCCTTTTTTTTGGCCCAACTCCCAGTAGGTGTAATTTTAATAAGCCGAGTGAAGAAATTTTAAGAATAATCTTGATTACTTAGTTTCTTCTTAAATGAAGATTCAATTTGAGTTCTACATATCTACTACAAACACTATTTGGGTACTTCCATTTGAACTAAATAAAATTCAGTTATGATGAGTGGTTCACAATTCACATATAGAAAAATTTATAGTTCAAGTATTCCAAGAAGCCTTCATAGAGATTTTGGCATCATTTTTGTTTTCCTAAGGAACTCAATACACTAAACTTCAGTTGTCTTGAACATTCATTGTTGTTTTCATGGTTCATTTTCTCCTAAAGTTTTTTATTTGAGGTTTATGATTTGGTGTTTGCGGTGAGATCTTAGGGCTGCAGAATGGTGGAATTATCTTGCACAGAACATGGCAAGTTGGCGGCACAAAGCCAATTTATACATTGTAGAAGCTTTGGATAGTGCGTCAAAGACAGGCCTTGATAATGTCTATAACCCTTTTGCAAGGTGTGATAAGGTTGAGTTATAAGAGTAGACATATATGAATTTCCCTTAGCTTACTTTTTCTCTGGTTATGTGAAAAGTAGTAGGGAATTTTGCAGATTTTGTTCTAAGATGTTCTTGTGTTTTAGTTGAGGTGATTTTTAACTTGACAAACCTTACTGTTCTAAGAAAGCAAGACCCCATTTACTGAGTTTAGCTGTGGGCATAGTTTAAATCAGTGATTTTTCAGGTTTTAGGGTAAATCAGCCCTAAAAATGCGGATTTAATGGATTGAATTTTGGATTATGGTGATTTCAACCCTATTTATTGAGTTTAGCAACAGTTCTTCCTCTACTACTAGCTCCATAGACAGACTCCTCTACTCTTCAAAGACTACTTAGTAGAGAGTACTTCCTATGCTGCTTTAGCAGAGAGTACTTACTATTTGAGCAGAATTGACACTCCACCCCACCACCCATGTGACTCCTCTTTATAAGAGTTGCTATAATAGTTATTCATTCACAGCAATACAGATATATATATATATACACACAATAGCCAGGCACCTCATAGTTCATATATAAAGATATAAAACAACAGGCAGAGCAACTCATACTTTATTTGAGTACAGATATTCTTGGTATTGGAGATTGGGCAACATGAACTTCATATATACACATATATATACTCAATAGATCAGATCAATTCTAAATAATACAACATTTAAAAGGAACAAGAGGTCTAGAGGTTGCTCTCTTAAACAATGGAAACCAAGTATATAATTGAAGGCTCCTGTTGTAGGTGGTGTTGTTGTTAAAAGGCAAGGGCAATTATTGTAGTTTCTTATAGATGGTGGGAAAAAAATTTCAATTTATTTTGCTTCTACCAATTCCATAAGCCGATATTTGTCTTCTTTACTTGCTTTCTGAATAGCAAGTACCACTGCTTGATGGATATCATAATGGTTGGCATTCATTGTGCAAGCAATTGTCTTGCTTTCTCAACAAAAAGTACCACATGGCTTTGTTGACTGTCCTAAAGAGCTCCATTGGACCAAA
Source organism: Chloranthus sessilifolius (assembly GCA_021018995.1). NCBI lineage: Eukaryota > Viridiplantae > Streptophyta > Magnoliopsida > Chloranthales > Chloranthaceae > Chloranthus > Chloranthus sessilifolius. The sequence continues at coordinate 35,276,523 of CM037590.1, forward strand.
CTGTTGCTCCACAAGGAGTACCAGCTACAAGCATCTCAACACATTATCACCTATTTACAGCTCAACAGCTAGTACCACCTAGAAAGTGCTAGAAGCTAGTGCTCAACAGAGACTAAAGTCTCTTCCTCATTGCTTAAGCAGTGTAGCTTAGCAGACTATCACCTACAAGCTGGTGGTGGAACATACTATCACCTACCTGTTGTATACAGTGTTGGTGATGAGACAACACTTCCCCCCTACATCGAGTACCAGAGGTCACATGTTAATGTTCAATTGGGGGACTCTATTTTAGTCACTAAGAACTAGGGAGGTGGCTTGATTTTATAACGATTTGGAAGCCAAATGTAGGCTTGGATATGGTCAGAGAGAAATTACAACTACATTGACTAGAGGACTTCTACCTTCATTAATGCTCTCATATCTTCCCCCCCGGTATTCTCTATGTAAAGGCTCTCATATACTACTTCAATTCACCATTACAACAGCTCAAGCTCTCAGGTTTGAAGTTTTCTTTACTGTTTTTCTTACTAATTTCTTTGTTTTTTAAAATATGTTATATTGTTCAGTTATTAAGGTAAGAATAACAATGATATTGCTGATTTCTTATAGTGTTATGTTATAGACTCCAATAAACCCATCCTTATAGTGTTTTGTTATAGACTTCATATTTTTACGTAGTGTTCTGTTGTAGACTTATGGACAGTGTTTTGATGCAAATTTAGTGCACAATACTTTTTCTTTGATGGGTAAGTTGGGAATAGCCTGAGATCAAGAGAGTAAGGTGACCACCGCCGTCTCGTCTACGTCAGATCCGACTCGTCTTCCTCCGACTCTTGCGACTCAGAGTCTATTTATAAGCTTCCTCCACACCATCAGAATATGTTTGATAGCTTTGAAGCGGGGATGAGCTCTCCAAGACGTACTTTAACATCATCCTACTCTTCAGAGGAGGACGATGATGATGATGATGTTGCCAATTACTGATTGGTAGATGTGTCTTTGAATTAGGGCAATTATGTTTTTCATGGCCTAATCGATATGTTTGTGTTTATGTTTTGTTTGTAATATTATTTTTTTTTGTATATATTTTAAATTAATCCACTTTTTTCTTACTGGCTAAATTGTTTGGCAATTTGTATATTTTCCTTTATATATATAAAAAGTGTCGTATCTCATATGTTATACTAATGTTCTTCCAAGGATGATAAATTGAACAACTTTTCAATTGGGTATTAATGACCCAATTTAAAAGTAATGACCATTAAATCATATTCAAAAAAAGGCTTCGTCAAATATATTCATCTCCATCCAGATTGGTTGCCCGTAAATTTTTAGAGAAATCCTAGTACGTCACATAAATCGATGATTAGATCGCGATTTTATGGTCATAGTATAGCCACTGATTGAATCGATTCTGAGGATTTTCTGAGAGGAACTTAAAAACAAAGGAATCTGAGTCAGCTAAGAATCTGCGAGGAATCTGAGTAACTTAAGAACGCATATGGGAAAAGTCAAGAATCTAAGTCAGCTAAGAATCTGCCAGGAATCTGAGTGTCCAAGAATCTGAGCTTTTCTGGAAAAAATCAGGAAACACCTGATGAGGCCTAAGGGTGGGACGAGGTTTAAATTACTTATTAATTTTGTAATAAAAATTTGATGTCTTTAATAAAAGAAACACAAATGATCACTTGAGTAGCTATAAAAATTTAAAATTCATGTAGTCTTATATTCAAATAACCTCTTTATGCATTTCACATTTTATCTTAAAAGAAAATAATTAGCACTAATCATTCAATTTGCTTGTCATGTAACATTTAACTAAATAATTAGCATGTAACAAACTTTCTGTTCGAGACATTGCAAATCAAAAATTGCAAAAGATTGTTAACTGTCGACGACTGAACTATAGGATTCAACTGTTAAAGAAGATTTGCCAAATTATCTATGCAAGTTAGTGGGTTGCTGTATTTGCACCAATGAAAACTTTAAACGAACCCACCTGCCCCACACCTTATAAAGACAAGGGCAGGAAACAGTGTGGAGGACGAGTATCGAACTCATGACCTACTCCCTCACAATGGAGGGAGTATACCAACTCGGCTAATGCCTCTTTGGTTGTTTTTATTGGTGCAAATGAAGTGTATCAGTGTATCCTTTATTTTCTCTTTGGAAAAATAAATGACCTTATGTAATTATATATGGATAATGGCTCTGACGGACATTTAATGTTTAAATGATCTTCTACCATTAAAATGTGATTTTTCATCTCGCACTATTGAAGTTTGATTTATTATTGTGCCATGTGGCACATGTCTATGATCAATCTAAAATTTTAAGTGGTAATTTATCATTGGAACATGTCCCCTACAAAAGATCATGTTTATAAGTGGATGTAAACCATCCAATTGGGAAACTTTAATACCAGCCATCAAAATTAAAAACAACTGTTAATTTTTTTACCTATAGCCCTTCAATTGATGATATATCACTTTGACGGTATGAATTTTCAAGATCATAAGCCAATAAACGGTGTATGACCTTTTAAACACCTTATGGTGCTTAAATGAAGGTCTGGAGAGTCGGTCCCAATTATATATGAGTATGGCCATTCTCACTTTTCACGGACAAAAACCATTGATTGATTTGAATTAGGTGATGATGGTTTTTTTGTTCCAATCTTTGTGACAATAGATTTTAAGATCATAGTAAGCCTATCATATGGTCAGATGTTGACTCCATATGACACACGCAATTAAAAGTCAAGGTCAACTCTTTTGCCTATTATCTTGGTCAACTCTATCAGAAGGAAGATTGGAGCAAAAAAAATTTCCATCGGTTGATTAAAATCAATCAATAATTTAATCCACGGAAAAAAATATGGTACTTACTATTTAAAGGGTGACCATAGCCGTTCCGATTATATATTATTATAAGCTTCAGATACCTTATTGAAAAATTTAAGGGAATACAAAGTTGGTGAAGAATATTCCCCTTCAACGCCCAACAGCCTTCCCTAACCATTAATCACCAACTTTAGCTAATTATTCCATATTTCCAATTGGAGCCCAAATAAAAATTTGTAACCGACATAGTGACAAATTTAGTTAACCTTAATTTTTCGGTGGGGGTCCTTTCGATAAATTTCAGATTAATTTTTATATCTTTCAAAAAAAGTTTGGAATAGTTTCAAAGATTAAAAATATATTTAATATTTTTTAAAAAAATTACTACAATATATACTAAATTATTAACATATTAATTCTTTTTAAAATTAATTAATTAAACATAAAAAAATAATAAAAATTTGCTGAAAAATAGCGAAATTACCGAAATTTTTGTTTGATCCCTTTTCGGCAATTTTAGTGAAATTTCGCTGAATTTCAGCAAAATTTGTCACTTTGGTGATCATCTTTAATTTTAATTTAGGATGAATAACTTTTAACTGACATATTTTGTCATGTTACATAGGATGCACTTTAGAGCCGCATGAGATAGTCACCAAGACGAAGAATAAAATGCTACTGGAAAAGTTCGGAAAAAAAAGGCAAAAAAGTGGAAAGTATGAGAAAGAAAATGTAAATCATGACAGAATGAGTAAAAAGGGATTTTAAAAAATAATTTGTATTATTTATTTTTTTGAAATATAAATTAACTAATCAATTTTGGTTTAAAACCCATTTTATGTGAAAAATATTTATAAAACTTTATTTTAAACGATAAGAATGTGTTTTATACCTTTATGCATATAAAGCGGCTTTTATATGTTCATCAAAAAATATATTTTAAAAGTATTTATTTTAAAAAAAATCCAAAAATTTCGGGTAAAGAATCTACAGATTACCCATAATGAAATGTGAGCAATTTGAGGCCTAAAAAATGGATAAACAATCTGATAAAGATTACCAAACCAATCTCTTTTACGGTTTGAATTCGGATTCGATTTAAAAAAATAATTTTAATTAATCAATTTTGTTAATGACGTCACGGTTCAACCTAGACCGTGGTTGAACCAGTTTGAACCGAACCAGTTCCTTTTACGATTCGATTTTAAAAACATTGAGTAAGAGATCTTTTTATCTTTTTCATAGTTGACCGACCCCACTCGCCCCTACATAAGTCTGCCACTACGCACAGTGGAAAAACAATGAGGGGTAAGATCATTCCAGTATCCAAGATTCCAAGGGTCTACTATGATCATGGATCAAATTTTCGTCTGATACTGATACGTATCGGTATCGGTGGTCATCGATACAATACATTGAATATACCGTATCGGTGATCTATATGTATTTAATCGAACAATATATTGAATGTGTCATCCGATACTATCTGGTACCGATACGTATCATCCGATACGTTTGGTTTTAGGCTCGGATGATACGTATCGATTTTCCAGTATTTTGATCCATGACTACAATGACCACCGCTCAAGCTTTACAAATGGGAGACCATGTAAGAATTTACAAATACGAGTTTTAAAACAAGTAAAAATTTTAAAGCAAATGAAAGTATGAAACTCCAATAAATAGTTTTTAATTTTTCTTAAACAAAATTATGAAATTCATTCTAACCGGTCGACAGCTTGTGGACCGGTTGGTCGATTAGGCTAGTCACGACTTTCTTCATGACTTTCTTGTTCATTTATTAGGCAATCATGCTTCGTTGATTACACTTTTAAGAGCTGATTTTGGCATGGATGTGACAACAAAATCCTAACACCAAAGATTGAATTTTAAAGCTACTAATACTGAAATAAATCTATATTTACCCACCAAGTGTTTGGCTTAGGCTAAACCGAACAAAAAATCTAAAAAATGGAAATCGGTTTGCTTCGATTAAACGAATTTTCAATGATTTTTGTTACTGGGTTTGTTATTTGCAGCCAAAAGATTCTATCTTCCCAAGGATGCATCACTACGTGAAAATCATTGACTTTTTCGAATCTTATAATGAATATTATTTTTTCGTCTCAATCTTACATACAGTAGATATTAACGTCATTGGTTTAACATCATACAGTCAAAAATTTATTCTAAGTTCCACACAACCCAACAAGTGACTTGAGAACCATGTTTGGCGGTACACCCATGGTTCAAATTTTCGGTCAATAACCGAATCGTTTTGGTTTTGGTCCCCATCGAAATTTAAATTTTTGGCTAAAATTTCTGTTCCAATTTTTGATTTTGGACATGCCCAAAACTGGTATTTTGATCCTCTGGGTACACCCATTTTCAGTCACTTTTTCGGATGTATACCACACCCATTTGAAGTAAGCATGTGATCTCTAGATCTGTTGTATAGAAGATTTGGACAAAAAACTTCTACAATCATCTAACCTAATCCATAATTTTCCAACGTGTACTGCATGGTTGCATTCTAGCATAGAGTGATCTGTAGAATCTCTAAGTTGCAAATAATGACACAATCTTATCTAATCTTTGCTAGTAGTAGCAAATTTAATTTTGAGCTAGTATTGGGTACCTCAATCGAGCATGGATGCTTTTGGTACCACAAGCTATAAAAATTCGGCTGATACCAATATGTATCGGTTTTCGGCCAAATCGAAATGTATCGGTATCTCGTATCGATATCGCCGATATGTATTGGGTATCAGCTGGTATGTCGATCGGTTTCGATCGAAACTTTTTTTTTGTTTTTTTGGTTTTTATATAAATTGACCGATACGTATATGTATCGGCCAAGGGCAAACCAATACCCGATACCGATTTTAATACCTTGCTTGGTACTCAGTCAAATTTTACGATATGTTCTATGTGGAACCATTATGCGTTTCTTGTGATTTGAGTCCCGTGATCTAAAGGTCTATTCTATAAAAGATTGGAACGAAAATAGATCTACGATGTATGATTTAATGTAGTCAAGCACGCTCTAAACTTAATTGCATGTTGGATTTACATGTTTTGCCATTAGTTTTGGACGACATTTAATTGCTTTAAATCAACTGATGAAGATCATTTTTCTTTCCAATCTTTTACGCCAAATACCTTAATTTATGAGACCTATCCATTGGTACACGTGTTAATCTTAGAGGGAACACATCTCAAAAAAAGTAACTCGAGTAATCGGTGGGCAAGGGGGCAGGGGGGAGGGGGAGGCGGAGGGGGAGGGTGTTGAATTTTGGGTTACTTATACAATATTTTCTGATATTAATATATAGTCCCACACTCACTCCGACATGCATTAACAATGTAGAATCATAAGAAAAAGAATATGAAGTATGACTAAAGCATATATTAAGATAATAAAATATCATATTTTTTATTAAAGTCCAAAATCATTTTAACATTTTTAATTAATTTGAAAATTTTTCTGATAGAGCCGTAAGAAGAAAGTCTTGGCTCGACCACTGATTTTTTGGCCTGCTTCATATGCGCTGCAGCTTTGACCCATTTGACCATAACAAAATAAAAATCAGCTATGTGCTATGTAAAGGCGTCCATAGTTCGTTCAGGCTGTGTTCGGGTTAGTTCTTTTAGGGCAAAGAGCAGCTCTTTCAATTTTTGACTCCGACAGAGAATTACTTTTATATTTGGTAATATAGCTCCTTCCCTCATTTGTTCTGGTGGGACGCTATTTTAAGTGATAAAACTATTTTATGTCTGTTTTATTTCAAAGCAGATTTTATCTGTTCTAACAAAAAGCAAGTAAAGAGTTGCTTATATTCTTATAAGAGCTAACCTAAAAGTCCTAAACACAGCCTCTAACCACTAAGTGAGATGCGTGTGCTATGCACGTGCATGGATATAGATGCTTGAGACAAGGGGTGATTTATAATTAATGATTCATATTAAACTTCTTCTGGGATCAAGTAATTTGAATTTTCTAACGATAATTATTTTTTTGTTTTTCATTTTGGGCTCGGACATCTTCATATTACATTTGATCGCTTGGGACAATTTTTGATGCGTGAAAAAAGCTTGCCACATGCCCACATGAAACAAAAGTTCGTGGTGAGCTCCCATAAATCTCTATGCAATGATTTTAATACCTTCAAAAAGTGAGTGCCCGATGGGAAACCTTAGATAAAAAAGAATAAAATGAAATTTATACCTTTCGAACCCATTGGCTCGTGTAATGCGGGTTCAAATGATGGAATCATTTTTCATCCCAATCTTTCACATGATGTATATATATTAAGATTTGAGATTATAAATGTAAGTGAGAGATCTCTAAAAATGCTACCAAAATCATATGGCACACTGTAATTTTGTGAGATGTGCCATGTGAAATGAAAAATAGACTTTATAATGATAGTAGGTTTTGTACTTTCTAGCTAATGCTTCGAAAATAAAAATTAATTTCTCTCGTCCCGGTGCAACACACGTGCAATCCACTAGAAGCTCTAGTAGAGTATCACTTGCCAAGCTACGGCTATTAAACTTATAGTTAGTCTACAATGGTGTCCACTAATCATGAGAGGACATTACTGCCCATATGTCCCTGTGCTACTGAGTGACTTACATGTACTTTTAATGCATAAAAATCTGTGCAAGCCACTCAGTCATAAGGCCATATGGACTATGATGTCTACTTATGATGAGTGGACACTCATAATAGAATAACTTTTAAACTTATGAAGCATCTTTCAGAGCATTTCTATCGGATTCTCCATAAGCAAAAAAAACACCAAAATCGCTATTTTGGCGATTGAAAACATCAAAATTCTACTCCACGTACCAGATTTCCTATGAAACTCGCCATCTTTGGCGAGTCTCACTTCACTCGTTATTAATAGCGAATCTCACTGTATTCTCTATTAATAAAATATGATTAAATCTCTCTCTCTCTCTCTTTCTCTCTCTCTCTATTAATAGAAACAAAAAATATTATTTTAAAAGAGGATTACCTAAAATAGCTATGCTTGTCAGAAACATTTTTGAAAAGACAATAGCTAAAGTAGAGTGGGGGCTCAAAAAAGGTTTTAGAGCATCTCCACCAAGGAGAGCTAAATTTTGGTAGCTAAACAATAATTTAGCTACTGCTACAGTCTTTTAACTAATGCTACAATAAAAATTACTCCAGCAGACACTCTATTTTAACTGCTCTCACTACAAAAAATAAGACTATTAGCGGCAGCCAATAACTGCTGCTAATACTCTTAATAGCTTTTTTGTTAATAGCGGCAGTTTCTGCTGCAAAAAACTGCCGCTACTACTCTTATTTTTTGTAGTGTCCTTTCTTTAAAAAATATTATTTTGCATTCAAAAGCAACAATCATGTATTAGAAAAAAAAACAAAGCAAGTTTTTGATTTTAAAATATCAAAAACTTGAGAAATCCATAGCACCAGTAAGACACCTTCCTAAAAACTGAATAATCACTCACAAATAATCAATTTAATCTAAGTTAGATACAAAAGGCCTCTAAAGAAAAAATAAAAAAATTAAGAGCTAAGTCACCCAAAACAATAAAAGCACAACCAACCAGAGATTACTAAACCAAATCTCCCTAATTAAACCCACAAGGCCTACAAAACTCACAAATCCACTTCAAATCAGATACCCAAAAAGCCAAGAGTCGATCACAGCCCAATAGATCAAAAGCCAACCATTCAAAACCCTATTCATAAGCAAGGCCTAGCCATAAAACCAAGTGTAGAAACAACTCTTTACAGCCACGGGATCTTATTACCTTTTAATACATCTAAACGCAAGAATACAGAGAGATCAGCAAACAATAAAGCCGCCCATTCTCTTCAGTACTTGGAGAAAGAAAAGAGAGAAACAGAAGAGGGAGAGAAAGAGAGGAGAGAGAGAGAACTTTATGCTCTTTTATTGTTTTAGCTATCGCTACAGTAATAGCTAAATTTAGCTATTACTGTAGCTCAAAGGTATTTTGGCATGTGGGATAGCTCTCTTGTTGGAGCTCACTTTTACTTTTGATAGTTTGGAAAGCTATAATAGCTGCTGGAACGATTTTAGCTCTCCTCCCTCATATGCTCTTAGCTATTCAAATTTAGCTATCCTTGGTGGAGATGCTCTTAGCCATCTACTACTACTGTAAAAAAAAATTGACTAATGTTGTTCTTTAGGAGCTCTAATGATGGTGGAAGTCAACTTTTGATACGAGTCAAGGGTTTCATGGAGCTTCATAAGCTTTAGAATCTTGTATGGGAGCTAAGGAGGGTCAAATATGTTGTAGAAACTGACAGAATGACATAGGACTCTGTTTATAGCTTAAACCTTGACCGAGGAGACTGGAATTTGTTCTCATCCACTTCAGGGTTATTATAGAATACTTAAAGTGACCAAGGATGATGGTGTTGGGTATTTGTGACCCACATACTAACCTCTTTTCTTAATTATTAAAACTTGAATTGGTGAGACTTTCTAAACGTGGCACAATAGGAATCACCACGCAATCTGGTGGAATTCCTAATTTATAAGGTTGTGGTAATCCCTTTTATGATGTGACACATCCTTTAAATTTAGTTTCCTTGATGGACTAGGAGACTAATCAAAGTCTATTTAAGGAGGACAACGTCCCCTCTTTATTTATTCTCAATGTTATTCCCATCAATAGAGATAGAAAGAAAGAGAGGTGGTTTGTTCTCAGGGTCGTCATCTCATAGCGAGGATCTGTCGTTCAAGCACGTATTCGCTATCATCTGATCAGGTAAGTAAGATTTATCTTACTAGATTATTGTCGCACCTCATATGTTGATCAAACGATTCTAGCCTAGATCTTGTTTGTTGCTATAAAATTTCCAACAGATGGTACTCTGTAATCCTCTTGATCTGCAATGCCCAAATGGAATTAGTTCAATCCTGACCATCCATCCAGAGTACCACCAGATAGATGTTCCACAGATAAAGATTTGCAACTACCTTAAGATTCTAAGCATTCGATGGAGCGGATGTAAATGAAATGCGACACAAAACATGAGCAACACAGTCCACATTTCACATTGGAGCAGATAATCGGATCGATAGGATTGTTTGATGGGTCCAATTTTCTGTGTGACCCCCTTGCATAAATCTTGGCATTGTAAATCGATCACTACACATGAATCATAGATATCGCACAAGCGCCATTCTTCCAACCCGCATTCGGTCACTTTATAAACATCCCCCCAACTACCACTCCAAATTCGAAAGTGAAAACATGAGTTGGCACTTTCAAGATCATATAAACAGTGGAGTTTTGATTACATGTTTCAAGTGAGCACTAATGATGGTAAGAGCATTATCTGTTTCAGATATCTAGCATTGGGTCACATGGATCCAAATCCTCCACAAAGTTAGGCTGTGTTTGGGTTAGCTCTTATAAGAGGGGAGGCAGCTCTTTGCCTGCTCTCAATCAGAGCAGATAAAACCTGCTTTGAGATACATCAGGCATAGAACAGTTTTATAACTTTAAACGGTTCTTTGCCAAAGCAAATGAGACAAGGAGCTGTGTTATCAAATGTAAAAGTAGTTATGATAAAAAAAGTTAAAGAGCTGCTCTTTGCCTCAAAAGAGCTAACCCAAATGCAGCCTTAGAATGCTCATTGGAAGCAGTTCAAAAACCATCATCATCATCCCTATTATTTTCATCATTTGCCTTATCTCATCTGTTTAGGTGGGATTGAGGTATTTATTTATAGAGTATTGTTATTTGCATCTATGGATTCTTTCATTGCAACCAGGATTTGAAAACTTTTTTTTAATCGGTAAGTGGGCGTTTGAAAAAAATACCCTGCTGATTGCTGGAATTTTTAAAAATCCCAATCTAGAGAGCATGGGCATATCATCATAGAGACCAATTTTGTTTCAAGGTGGCGCATATCGCTGAAAGTGAAAGTGATCATAGGCATACCATCAAACGTGATTCTTAAGTCACTTTTTTGAATGTGTGCCATCTGAATCACTGGTGGTATACCCATCATCTCAAGATCTAAAATGTGGAAGATTGGAATGAAAAACGATCTCCATCGTCTGATTCAAAAGCAATCAACGATTTTTCCACATAAAAACCCTAAGTTCAAAGAAATAATCCTTGGTTGCAGATAACAATACCGTTATTTATATTTTTATATCAAAGTCTCTGTTACTTAGTTGTTTATATTTTTATATCAAATGCTAATCCATCTGTTAGTTAGTTATTTAATTTTTAACTACTATAGAAGTCTCGATCGTTCCTCCCTTGGCTGCTTTAGAAGTGGTATTAGGTATCAAAGTCTTCACTCTTGTCAAATGCATGGATATCTCCAAATGTCAATGCACTGAAAGATCAAAAGTAATTTATATTATATGTGTGCTCATAAATAGCTGCGCGCTTCTCTAGGATTGACTATTTTTTAAGAAAGAGATTAGCTAAGCGGTGCCTAGGTTCAAACATCTAATGCCAACTCTGATGCTTTTATCATTCCTTCGACCAATTATTCCCTTAGGTGCATTTCATTATGTTTAGTATTGACATTCACTTGCCGGAGTTAAAGAAAGAAAATAAATAAACTATAAATAAGTGATCCGACAACAAAGACAGATATAACCATGGGTTTCGTGGATCCTATTCTAGTGGATTTCATGAGGGTTTTAGGTTGATTGGGATGAATATTTTATAGGATTCAAGTGAGTTGATTTCAGGTAGGTTTAGAGGGTTTCTAATTTACTATTTCAGTTGATGAAGAATAAGATTTCTAGTTTACTATTTCAGTTGATGAAGAATAAGATGTCAGTGTTTCGGGTATACCGAATGGATGAATATTTTATGAAAAAAAGTATAAAATATACCGATGGATTTCATGAGGGGTTTCATGTTGATTTCGGGTAAATTTTTTATGGGGTTCAAGTGAGTTGATTTCATGTGGGCTCAAAGGATTTTTAGTTTATGATTTCAGTTGAGGAAGAAGAAGAAAAACATACTTCGATATACGAACTAAAAGACTATTTCATAAAAAAATAATCAAAGACAAATGGGTGCTCTTATAACTTTTGATTGAATTAAGTAGGTGACTTCATCAAGTACGTGCGAATATAGGTATCCCTCTTAACTAAGCATTTTATCTCAAGAATCCTATCAAAAGTTCGACTTGCCACGTGCATCAAAATGCTTCAAAATAGGGGCAAAGTTAGGATTTTCTTCCGGCAAAGGTCGACATATATTAATAGTTATTTCACTATAGATTTGGGAGGCTAGTGTTGCTTATATTTAGAAGATTATACCAAGGTATCAAAATCGGTTTGTTTGAAACCGATACAACTTGGCCGATACCAATACGTACCGACTTATTTTAAAAAAAAATTAATTAAAACAAATAGAGGCAAAAAAAAGATACCCATTATTAAAAAAAAACAAAGAAAGAAGAGGTAAAGCAATACCTTCCCTTTTCTGTTTCTGTAACTGCGTTGCATCAGTACATCATTGTTTGCCCCTTTTCAAAACCTGCTAATGGGTACCTTTGTTCGCACCCACAATGTCTCTGATTGCGCCCACATCGTAGACCCCTTTATAATAGTTGATTGCTTTGAATCAGATGATGGAGATCGTGATTCACCTGGATCTTCAAAAAAATGGATCTTGAGATCATTTCTCACCTATTAGACAATCAATTTGTTATTAAATGTGTCACAAATTCTCAAAAATTGCATCTTCAATCATATGACATACACACTAGAACATTATTTTAGGGCATTTTTTAGGGATTTGGGACACATAGAATAAAAACCTGATAGTCTGATAGGTGCTCCATGATCTTAAGATCCATTGTGTGGAAAATCTGAGTGTGGTTGCAATTAGAGATACCCAGACACTAAATGCTTTAGCCGCCCGATCAAATTTACTCTCTTTTCCGAGCATTGCTACAGCTGTTGCCTGACAATTGCCAGCTGCCCCTGCCTGAAGCGTCTCCTCACTCCTCAGTCCTCACCCATACAAACACAGATATTCGGGCGGTTCAGGTGAGGCTTGATACATATTGGAGCCGATAGGAATCAATTGGCCAGAAATCCTGTAAGTTTGGGTATCGACCGATATTTGATGTCATGGATTAAACATAAAAAGGAGGCTAAATAAAAAGAGTTCCATATGCAATTCCGAGAGTTAAATGGGGCCCACACTGCTCTATGATGCTCCTAAAGATATGGTGAATTATACTTTTGCCCACATTTAATAATTGTAGCTATTCATTAGCATCTACTACGTTAGAGGGGCACTCATTGAGCCAATATTTAATTTAATTTGTTGGAAAATTATAAAAACGAGGGTGGATTTCATGGAGACAAGGTCCATGATGCGACATGCCACAATTGATTTCACCGACCTTCATTCATCGAGTCTAAGCGTCCATGCAGCTAATTGCATCATGCCTCATCAGACGCCTGCCTTTTCCCTGCATAAATCTGTCCTCTGTTTAACGCTTCCTAAATTTGTTTATATGTGAACACATTCCCCACGTGTAGGGCACTAAATGATCGAATTAGCCTCGACAATGATATAGTCCAACTACCTGATACAAACTCAAAAAATTCCCTGGTTCAAAGAGCGCGGAAACTGTTTATTCGTTTTAACTTTTCGATTTCAGAGCCCACCCTCCTACAAGAGCCCTAACGAGCACCATCTTTCTCCCTCGATCTCACTATGGACTTTGTTTCTACTCCGATCACTTCGTGCTCGAAAGAGCATCAGAAGATCTACCAAGAATGGTTCACATACGCAGATTCAGGTCAGTTTCAGATCTTCATTTCGCTTCATTTTTCGTCGCGAAATCTAACAGAATTTTGGTTTAAGCAGACGGAGATGGACGGATTACTGGATCCGATGCCCTCAAGTTCTTCGCCATGTCGAAGCTTTCTCGACCAGAACTCAAACAGGTTCGTCGTTTAGGGTTTCCTGTGGGTATTCATGAGTAGGAAAGAGACATTTTTAGTATGATTACTTGAGTTGGTTATGGATTCCGAGCATATCGGAGCATGGATCGATAATACAGCCAAATGCAGCCTTAAACCCTAATAGTTTGCACAATTTTTTGCTATATTTATAGTGGAAATAAGATAGAAATAGTTTCGATTAGCTACTAAGGTCGCTAAATTAGTTTACGGTTTGTAGGTGGTTAGATCAAACTTGGAAACCATGCTCATTATATGTCCATTTGTATTATGTTACGGAGCAAGTGGAAAATGATTATGATGTCAGACGCTCATTTGCTAAAAGACTCTGATAAAGCATATATATTTTTTAAGTGATAAAAAAGTGCTTAAAAGACGAGGCTGTGATTTAAGACTAGCCGATCAAGAAAATTACAACATACAGGGTTTAAGGCAAGGGAGATGATGGTGATGTGATATCGATGATACGAAAGCAGTATAGTTTCCAAACCTTGATGAAGCTAGAAAGTTTAGTTATGATCGAGAACTTCTGAATCCCCGTAGCTGCTTTTCATTGACCCGTGTAAAGGTATATGTCTTCTAGAAAGCCTTGTTTAGTGAAAACAAATACATTTTCCTCAAAAGTGTTGTCATCATCGTCATCATCACAATCATTTTCATCATCTTGTCATCAACTTCATTGCCTGTCCCATCTATTTGCCCTTGGGCTTGGGAGTGCTATCTCTAAACTCTATATCACTCGGCCATCCTTCTTTTTTACTTCCCACTACTTCATTCCCATATTTTTTTATGAGTCTCTTCCTTTTTTTCTAGTTCCATGTTTTATATCACAGGCTTTGTTCATATGGGGGCTGTTTTAGCCTTTTAGGTCTTTGGTAGACATGCCATCCCATCTTGGACAATATTCCTATTTTTTCTTTTATTGAGGTTACTCCTAAACTTCCTCTTACAGACTCATGCCTAGGGAGAATAGATGTTCAATTTTATATTTATCTATATGATCCCTTAGGAAAGCACTAATTTATATTTTATTGTTCGTTTCATATATATATATTGTGTTAAGTTGGGGGTAATTTTCATGTCTTTCCCACTTGCAATGGATGAAGGAAGTTACTAAGGGCACGTTTGTTTCGTCGTAATATGCACCTTGTAAAATAGAGAATGCATGTTATTTTTTGATGACTGGATTACATGCAAAATTCACTTTGCATGTAATATTTGGGTGTAAAATGGTTGTTCTTTTGGCAGTAAAATTTCCTTATAAAATCCACATTTTGATTTTTTTTAACATTAGAGCCAAAAGAACAACTTGTGTAATATTTAAATTCTTGTGAAAATTGATATTCCCCTTTCATCGTTGTTAGTATCCGACTTCATCAGGCATGATCGGCCCAGCTGCTTAATCCTAAATATTACATGCAAAGTGAATTTTGCATGTAACAATAGAGGGTCCTGGACCCTTGAATACACATAAATTATAGATGCATACACCAATTCCCTATCATTTATATTTAAAAATTGTTTAATATCATCAAAAATCCTTTCGGCCTCCTTGATCAAACCTATTTTTCCACAACCACGAATAAGAGATGCCTAAACCCGATCTTCAATAACTACCCCCGAATCACGAAGTGTTCCAAAAAGTTCAATAGCCATCAGAGGCATCCGTTTCACAGGCATTGCCACTGCACATACGGACAAACTACCTAGTCCTTAAAGAACCCCTTCTTTGAAGAGATACCCAGCTTCAATAAGCATGTTTCCTTCTACATAACCCCTCACTAAGTCCAAAGCCAATTGCTCGTCAGGTCGAAAACCAATCTTTTTCATCTGTTCCAATACAATTAAAAAAAAAAGATCAGTATGTTCCAATACAATTCAAGAAAGCTTCACTCAACCAATTCTACAAAGAATTCCTAACAAAACCCTATAAATCCCCTCATCAATAGAACAAGGTTACACGTTAGCATAACAAGTTTCCCTGTACACTGGAATCCCAACAATATATTGAAAACAAAAAGAAATAGAAAGAGAGATAGCAATAATAAAAAAAATTCACAAACAAATAAAAAATAAAAAAGATAAAATTTTGATTATTTAATAGGCATCCAATATGATTTCTGAAGGTCTCAAAATCAATCAAAAGCCCCTTTTTACTCAGTTATCCATGAGCTCAAAACCCTAACTTTTCACACTGCACAGAAAGAAGATCTAACCAATAAATAATCAAATCTACGAATCAAAATACCGAAAAAACTCAAAACGAGCTCGAGATCTATCAAAGTATACACCCGTTCTTCATGTTATTCGCCGGAGAAGAAATCTGTCTGGCCAGGGATAGCTTGACGAGGGAGGGGAGAAACCATTGGATCAGAGAAAAAACGATTCCGATGACGGCGGTGACTGGAATCAAGATCTGAGTACATAGCTCGGAAATAACTGCAGCTCCCATGGTGGATTTGGCCGGAATCACCAGAAAAACGGTGAATTTCCGCCGAAAAAATGGCAAAAAAAAAACAAACTAAAACAATGAGGGTTTCTGATTTTTTTTTTTGGTTATTTGAGCTAGCTCAAGCCCCTTCACTGCTATTTATACAGAGGCATGAAAGTAGGAGAGGGAGAGAGACAGAGAAATGATTAGATGGGTTTGCTCAACGCTAGAGTTTGCAGGTCGCCAAAGAACTCCAAAAGGCTGTTGAAGAGGGCTAAGAAGGGAGGTGAAAGCCGTAATAAATATAGCCGTTGTTAGCTGCGTCTGAAATTGCAGGTAAAAAAAAATTATTACGAAGCTGAGGGCTCGTATGCCTTAAAAATTACAGGCAATATGTATAGTGGATTACCATAGTAGAATACATTGAAACAAACGATTCAGCTGTGTAATAATTCCGACTGTTACCCCTCATTTCTCCACATTACCTGTGATTTCTCCCTATTACCACCAAACGAACGTACCCTAAAAAACCCCCCTTTCTCTTTGCAGCGAGTGCTCACCTGGCTGATTGTGTCTTAAGCAAGTAAAAAATGCCTTGCATGTGCCTTCTATATGCTCGAGTCACTCCTTGCTACATTGCTTCTGCATGTCCACATTTTAAATTACACGAGACGTAGTGAAGAAGTAGCCTAGGATTTGATGTGGTTCATGGCACATGGTTTTACTTGCTGGAAGGCTCACTTTTTTTATGGATTTGATGCCTGAGTAAAATTTGATTCCTAGTTTTGTCCTTTTGATTTGTTTTAAGTTTCATCCTTTACAGGGATCACTAGTAAAGTTACGAATCATCAACGACATTGTAATTACCGTCTTTGCTTCTTTCCATTTTGAAATATAAACTTGTTTTGAAATTCCATTTCAGAGGCTTGAATAGAGGCAGTTATTATTTTATTTAATTTGAATAAGGAGGCCTAAGAGCATCTTAGCCATTGGATTCCTTGGAAAGTAGAACATTTTGGATTATGGGGACCTTGAAATATGGTGCTGACCATAGTTGCCAGGAGTTGGTACTGGTCCATTTAGGTGAAAAAAGTTTCTAGTACGTTTTTATTGATACGTCTTCGGTGCGATATTGGTACAACTTAGAAATGAAATGGATATGTTATAGGTACGCAATAGAAACAAAATAGATGCATTATAGGTACAAAATAAATATGACACTGGTATGACATAGATGCGAGATGGATTTGTCATAGAAATGCCAGTAGTGCGACATAGACGTGAAATGGGTGAGACATATATTTGATATTAATATAAAATTTGTACTTCACTTGTGTCACTATATATGAGAATTATATTTGTATGTATTACATTTAAAATTTTGAAGTTTAGACACATCAAATTTATATCTTTAATTGTTAGCTTTTAGACGCATGAGTCATTGAACTCATCTATCAATGTATGAAAAAAATATATGATAACATTTATTAATAGTATATAATATAATATATTATCAAAATTACTTATTAAAAAATATAACTAAAAAGCTATCTAAAATGCACGTGTAGTTTTCAATCGTATGCACATGAAGCTCATCCTGCATGATATATAAAAAAATGATTTCAATGTCCCTAAAAATCTGTAAAAGTCACATTTTGACCTAATCTAATGGCTCTTCAAAATTGTTATGTGAAAGGACGAAACTAGTTTCATATTTAAGAGATAGAAGTATCAATTAAATAGGAAACAAGTTTATTTTTTAATAGGAACGAGTTTATATCTAATATGAAACAAGTTTCTTCTAAGATAGAAACTGGTTTCTGTTTAAAATAAAACTGGTTTCGGGAACATTTCGTATCAGTCCCTAGTACTGGTACGCATAGGTAATTAGGTATTGGTACTATAGGGTAAAAGGGGTTTTTGGGTAACTATGGTGAAGACTAGCTTTTCATGGGATTCAATGACAAATAACATTAGTTTCGTGACATCATGATGAAACCTCTGAGGATAGTCAAGTATCTTTATATTGGATGTCCCCATATTGTTAGTTTTAACTAGGCTTAGTATTCCACCAACCATTCTTGATATATTGTGCCTATACCTGTATGCTATGCATATACAAGTACTTGGAAATTGGAGAAAGTGAACTATACACTTAATGTATTGAGTATCATTATATCTTATCTCTAGAGTAGACGTGGAATCAGCAAATGATGAGTACTTTTCAGTAGAGACAGTATTTAATCTTTTGGAAGGACCACCAGAAGAGTAATTTTTGAAAAGTACTATTAATTTGTTTTAATCTTTTAGATATGCGTCACTTATATCTTACAAACATACAAGCTTATTGCTGATCTTAAATTTCCGTCCTATTAATTTGTTTTACTTCTCCCCATAAATTGAGGGCATAAGTGCATAACGAAAGTAAAGATTTAGAGTGTTCTTCTTGTTTCATGGCCATATTTTTGATAAATTTACGACATGCTTTTTGTTATCTGTGTCATATGTATTTAAAGTTATGTATAAGTTTTTTGCATGTTGAATGAAGTAGCAAGCACTTGTAAGATTTGCCTTTTGGAAAGAACATATGGAGTTTTCTATCAGTTCTTGTCAATGGGGTTTACTTTTAAATCAATATTAAATGATTGATTAGATGTTTTTATGGTCACAGGTGTGGGCAATTTCTGATTCCAAACGACAAGGGTTTCTTGGTTTCAAGGAATTTGTCTCTGCAATGCAGGTTGTGTTTCAAATTTCCTTCTCTTACATGCTTATATGAAAACTTGACATGACCCCACTTGATCTTTGCTGATCCTTTGAAATGAACAGCTAGTCACTCTTGCACAAGCTGGCCATGAAATTACTCAAGATGCCCTTAATACTGCAGGTAATCAGCAAAACTAATATTAGCTTTATGTATTATGTGAGAATGTTTCAGTCAATTAGAACTTTAAAATGGTCAATTGTCATTTACTGATCTGGATGCACAACTTGGATTGATATTTACTCTTCATCACTACAGATTTGCAGAGTTTGAAACCTCCACTAATGGAAGGTTTGGATGTATTAATATCTGTACGTATGTGAATGTAGTTTTAACACATATTATGTGCATGCACTTTGAAAGTTTGTTTGAATCATTAACTTGTTTTTTTTTTCGGTCGGTCTTTTTCAGAGAAGGAAGCCATCACCCAAAAAAAGTGATCCTGATATAAATGGTAAAAATTTCTCTTCTTTTTTGAGAATACGTGCAATTGATCATATGGTTGCTGTTTTTGATTTTCTCATGGGTAATGTTGCAGTCACACCTCAGTCCCAAACACCAATATCTGCTCAGTGGTTTAGCTCAAAGTCTTCAAAGAAGGTATTCTTGTATTTTTTTCTATTTGAATTTGCATTGGTTTTTGAACAAGAATAAATTTTCGTATCTTCCTCATAATTTACTTCATACTTCTATCCGTCTTATATTTATCCTTTTTCTCTGGTGCACATTATTCTGACGTTAGTTCTCTTTCAGTTGATGTCTTTCTTTCTACTCTATGGTTAAACCTTAGCAGCATTCTCTGTTTTCTTTCCACAAAGATTTAATTTTAAAAGTTTATTTGAGCTGAAACTATTGACTAGCCAAATTTTTTTGTACAAGTTTCAGTCCTAAATGGATTTGCCTTGTGGTTTTGGGTGATAACCTGGACGCTTCTTGAATATTTGAGTTTCTAGTATCAATTCAGAATCCACCATAAAATATGAAAAGACTGTCATGAGTCATGTCTCATGTCTCATACGACTCAAGCAGAATTTGGGAAATCGTTCTGGAAAAGATGTCATATTCATCCTGTCATTCCTTACAAGGGAAAGCCACATCAATATTTTCGTTGGAACATGCATATCAGTTAGGAATGCATCGACTAAATTATTTGAGAAAGCATGTCTCTTTTTGAATTCCTATCCAAGGTGTCAATATCGGTTTTGGTCTATCTTGGAGGGATACGTATCGGCCGATACGGTATCACCGACACCGTTCGGTCGATATATTTTATTTTTCTGAAAAAGTACAAATATATAAAAAAGCCTTGTTGCGTCGGATGATACAGAGACAGTATAGGCCGATACCGTGACAATGTGGGCCGATACTGACCAGTATCGGTCCGATCTTGATACCACCCCGATACTTGTATCGGGGTGGTATCAGTCTCGGTTCTCGATGAAACTGATATGTATTGGTATCGGCCGAGTTTTGATACCATGCTCCTATCCGACCTTAATTTGTAGTGTTCTATCTTGTTTACACGCCAAAACCATTCTTTGATGTTGTTGGGTATTCAGCTATGGTACTCTTGAGTATCATAAGGATATTTTGGTATTTTTACGTGTAGAATAAAGTTGCAAGCTGTTTGTGTGCAAAAGAGTTGTTAGTCTTAAGTGGAGTAAGTTTCCCTGGGACTTTTACATGGTGTCTTTCTTCTTCTTAAAACCCTTTTCAACAACATGGTATCAAAGCAATAACTAAACCCTAACCCTAAATTACTAACTTTCAACCACAACTAATGATCTTTCTTCTACCCTAATCTTATTTTCTGCTGATGCTGGGGAAACTGATCGAAAATGATACCACCTGAAAGCTCTAGATATACTGATCATCGTAGCATATGTTGTTTAAAATTTTGATCATGTTTACCCTTATTTGCAAACGGTAGTGATTTTGTAATTTCTCTTGGTTCATCTCAATGCTTTAGTGATTGATGCATATAACCGTTGCGTCTATGTCATATTTGGATAAAAAATAAACTGGCTGTGGTTTCGTGCGATTTGGTGAAGTATTGAAGAAGTTATGAACCTGTGTATGAAGTATTCTGTCTGACGCTTGACCCGGTGTTCTCCTCTTTGCTATTATACATGATTATAGTCTGCAAACATCTTGGCTTATCTTATGATACTGGCCTTGATCTTTTTCATTTTGGTGATTTTCTGTTATACAGTTTCCTGGCTAATCAAGATCTCTACTTGTAATTATAGATATGGTCCTTTCTATGACATATTTTGACCTCATTCGACAATAATTGTATGATCCAAATTTTTGCCTCTCCGGCTTCCGGCTTTGTTTCTGTTTTTTCCTTGTTCCCTTGTAAGTTTTACTTACAGCTCTCTGAATGTTCAGGTATCTCTCAGCTCTGTTACATCAATTATTGACGGCTTGAAGAGGCTATACATTGAAAAACTGAAGCCACTGGAAGTGACTTATCGGTTTAACGATTTTGTTTCTCCTTTTTTGGTTAGTAACACCATATGCTGAACCTTTGATCAATTTATAAGTGTGCTATGGAATACATGCCCAATTTTAGTTAATTTCAATATTTTTTTCTGTAGGTATTACACCGTCACCATTTGTAGGAGAAGTGGTTGATTATATTTGTTTCCATATTGTAGTGTATACTGGGTAATAAAGAATTCTAATCAATCGTTCTTGTACTGATCGCTTGATGCAGACAAACAGTGATTTTGATGCCAAGCCTATGGTTATGCTTTTAGGCCAGTATTCTACTGGGAAAACGACATTTATTAAGCATTTGCTGAGAAGTGGTTATCCAGGTTGAAACTGTCTCTATCTGTTTCCCTTTTCGTTCGTGGAGGTAATTTAGTAATGCATGTGCATAAGTGCGTCTACTTACCCTTGCTTTCATTTTGAGCAGGAGCTCACATTGGACCAGAGCCTACGACCGACAGATTTGTTGTTGTTATGGTATGTAAGCTCTTCTAAATTTCCTTTTCTGGTACTGAAATTCTTTCTCAACGTTGATGTAAAACCACGTCTTCTCAAAATCTTTACTTTATGATTGATCTGCAAGCTTTTACAACGCCCCTCATTTTCCTACCATATCCAGCTGTTCGAATTTAATTTTTAATCTATTGGCTTGAATTTAGTTGTGAACATTATTTTTTACTTTTCAAAACATATAATACACAATTTTCATTGCTGTTCTATGGTTACTGGTAATATATGAAACAAATATATTGGCCAAAATGCCCTAGTTCGTTGGAATGTATGTCAATTCATTGAGGCTTTTACTGTAGAATGCGTGATTGTTACTTAATTCGCTATTGCACCCTACCAATGGCGAATTGGTTCGGAGTGAACCAATTTGCCGTTCGATTAAGTCAGATTTGGCCCTATGCGGCGAACTGGGTGAATTATATAAACATGCTTTTAAAAATCTCTTAGAGGTGAGCAGGAATCGAACCCAAGATCTCTACTGCATATATTCAAAGGCCACTCTTAACTAACCAACTAAGTTTGGCTTTAGTTGGCTAACTAGTTCCCCCCCCACCCAAAAAAAAAAAAAAAAAAAAAAAAACTCATCCTACCCCTAGTCAATTAGGTTTGCATGAGTAGTGAATTGCAAATTACAAACTCAAAAACGATCGAGTGAATTACGAATTACGTAACATAGGGCATGATCAAGTATGTGAATTTAGATATAAGAAACATCCATTGATTTGTTAGAGGCAAAGAACAAGGGAACGTTAAATAAAATAATGGGATATATCTATTTAAAATATAAAAATATTTTAAACATAGAATGGACTGAATTAAGATACAAAATGTATGTTAAGTAGAAATATTCAATTCTTTATTGGTAATAGCCGAATAATTGAATATGGCCAACATCTCCTTTCCGTGGTTCTATGAAAAGTTAAGTTTCAATTGAGTTGGGATACTTAAATTGCTTGAATCTTTTTGAGTTACGTGAAAGCTTATTTAACTATTTGACATAAGATTCATTACCATTTGGGTGTTCAAACAATTATCGATGGCTAAAAGTCCTGCGTCACTAAGATGGACAATATAGGGATCTATCGAGGAAGCATAAATCCTTATAGGAGAGCTTGATTGCCAAGAAAATTTGAACACTTTCGCCAGCTAATGTTAGAAAAACTAGAAGAATTTAACCTTAATCATTCGAAAAGCCTCCAAATTTCACAAGGCCATGAGTTACAAGCACACTTCTTGAAGTTGATTTTTAAGGGTCCTTGGTGGGGCGGGGACATCAACTTAATCGACCGATGTCTTGGGCTAGTTTCATCAGTGATGAAACATTTTTGGTTTGAGAGAATTGGCGGGACGCTGATACCGTAGACCTAGGTTTCGGGCCACACAAGGTGTACTGCCAAAAGAAGAAGACATGGAGGAGACACGGGGTGCCAACATCTATCGAGAAGAGAATTTGAAGAGCCGCAAATAGGGCTTACTACCTATGTGATGGGGACATCTCACGGTAGAAGACGGATGGAAAGTGCAAGAAGAAAACAAGAGAAAATAATGGAAAAAGAAGAAAAAGAAGCAAAGCTCGTCGACATATGACGAACGTTCGTGAAATTCGGCGGGCATCCGTGATTTAGACATAATTCTGTTTTTGTGCACATCGTCGAGGACAAACATCTATGGCAAGGATCAAAATTTCGGGTTGGATTTCGGTTTCGGGCATGACCAAAACCGAAATTTAATTTTGACCAAAAATATGAATTTCGGCTGAAATTTTGGAGTCCATACAAATCTGGACTTGGATTTCTGTTTCGATTTCTTTTCAGGCATGCTCGAAACTGAAACGTTTCTACCAAAATTTTGATCCATGATCCATGGTCATATGACGGACGTCCGTGAAAGTCGTCCGCAAATTGGCGGCTATATGAATTTTAGGCAAAAACTTGTCATTTAGTGTTTTAATTGTTTTAGGACTTTCTTATTTCGAACTTTTTGTTTAGTTAGAGTTTCTTAGCCTATATAAAGACATGTAAAGACTTTATTTGAGGTTTGTTCATTTTAATGAAAGTGCTATGCATTGAGAGCTTGAGAGGAGCTTGATAGAGAGTGAGTCTTCTTCCCCATGTGGGTTTGGTGTGAGGCCCATGATCTATCTTGTATCTTTTTTTACCTATTCTTCTATTTTGTTTGCTATCTTGCCATCTATTTCTTCTTCTTCTTGTTTCAAATCCCTAAACCTTAAATTTTAAGCTATCTTGACGTCCACCATTGTGGATTGATTCTCTTTGATACCCATTGATGCATAATCGTTGTTGGGCTCGAGATCGCTCAAATTGTACCGGTTGATCGTTCCCTTCAAAACCCTAGCGAAGTGCTACAAGAATTTACCCCGATATACGAGCAACGTCCCGACCTAGAGGATACTAGAGTTCTATCTTTAGGATCACACCTTCCACAATTCTAACATACTCACATGCCGGATTGGACCCTAGCCGAATCGACCATGGTTACCTAAGAGGAATTTGATGAAGCCCTAAGGTATCACATTAATTCATGATCAACTGTTCAATTAATTAGTTTAATTTTGACAAATTATCATGGGTATTCGTGTATTTTAGGGTCGTTGTCCTGCATCAGTCCCGACTTGAGTAAGCTTCCATGAAGGTTATCCCTAGGTGTGCCGTATTTATAATTCAAGTACCTCCAACAACAAAGCAAATTGATTCTTGATACATCATGAATTTTTTCCTTATCCATGCCCAATAAAGCATCATATTTTGTGCATGGTTGCAATCACCATTTAAAGTTTTCTTCCTTCTTTGTTTCTCTCTAAATAACGGTTCATATTATCACTGCTAAACATAGCTGCCATGTTAGATGAGCTTTAAGAGAGAAGAGTCTGAATACATGTTATCCTAAGATTGCCGATTTTATATGCTATGGCCCAAAACAATCCAAATAGATTTAGGAACATGCCTCATGTCCTCCATGATCGAGGGTTGTGAAGAAATAGGTTTTTATGTTCCCTCTTTATGTTTATACAATGCTCATAGCGAGTGTTTAATCCGATATATGAGGTGATCACAATTTTAATCTTGTTATGGAAGGCAATTTAACACAACACAATCACTCTAGGGGGAGCTGTGACCTTCCAAACCATTAAGTTATGAGGATTGACATTTAAACTTGATGGCAACGGACATCTTTGTTGCATAAACACTTGAACCACTTTGGAATATGATCTCTTTTTAACCACCACCCACCACAATAGCAATGGAATAGTATGGTAAAACAATTCAGCGCTTCGTCAAGGTGAAGTTATTCGATGCCACCCCAAATTACACTGAAAATGAATCTAGGACCCATACTCTACCTATATCTAGTACTTCTATTTAATTTGGAATTCACCTTTCTGATTATACTCCAAACCCAGAAGCGTTCGGCTACTAACCTATCTGCCATCACAATTCAATCTCAAATTACCATATTCGCTGTCAATAACTGATCCTCAAATAATAATTTTCAAAAATAAATAGTAGCAATGTGATTCATGTACTCATTGTTTTGAAATAGATAACAGGCCCACTAAACAAACAAAGAGTACTAGGCTATTTCTGAGTCCTATACTAAGCGAAAAGTAAAGTAAAACAAACCCGCAAATAAATAAAATTCCCATTCTATGTTCCCTATTTATGACGGTCGATGTTAAGAAATAAAATCCTATATTACAGTTCAGTCTTCTGTCTTCTTTTTTATCTCGTGAGGGTTGAATACATTATCCTCCCTGGGTTAAGAAGATCATGGCACTAATGAGTTGACTTTCACAAACATTTCGGGGAAGTCATTATCGAGACTTCAAATTTGGGTCTCACGAGCCATGTGTTATCTATTGCAGGTTGGCCTTCCATTCAATTAGGTATTGTTGATGTTCTCCATTTTGCATATTAGTTTGATAGCTAGAATGTGCTGAATATTATCATTCTCATTCGACATTAGTTTCATCAAATCGCTAGTCTCCCCCCCCCCCCCCCCCCCCCCCCCAACACACACACTCAGACTCACACCCCTCCTCTCTCTCCCCTTTCTCCTATTTTTCCCTGTTAGTATGCCATCGTTTTTTTAATGAATGAACGATGTTAGAGGGATCCAGTGTTGTCATATGCGATCGCATATGCCATTTGGGAAGGGTGTATCGTATATGTCATAATGACATATGCGATACAGTAAGTATGCCATCGCATACTTCTCCAACATTGATTTTTTTTTTTCATTTTTCTTTTTGCCTTTTAGGCTTCCCCAAACCCTTAAATAACGAGTTTCTCTTCCTAATGCATACCACGATCAAAGGTATGTTTTGGGTTTCGTTCATTCTCTTTTGTATGATCCATTTTATTTTTGTACTATTTTAACTTGTTTTTTAATGAAATTTATATTTTTCCTTCCACCTTATGGGATATATTCTACTCATTCTACAATATAGAGCACAAAATTAACAAAAATATTGTGGTTTTTTATATTAGTAATTTTGGGAATTTTTGGGGATTTATTTCGTATTTTTTTGAATTTTTGGGGAAAAAAGATAATTTTGTGCTATGGCACAAGCACATATGCGATTGGGCCATTCCATTTCATAGGGTCGCATATGCCATTTAACAACATTGGAGGGATCCCTACCCTTTTGATGCGGGAGCTTACTAAATGCAATGTTAGGGCTGAGATTATGATTAAAATTAATTTAATCAATTAAAAAAATAACAATTTCTCATAACAAATTATCACGGAAAATTCTAGAAATTCGATTAGGTGATTTAATTTCGGCCTAAAATAGCGTTACTTTAGTGTACGTTCCCTATCGCGGATCTAGAAGACTAGGGTTCTTATGAACAGCTAGATCTAAAATAGTTTTAGGGCGTTGAACGAACTCGCAAACAGGTTCTCTCGATACCAAACGAAAATAAAAAGCTAATAAAATTAATTATGAATAAAATATTGATTTTGGGCTTTTATGAGATCGATAAAATAATTAGGATTATGCTACTTACGCAAACCGTAAATCTAAAGAAGATAGAGATGGAAGAAGAGTTGGTCTCGCACCAAACCGCAAGGGGGAATCGAAGAATCGCTCCCCACTTTGAGAGAATCACACCCTCACGAAAGTTTAGAACTCTCAATTTGCATAATCAATTTTCATTAACCAAAAACTTATAATAAAAGTGTTTACAAGCCTTTAAATAGGCTAACCAATGCATAAAATTAGAAATCCTAGTATAGCTCTAATTCTTAATTCAAATAAAAGAAATATCCTAATTCTTCTAAAACAATAAAGTCCTAAATAATAAGGAAACTAATTCTATTTCTAATAAAAGAAACAACTCTTACTTTCTAAAATAAAATAATAAAAGAGACTAATCCTAATTCAATTAGGATTCTTGAAATTCGTCACTTTATGTGCAACTTTTGAAAACTAACTTCTTCAATACTTGTCGGAATTGTATGTTTTTTGGCTCGTTGGAAAGCTACTTTGATAAGCTTTCAAATATAACTAATTTCACATCAATCCAACTTTATTTGACACCTCAAAATAGGCCAAACATAAAAGTGACGGGATTGAAAGTTGAAGACCCTAATAAATTTTGGATTTTCTTCTTTCTGATCAATCAGGTCTTTAACGGGCATTTTTTTAAAAACTCATTCGTGGGTCCACTTTCTCTTTTGACGTCTACTCTTTATCCGACCACGATTCAAATAGGCGGATCTAAAATACACATCACCTTTTTCATTGAAAAAAAAGAGGTGAAGCTTACAAACGATTGAAAATATAGATTAAATCTTCCTTAAGCGAGAATGCATATCAGAAGGCAAAACATCATAACTAGACCATCGAACAACTATATCTTCATTGAGGTCCTTCTTACTAAGGACATCAACACTCGCATTAGATGCTATCCAAACACGATTAATGGCATAGGACTGAAATCTGCTTATAAGATATTTGATCTCTTCGATCACTGTTAACTCATAAATTTCGGAATCAGGAACTCTTTCTTCTTTCGCTTAACCTAAAAAATTTATAGAATAAATTAATGGGAGAAATTAGGAAGGGAGATCTCTTCGATCACTGTTAACTCATAAATTTCGGAATCAGGAACTCTTTCTTCTTTCGCTTAACCTAAAAAATTTATAGAATAAATTAATGGGAGAAATTAGGAAGGGAGACTCTATTTATAATTTTTCCTTTTAACAAAACCTACTCTAAATAGGATTTAAAGTCCTAAGCTATGTTAGACACGTAGTTGCCCAGATAATCGTAATTAGACACCTAGATGCCTAAATAATCGTACTTAGGCACCTAGGTGTATAAATAATCGTACTTAGGCACCTAGGTGCCTAAATATCACAATTAAGCACCTAGGTGCCTAGAAAATTATAATTAGGCACCTAGGTGCCTAGATATCATAATTAAGCACCTAGGTGCCTAGAAAATCGTAATTAGACACTTAAGTGCCTAAATATCACAATTAGGCACCTAGGTGCTTAGAAAATCGTAGTTAGGCACCTAGGTGCCAAGATAATCGTAATTAGGCACCTAGGTGCCTAAAAAAACGTACTTAGGCACCTAGGTGCCTAAGTTTCATTCTTAGGCACCTAGGTGCCTAGAAGAACATACTTAGACACCTAGGTGCCTAAATTTCATTCTTAGGCATCTAGGTGCCTAGATATCATAATTAGGCACCTAGGTGCCTAAATATCATAGCTAGACACCTAGTTGCCTAGAAGAACATACTTAGGCACCTAGGTGCCTAAATTTCATTCTTAGGCACTTAGGTGCTTAGACATCATAGTTAGGCACCTAGGTGCCTAAATTTCATTCTTAGGCACCTAAGTGCCTAGATATTATAATTAGGTACCCAGGTGCCTAGAAAAACATACTTAGGCATCTAGGTGCCTAAATTTCATACTTAGGCACCTAGGTGCCTAAATTTCATTCTTAGGCACCTAGGTGCCTAGATATCATAGTTAGACACTTAGGTGCCTAAATTTCATTCTTAGGCACTTAGGTGCCTAGACATCATTGTTAGGTACCTAAGTGCTTAAATTTCATTCTTAGGCACCTAGGTGCCTAGATATTATAATTAGGCACCTAGGTGCCTAGAAAAACTTACTTAGGCACCCAGGTGCTTAGATATCATGATTTGACACTTCGGTGCCTAGAAAAAATATACTTTGGCACCTAGGTGCCTAAATTTTATTCTTAGACACCGAGGTGCCTAGATATCATAGTTAGGCACCTAGGTGCCTATATTTCATTCTTAGGCGCCTAGATATCACTTAGAAAATATACTTAGGCACCTATGTGCCTAGATATCATACTTAGGCACCTACGTGCCTAGGTAGTTATGAGAAAAGACTTGTGTACGTGGGAATAATCTTTTCTCAATCCGCGTGAAGGCGAAAAGTTACGCATCTTTCACAACCGTTCATTTCATAAAAACCTTATGAGAATCGTAGGATCATAATTTCTATAACGGCTACCATAAATCTATAAATAGTAGATCCGTCCTCGTTACCGGGATTCAAAATTCAGACATAAAACTTCTGTCGAAAATATCTCGGGCCATTTCTGATAAAAGACTTTAGGGTATCTCCGAGATTCTTGTTGTTCCTTTCTTCCTATTTTATTTTTTATTTTTAAAAAAGTTGACGAAAAGAATAAGGGGGGTTGAGACACTTAGGATAAGGGCTACGATCTTTACTTAAAAGTGAATACGCTTCGGAGAAGAACTACGATTTTTCCTAAGTAGGATTCATGATTATAATTTGAGATTACGCATTACGACTCATAGACTTTTGGTCAAACAATTATAATACGAGACAATTAGGATAAGGGCTACGATCCTTACCTAAAAGTGAATACGCTTCGGAGAAGAGCTACGACTCCTAAGATTTATGGTTACAATTTGGGATTACGCGTTACAACTCGTAACCAATCTCCTGTGTGCTTAGAAATAGTTAAGCCACGTGGGTACGACCCTGGGCATAACTTCTAGTATACTCGGATTGTAATCACGAATTTGATACTCATACTGGTTGCAATCACGAATCCAAAGAATGATTCCGGATTATGACACCCGAAATATTCATCTATGATAATTAGAGTTTCTCTTGCGGTTCGGATCATCACTCTCTTAAATGTAGGGTTTGGACCTCAACCTTGAGATCGGAAATTCTTTTACGGTAGATTATTTGACTTTTGGTCAAACAATCATAATATGAGATCGTATTGAGATCTAACGGTGGATTTATTACATATTGATCAGATCTTGTGATTCTGGTCAAATCTAACGGTAGATTTGTTGACTTTTGGTCAAACGACTATAATGCGAGATCGTATCGAGATCCAACGGTGAATTTATTATATATTGATCAGATCATATGAATTTGGTCAGATCCAACGGTGGATTTGTTGACTTTTGGTCAAACGATCATAATGTGAGATCGTAACGAGATCCAACAGTGGATTTATCATACATTGATCAAATCTTAGGATATTGGTCAAATCCAACGGTAAAATCATTATAAAATAATTTATGATCGCCAAATGAAGGAATTTGGCGATATCTAACTCATGATTAGACACTCTATCACTCACTGAAAGCGATAACTCTTTTGATAACCAGTTGCCCGAAGAATGGATTTGGTATTCGAACTCTTCTTTGAGACTAGAGAACATGAATTCGTTTTAAGACTCGTCAACGAGTTTCTTGCTCTAGTAATGATTCGTGCTTTTCGATCAAATGGAACCAGCTTTTGGAGGAGGGATTATCCCATCCGTCGTCCCCTATTTCATATTTTTCAATTCTCCGATGAAGATAGCTTGTTATGCATCTATCTCATGACGTATTGAAGATGTCGATGAAGATTTAGAATTAGAATTTTAGTTTGTTTATTTCAGATATGTAATTAAGTTAATTTTATTTAGTAGCTTTTAATAAGAGGTATTTAATTTTGATGTAATTAACAGGGAATCGACTGCGATACCCGGAAGCGTAAGGTCTGCCATTTTAATAAAACCCTCTCCTAACGAGGGAAAATTTGTTATGATTGATTTGTGTTAGATTTATATCCTACACAAATTTGTTGTTTACAATCACTTGAATATATATTCACGGTCTTTGATAAATCCCTTAGTGTGCATTTGACAAAACATAATGACCATGATTAAACATGATTAAGCTTGGTTTTGTAACTGAAAATATTACCGTCTTTCAAAATGATAAAGTTTGGAGGTAAAACAATAAATTTTTAAAAATTAAGATATGGAGGAAATCCTTATTTAAAAAATTCTATTCTAAGTGGAATTTTTAGATTTCACGTTCTTGTGAAATCGCAAAGTGCGGGCTCATAACTCGCGTTATTAAAAAAGAAAACCCATTATTGCTCTACTTTCGCTCTTCTTCCCACTCTTTCCCTCGCCCGACTCTTTCTCCATTTTATCGCTCTTTTCGATCATCTCCCTCAGGGCTCGTCTTCATTCTCTCACTACTCTCTCGGTCTCCCGACTCTTTCTCCCTCATGACTCTCTTCCTCCACTTGTCTAAGTACTGTCGTCTCCCTTCCGCCTCCTCCAGGTATGTGTTTTTTATTTTTATTTTTGTAAGGAAAATGGCCCGTGGTCCAGAAAATGCAAGGACCATATGTTTTATCTGAATCAACCTTTATATGATAGAACTAAACAATCTTGCTTCACAGCCCCAACAACAGCATATGCCTACAAAATAAACTTAGGTTCTATCGCTTTCTCATTTCATGTTATTTACGAATCTATGTCACCCTAAGCTTTGACCAAGACTCTTTCACTTGCTCCCCATACTTGATGCACAATGCCGATTCTCTCTCTCTCTCTCTCTCATTGGCAAGCTTGAGCTTCTAGGATCCTCTCCCGTATACTAAATATGAAAATGAATTTTACATGGATCGTATATACAATGAATGATTTTAATTGTGCAAAATTATAAACTGAAGTAGAGGCCTCATCGGTGTATTTAACCCCATCAACTTCCAAAGTAGTAATAGAGTTCCTTTTCCTACGTTCAATACTAACCGTGTGAAAGAACTTTGTGTTCCCGTCTCCTTCTTGAAGCCAATGCACCATAGATTTTTGTTTCCATGACCTGCTCCTTGACACATTTCTGGTTAAAGGCCATTTTGAGCACCATCTGGATGTCCCTTTCCTCCTCTGTCAGCTTTTGATCTTCTTCAAGGAGATGAAAGGTTCCTATTTCAGTGAGGATGTACTCCTTCATCTTATATACGTTTCCGAACACCTCCTTATTCCAGCTTTTGATCTTCATTTGTAGGTTTTTAATTTTGAAGAGGATGTAGGTTTCTGTAATATTATCCTCATTCCATCACCTTGACACTCTATTTCTGAAATCTTTACCAAAGAGCCAAATATTTCGAAACGGAAAGGTGAAGGGCCTCCCCATGGTAGCCTCAGTTTTCAAAATAATGGGTATGTGGTCAGAAACTGTAGCCGGCCAGCAATCCACCTCAACGTTTGAATAGAGATCCAACCATTCCGTTGAGTAGAGGAACCTATCAATCCCGCAGAAAGTGTGTTCCTCCTGAGCGTTGGTCCAATTGAAGCGTTCCTGACGGGGAATGCCCAAAAAAAAAAAATACTGTTCACGATGGATAGTGACGGACGTCCGTGAACAGTGATGGACGTCCGTGATGAATAGTATCGAACGTCCGTGAATAGTGATGGACGCCCATGATTTTGCCCCCTCAATGTCCATAGGTCATGACATCTGTGGGGCACTACTGACGTCCGTGGGCGTCGTGACGGGGTTTTCTAAATCTTGTGGAAATTGCCTATTTTAGTGTTTTATTAGTATTCGAACTCTTTATTTCAAATTTTAATTATTAGTGGCCTATATATAGAGGCTTGTAAAGACTTTTTAGTTAGTTTTTTATTAATGAAAAGAGAGTTGTTTTTGTGCAAACCCTAGAGAGCTTGTGAAAATTTTTAATCGAGGGAGTGAATCTTTCAAACCTTGAGGAGTGAGCGATCGTTTCTCATGCGACTTGGTGCGAAACTGATGTACAGCCGTGGTGTGAAATTTCGGAAAATCCTTGGTGTGAAGCCTTGGAATCTATCCTTTTAGTTTGTCTTTTCTTTAGTTATCAGGTATTGTCCTTATATTCATTTGATAAAAGAACAAAAATCTCAAATCCTTCATTTCTGATATCCTTGATTTCCCCTTTTGAACTATTTATCCAAAGTTTATTTCATCCCAAAATCTCCGAGGAGTCGAGAGACGATATTGCAATTATCGCTTCCCTAAACTAGAACGAATTCTGAGTTCCTTCATCGGAGCCGTTTTTCTAGATCGGAAAATTTTTACGCATGCGACGCTAAAACAGATTAATCTAATTGTTTTATTAATTTCATTGAATTAATTTTATGTGTTGCTTAATTTTGAATATTTTCGCTATTCAATTCATTCTAAAATTAATCCCAAATTCGCATATTAGGGTTTCAGCGTTTGTCCCGCGTCAGTTTTGGTAACAGAGTACAGTTTTAGTTTAGGATTGTTCGTGTCATATAGATTTTAGGGTT
Source organism: Chloranthus sessilifolius (assembly GCA_021018995.1). Lineage (NCBI taxonomy): Eukaryota > Viridiplantae > Streptophyta > Magnoliopsida > Chloranthales > Chloranthaceae > Chloranthus > Chloranthus sessilifolius. The sequence goes on from CM037590.1 coordinate 35,310,163, forward strand.
CACTTGATTTTAGTATATTTTGTCTTGCATAGTTCCATCATGGATACTAATACCTTAGAGGCCCTGATTAGAGATCTTGCATCTAAGGTGACCGCTAGTCAAACCCGGATGGATGAGCACATCCCTGATCAACAAGCCTGACATGAGGCTTTAGAGACTCGTTTCGAAGAGATCAATGAACTTATTGCTGAGAATCACAATAGAGTTAACAACCGTGACCGTAGGAGAGATGTTCCTCCTCGACGTGAGGTTCAAACCAATCTGGACGATAAGGTCTTGAAATCTGTGAAAATGGACGTCCCTACTTTTGACGGGAAAAGACAACTCAAGGTCTTTCTCGAATGGGTCGCCAGCATGGAAACCTATTTTGAGTGGTATGCCATGTCCGAAGACTGCAAGGTCAGATTTGCCAAAGTCAAGCTAGACTTTATTGGTTGGGAGTGGAGCGTCGTAAGCAAATTCAGGGTCTTCGAGCTATTTCCATGTGGGCTGAAATGAAAGTTCAGCTACACGAAAAATACGTTTCTGTATCATATGACGAACGTATTCTTGATCAGTGGCAGCCATTGCATCAAGGAGACTCCCCAGTCACAGAGTACATCGATCGGTTTAAAGACCTGATGACCCAGGCCGATGTCGATGAACCAACAAAAGTTACCCTCTCCCGATTCCGAATGGGTCTTCGACCAGAGTTACAGAGGGAACTCATTCCTTATCCCGTTGCGAATCTCGAGGAATGTTTTGCTAGGGTTGAAGAATTAGAACGGTATCTCGACACCCCCAGTTATGGCCAATCTAAGTCTTTCAAATTTAAGCATCAATCTAACCCAAGGATCAAAATTTTGGATTTCGTTTCGGTTTCGGAGGGGACCGAAATTTGAATCGAAATTTCGGCCGATAATATCAGTCTCATATAAAAATCTGATCGAAAATTCGGCCGAAAATTTGAATTTCGGCCGATAATATCAGTCTCATAAAAATCTGACCGAAATTTCAGTCCAAATTATCGTTTCGGTGAGGACCGAAACCGATAATTTGATCCGAAATTTCGGTCATTTTGGTCGAAATTTTGATCCTTGATCTAACCATATCGAAAAGGGTAATAATACCTCTAGTCAATCCTCAAAATCCATTATTCCCCAAGTTGACAAAGGAAAGGGGCCAATGGTCGAAAGTTCTAAGCGTGCCCTACAACAATGTTACAAGTGTCAAGGTTTTGGTCACTTTGCATCCCAATATCCTAGTAAGAGTCAGACTTTGATCATTCAGGAGCATACTGAGAAAGAGGGCAACGAGATACCCGAAGAAGTATACGAACCACGTAGCACTCCAAGTGATGAGGAAGGTGAGGTTCCGGCCAGAGCCATAGGTTGCGTTAGGACAATTCCCATTGCCGAGGACGGTGTTGATAATGTGTACATCTCAAGTGAGTCATTAGAGTTGGTAGGATCACATCATCATTCTGATTTGCATGGGATTAACAATCTGAATTTATTGAGCACTGGAAATACACATGATCGAACTAACACATTGAATATATTTAATGCATTTGATACTAATAGTTTTGTGTTAATTCCTGATGGTTTTGAGCATGTGGAATCTTTCCTAATCTCGGAAAGAGGTAAGGGTGAAGGTCGAGATCTTCTTTTTAGGCAAGGGCAATCATCCGGTAGTTGTCATAATGGATCTTACACCTATTCTTGATCCCGCTACCCCGCCCTTTGATCCATTCCTTATTGATCACCCAAACCAACCGCACCAATTTACCCAATTTCTATATCGTACCTTACCTGTGCAATATGAGAAAGGGTCGAATGTATCCCGCCCTTTGATCCATTCCTTATTGATCACACAATCCAACCGCACCCATTTACCCAATTTCTATCTCGTACCTTACCTGTGCAATATGAGAAAGGGTCGAATGAGAAGGTCATAGAATTTCCAAGCTTCCATGCCAATGAAGGTAAGAATCATAAGTATCTCACAACGTGAAAAATCAAATCAAGAATTGAGCTCCCAAAGTGTGGCATCCGTGGATTCCCTAACTCATTGGAGATGAATTTTTCCAACCCGGAGAGTATTGATGGCGACATCACATAGAGGAAGGCAGATGAAAGAATATAGAGAAAGGAGGCAGAAAACGTCAACGGATGACTTGCAAGGAGTTCCACCGTACGAGTTCTGATACACTTGATCAGTACCACGTGCGTGTTTCATCGGTGATGAAACATTTTGAGTGGGGGAGAATGACGGGGAACGCAAAAAAAAAAAACTGTTCACGATGAATAGTGACGGACGTCTGTGACGAACGAGACGTGGATAAATAAAGCAACGCCCGTGAATAGTGAAGGATGTTCGTGATTTTGCCCCCTCACTGTCCGTAGGTCGCGGGCGTCCATGGGGCACTACGGACGTCCGTGGGCGTCGTGACGGGATTTTCTAAATCTTGCGAAAATTGCTTATTTTAGTGTTTTATTAGTGTTATGACTCTTTATTTCGAATTTAAATTATTGGTGGCCTATATATAGAGGCTTGTAAAGACTTTTTAGTTAGTTTTTGATTAATGAAAAGAGAGTTGCTTTTGTGCAAACCCTAGAGAGCTTGTGAAAAGTTTTCAATCGAGGGAGTGAATCCTTCAAACCTTGAGGAGTGAGCGATCGTTTCTCGTGCGACTTGGTGCGAAGCCGACGTACAGCCGTGGTGTGAAGCTTTAGAAAATGCTTGGTGTGAAACCTTGGAATCTATTCTTTTAGTTTGTCTTTTCTCTAGTTATCAGGTATTGTCCTTATATTCATTGATAAAAGAACAAAAATCTCAAATCCTTCATTTTCTGATATCATTGATTTCCCCTTTTGAACAATTTATCCAAAGTTTATGTCATCCCAAAATCCCCGAGGAGTCAAGAGACGATATTGCAATTATCGCTTGATGCCTTAAACTAGAACGAATTCTGAGTTCCTTCATCGGAGCCGTTTTTTTAGATTGGGAAATTTTTACGCATGCGACGCTAAAACGGATTAATCTAATTGTTTTCTTAATTTCATTAAATTAATTTTATGTGTTGCTTGATTTTGAATATTTTCACTATTCAATTCATTCTAAAATTAATCCCAAATTCGCATATTAGGGTTTTAGCGTTTGTCCCGCATCAGTTCCCCCTTCATCCCAAGGTTGAGAAGAGCACAATAGGTGAAGTCTTCGAATTGCGCCATAGATCTTTTGTCGACCCTACCCCCGTGTTTTTTGATGGAGGATTGCAGAGCGTTGATGTCCCCTGCGATACACTAGGCATCCTCCCATTTGCTAGAAATTGAGCTCAACTCCAAGACGATTAGAAGTCGTCATGTTTGCTTTCCTCGGTAGGGGCATAAACCCTAGTGACCACCCAAGTTCTGCTGTTCTCCTAATCTCCGAGGTGAGCAAAAACCAAGAAACAACCGCCTCAGAGTTTATTTTCTTAACAAGCAAGCAGAATCCCTCCAGCCGATCTCACCTTCATATCAGAGACGTCACCCCAGTTCGTTTCCTGGAGTGAAGTGATATCTGGTCTCATTTGTTTGACCATGATTTCAATGACAATTCTCATATCCAGGTCGCCAATCCCTCTAACATTCCACAAAGTATGTGTATTCAAACAAATGGAAAGGGTGTCTAATCCCAAACCCAAAACCAGTTAGGAAGGGATGAGACAATCCTTCCCCTTTTTTTTTCTCCATTCCTATTCTTCCCTGTTTTGTTCGTTGATTTGGTCTGTAATCTGGAATAGGATATGCCCCATTTTAGTTTGACAATCTCTCTTCGTCGTTTAACCATGAAACTTTCTTTATGTTCGCGCCTATGCCTCTGGATGTTATGGAACACCTCTGTTAGCTCTTTGTGCAATCCTTTGAAGGTGAGTCCGTATGTTTTCCCAAATTGAATGACCTTCTCAATACTTGCTGCGAACGGTCATTGTCATCAGGGAGATGGATAGCTCTTTCACAGCTATTTGAGCCGCTTTCACAATTCGTGGGGAAGCGGTTCCTAGAGATAAAGCGGCTAAAATAGCTATCCATCTCTGTGACGACGATGAACAGTTCACAGCAAGCATTGAGAACGCCATTCAATTTGGGAAAACACACGGGCTCAATTTTAAAGGATCACAAGAAGAGCTAACGAAGGTCTTCCATAACATCCAGAGGCAGAGGCGCAAATATCAAACAAAATATTTCTCACAGGTTCATGCTTGTCAATGGAACCCCCCCGATGTTTTGAAATTTTAACGCTGATGCATCTATGGTTCATGGTTGCTCCGGAATTTGAGGTATCATTCGAAACTCGATTGGAGACCACATACTTAGGTATCATTCGAAACTCGATTGGAGACCACATACTTAGTTTTCATGGTCCTCTCTTTCCACTGACATTTCAGAGGTTGGACTACATGGATTTGATCCTTTGTGGTTGGTGCCGTGGGGGGAATGAGAGGGCCTTGGAGATGATAGGTTGGGCTCATTAGGAGTGGCATCATCTTGGATGCCTCCTTGATTCTGAGCCATTAGCCATTTGTCCCCAAGAGATCCCTAAGTCTGCTTTTATGGGCAGGGGATTTCTGATTCCTCCAATGTCATTCACTAGGTAGTAAAGGAGCCCCCATACCCTTGGAGATTAGTTGTGACATTCAAGGTTTATCGGACTCAGGTATCGGTCCCCGAGGTACCTATAACGTATTGGCTACGTGTCGGTACCAGCTTATACATGTTTTTTTGCTTTTTTTTTTTTTTAAATATTTTTAAAAATCATAAATTTATTAGAAGTAAACTGCAGTATCGGTCGATGTGGGATATTTATCAGTAGATACATGTACCGATACGGCGGTACCATTACCGGACCTATACCGCTGGTACTGCTGTTAGTTTTGGTATTAGTTTGGCTTAAAACTGATACATATCAGCGATACTGATAGGTATCAGCTGATTTTTGATTACATTGAACAAGCTTGCTAGTTAGCTCGCCTTTCAGATTGCTAATTTCATTTTGTTTCTCAGAAGCAAATTTGAAAGCAGATTCTCTTGCCAAAGGAAAATTTCCTGTTTAGACTTTGTGTGGGATGCTGATTTTCCGTTGCTGTGATTGTATTTTTCCTTTCCAAGGGCTTTGAGCCTTGTGTTTATTTGTCTAGCTCATTGATTAAATTTGTTTATGGCCAATCAAAAAAACAAAACTGGTCCAGTTATAGCATGAGCTCCTAAAGTTTTTTTTTTTTTTTTTTCAAGCTTGATTTTATGATATATATTATTAAACTGGTTTCTGTTATAATAGATAGAAAAGTTCACTATTTTTTGTTTACATACAGTCAGGACCTGATGAAAGAAGTATTCCAGGGAACACTATTGCTGTGCAAGCAGACATGCCATATAGCGGTTTAACGACATTTGGAACTGCATTTTTATCCAAATTTGAGTGCTCCCAGATGCCCCATCCAGTAAGATTTCACAGGTTTTTAAAGTGGATTATTATTATTTTGTTAAAAAAAGGTTGTACTCAGTGCACAAGGCTCCCGCTTTCAGCAGGATCTGGGAGAGGTAGATGGTAGGCAGCCTTACCCCCATTTTGGAGAGGCTGATTCCAAGACACGAACCCGTGACCCATCGATTTGTGCAGATAGCACTTGCCATCGCACCATGCTCCGACCTGTATTGTTATTTTGTATGGTTCATAATTTAAAAACATTGTTCTTTTTGTATGTCTCAAGCTGCTAGAGCACATTACCTTTGTTGATACTCCTGGAGTTCTTTCTGGAGAAAAACAACGAACACAACGTAGCTATGATTTTACTGGTGTTACATCATGGTTTGCGGCAAAGTGCGACCTCATTCTGCTTTTGTTTGATCCTCATAAGCTTGATATCAGTGATGAGTTCAAGCGTGTGATTGGATCCCTACGTGGGCATGACGATAAGATACGTGTGGTCCTGAATAAGGCAGATCAAGTTGACACACAGCAAGTAAAAGTTCTTTGTTATTTATATTCTGAATTTTTATTGCACATTATGTTAATCCTTAACTTTTAAAATAGCATTTGGGGTATCGTTTTACTGGACTGTTGATTGGCCTTATACTGTAGCTGATGAGAGTTTATGGAGCATTGATGTGGTCACTTGGGAAAGTTTTGAATACTCCTGAGGTCATGCGTGTTTACATTGGGTATATGCTCACTTACTTCTATGTCTTTATTCATATTTTTAATGCTTCAGTAGTTGTAAGTGATACAGATCTGCAATCTTGAGGAAGAATTGCATACATTTATTTTCTCTGAGAAATACTGCCCAGTCTCTGTTTAATATTATATATTTTGATTTGGAAGCATGCCTGAAACTAATTTCTGCCATATGAAGACTGCCAGCATTAAATTAGCTTTTAATATACTGTAGCGAACTACTTAAAGGTGTGATATAACTCGCATTAAATTAGCTTTTAATATACTGTAGTGAACTACTTAAAGGTGTGATATAACTCGATTAGAAGTGTGAGATATTGCCTTTATGTTATATTTGAGATGTACTCTCCTCACTGGCTTCAGCCAGATGGTAATGCTTTTTAGCCATTAAATCTCCTAAAAGATTCACACATTTTTGAGCTAGTCAGAATGCATGAGACAACTTTTCACGGGTTTTTTGTGGCTAAAATGCTTTGCATCCTGGATGATTCTAGTGACGCCCTGTTTATCTTTTATATTTGTAGGAATTCTATCAACTTCTTATTGTTTTGATTGATGGAAATTTCCTGAATAAATTATGTATTTTTTCACGCTTACTCCACTCCCTGCTGTAGAATCCGACCATATGTGTTAAGTGGATCTAAATATTTATTGGCCTTACTTAAATGGTAAACCTGGTGGTGGTGGTGAGCTTGAATATATGGGTTTAACACTTTTTTCCTGGTTTTGGCAGTTCCTTCAATGATAAGCCTGTAAATGAAGCAGCCATTGGTCCGATTGGCAAGGAACTGTTTGAGAGAGAACAAGAAGACCTTCTTTCTGATTTGAAGGATATTCCTAAAAAGGCTTGTGACCGCCGAGTATGTTTACCTTTTCATGATTCCTTATTGGATATGGTTTCTTTTGTTCCTTTCCTATTTAATGTTCTTTCTGCATCTTTAAAAGTCAGTTGAACTTAACACCCTTGTCAATTGCAGATCAATGAATTTGTGAAACGTGCTAGGGCTGCTAAAATTCATGCGTACATAATCAGCCATCTTAGGAAAGAGATGCCTGCAATGATGGGCAAGGCTAAGGCTCAACAACGCCTCATTGATAATCTACAGGATGAGTTTGCAAAGGTTTAGTGTACTCTCTCCCTCAATAGAGACTCTCGTGCTTACTGGATTTTTACTTCCCAAATATATCATCCTATTTGCTTGTGATGTAAAATATATAATTTTCCATGCTTTTTATGACTATGACATAAGTTGTAGGATGTTCGATTAGATGATCATTGATTGAGCATTTATCATACTTTATTAATGAAATAGTAATACCAGAGAGCTAGGGGCCATTGCTTGGTGCAACTGTAAAGGTCTTGGGAGTTGGGCCGTCAAGCGTGAAGATGCGAGTTCGAGTCCGGAGAGCAGCCACTTTATGTGTTAAAAACCAAAGGTTAGGGCTACATCCCGTTCACATCTCCCAGCACTCTGGATGTATGGGGCCAGCATTGTGTAATGGCCTCTTTTATATAGAGAGCTGTTCCCTGCAAAGAAAAATACCTGACTACAGAAGTGCATGCATTTTCCAGTCTCCACACACACACACACAAACGAAAAAAAAGAGGTGCTGATGAAAAGCCTATTACTGATTTTATATACATTGCAACCAATCATGTCAACTTGTTGAACAACACTAAAAAAATCAGCAAGTTTTGCTAATGCCAGATGCACCAAAGGATAACAAATAAAGCAATAAAGCACCAAATTTGGAGCTTCTTATTAGTTCAAACCTGATTTTATTTGACGCGAAAGAGGAACCATGCTTATAAAATCTATGGGGCTTTCTGTGATATTATTGGTTCTGTGAGAAGATCATCAAGACATGGTGGTACAAGTTGTTGCCTAGTCTAGACATGATTTTAGTTGCATGAAGCAGGAGCTGGACTGGAGTGGATTAGTGGTTTTTGGCGCTGGAGCCAGGAAGCAACAATTCTCAATGATTTAGGAGGCGGGATGGGTTAGGATTCATGTGTAAAAAGCTATTAAAGTTCTAAATTTATATCAAATAAATAGAAAAATATATTCATTAAATGATTATGTATATAAGTATTTCTATCTTTAGCTTCAAAAATGATAAAAAATTCGTACAATTTCAAAATTAAATGAGTAAAAGGCGTCTTGATGGACTGGAAGTAGCAACAATTCTCAATAATTTTGGAAGCGGGATGGGTTAGGAATCATGTGTAAAAAGCTATTAAAAACTCAATTTATATCAAATAGATATATGAATTTATTCATTATGTGATTACGCACAGGTATATTTTATCTTTAGCTTCAATAATGATAAAAATTTCATACAGTTTCGATATTAAATGAACAAAAGGCATCTAGATGGATTGGAAGTTGGAGTGGGAGCGTTAGGAATCATGTGTAAAAAGCTATTAAAAACTCAAAATTTATATCAAATAGATATATGAATTTATTCATTATGTGATTACGCACAGGTATATTTTATCTTTAGCTTCAATAATGATAAAAATTTCATACAATTTCGATATTAAATGAACAAAAGGCATCTAGATGGATTGGAAGTTGGAGTGGGAGCATCACTCGTCTCGCTACACTCTACACGGAGGATTCTTGCTACGAGGATGTGATGCTTGGAAGAGTGTCAATCTCTTGCTTCCAAGGAGATTAACATTGCAATGCTCTCTAGGAGGAATGGACATTGCTTGGTTTTCCATGAGACTAAATTAGTGGCAAGAAGAATTTCAATATCCCTATGTAGGGCAATGTAGTGGAGGATCTAAATTTTGGAACTATGATTCCTTGAAGTGTAGGTTGTCCAAGATAATGAGCAAGGATCTGATGAAAATAAAGTCACAAGAGAAGAGAGAAGGATAACAAGAAAAAGAGACACAATTAGTGAAGAAGCCACTAATTTACTAAAATACTTAATAGAAAGAAGTCTGAAACTCACTAAGCATCCTACTGACAATTTTAAAGTAAACTAACTGCAACTATGGTGGCTCTTCAATTACACCAATCAACCACCAACTTAGTTAAATGTGAAGCTAATCTATTTTGTGAACAATTTAACTGCTAGATTCTCATAAGTCATAATCATTAAATAGGAAACTGCACTAAGCACATTTAACAAATAAAGAAATTGTCATTATTGAATAAAGCTGTAAATAAGTACGAAAGAACTAAAACCTGTAGAGAGGTAGTCTTTCAGCCCCAGATGACATAAGATTGTTGATTCAATATGCTGACACATGGGTCAAAATATCGTCCGATACGTATCGGTTTTGGACATGAACGATACGATAAAATGGGTTTTTACCGGGCCCCTTAAAAAACAGTCAAATTATCGTCCGTATTGTCCAATGTATCGTTCGTATCGTCCAATGTATTGTCCGATAATTTCAAATTATCGTTTTGTTTGTTTGTGATTTTTTATTTTTTTTTGTGGCAAAATACCGGAAAGTATCGTCCAGTACTGATATGTATCGGTTTTGGGGCTGGACGATATGTATCGATTTTTCTAGATTTTGATCCATGTGCTGACATCCATATTCCATGGAGATTCTGATGTCTTGCCTTTTTCTGTCTATGTTTTCTTTATTCTTTTTTGAAAAATTTCTTTCTTCCTGGGTGTCCTTTGGAGTAGAATGGGCTTCTCAACTTTTCTCTCCATCTTTGTCAATGCCTCCTATATTTTCAGCTGCATAATTTGTGAATCCTAACTTATCACGTGAAGTACAAAAAGTTTTTCCAACTCCATTGATGTGGATAGATTACGGCTGCTTGGCCAGGTGGAATAGGCCGAAGTTCTGGGAACCTTCATTTGCTGTTCTATTCGGATTTTGGGTACCTTTTCTGGCATGCATTTTGAAAAGAAAGGAATATTCCATAGCGCACTTTGGAAACTATCAGTTCCCTCTGTCATTTGCTCCATTTGTTGGGATGCAATTACTGAAATTTTCATCACTAACTTTTCTCATTATGACATTTGGTGGTGTCTATAGTGATTTTGTGTTCATCTCCCTCAGAGCAAGATTTTCTGATGCACTAGTGCATTAGCACAGTGAAAGTGAGTTATCCAGTATCATTTTAAAGCAAATATATATAGTATAGGTGAATTTTATTGTATCATTTTTTTTGTCTCCTGTCTCCACAAACAGAACCGGTTACTCTTATGTGGAGGGAGGGAGGGAGAGTAACGTTGAGGAATATTAGCAAATGTCTTTACATGAACAAGTAACGTTGAGAAAAATTAGCAAACGTCTTTTACATGAACGCATCCATGTAACTGCTATTTTTTTTTTATATAAGTTTAAGTACGTATATAAATATACAGGTAATTACATTTAAAATGCACTTCGACAAAAATGCTGCATGTAGTGTTCTGACCCACACAGGGATCTGTACTTACGGTCACTGATATTATTTAACATTGCGCTCCTGTTTTAAGTGTGGAATTACTAACATTCTTCCTTTATTTCCTTTTCCTTTGATAAAATAGGTTCAAAGGGAATTCCACCTACCAGCAGGAGACTTTCCAAATGTTGAGCACTTCAGAGAGGTCTTAAACGGATACAGTATCGATAAATTTGAGAAACTGAAGTCAAAGATGATACAAAATGTGGACGATATGCTGGGGTACGATATCCCGGAGCTCCTGAGGAGCTTCAAAAATCCCTATGAATGATAAACGAGAATTTCAGCATGGTAGATATAAGTACTTGAGAAAAGAAAAGGATAGTAATTGGTGATAAGTTTTACAGAAGCTTTGTACAGTGTGCTTGTTTGTTCTTCTTTATTTCCTTTTTTTCTTAAATTAATTTTTTCTTCCGGCTATAATAACTCGTTCATTAGCGTTATGCCTGATAGGCATTGGAGGATCCATTTGTTTCGTACTTGACAAAAAGTTCGATAGTGTTGCAGTGAATGTCATATTACTTTGTGATCCAATAATATACACAATTTATAGTTATATTTAGCATTTGCTATTTTTTAACTTCTAACAAAATATGAGTATCAGCTGGGCAAAAGAAAGCTTCAGGACTCTTATTGGTCACTTTATAATGATCAATAAGAAACAAATGAGTATCTCTTTGAACCTTGCATTGTCTCTCCTACATAAACTATGAATGATGATTTCATGTAAATGTTTTATTGTGAAATCTATTTTTTTGTTGCTACAGTAACAATATTCACATAAATCGAACTTTGCAATTGCCATTGCTTTTGACTTTTAAAGTCAAAGGTGTGACTTGAGTTCACGCAATTATATAGGCTTTAAGCACCCTTGATTGCCTTTCTTGCACTCATAGGCAGAAGTGCTTGACTTTATCTCAGGTAAGTACTTCGATTCACCATTGGTTGATGTTGTTGCACCAGCTAATATATCGGTGTATTAAGTTCACTAATTCAGTTATCGGCTGATATGGAACCTGTATCGGCCGATACCTGTAAGTTTATTTTTTTTGTTGTAAATTTTCTCCAGTCAACTCGGTATCAGCTGATTTGTATCGCTCCTCCTTGGACTGATACCCGATACCAGTAACCGAGTTGGCACCAAGGATCAAAATTTTGGATTTCGTTTCGGTTTCGGACAGGGCTGAAAATGAAATTTCCTCCCCCACGCCACACAGAAAACCCCAAAATTTTAGGTTTTGGTGCCTGAAACTGAAACATTTCAGCCAAAATTTTAAACTATGGTTGACACCTTGATCCATAATGCACGGAACTGATGTAAACCATGTGAGAAGGTCTTACCAATATTGAAGGTACGAGCAATGATGAAGCATATGCCAAAATTTCCTTATTTTAGGTATAGTCAATTAGTCGGGGTTCAGTGATAATTCGGCAAGGTTAAATTCGAAAAAATCCGGGAAATTTTGGCAAGTTCGGGGAAATATTTGGAGAAAAAAAATAGAGAAAAACTAAAAAAATATGATTAGAAAGTTTAAAAAACACACGATTCATGATTGAAAATTTTGAGAATTATTCATGATTTATTGACAAATTTTTAAAAACACACGATTTCTAAATTCAAGCAATTCGAGATTAATTTGGAGGACCTTTCACGAATTATTCACTATTTTTTAAAAAATTCAGTGAATTTTGTGACCATGATTTTAGGAATAAAACATTCATGTCCAAATATGTATGGCGAGGGAATTCATGTTTGTATGAGAAGTGAACTTATAACCGATCCTACCACCAAAAGAGGTAATTCATGTTTATATGAGTCGATCTCTAATTCCCTGAATTATTTTATTTCCTTACGACTGCTCTATGCTCTTCTTAGGGGAGGCAATCAAAAGAGTTATTCTACAATCAAAATGTCACCCATCATGGTGGACATGGCAATCCACACATTTGTGTGCTTGCATGATGAGGACGGACTTCCAATGCTTGAAAATCCATGCATGTCATGCAGTCACACATATATGTGGACTGCTTTAATGCACATGATGGGTGGACACCCATTCTAGACTAACTCCCATCTAAATGCAATAGCACAGTTCATCATATTACATAAGCCGGCACAAATAACACCTAATAGTCTAAACAACTCGTTTAAAAGGGCATTGGTCAGGGCCAATCAGGTTGAATCAGATTTTAAGTTCAACAATATCTGCAATCCTTGAAAATGGGAGAATCTTGACTTTCATGTGTTTCATTTTTTATAGGAAACACTTTCAGTCAAAATTCTCTTATTTCCAAGGACAGCAGATGTGGTTGAACTCGAATTCCGATTCAACCTAGTTGGAGCTGACCATTGCCCGCATTTTTACAATGAGTCATAGGGTCATTGCATGCTCATCCTAGGCAAATGAGCTGACGTCTTGTCAGTTGTAAAGCATGCTCATCTTGATACATGAACATGCTTTATGTTCATTAAAATCCAGTGTGCGTCTCAGATTTACTCACTTCACAAATGACAAAATTTAGCCCATTGTTTGCAATGAGCTGATGGCTCATTATGGATAAATTCTAGAGTCTCAATTCAACTAGACAAATTTCTAGCATAGAACCTAAACTACGGGCTTCATTCATGAAAAAAATAAACTTAAGAAATAAAGATTACGGGCTTTTGCCGAAGATTTGGTCTTTGCAAGTAATGGTTCCTCCCATAAAATTGTCAGACTTAGTTGAATCATACGATGGAGATCATTTCCGTCCCAATCTTCCACACAATAGATATTGAGATCATAGCCCACATATTAGATGATTAGATGTAATTCTATATGACACACATGTGATGACTCAAACCCGCCTGCCACAATATTGTTTGGTTATGGGCTTAGGTCCCATCCCCGATTTTGTTTCTAGCATTACTATAAGTCTACTCAAAACGCATCATTACATATAACGTCTGTAATCACATATAGCCCAGGGACATGACTTTTCTCTATTCAATGTGGACTGTTACAACCTCTCATCTTATAGAAGAGCTGTCCTTGGCTTTGGTACCATTCTGTGACGATCAGACCCACATACCAGAATATTGTCCGATTCTAGGCTTAGGTCTTTGCCCCGATTTTGTTTCTAGCATCGGCTTAAGTCCCCACCCAAATGCATTATGACATGTAGCATCCGCAATCACATATATTTCAGTGTCATGACTTTTCTTTATCCAATGTCAGACTATTACAAGTTTGCAACACATCCCCAAAGTGATTGTGATCCCCGCCTACTGAGTTTTCAGGTCATTTTCTTTTTGATTGGTAAGTAATTTTCAGGTCACTTTTGAGAATATGTTCCATGTGGAATTAATAATTGATCGTCTGATAGGTGGGCCATGAACTCAAGATGTATTGGGTAAAAGATATAGACAACAATTAATCTCCATCGTCAGATTCAAAGCAGTCAAAACAGTGTTAACGGTAAGACTGATAATCCTGAGTTGGAATATGATGGTAACAGCCCCTTCTGGCATGTCTGAGTGTGAATGGATCAATCTCATGCTAATATGGTCAAACCCGAGAAAGTGAAAGGCTGTTTATGAGTGTACAATAAAGTGAAAGTAAACTTGTATTGCGCGTTTCATTCTTTAGGTGTGAACCGGTTAATCTTTTCATTCTAAATTCGTTACACAGTAGAAAGCGTACAATTATAGGTTAGTCGTTTTACTTCAAGGGGATTCCCACATTCACACTCAAATTATATGCTAGACCATATAAGCATGAGAGATTGATCTCTTTAGCCTTTGAGAGGGAATGGGTTGATTAAGTTTGATCACTCAGACCCATATGCTATAATATTGTTCGATTCTGAATTTAGGTTTTCGTCCCGATTTTATTTTTGGTATAGGCTTAAGTCCTTAACTAAAATGCATCATCACATATAACGTTCGCAATCACGCAGGACTTTTCTCTATCCAATGTGAGACTATTATAGCCTTCACTTTATAGAAGAGCCGTCCTCGGCTCTGATACTATCCTGTGATGACTTAGACCTACATGCCATAATATTGTTCGATTGTGGGCTTAGGTCCCCGCTCCTGTTTTGTTTCTGGCATAAGCTTAAGTCCCCACCCAAAATACGTTATGACATGTAGCATCCGCAATCACATATAACCCATAGTCAAGACTTTTCTCTATCCAATGTTACACTATTATATTACCCTATACCAACTCACAAACAAATCATTCTTAAATTTTTAATCACAAACTATAGATTAGATCAACATCATTATTATCATCATCGGATCACATCCTTATCTCACATCATTATCCTATCTATTTGGATCGGCTTTGCGAGTCTAATTTCTCCCCTCCTTTTTGAACGTGAGTCTCTCTCTTAACTTCTAAATCCTTTATTTATCGTCTCACCATTTTCCACCAAGTCTCAAGTGGTCTTCCTCTACTCCTACTTATTCTTGTAGCGTTTGAACCCTTCGTATAGGGCCAGCTTCCGACCTCGGATGAACATATCCAAATCACCTCAAACTTCATTATGTAATGTTTTTTCTTTTATTGGTGTTACTTTTAAATTTCCTTTTGTCCTCATTTTTAATTATACTTTTTAATTATTCTACACATCGATCTCAACATATATATCTTAAGAGCATATGCCCTTTCTTATTGTCATTTTTTCATAGCCCACCATTTCACACCATATAATATGACATCTAATCCTCGGCTTATAAAAATATTTCTTTAATCTATCTGAAACCTTTGAGTCAAATATTTCTTTAATCTTTCCGAATCCTCTGAGTCGCATAATACATTGCTACTTTGTCTATGTTTTTCACCCTGCATTAATCCTATTTGAGGCGTTTTTCTTCAAATCCATCATTTGATTATAAACTAAAGCCTAAATAGTGAAATTTATAATAATATGCCATTAAATTGTTTTTTTTTTAACTATATCCTATGAATTATGATTCAGATAAATTACAAAATTTCATATAGGTTGGGTGTCACATATGGAAAAAGCGATTTGATAATATAAGAGTACCTTTAAATCCACCTTCCAAATCGTTAAGTTCACTCACGCTGAAACACATTAATTATATTGAATCGGATGATGGTGGTACACACCCAAAAAAGTGACCTTAAAATCAATTTTGAGTGTGCACATGACGTTAAGGTCATTTTTCTCATATGTATGTCATAAGAAATAAAACACTAACAGTTTGATGGTAGGCCCATGATCTCAAGATCCATCGTGTGAAAGATTAGGAGGATAAATGATCTCTATCATTTGATTCTACCAAATCAATGTATTTTAGCGTTGGTGAACTCAAAGATTTGGTGGATGGATTTAAAGGTACTCATAATATAATCATTGAAAAACATTAAAAATATATATAAATAAAACTACATGATCAAGGATGCCAATTGGGCAGTAAATGCATAAATGAAAGGTGAAATCAAATATGATTTCGCCATTTATTTTTATTTTTTGGCACAATTGATACTGCTTCTTATTTATTTTTGATAGGAACACAATTGACTATATGAGAATTAAGTATTTATTTTTAAATCAATAGTATTGATCATCAGCCTGCTCACCCATTGATTTAGTCTTTGTACCATAGATTTTTCCATTTACGATAGCTCTATTTGCACCGACCAAAAGTCTAAAAGCACTCACCTACCCCAACTGTAAAAATTATCTATTGTTCAACTATTGATTGCGCCTGAGATCTCTATGCTCTTAGTGTTGGCATTATATCGAATCATCTAAATCTAAAATAAAATAAGTAATAGCTCTCTCTCTCTCTCTGACCACAATCTGTTCGAAGAAAGAGCTCAAAGAAAAATGGAAATTCCAAAGAGGTTCAAGGGGAAGGTGGCCATAGTGACAGCCTCCACGCAGGGCATAGGCTACGCAATCGCCGAGCGCCTCGGTTTAGAAGGTGCATCTGTCGTTATCTCCTCTCGCAAGCAGGTTCGAGATCACCTTTTTTTTTTTTTTTTCGTTTTTTTGAGTGGTTGAAATTGTTGAGATTAAAAATCAAATATATTGGTTTGTTTGTTTTTAATAAATAACATATTTTTTTGGATTTTTTCGAATTTTCGGTTTCTTAGACATGACCCATGTGAACAATCAAAGGTTACAATCTGTTGGGTTTGATTCGTTTTTTTATGGAAGATCGTAGATGAAGTGGCGGGTTTGTTATTGCTTTTTCAAAATAACATCTTTTAGACCCTGCCCATGAAATACTAAAGTTTAAATCAATTGGGTTATATAGACCCATGAAAACTTGAGTTAAAATCAATTGGATTTAGTTTGATTTAATTGATTCAAGAAAAAAATAGAGTTAAAATTCAACCATATGGCCCTGAAAAAAAGAAGTTAAAATCCAAGAAAAAAATCATGTCATTTATTGGGATGTGGGTCAGACTCTAATTAAGCGGGGGTGTTGTTTGGGCAGACACTTTATTGGATACCTGAATATGACCCTGTTGGGTAAATCGTTGTGGAGGGTGACGAGGATAGTCATGGGGCCGAGGGTCAGTGTTACCTTGGCACTTCTACTTTTGGGATTTTTCCGTGCCAACAATTGGTGGCACTTGGCACACATGTCAATACTTGAACACTCCTCAAACAACACGAAACTTCTAGATATATATGAAAATATCACATAATACTATCAAAATGCTCATCGTTTTGAAGAGGGGGGCTGTCTTTGAGCCGCTTGGATCGCTTCCTTTGCTCGATGGAGTGGTTAGATCTCTTCCTGGTAACTGCTCTGCATGGTTGCGTTAGGGCTCTCTCAGATCATCAGCCCCAGCCCCTCCTCCTTTAGTGCGAATCTCGGGGAAAGGGACCTTCCCCCTTTCGGTTTGAAAACATGTGGCTTCTCAATGAGGAGTTCCGGTCTCTGGCTCCTGCGTGGTGGAATGAAATTTCCCACGATGGGACAGCTGCATCCAGATTTATCTCCAAGTTGGGACATCTTAAGAGGCACATTAAAAGTGTGGAACAAAGAGGTCTATGGTCTGCTGCATACGGCTAAGGAGGCTTTGCTTGATTGACTGAAAGAACTTGATAGTTTGGAGGAAGCCAGGGATTTGTTGGAGCTAGAAAGGGGAGGATAGGTCCAAGATCAAAATAGAATTTAATGACAAATGCTTAGAAGAGGAGATTTGCTGGAAACAAAATCTAAGTTTCATTGGCTCAGGGAGGGTGATAACAACACAAAATATTTTCACTCTGTCGCCCACCCCCGGTGGAAAAGCGAAGATTTTGGGGCAGATTTCTGTCAACGGCTCAGTCTTCACGGAGCCCGAGCAGATCAAGACACAGATTGTCAACTTCTATATGAGGCTTTATTCGGATGAGGGATGGTCTAGGCCGCATTTGGATGGGTTACCGTTCCGAACCATCACCACGGAGGACCGAGCTGCTGTGGAACAACCCTTGGAGGAGGGAAAGGTCTGGTGGGTCACCAAGTACAACGGAAAGAATAAGGCTTTGGGGCTGGACAACTTCACTATGGAGACACGCTTAAGGAGGATCTTATGGCAGTATAAGCTGAGTTCCATACAAGCAGTTTTATCGGTCGGAGTCTAAATTGTACGTTTATCTCGCTTATTCCGAAGAAGGAAGGAGCGAATGATTTAAAGGATTTTCGGCCTATATGTCTGCTTAATTGTTTGTATAAAATAATGGCAAAGATGCTTTCGAATCGCCTCAAACTGCTAATGACTAAAGTTATATCGGTGAATCAAGGTGCCTTTGTACAAGGAAGGCAGCTGAGTGATTTGGTGTATGTGGCTCACGAGGTTGTGCACTCGGCTCACATGAATAGATGTCGCGCGGTGCTTTGGAAAGTGGACATGGAAAAAGCGTATGATTGTGTCAAGCTGCTTAGAATATATGTTGGCCAGATTTGGATTTGGGGGTAGATGGAGAAAATGGATGTGGGCTTGCTATGCCTCTTCGTGGTTCTCAACTATCGTTAACGGGATGCTGACGGGGTATTTTAGGAGCTCTAGAGGGGTTACGCAGGGGGATCCTCTCTCCCCCTTTCTGTTTAATATGATTGGTGAAGCTCTAAATGGACTTATCTCCCAGGCTCAACAACTTAGTTTCATTTCCGGCGTGCAAGTGGGTCGATTCGGCTGTTGCATCTTTCATCTCCAATATGCGGATGATACTCTCCTCTTCTACAAGGCAGACGGGATCGAGTTTCGGAGGTTAGCGGATGCTCTCGCCATCTATGAGAGGGTTTCAGGGCAGCGGGTAAATATGCAAAAATGTTTGTGTCGGGCATTGGTGTTTAGGAGCAGCCATTGAACTAGCTGGCTGAGATTGTGGATGGGGTCATCGCCCAACTTCCCATCTCCTACTTGGGCAGTTAGGCCTACCCCTTGGGTTTGGTCAGCTTATAGCCAGGACTTGGGACCCCGCCGTTCAAAGGTTTGAGCAGCGGTCGGGTTCTTGGAAGGGAAACCTCCTCAACAATGGATGTAGACTCCTCGTCAAAACTGTCCCCTCTAGCCTTCCCATTTTTTTTCATGTCGATGTTCACGTGTCCCATGGTTGTTGTGCATCTTCTTGAGCAAATTCAAAGGAATTTTTTATGTGAAGGATCGGGGTGTGACAAAAAATATCACCTTGACAAATGGGATATTTGCTAGCTTCCCATGAGCTGCGGCGGTTTGGTCATCTGTAGTTTATTTTGGGTCAACATTGCCTTGCTGGGAAATGGTTTTGGCGCGCTGGTTCGGATAGGGAAAGAGACAATTCGTGGGTGTCGGTGTTGGTGGAGAAGTACGAGGCTTTGGAAAGCAATTAGGGTATTAACGTTACCATAAACAGCGCGGTCTCGGGCTGGTGGAGGGCTATTTGTGGGACCTGACCTCAGTTCTCCCGGTGGGTGCGTTTCAGTTGGGCCAACAATATCTATATCAGGTATTGGGTGGATTCTTGGGCAAAGATTGGGCTGCTGAAAGAGTCATTTATTGAAATTTTAAACATTGCATCTGATTCTCGTGGTATGGTGGCTTCCTTTTTTGCAGGTGGTGCCGAGGCGGTTTCTGGGAACCTCTTCACCAGAAGACTGCTTAGAGAAGAGGTGGCCCCGTTCCACCAGTTGCTGGTTGTGCACTATGGTTTAAATAGGAATCCTCGTAGCTCCAATGAGAGGATTTGGGTGTCTAACAAAAAAGGGGTTGTCAGCGTCAAGTCGTATTACCAAGTTTTAACGAGCCGGCCCTTAATTAGGTGAGAGTGGGAGGGTCTTTGGAAATCTCCGATTTCCCCCAAAGTAAAATATTTTTCGTGGTTGATGATCAAAGGAAAGATCCTCACTATTGACCAGCTACTTCGGACCGGAGAGTCGGCGTCTCATCTCTTCCTTCAGTGTTGGGTGGCCAATAAAATTTGGGGTGATCCTCAAGTCTTTTTATATGAGTTGGGTGTCTCCGGCCTCCATTTCTCACTTGTTATTAGCCTGGTTTGGTGTAGTTGGATGGTCAGCTGGGGGCATTTTGGAAAGTCGGTTTCTTTGCAGTGATTTGAAGTCTTTTGCTCGAAAGGACCGCCTGCATATTCAACCGAAAGAGGCGCCCGGTTGGAATGATCTTGAAGGGTATCAAAGACCTAATGTGCCAGTGGGTGGTCTTGGACAAGGAGGGTGTTGCGGGGGATAATCAAATATGGGACCCGGGCTAGATCTCTGGCCCCTTATCCGTCCTTTATGTTGCTATTGTGTCTTTGTTTTGTTCTGGTCTTTCTTGCGGATCCGTTGTTTTTGTTTCTTCTCGGATCGATCGTATGTCCCTCTGTACTCTTTTAGCTTCTCGCTGTTTATTAATAAATTGGATGAATATTTACCGACCAAAAAAAAAGCTAAATGAACTTCATTTAAAGAAAAGGTTTGGGTTGTTGAAAATAATTTTTATGTGATAGTGTACTTTTATTTAGGTTCATGAAATATATTATGTATCTTTTCATTACATAATATTTTTTCTATATATGTTCTATTTGTTTAATTTTTTTTCTTAACGCCGTGCCGCCGTAGGAGAAGCTTTCTAAATTGGCGTGCCAAACATCTATTGGCACCTTGACACTTGGCACCCGTGCCACGTCTCTAGGTAACACTGCTGAGGGTATAGTCAAAAAATATGGAAGAGATAGGTCGGGCTGTTGTGTAAAAGGTTCAATGGGTCAGGTAGGGTCAGGTTGTAGTGGAAAAATAATAATAGGAGAGAGGAAGCAATTGACATTAGAAAGAATTAACAGTATAGTTCTAGACTTTGAGACAAGTTAAGAGTACGCTTTCTTTAAACGCTATTTAGCCCCTTTCGTTAAATGAACCTCAATAATAAAGCGGGATAAAAGCAAACACAGTCCTCGGATACAATGAAGTCCAGACCTCTGTTATCTCCTTTTGTATTTGCTCCCATAGAAAAGAGGTCAGAATACCAAGTATGAATGCCCAAAAAAAGGGAAATAACACAACAATGAAAATAAAAAATCACAGTAAAAATTTCGGAAAAAGCTTGTGTTAAAAAATGCCAAAAGGGGATCTTAAATAGACTTCAATGTGTCTTTTTGAAAGCTCAAAAGGTATCTTCTTTAAAAAAGACACAATAGCAGTTATTGTAACACCTATATTATCAACGGTGTAGATCTGACCATTCAAAGTTCATACATTTTGGGATAATTTTGATTGTCTAGACTTGGTTTAATTCTAACAGTCATAATAACTGTTTCTAAATTCGACATTAATACTTTTAACAGGTACAATGGTAAATAATTGACCAAGTGCTAAGAGTAACCACCATGCACATGCGCGGGTGTGCGAACGTAGTGACTCACTGCTAGGCATATTCTTCTCTTTTTATAACCAACTAGAAATCGGAGAGAGTTGCCTTATACACCCTTGAAAATTTTATATCCTTTGTATGTGGGACTAAAAATTAGTAGGCAAAAGGAGTATCTATACACCTAACAAAAGTTATTTCCCCTCAAAAGTTTTAAAAACACTTTTCATTTTAATTTCCAAAATTAGAAGTAAATATAAAATATTTAAAATTTTATAGTACATTGGTGGAAGGATGTGAACAAGTCAGAGCTAGATTCGAGGAGTGCATTGGCTATCATGTGGGGCTAGGTGATAAGCTTAGATTCTGGAAGAGCTGCTGATGGGGTGACCAAGCCTTTCAGAAGTGATTCCCCAAGATCCTTGGACTGGCAATGAACAAGAATGCATCTGTGGGGGAGGTTTGGGAAAGAGCTAGGAGCGGAACAGCGTGAAATATATACCTTCGGCTCAATATTAAGGACGATGAAGATGGAGAATTCCTAGAGTTGGTTGAAGAATTGTGCAAGGTTGAGGTTGTGAGGGATAGGCTGAATAGAGGGTGTGGAAAATGGGAGAAGAAGGGGTCCTTTTCAGTGAAATCATTCTATATGTTTTTTAAGTGGACGACCTCTATTTTTCCTCCCATGGACATCACTTTGGAAATTGGCAAATCCCTATTAGGGTTAATTTTTTTAGCATGAGAAGTGGCTTGGGGTAGAGTCCTAACTTTTGTCCAGCTTTGCAAGAGGCAAGTCTGTCCCAAAGTGGTGTGTTCTTTGGTGAGTTCGAGGAGTCCATAGAACATCTTATGTTCCATTGCCAATTCTCAAAGCATGTCTATGATTTTTTCATTATGTGATTCGGGGTGCATATTTGTTCATGTGAGCCTTGTAATCACATGTTGGCAAAATGGTCGGAATTTCCTTTTGAAAAAAAAATCACCGTTCTCTGGAGATTGCTTCCAATTGGTATTTTCTGAGGTATTTGGAAGGAGTGGAGTAGAGGAATATTCGAAAGGAAGCATGAGACTTGCAGAGCAAAGTTCGACTCGGTCCTTGAGGATATCACCTGGTGGTGCCTAGCCTCTCCCAGTTGTTTTGTCTCATCAGTGAGGAGATACTACTCGAGTGGAAGCAGCTTCACCTGCCGTAGTGACATCTTCATGGGACGATGTTGGGTTTGGAGCTCACTGCGAGTATAGGCCTGGCTGTCGTGGGCCTGATACTACACCAGAACGTTTATCGCCTTTTCTTCCTCTTTTTTCTTACTCCCACTATTGTACTCTAGTTTGCTTTTCCTTTTTTTATTTTCTCTCTCTTTGGTCGAGCATCTTGTTCGACCCTTTGATTCATTGTATTTCATTTTTTCATTAATGAAATTAATAGCTTATACCGATCCAAAAATAATAATAATAATTGAATCATATTAGAAGACGTTGCTATAATGGATTGGGTTTTGGTTGTTCCTTCAAAGAGATATCACTATAAGGATCGATGTCATTTATTTAAAATACCGTTTCTTTAGATGGAGAGCCCATGAAAAATTAGAGCTAAAATCAATTGGATTATATTGACCCATGAAAATTAGAGTTAATATCAATTGGGTTCGGTTGTCTAAAAAAAAAGAGTTAAACCAATTATAAGGAGACATTACTGTAGGCGATTTGGTGTGATTGTCCCTTTAAAGTTTAAAGATGCATTATTACAATATAATTGGTAGGTTTCTCTTATGATTGACCAAAAATAAATATTAGAATGTCATTCCAATATATATATATGTACATTTGAATCATTTGGACTTGATTTGTTTGTTTGTTACCAAAGAAGGTATATGAATTCGGCAGCTTTGTGTGTATTGTAAAAAACTTTAATTGTTTTTTTTATAGGTAAAAAAAATAAATTATGATTTTAGAGACATTCGACAAAGAAAGCAGATGAGAATATAATTATTGCTTGATTTGTGTTTCACAGAAGAACGTGGATGAAGCTGTTGAGAAGCTCAGATCTCGAGGAATAGAAGTAGTTGGAGTTGTTTGCCATGTTTCAGATGCCCAGCAGAGGAATAATCTCATAGACAAGACCATCCAGGTAAGATACAGTTATCTTTGATGGGACTTTGATCAAAGAAAAGAGTTGTATTTTTAATAATATATGAGTTCTTTTAATAGTGATATAATTGGAAAGGTGGGCTTTGTCAGGACATCGATAAACTTGAGTTGGAGTTTGATGGTTAATGATTATGGGGAATTCAAACAGTTTCTTCAGCTTTCTTCTTGTTTTTTTCTCTTTCCTGATCTTCTGATTTATTTTCTTTCCTGTTTCCGGTAGAGAAGATGAAATGCTGTTGGTTTTTTGTTTCATTTTCTGTTTATTTTGGGCTTTTTATTTCTTTATTAATTGAAAAACTGATTTATCTTCCGAAATTGGATAAAGCTAAAATTTAACATTTCCCCCTTATGTGCAGGTATGTTTTCACTTTTGGGTTTGTTTTCCAGCATAATTATATACAAAACTAGTATCATCATAGTGAACCAACTCGGGGTTTGGGAATAAATTGGCTTGGAAAAATCTGAAAACATCTGGCAAAATTTTTCAAATTCGGGAAAAAAGGTCAAAATTTGGAAAAGAAAAATTATAAAATACATTAATTAAAAACTATAAAATTGAAAAAACAAATTTTTTTACCAAAATTGGGAAAATTCGCATATAATTCGCGAAATTCGGATAATATATGATTTTTTCCAAACAATCGCAAGTAAGTCGAATTTTATTTGTTTTTTCAAAAATTCACGACTTTTAATTTGGTCACTGAGGATCATTCTACAAGCTGAAATTAACTGTTTCTTTGCTTATTGTGGGGTTATTGTTGCTCTTTAATATTGTCATGCTTACTCTTATAAAAAAATAATAATATTGGCATGCTTACTTGCTTAGTTTCCAAACTTCAAAATTTGGGTCAGGTATAGCTGAAAGCCAGTACTTCTTATCACCCTCATTGTCAGTAAAAACTGTAATGTCTCTTCGCAGAAATATGGGCATATAGATGTAATTGTATCCAATGCAGCTGCTAATCCATCCATAGATACCATTTTGGAAACCCGAGAATCCGTCTTGGATAAACTCTGGGAGATCAATGTGAAGGCTTCCATACTCCTCCTTCAGGTATTGTTCTCGTTCCTTGTGCTGAAATTTTGTAACTTTTTTTTAGCCTCGGAAGGTTTCCAACTCCTGTGTCATTATAGGCTGCTGCACCGCACTTGCGCAAGGGATCGTCAGTTATTCTCATTTCTTCTATTGGGGCCTATTCTCCACAGAAATCAATGTCCATGTATGGAGTCACAAAAACAGCTCTTCTTGGGCTTACCAAGGTAGTTTTATGAACCTCATATTTGTACCAGATGGTTGCTTTTTTATCTTGATATCAGTGAAGAACTATGGATATCAAATTTGTTAAACTATTCTGATTTAAAATATATTTACTTTTAATGCTACAGAATTGATAAATCCCTTCAATAGATAACTCGATGGCACTAATTTTTTAAATTTTAGATTTATTTGTCATTTTGAGGCCGTTTTAATTCGTTTCCATTAGCAGATAAGAATTGTGGTTCTTTCATACTTTGCTGTAACATTTATCTTCAACTGAAACTGAACAATAATGTGGCCTCCTCAAAACCAAGGAATCAACTCGGGTAAGTTTTTGTGCCGGCCATTCTTTGGACTGATATCGTATCAGCAGGTATGGGGATTTTTTTATTGAAACAAAAATAGAAACATTTATAGATATGTTAAAATATACTGATCCTTAATATATATCACCTCTTAATTGTACTTGGTATATATTATAGTTGATAGTCAGTACATATTTATATGTTGAAAAAAGAAGATAAAGAGACACCGGACTGATAATGGTTTCAATATCAGCTTGGACTGAAACCGATACGTATTGCCTATATGTATCATTGTCACCCGATACTCGATTCCTTGCTCAAAACTTATTGCATTAAATATTTTTGGAGGCCCTCCACAATTCTAATTGGTCAATGAGAAATATAGCCTTATCTAACTGTATATAAATGTTATATGTGTCCAATTTAGTGGGCCCAAACATGCACATTACCGAGATGCATGAGTTAACTATCTAGAAAGGTATTATTCTCTCAAACTGATGGTCTCTTCGTTGCGTTGGGAATGAAGTGGTTGATCACGTTCTTCATGGTTGCCTTTTCAACTGGTATGGAGTAACTTTTCCTAAATGATTGGTCTGTATGGAATGAAACTAGTGTCCATCGGAATCCTCAGAGCATGGGACGGGGGTCGGTTCGGCTGAAAGGTTGAATTCTTTGGTGATCATGTGTGCTTGCTATGATTTGGAACCTATTGTAGGAAAGAAATGACTGTATTATTATTATTTACTCTTTCGCTCAAAATGACTGGATTTTTCATTACTTGTGATTCCCTCCCTGATAATTGTAGTTAAAGTTGAGCGAAGTTTCCTTTCTTTGGCTCATTGGGCCATGCTATTTGGTGACACTGTTTGATTTTTTTTTAGTTTTGCTCCTTGTACCTATAAGTTACTCTTTTTAATGGCCAGATTTCTCCTTTGCTGCTTCCTTGTAGTTAAAGGTAACCTGGTTCTATGGACTGGGTAAGTAACATAGTCCCACGTCAATTGGCTGCCACATGGCACCCGGACACATGGTCGGGGTGCACATGAATGGCCCAATAATCAAGATCATTGGAATTTTTCTTTTTGAAAAAAAAAACGTATAACTGCATGATAAATGGCTTCAATGGTGTGGAAAATGAACGGTCAAACCAACTATAGTTCCACTGTTCATTTTCGCTCGGTTGACACTGTTGACCTGGTAGATATATATATATATATAATAATTTTAGAATTTTTCAATGGTCTTGATCAACGGCCCTCTCATCCACATGGAAATCATTCATTTGGGTGTCATGTTGCAGCCACTGAGCATGCGTTTAAGTGACATGACTAGGAAATCTTTAACCATAATAATAATAATAATAATCAATAGTAGGCTTTTGTCCTAATAAAATGTAGAGTTTTTACCATGTTTGTGTTCTTCCATCACGAGTTTTCTTGTATTTTCCATGAATATTTTAGGAGTAAATCAGCCATGAAGGCTGATGGTTTCTCTCTATGTTATCTATACCCAATTCAAAAATAATGCAAAGGAAACTTACCTATAATTTGTAATCTGTTATTAAGTTTTATGCTTCTGCCTATATCTCGTCCAAATTGTAAGGAACTAAGGATTGATGAATAGAGTGGAGTGTGTACATTAGAAGTAAATGCAACGGATAATATTTTTTTTAGTTGGTCTAAAAACTTTGATGCACATTGAGATTATTCTTGTTACTTTATCTTGTATTTTTTTTTATAGGTAAGCCGGACTTAAACCTGCAACTTTGAATTTTATCTTTACTGTTTGATGAGCAAATGTAGATATTAGAAGTAAATGACATAAAAAATCTAATACATATTAAGATTATTATTATCTTGTCATCTTTATAAATTAATCGCCCACAGTTTTTTTACTTTCATTATGAAGTTTATAGTATTGTAGCACAAGTACTCAGTAAATCCAAGTACATGATCATGTAGGAATGATAGGAGCAATTGCTTTTGACCCTTGGAAAGGTTATTTACTCTCTTCATACCTTTTTGTCCCTTTTTTCAATATAGGCCCTTTCAACTGAAATGGCCCCAGATACCCGAGTCAACTGTATTGCTCCTGGATTCGTACCCACACACTTTGCTGATTTCATCACAAAAAATGAAGCTATGGTAAGTGCTTTCTAGCTTTCGTTGTTTTTATATTTGTCAGCTTGGGAGTTTACCCAGGAAAGTTTTGCTCATCAAATTTTCTAGCTAGCAGCGCATTAGTGCAATATACTGCAACTGTAAATCCGGCCCAGATTCACTTTTTTCTCAAACAAAAAGCCATTCATCCAGACTATCCGATGAGTGGGTCAGAGGACAAAAATTCCACCTACTCGATCATCAGCGAACTCTCTTAATATTGGACTTTTCTTTGGATGCATGTGACCATCTGCTTGGAATTTTTTTTGGGCCATGTTCTATAAAAGTAGAGGATCCATATTGATAGGCATGTACATCAATTGTAGCCAGAGGTGGTTATGTGAGGTACGTGTTTAAGCCTTCGCTCTTTTAAATTTGTTGAGCAGTTTCTTCTTTCGCTCAACTATGTTGCAGAAAGACCCCTTTCTTCTGTGAGCTTCTTTCAGTAATGATACATAATGCACTGCATTATCATTCACCATCGGTTACCTCATCATTGGTACATGCTCATTAATCTAGATCGTTTACTTGATGTGTGAACTCTTGGACGGGCAATAGCTTGAATGCTTGATAATTGCACCGACCTGATGATCATCTTAAATCTCATCGATAAACAGGCCTTTTTTGGAACGTTGACTGGTGTTTTTTGGGATATATCTTGTCTAAGTAGTGCAGAATTGAATGGATTCCGCACATCTATGACCATGTACAGTGAATCAATGGCGTGGGCAATAGTTTGGGCAATGCATGATTGAAAATTTTTTCCTCGGGCAAAAAAATGCATTGTTAAGTTAGGTTCCACCATTATACCATTTTACTAATTTGAATGAAATGTTGTGCAGAGGAAGGCCATTGAGGAGAGAACTCTGCTTAACAGGCTTGGGACCACAGATGACATGGCTGCAGCCACTGCCTTTCTGGCATCTGACGATGCTTCTTACATTACGGGAGAAATTCTAGTGGTGGCAGGTGGGATGCCTTCAAGGCTCTAAATGCTCTCTTTATTCAGCAACTATGTGGGGACTGGGGAGACAGGTCTTATAGGGCGTGATCACAAGACGGCCCCGATAAGTCTACATGACACACATATCTGGTCCATCCACTGAAATTGGCTGAAGCCCAAAATTCATATGTCACATTATCCTAACTGTCTGATTGACCCACAAAGTATCAGCATCAATTTTTGATCATATATTTGGTGACTGTTGATTGGCTGGTTAGAATGGTCCAATTAGGACCTATGTAGGCTCTCCCAGACTCAAGACACTCTGAAACCCTTCTCCCTGAATCGTCCTTTTTATTTTTGCTGATCCAACTCTTTGAGAGCATGGTATAAGCTACTTTAGCAGTAACTGTTGTTGATAAATAGAGTCAAGCTCAATAAGTGCTGCTACTGTAAACAGGAAGCCACCCAGTCCTCTTCGTTTCTTTTATCTTTTGCAAGTGATATTGTACGTTAAATCCGATACAGCAGTAAGTCGCCAATCATTGGTCTGTCCATGGTAAAAAAAAAAATCAAATGAAGATAAATAAATAGAGAAAAGTTAAAAAAAAAAGATGATTTGTTTATTATTTGGTATGGGGAAATGATGAAATCCGAATGGTCGGACTTACAAACCTGTCATCTTCCATTGTTTGGAAAATTGATTTAACTTGTGCATTAGAAAAAAGGATCCCAATTTTCCTCTGTTTTTGGAGTTTGGAGTATGAGGGTACCCCTCAAAATTTGCCGAAATGCAGGAAAACTTAAATGTCTCCTTAAATCATGCAATGCCCCATAAATTATTTTCCCTAATTTTTTGGAGGGAAAAATTCAAATAAGCCACGAACTTCCCCGATACCTTTAACACGCCTAAACTATTGCTCGTGTCAAACGAGCACCCGAAGATTCTATATGTTCAGCAACTAAACCCCTACCGTCAACTCCCATTGATATGCGAAGGAAAAATGCTGAGTAGGCATTCAAATTAGCACCGCACCCGAAGAAATCTTTAGTTCATCAACTAGACCTTTGCCGTCAACTCACGTCAGTGTTTTCTATTCGCATAAACGGGAGTTGACGATAGGGATTTAGTTGATGAACTTATGGAATCTTCGGGTGCTCGTTTGTCACAACTCAAGAGCAATAGTTTAGGTGTATTAGAGGTATCGGGGTCACAGTTCAGTTATTTTTTTGGGGACTTTTCCCTTTTTCAGATTGTTAATATGACTATCCAATCAGTAAAAAATGAAGGAATCCTGTAGATTCCTGGACGCTAAGAATCCCTAGGAAAATATAGGATTAAGAAATCCTTTTCCTCCTTTTTTCATATTTCTATCCAAATATTTATGCTAAATCAAGTTTGTATGCCTAGGAAAACACGGTGATAGGTAATACGGACTTTTCCGAGGAATAATTGTGTAGGAATCTTGTTTCAAATATCTGCCCTCTAATTGTCACCTCGCCTCACTTTCGCTTTTTTTAAGAGACCCAATCTTATAACTGGCATTATGTTATTGGCTCATAGGCTCTTACACGTAAAAAGCTGACATTTACAATCGTCAGTGCCCCTCAAAACTGTATGTGTAACCTTTTAATGGTGATAGATTAAATTCAATAAATCTAGATTCAACCCTTTTATAGGGAAATGCCATAGACTACTGTTCCAAAAACAGGCTTTCACCACAGTGCCCCTCAAAACTGTCTGTGTAACCTTTTAATGGTGATAGATTAAATTCAATAAATCTACATTCAACCCTTTTATAGGGAAATGCCATAGACTACTGTTCCAAAAACAGGCTTTCACCACAGTTCAATTCAGGATTTGGATTATCATATCCTTTGAAAAATGAGAGTTGGCCGTTCATCTGTCGGTAGATCAGTTTTAATGGATGAGATCATTGGTTATCACAGTGAGACCTCCTCGGATTCCCTGCTTAATCATATTGAAGAAAAACTAGTAATGCCTGGGGAGACAGAAAAAAAACTGCTGGATCAAGGGGCCTACTAAAATATATACAGCGCGATGGCCTTTTTTAGGCAATTAGATGTTAAAGTTTAAGACCTACTTCACTAGATACAATCAACTTAAGTTAGAGATAGTCCATGAACCCGACCAGAATCATGGTATCCTGATACCGATATGCATTCTCGATACGTATCGGTATCTTGGCTAACTTATACAGCCCTGATACAATATTGGGGCTGTATCAGTATCGAGATGCTGGTACCCCCTTTATTTGATTTGTGTTTTATTTAAATAAAGGTGTATCGGTATTGGCTGATACATCTCGGTCCTTCATGGACTAATACCCGAGTTGATACCTTAATTGTAATCACCCTCATAATATAATATATGAGATAAATATTTGTTTGATTTTTTTCGAGAATAGTGGTGAGGAAAAACAGATTTGACCATGGTCACCTGCATCAATAGATGAGATGCTCAATCATGACTCATGCAATTGTTTTGCCCCATGGCACGCATCCTTACCCAAACCAAGCCGTCCAAGTGGTTTAGACATCATGTAAACTGCACCTAGCCCAAGAAAATAAGGATCTTTTACCAGAGGGTCCCAACCTTTAACATATTTACTGATCAGGGGCCCACCCACCTATCCCTTATTATATGAAGTTTGGACAATTTTTTTCAAAAAAAGTAAAAAATGTGTGTAAGCATTTTATTCACTTTTAATGCATGAAAAAGCCCTTTAATTAAAAGCACGTGCACATTTGCTTCAAGTGAGATTGATCCATCGTGGTCTAGTATTAGACCCACGGTCTTGTATAAAATTGACAGATAAAACTTATAAAAATGCACGTGTTTTTAAATAATAAGAGACGCGGTGGACCGTGTGAGGTATAAAAGCAGAAGTTTTGAACCCTTAACTACTAATCCACCTATAAAAAAAGCCCACCAGCCACCGATTAGAACCATCAAATCCAAGCACTTTCATATGTTGGAAATGAACAATCAGCTATACAAAATTTTTAGAGGTAATGGTTAGAAGTCTTTGATGGGCACCACTTTTAGGCTAAGATCAGCTCACATGGGGATTCACAATTGGATTGATCAAGGACGTCTGCCATGTAGCAAAACAAATGCACGAGTTATGTCTCATCCATAAATGCCGACAACGCCCCATTAATCCTAATCATTCCAACATAATAACTCATAAAATTTCATTATAAAATATGACTAATTGATTGGAAAGGAGAGGGGATTGACGCCGAAAGATTTCGTGGTTGATGTACATTGTAGTGTACTCTACCAAAGAATTGTTTGTTAGTGTCAAACACACTAGCATTCTACACAAATTAAAGGTGGAAAAAAACCAATCATGTTTCAATCTCTTCATAACCAATATAAATTGCATGCATTGAAGATATACATGGAATTAGACCTGTGTACATATACTAACTAAAAAATCACAAGCATAGAGGAGAGGGATGTCTGTGGAATAAGCATTCTACACAAATTAAAGGTGGAAAAAAACCAATCATGTTTCAATCTCTTCATAACCAATATAAATTGCATGCATTGAAGATATACATGGAATTAGACCTGTGTACATATACTAACTAAAAAATCACAAGCATAGAGGAGAGGGATGTCTGTGGAATAAATCATGCATTTGAAATGAAAAGTAAGCGCACTAATGTGCAACTCAACTGCAGCCTAATCAGCTCTACTACACAAGCAAAGAGGGGAACCCTTTGTGGCATCTCTGCATCTTATGTACATTATCTCAAACTACTAGAAATGTATGATCACATAGTACAACATCTTCTACCTGCTTATAGAGGCCTTCACATCTTAAATTAGAACAAAGGCACACTACCCATATCTAGCATCTGCAATTATTATCTTCCTCAGTCTTCCTGCCCTCCGATTCGTAGCCATTTTACATACAATTAAACTGGAACAAGAGTGAAGAGTGGAGTGGCATTGCAGTGCGGGGTGTCCCTAGTTTCACCTTCGGATGGTTTCTCGAGACAGATCCAAGAGCAAAGAAAGATCAAACAGGAAATATTTACACAGGAATGACTTCGGCATTCTGACTTTCATCACAGGTCAAAACAAGGCCCTCAATGTTCGCAGGAAGAAGGCATCTCCACCATCGACAGCCTGTTGAAACTGGCTCTGTAGATGGAATGATCATGAGCACATTGTCGTGGCGTTGTACAATTCCCATCACACTTACAGTGCTTCCCTCTTTGACATACCTGATTGACAGTACCATTTATAATTATTTTGAAAAACTAATTGAAATTAAAAAGGATATATATATATATATATATATATATATGGAAAAGGCCTCCGTCCTCCATGGGAGCTTCCACGTGGACGTGGCAGCCAACATATTGTTTTGATGCCACGTGGAGCTAGGGTGTATTGCTTAGATCATCTTTGAAAAAAAATAAATTGAAAACTCATCTCCACCGTGTATTTTTTTAACCGTGAAATGTGGACCAATGAAACCCGTCAAACTTTGACTTGTGGGTTTAAAAAGTTTTTTTCAACTTTTATTTTTTTAATATTGATCTATACCATCCACTTGTGCTCCACGTGGCACCCAAACGGTGTTTTGGATGCCACGTGGAGCTCCATGCGTATCTTGGAGGACGGTGACCGTCCTCCATTGGAGGACCTAACCGGCTCCTTATATATATATATATATATATATATATATATATATATATATATATATATATATATATATATATATCAGTAAAGATCGCTTAAAAGTTACTGATGGAAGAAGAGACTTCTCGATTTAGCGATAAAAAAACATGTGATACGATCATACCGTTCAAACTTTTGGGGGAGATACAGAAATACTTCGAGGACAAATGAAGATATGCGAAGCATTTATAGCTATTTTCCATGAGAAGCATATATTTCAGGCAACGTGGCACATCATTTGATCAATCCAAGGTCGTAGCTCATATTGGGAGCTACCGTGGACCCAAAAATCATGTTTGATCTATGCACTATTAAAGTTCTCACATCATTTGATCAATCCAACGTGGCACATCATTTGAACTGTTTGATCTATGCACTATAACATGCACTATTAAAGTTCTCACATCGGATGGTGCTAATGCTCTGATATCTGTGATTTTTGGATTGAGTGTCGTACACGACCATACACATGAAATACTTAGAATGATCAAAGATATATGCCACATGGCCTAAATGGCTGATTTTCATCATCATATCTGTGCAAAGTAGCCATAGGAGTCGTTCAGCTTTTATACTTCTCACATTAAAAAAAAATCCCATTCTCATTTATATTTCAACCAAAATTAGTTGGCACCCTAGCATCCAGTATACACTTAGGGTGCCAGATGGTGTGCTCCCATACCAATATTTTGATCCTTGATTGACATCGTACTCACAATATTTTCTTTTGGTAAATACTTTGCTTACCCTTCTTTAAGGCGAATAATGCGGTCATCGCTTGAAAGACTACGCTCTGCAAGCCATCGTAGAAAGCTAGGGGACAGCTCTCTGTTTTCCTCAGTTATGTTAACCACAGTTGTGGGCTTAACAAAGGGAGCAATCTTCGCCCCATGGCCTGCTTTGACTAATGCTCTCGAACCGGACTGGAAGTCAGAAATGTAGAAATCTGCCACATGCCTCTGTGACAAGAGATTAGAAAGTCTGGTCACAATCAAGATTGTTTATATTGCCTCCCAGGTGTGGTTGGCAAAGTTTGATCAAACAGATGAAAAGTATCACCATAAGCAGCAACAGCAGCAATAATATAGCTTATAATGCGCATCATTAATATAAGGCATATACTTATCAGGAAATGCCTTTCGGAAAGTTATAAGAATGCTTCCAGTAAGTAAGTTAATATCAACTGGAATCATCAATGTAAGCAATAGCTGCAACAATGTAACTTATAATGCACATCAGTAAATATAAAAGCATCTGCTCATTAGAAAATGCTTTCAGGGACAAATATATGCATCCAGTTGATGGTGGGAGGGGCTACACAACACTCCTGGGAGCTTCAGATTTATTATTTATTTCCCATGTTTAGATGGGCAAAACCAAAATGCGAAATGAATGCACATATGCATTGAAATTATAAGAATGAAGTTACAGCAGATCAAAATAAGCTCAGCGAGTTGCTTAGCCCACAAAATAATAATAAAAATTAAAGCGAAAGAAATGAAACAAATGGAAAAAAATAAAATAGAGGAAAAAAGCTAAAAAACTTCCAAAGAACCATGCGTCGAAGACAATAAGGAGCTTATTGTAAGCTGCCCCCACTCCTGAAGGTTCTCGGTAATTGAGTCTGCTAAGCATGAAGAAGACACTAAACACCACCAGCAAGAACCTCAGTAATAACCTTTGGCACATCTGAACTTTTTTTGTCAAAGATCCTTTTGTATCGAATTTTTGGCGAAGCTTCTTTTGTCTCTCTCCATCCAAGATTCTCCAATGGTAATGTCTTCCAGAGGACACCTAATTCCGCACCAAAAGAGTCCTCAGGACATCAGCCAGGACTGACGCACATGACTCACCAAAACAAACACTAACCACGAACCAGGTCAAGAACAAATATCAGATCTTTATTGCAAACTCGCATCTCAGAAAAAGATCCACAAACTCTTCCTCTACACCACAAAATTTGCACTTAGCCGGCACATCGATCCTCTCTTACATAGTTGGACACATGTCAAAACTCTTCCCCACACCACCTCCCATGTGAACACCTTGATTCTGAATGGAATCATCCTTTTCCTTAACATCGTCCACAGTTGTTTAATTAGTGATTCCTCCTAAAGTGTGGTAAAAGAATGTAACAGTAAAATTTCCTCTTTTTTTCCCTCTAAATGCCATATTCATGTGTCTGAGAATTACAATTGTCTTTAACCTAACTTAACTCGTCAAACAGAGTTACAAATTCCGAAATTTTGCGATCTAAGTTCCTTCGCAGTTATATGTTCTAGCATGAAATGCTCGTCCCTCTTTCCCATACCTCAACAACTGTCAGATCATTGTTTGCTATCAGGCTGAATATTCTTTTATCTTGTTAATCCAGTGACTACATCCTGCACCAATGACCCCACCAAAATCTAACTCTCTCCCCCTTCAAACCTACTTCTAACCTTTTGCACACCTCTCCACCACCTCAATCCTTGTCTTCCTCTCGGCTCACTGATGGACCATCCGTAGCTATCCCTTCCATATTTCCCTGCTAAACCTTGCACCTGAAAGGAATCCACTTCTTCACCACATCTCTGTAGTCATTTCCCAAGAGCTCCCTATTAATTAAATTAATAGATTGTATTCCAACGCCTCCCCCACTGATCAGGAATCACATGACAGCCCAACTGACCTCATGAATCTTCTCTTTCGCTTTTCTCTCACTCCATAAGTTCCTTTTAAATTGTAAAATGTTTCACCAACAATATCAAATAAGAATGGGAATGGTGGGTTGTCTTGCCTCACACATCTTGAACTTCCCTCTTGCTGCCTCACTGAAAACCAGGCTTATGAGAGACAACTCTTTATCCATGTTCTCCACTTTCATCAAAAATCGAGTCCCTAGAACATGTAATCCAAAAAACTCCAATCTACTTTGTCATATGCTTTCTCCATGTCTAGCCTACTAATCAGCTTTTCCATGCCCTCCTTGAGTCTACTATCAATACACACGTGCACTAACACTTCTCATCCAAGATTTATCACCCCATGTATGAAAACAATTTGGCTTGGGGATATCATTTCTGACTAAATCAGTTTGTCTCTTTGTTAAAACATTAGTCATGATTTTATATAAACTGCCCAACAGACTATTAGGAATAGGTCTAAAATCCTCAATTTTTTTGGCTCCACTTTTCTTTGGGATTATGGTGAAGAATGTCAAATTTATCTTTAACTAAGAACTCAGAAAACACCTCAAGTATTCCTCTCTCAACAACTCTTAGGCTGCGTTTGGGTTAGCTCTTTCGGACCAATGAGCAGCTCTTTCACTCTTTGGCTCCAGCGAAGATCTACTTTTACGTTTGGTAATACAGCTCCTCACCTCGTTTGCTCTGGCGGGGAGCTGTTTTAAGTGATAAAACTGCTCTCTGCTTACTTTTCACCAGAGCAGATTTTATCTTCTCTAACGGAGAGCAGGCAGAGAGCTGTGTCTGCTCTTATAAGAGCTAACCCCAATGTAGCCTAAGAAATGTTTATAAATTCGAAATTGAAACTGTCAGGGTATGAACCTCCAGGGGTTAGGCGAGCTGGCCAGGTACTTGCTTCCAAAAGCAAGAGACCTGAGTTCGAATCCCCTCCCCCCCTTGAGGCCACCTAGGGATTTATATCCCGTGCTGACCCGGCATGTGCTAATTTGGGGTGCGCACGTGCCCCTGGGATTAGGCGGGTGCTCTAAGAGGCCCGAATACCCAGCTTTTCAAAAAAAAATACAAAACCGTCAGGGAATGGTTCCTGATCTCCGCTTACCTCAAAAATGGCCCTATGAATCTCTTCC
Source organism: Chloranthus sessilifolius (assembly GCA_021018995.1). Classification (NCBI taxonomy): domain Eukaryota; kingdom Viridiplantae; phylum Streptophyta; class Magnoliopsida; order Chloranthales; family Chloranthaceae; genus Chloranthus; species Chloranthus sessilifolius. The sequence continues at coordinate 35,346,937 of CM037590.1, forward strand.
TCCTCAAATTTTCTCGCTACCCATTCTCTATCCTCACTGGAAATCTTTTCAAAATTTATTCCATCTATCATTTATCTTCTCCATCCCTCTTTAGTAAACAGTCGTTTGCAGGATTCTACCATAGCCCATTCCATTTCCTCTTTACTTACAAAATACTTGAGGAATTAGACAGGAAGACCCACTATCTCCTCTCTTATTTACACTGGTTATGGAATCCCTCACCTGCTTGCTTGATGAGAAGGTTGTGTAAGGAAAGATTAAAATCTCCCAATACCCTAATTGCCCTGATGTTTCCCATCTCATTTTGGTGATCTCCTTTTTTTTTTTTTTTTTTTGTTGCAGTAATAAATCTACTTCTGGAATAAGAGACCCCGATTTTGTTTCATAGTTATTCGGGCCTAAGTGTTGATAACCAAAAGAGGAAAACCTTCTTTAGCTCGTCCTGCACCTCAAAAATTATGGTTTGAAGTCATTTGGGATTTGAAGAAGGTACCTTTCCTATGAGATATTTGGGGCTTCCTCTATTTTCCACAAGCCTCACTTATTCTCTCCGTTAGATTCTCATTGACAAAAAATATCCTCTTTCTTATACGTACGCTGGCTCAAACCTGCAAGCTTGAGGTTGCAATATTGTCAACTTTTCATTGACAAAAATTATCGAAAAGTGGAATCTTAGAAAGATCTCTTTCCTTCTTATGAAGATTGGAACTTATTACATCGGTCATTAAAACTTGAAAACACGAAAACTTGACTTGATTTGAAAGTTATACTCAAAGACTCGAAATGACTAGCTCAGTCTCGCGATATATATATATATATATATATATGGTCTGAGCACTGATAAAGCCAGCCCAATTTGCTCTTGCAAATGCCACCCCACAATGCTTTAATGTGAGGTCGGATAGTGTGCAGCCCTGCTCTTACAAGAGGAAAAAGTGAGAATCATGTCACAACTAATTTTCCTAATAAACCTAACAAAATTCTATGGTATTCCCAATTCTAGTTTTAAAATCCCAATTAGAAGGCCTATAACATAGAGCTAGTATTGGACGACTGACCTGATCACCTACATTGACGATCGGGGCCTCAATTTTGTACATGTGGCACCCTTTTTGGTGCCAGGTGCAGGAGGCCATTGTCTAGATCGGGATTCAGCTCTAAGCTAGCATAAAGAACTACCAGTTTATTAAGACCTACAGGGCCAGAAAATCAATTAAGTAGGTTTGGACAATCAGATTGTAGTCGTTCACTGTCATTGCACTTTAGGCTCTTTATCACTTGGTAGAAATAGCTATCTAATGCAATGCGGGCAATGACCTAACGCCCACATGACTCCACTCAGTGCCAAAAATGGTGGGTGGCATGAGGATAGAACTGATGACCTGATCACCAACATTGGTGATCCATCTAATACCAGCTATATAACTTATTGGTGACATGTTTTACACCACAGTATCCATTTTCTAAAAATTGGCTAAGTTGTCATTGACAGTTCTGAAGTCCTAAGAAATTTATAACAGGAAATACTGTATTGAAAATATGGCAAGGGCAACCAATCAACTTTGATACGAGGACAATCAGAAATAATACACAATTAAAAATGCTTATCAAGTACCAACAAGACTTTTTTATTGCAATTTTGGACAAAATGGCATACCAATGTATATTTCAACTACAATCGTAATCAGGGGTGCCGGTAGATTCAGAACCAAAAATTATTTTCTTATTGGCCTTGAGACAATGGATATGTACATAAATTTGTACAAAACACGGTGCAACTAAATTTTTGCTTGGATCGTCAGCAAGAGATTTACAGGTGGGAACAATTCTGAGAACGGCTCCCATCAGATTGTACTCTTTAAGAGCGGCTTCCATCTCTGCTTCAGTAAGGGAGTCGTATGCTTCATCTAAACCCAGTCTGAAACATCTAAATAGTGTAGCAAGGGCGACTGAGGGCTGAGATCCCATTATTATTATTATAAAAATAAATAAAAAATAAAAAGTTTGCCTAAGAAAAGAAAAAAAAAAAGAAGCAAATGACCCTCCTGGTGATTGGCGTCTTCTTCAAGAGAGAGGTAGAAGTTGGATACTTGAGCAAGTAAAGAGAGGAGTTGCAGGCTTGCAGGTGGGGTTTCATTTGCTTTTATATGGGCTATTTGTTAAAAGGTCAAGTTTTCTCTTTTAACAAATCATAAATGACCTGTATGCCCTTTAATTCTATATATATATATATATATATATATATATATATATATATATATATATATATATATATATATATATATATATGTTAAAAAAAAAACAGTTACTCAGTCAAGTCACGCAAAGCTCAATCGAGGTACTCGTCTAACTCAAATTTTTGAGTCTTTAGATGAGTTTACCCAAAACTCAATCGAGTCAAGTTGACTCTGCCAAGTTTCAGCGAACTTGTCCGAGTTTTTAAACCATGCTTTTGATAGATTAGTCTTCTCGTAGAAAATTCTTACAAAAGTCCTCGCAATTGGCTTAAAACAGTTAGGGTAATGCTTATCTCACTATTACAAGGGGCTTTTGTACATGGTAGGCAACTCATGGATGTGGTGGTGTTTGCACATGAGGCTATTGATTCACATGGTAAAGCTAAAGATCCAAGCATCATATGCAAAGTTGGCATGGCAAAGGTGTATGTTAAGTTCATTGGAAATTTCTTGACTATATGCTTCATAGTTTGGGTTTCAGTACTCGTTGGAGGGATTAGATGAAGGATTGTTATTTGTCGGCTTGGTTCTTGGTGTTGGTGAATGGTACACCAAAAGGAAATTTTAAGAGCACTAAAGGACTAAGACAAGGAGGCCCTCCTCTCCCTTCCTTTTCAATATGATGGGAGAGATCATCCCAGGTGGCTAAACTCTACAGTGCACATTAAATGTGAACATTGCAGAAGAGGAAATGGCTTTGGTTCTTAGGGGAGGAGACTGGGTTTGTTCCGCCTGTCGCAACGTCAACTTTCAAAGACGCCGCATCTGCCATTGCTATGGATGCATTTCGACTAGATCCCAGGGTATTGTTGTGAAACAGTCAGAGGAGAAAATCTCGAACGTCAACGCTAAGGGTCAGATGATCTTTAATGGTAAACAAATGAAAGACCTACAACGAGGGTGGTCTATTGCGGGCAGAAGATTTCAAAAGACTTCGGGATCGACAACTGATAAGGTGGGGCCTGCCGTTTTACCTCTTCGAGGCACTCGCCATGGGGTTTCCTTCGTTGACGCCTTTAATGGTGGTCCCAAGCGGCATTTGTCTTCTGATGTCGGCAGTTATGAGATGCCGATAGTCAACGGTAGGACCAACCCCATGGATAAAGACAAGGTCGTTCCAACTCCCAGTCTTGAGACTTCCTTGGTGTTTAATGGCTTTGAGTTTTGGTCTTTAAACCTACCGGATTATTGGGCTATTCTAGAGACTATAAAAGATAGCATACGCCCTGTTCATTTATACAAGTGGATACAACTTAAGTGGGGATTGTTGGATCGGCCCTCCCTCTCGGCCTTTACAAGAACCAAATTCCTACTAAGATTTCCCTCTATGGTAGGGGCTAAAGAAACCTTGGTTCCAAAATGATTTCTATTGAAGGCATGCCCGTTCATTGTAGGGCTTGGAAGGCTGATGAAGGGAACCTCCATATTCACAGAGGGGACAGTGGGGTGAGGTTGAGCCTGTTTCGGCTTTTGCTACATGCCTGTACCTCTGAAGTCTTCAAAGGAGTTGGCGATCGATGTGGAGGTCTTCTCTTGGTCGACCGAAGCACTGAGGATTTGTGGGAGACCAGCTTCGCTAGGATTTTGGTGGTTGCCAAGAGGTGGGAGGAGATCCCTAGAAGCTGCATAGTGAACATCAACGGCTAAAAATTTCGAATCTTCATAGAAGTGGAGGTGGTGGAGAGGATGCTCCTCCCTGGACAAATGGATGATGTAGCCCTATGGCCCGATAACCCCAACGAAGACGTATTCTATGGCCCCAGACTCCCAAAGAAGAAGTCGCGACGGAGATCTACCCACTCCAGCACCGGATATGCACGGGTAACGGTCCGCCAAGGCAGGGCCCGAAGGGGAGCATGTCTACAGATACATCGCACCATTGTCAGGCGTCTATGACGCCTCAGGATCCTTCTACTTCGTGGGGCCATGGATTCAACGTCAACGACGAGGAAGAACTAGAGGAGGAGCAAGTCAGAGTATGGGGAGCAGATGAGGGGGTGTTGATTCCAAGGGTAGCGGTTGCAAAATCTCAAGTTCAATGTGCGGCGATGGTTAGTGACAGAAATCTGATGTCTGATCCCAGTTGGCCCCCCTTCCCTCTCGACACATCTACGAACGTTAATCCATCGGTTGGCTACGACCGACATCTCGGCCGATTGTCCTTTTTTAACCGGAGGGGAGTTAAATTTTGAATCCTCTCTTTCGCCGAGCTAGAATACTATCTCTTTCAATTCCGATCGGGCCTTGAGATACAATCAGATGTTTGAGGAGTCGACACGTGGCGAGCCGGGGACATGTGGCAGATTTCTGGTGGGCTCGTCAACACGATTTCTAGGGGCTCCCAAGTGCTCTCTGTGAAAGGATAAGGATGGGAAACACTTCCCCTTTTGCCAACGGATTTTGGTTGTGACAAGTGGAGAAGGGCCACGTGCTCACGTGACTTAGGAGGGTGGTTTTTGTAACCAGACCACTAATTATGAAGGCGGTTTATGATTAGAAATTACTATTAACGAAATAAAGGCTGGGGCATGTGGCACTTCGGTGGTTTTCGCTACAAATCGGTATGGGCCTCGAATCCGGTTCTAGAATTGGGCTCTTGGGTAACTCCCTTGGGTCGGTTTGGTTGTCTCTGGATCTTGGGGATATCGGATTATGGACGGTCGGGTTGGATCTACTCTCTTTGCTGGGTCCGGGCTTCAACGGGTTTGGTTCTTCGAGTTACTCCAGGGACCCGGGCTCGTCTCTTCTTGCGTCTAACTCACTTGAACTTCTTCTGCCATCATGTTCCCTCTCAAACAGAGGGATGGAAGTTGGTTACGTCCTGGCACCTACGGGATGCTCGCCCATGGATCAAAATCGATACGTATCGGTATCGGATGATATTTTGATCCATGTGCTCGCCTTCTTCGCCTGGAGATCCGGGTTCTGTGGACACGCCTCGACTCACCCTCCTTCGGTCGTTTCCTCGGATGAATCTTCTCCTTCCTCCTGCAACAAAGTCCTTCCAATCAGAACTCTTAGATGTGACGAAGACGGTTGTTGGGTAGATTGTTTCCCTCCCTTCGGCAAGGACTCGGCCTCCGTAATGGACGATGAGGATGAGGAAACCAACGGCTTTTTTGAGAAGATCTTCTGGCTCGGGAGCGATCTTGGGATGTCATTCAAAGGCTCTGATGAAGAACTTCGGAACATCTTCAAGGCGACCTCGACTTTTAACAATTTCTCGCCTCCCTTACGGGAAAAAAAAAAAAAAAAAAAGTTGCCTAGAGAATGGGCAAGATTGAAGTGGGGCATGTCTGATGGAAGGGGAACTGGAACCCTGTAAGGTTCTGGTTGATTGGGAAGGTTGTTTATTATTGTCTTTATGAAGATCATATCGTGGAATGTTAGAAGGGCATACCACCCCAAGAAGTGTGCGGGCGTTAAGCAAGCTATCACTTCCCATAATCCGGCAGTGGTTACCATCCAAGAAACTAAGTGGGGGGCCTACGACCAGGTCAAAGTAACCTCTATTCTAGGGGGAAACATATGGGAGTGGATTGGTGTTGATTATGTATTCTGCTAGCTTGGAATTCTCTTCTCTTTCGCAAGATCGATGAGGAAGTGGGCCTCTTCTCGGCATTAGTTGTCTTGGAAAATAGGGACAATGGTAAAAGATGGGCCTTACGGATGTCTATGGCCCATCCGACGCTCACTTTAAGGCTGACTTTTGGTTTGAGCTGGCCGCAGTGGCGGGTCGCTGGGACGTGTCGTGGCATCTGGGAGGGGATTTCAACGCTATTTGAAGTTCCGACGAAAAATCCAGAGGCCCTCCGGATCGGCCAAACATGGACGCTTTGAATTCTTTTATTCCGAACTGAGCGCTTGTGGCTCTGCCTTTGAAAGAGGCTCGATTCACTTGGTCCAACCATCAAGACTCGGCTTCGTTGAGCAGATTGAACAGTCTTGGTAGACCCTGGCTGGCTTGATTTATTCCCCAACGTTATGCTCTATGGCCTCACCAGGGCGGTCTCTGACCATCGCCCCTTGCTACTTCAGATTTTGTGGGTAGGGGTCCCTCCCCTTTCAGATTCAAAAAATCTTTGGCTTTCCAACGAGGACTTTGGAGAAAGGGTCCCTATCTGGTGGCATCAAACGAATCCCCATGGATCGGACTTATATCCAAGCTGACCTTCCTTAAGGGGTGCATCAAAACTTGGAACTGGGAGACGTTTGGCTTGGTGCATATTTGGAAAGAAACTCTGATGGCGCGTCTCTTTGAGCTAGATGCGCTTGAGGAATTCAAGGGACTGTCCCATAGCGAGAAAGAGGAAAGACTCGATCTTAAAATGAAGTTTAGTGACAAGTGTCTTTAAGAAGAAATTTGTTGGAAGTAAAAGTCTAAGGTCCATTGGCTGAAGGAAGGGGACAACAATACCAGATTTTTCCATGCGGTGGCCAATGTCAATAACAAAAGGAATCATTTGGGCAGAATTGAAGTGGATGGGGTGGCTGTCACAGGTTCAGAGCTGATTAAGTCTAAGACGGTTAGCTTTTATGAACAACTGTATAGCAAAGAATGTGCTCTAAGGCCGCAGCTAGATGGTCTCCCTTTCTCCTCTCTCTCGGTGGTGGATCGAGATATTTTGGAATCCTCCTTTGACAAGATGGAGGTGTGGGCCACGATCAAGTTCAGTGGCAGCAACAAATCTCCCCGCCCAAAGGAGGGTGTTGAGGACCTTCGAGATTTTCGACCCATCAACTTGATCAACTGCTTGTTCAAAATTCTGGCCAAAGTCCTCGCTAATTGATTAAAATCCGTCTTGGAGAAGATCATCTCGGTTAACTAGGGGGGCTTTGTAGCCAACAGACAGTTGATTGATACGGTTGCAGTGGAGCAGGAGGTTATTCATTCTGCTCGCTCCGATCGGATTTCGAAAGCCTTTTGGAAGGTCAACATGGAAAAAGCTTACGATCAAGTTAGTTGGGACTGCCTAGACTACATGCTTGGTAGATTTGGCATTGGAGAAAGGTGGAGAAGATGGTTGAAAGCGTGCCACTCTACGGCGTGGTTCTCGGTTTTGGTGAATGGATCCCAGTCCGATTATTTCAAGAGCTCCAAGGGCCTCTGACAGGGGGATCTGTTGTCCTCTTTCTTGCTCATTATCGTTGGAGAAGCGCAAGGAGGCCTTCTCGAGCGAGCTCGAGCCACTAGCTGAGTTTCAGGAATCCCAGTTGGTCGTTTCGGTCGGGTGTTATCTCACCTCCAATATGCTGATGACAAATCTTGTTTTGTAGGGCTAAGCGTGACAAGATCCGAGTTTTTGCCGATGTGCTCTCAATTTGTGGAGCGGCGTCAGGGCAGAGTGTTAACTTAGACAAATCTAAGGTGTTCGACATTGGCATAGACAACCAAGCAGTTCAGTTATTGGCTCAGGAGGTGCGAAGTGCCACCAATACGCTTCCTATCACGTACTTGGGTTTGCCTCTCGGGGTAGTGAAACCTAATGCCCGTGCCTGGGACCAGGTTGTCCGAAGATTTGAAGGGAGACTTGCCTCTTGGAAAGGTAAATTGCTAAGCATTGGGGGTCGTCTGTGCTTGGTTAATTATGTCCTTTCGAGCCTTCCTATCTTCTTTATGTCTCTCTTTAGATGCCCCATGGGGGTCATCCGGAAGTTAGAAAAAATTGAAGAGATTTCATGTGGGAGGGCTCTGGTGTAGAGAAGAAATATCACTTGGTTAGATGGGAGACTCGTCTTCTTCCTAAGCGATTTGGGGGCTTAGATATTCAGGACCTATGATTGGTCAACACAGCCCTCCTCGAAAAGTGGCTATGGCGGGCTGGTTCTGACTGTGAAAGGAGCAGCCTGTCATGGGGTCACTCTTCCAGCAGTGTCAGCCCGTGCGGCACCTAACACCCGATGCACTAAGTCAACCTATCTCTGATACCAACTGTCGCGGGGGCATCCTTCGACACGCCATCAACCCGCGCAGTGCCTCGCTACCGCATGCAACGAAGCCAACCAATCTCTTTCATCAGCTTTGATACCACCCGCCTAGAGGACGGGAACTCCCCCTTGTGGTTACCTCTGTTTCGCGGCCTACCACCCAATGTATCGTGCCCCTTACGACACGCTCGCTTGCACCACTGTTCCATACTTGGCCTGCTCAAGCTTCACCCTATGCACTGCACTAGTATCTCGCTTCGCAACAAAATTGGCGCCTCCCTCATCTTTCTTTGTGCTCCCATGCGTCCCATGCCCTCATCTTCTCGGTTTCATCGAGTCCCACGCAGCGCACAAGTGTTCTCGCGAAGTTGCCCAGCTGTATGCACCGCGACGCGTAGTCTGGGCCATACTTCAACCTCGCATTGGGTGCCACACGGCATCGCTGCGTCGACGCCCTAGGCCCATCCTTTCAGGCCTAGGAGACACTTGCACCCCCTCTGGCAACGCAAAGCCCCTTGTGGAGGGGAATAGCTCCTGAGCTCCCTTCCCCTATATAAGGGTAAAACAGTAATTCAGCCAAAATAGCAGGAGAACCTCAGACCCCTTGGTTTGACATACTTTACTGTTCACACTGCAACGCCCCGGATCACTAGCCCACCTGGCCATGTCACGTCCGTGTCACGACCACCATGTGACCGTGTCGCGTCCTTGAAGCGCGACCACGTCGCGAGGCACTCCTGACACCACATGCCATGCCGTCCCGGCAATAAGATGCCGCGTGCCCCAGGCACCATGCTGCAAGCTCGAGTATTGACCCCGTCACAAGCCTCTGGTTAACTATTTGACAGAAAAGTATGGTCGGTCACAGGGACTCTAGGGCATAAATGTTTCCGCTTCTAGGAGAGTTTCTACATGGTGGAAGGGAGTATGCGGGGTTTGGATGGACTTCTCTTGGTGGACCTCTTTCAGCTGGGGAGATGACTCTCGTATTCAGTTTTGGGAGGATCCTTGGATTGAGCTCTCTCCTCTAAGATCCTTATTTCCAAGTATTTTCAATGTTGTGGTCAATGCCCGAGCATCGGTTGCTGAGTTGTATACGGCCATTGGAGGTGTCCCTTTTTGAAACATAATCACTAGGAGGTCTCTCTATGATGAAGTGATGGAGCAGTTCCAGCGTCTTTTGCTCCTTCAAGGTGCGAAGCGGAATCAACAACAAAGGGATACTCGAATATGACTGGCGTCAAAGAACAGTTTATTCTCAGTTAAATCCTTCTGCTGGATCCTATCTTGTTGTCCCATGATTGCGGTCGAGTGAAATTTCATCTGGAAAGCCTCGGCCCCGCCAAAGGTGAGGTTTTTCTGTTGGACGGTGATTCGTGGACGCGTTTTGACGATGGACAACTTCGGATCAGAGGCAAGGATATCCCTAACCGCTGCCCAAAGCGTTTCAATGCCAAGGAGTCCATCTCTCACCTCTTTATCCACTGTGGGGTGGCCTTCGATATATAGTCCTTCGAGCTGAGTTGGGGTGCTCTCGAAATATCAGATCCTCAGTTGTTGGTATCGTGGTACGGCCACAATTTTTTCGACTTCTGAGGAGCCTTTTGAAAGTGGCAGTTTTTGCTGCTCTGTGGGGTAGTTGGCTTGAAAGGAACAATCAGGTGTTCAATCGCAAGTGTCGTCCGGTAGGCTTTATCCTGAAATGTATTCGAGATCTCATGTATTTGTGGGTTTCTAGTGAGATGGAAGGGATCAGGGAAGATATGGTCGTTGTGGCGTAGATCCTTGTTTCCCTAGTTTTCTTTTGGTGTTTTTTTGTTTGTTTTTCTTTGTATCCTTCCCAGCCTCTCGTTGGTGTTGTTTTTAATGAATTGAAGTATTTTACCGATTAAAAAAAAATGATGATGGGAGAGATACTTAGTTAGCTACTCAAAAGGGGGTGGATCTTAACCTCTTTAACGGATTCAAAGTTGCCAGTCATGGGTCGTCAATCACTCACCTTCAATATGCGGATGATATTGTGGAATTAATGATGTTATGAAGCAATTTGGGTCCAAGGTTGAACTCGAACGAAACCACCATTTTGGAAGTGAGGATAGAGGGCCCGCTACTCATGGAGCTTGCCCAATCGATTGGCTGTAAATGGAACTCTTTGCTCTTGAAATATTTGGGTTTACCGTTATGTGTGCAAAAGCTTAATACTGCTCTATGAAAACCTGTTGTGGAGAGGTTCGAAAGAATTAAGTTGGTAGCTTAGGAAGGAACCTTGTTATCGGTTAGGGGAAGAGAGGGAGGGTTGGCTAATGCTTATTAAGTCCACTTTATTAAACTTGTCTGTATATTCCAAGCCCCCTTTCAATTGACAGGTAAATACATTCCGGTCCAGAAGAAACCACAACCATTCAACTTCAAGTTGTCATCAGATCCGAGACTCGAATTTTTGTGTAATTGGGGGAGTAACTCAGAAATTGGAGAAATCAACGAAAAACACCTCAGACCTTCATAATATTGTACGTACCTGTGATCAAAAGATTTCTAGGAGAGTTCAGACCAAAACCCAAGCAAAAGCCCTCTTGATATGAGATCCCACACTCCAATTGCACCGAAAATCGTGAATTTAAGGTTTCACAATAAAATATTTATGTCCGGGTCAAAGGATGCCGTTGCAGACTTTGGGATAATTCGGGGGAAAATCGGGATTGACAATTTGTGGCAAGATCTTTGTATCTGTTTCGCTTTTGACTTTTTTACTTTTGGTACAGCTAGTGTTTGTGTGCTGTTGTATTTGGGTGTTGCCTTTATCTTGGTGTATGCCGTCCTGTTGTGTTGTTATTTACCTTTTTAATAAACTACTGCTATTTACTGACTTAAAAAAAAAACATAAAATAATATTTGTTATATCCTAAATAATATACAATAAAAAAAAGGAAACAAAAAAAAAGTGAAATATAACGAATAAATGAGCCCGCATGAAAAAATATGTAATAGATCCAATTAAAATATTGAAACGAATGTAGATATGATTGTACAAAAATAATTACTCCAAAAGGGGAAAAAAAAAGAGGTTATTGGTTGACTTGGCACGAGAGAGATGAAATTATCTAAATTCGGCACTAATCTTAAAATATCAAGAAGAACGGACAATAAAGAGGCGTTTTTCTGATTTTTGTTTTATTTTTTGGGTTGTTACAAAAATGCTTGATATTACTTGTGATTTGGCAAAAATGCACGCGACTATTGGTTGATCCATTAAAACGAAGTGAAGTTAGCTTGATATGGCACTAACACAAAAACTTAAAATAACACAATTAAAAATGGTATTTTTCTATTTTTAATTGTAATTTTCATTGATTTCAAAGTCAGGCTGAGATGGGAATGTATTCGTCCAGCCAGGTCCAAATCCAGATACATCTGCTTAATTTGTTATTTAAACACAAAAAATCAAAATAATCCAATTCTAAAGGTAGTTTTCTAAGGGAGTCATTACTTGCACATACAATGTGTGTTCGTTGCACACAAATTTTGAAAATTTATATTTTTAATTTTAAAATGACCATCATACCCTCAGAAACTGTGTGAGCAATCAAGTGATGATGTGCAATGGAATTTTCTACCAAATGATGATGTGCAATGGAATTTTCTAAAATTGGATGCATGTAATAGCTCCTATTTTCTGATGCTGTTTGATTTTTGGTTTTTTATTTTTCATTGGTTTTGAATCCTGGCTGAGACAATAACATATTCGTCTCAGCCAGGTCTGAATCCAGAGACACCTTGTTTCAGATGAAATTTAAAACCAAGATCTTATATGCCCTTGTATTTCATCCCATACAATTACACAGGAAGTAGACCATGGGACAAATTTATCGAGCAAGAGAAAGCCATAGGAACAAGCAAAATGCCCAACTCTAGCAGCCTAGACTAATCAACAAGCAACCAAACAAGTTAAGTACAAAATTAATTTATTATTTAACCTTCTAATCAGACTGCATCCTTCCATGGACAAGATGGAAGGTCTATTTGCAATGTTACCTGGACACGTGGCACAGGTGCCAATAGAACTTTGGCACGCCAATGTCTAAAAATTCCAATAAGGCGGCACGGCTCTAAGAAAAATAAAATAAAAATATAGAACATTTATAGAGAAAAATTGAAGGAAAATCTTAGATAACCAATTTAGATATGTAATGAAAAGATTTATAGTATATGTCGTGAACCTAAATAAAATAATATTATAATATAAAATCGTTTTTAACGAACCAAACCTAAATAAAAGTATAACCAAACCTAAATAAAAGTATCTTATAGTATTAAAACAATGAGCATTTTAGTAGTAATATTTAGTTTTTCATTTATGTCTAGAAGTTTCGTGTTGTTTGAGGAGTGTCCAAGTGTCAGCACAGGTGCCAGGTGCCACCAAGTGTCAACACAGCAAAAATCGCAAAAGTAGAAGTGCCAAGGTAATACTGTAATTAGCAAGGGCATTTTTGCCCAGTAATGATACTTCCTTTTGGCAATCTCATTTTTTTGGGTGTTTTAAGGATGCGAAAAGTTATATATATATATATATATATATATATATATATATATATATATATATATATATATATATATACATGCGCGCGCGCACACACACACACATATATATAGAGAGAGAGAGAGAGAGGAGAGAGACAAATTAAATGAATTTACCAAAATAATTTCTGCCTTTTTTTAAGATTCATACTGAATAGAGTAAATATAAGATATGATCATAAATAAATGAGGCATAGTACTGAAAACTTGATAGGGAAAAAGTTTAAAACAAATTTTTTATAAAAAAAAAAAAAAAAAAAAAAAGTCCACAGTATAAGCACCATATGACGGGCGGTGTGAGGATGAAACTTAAAAACATTTTTGTTGTCGCGGGTAAGATGGATACTTGTAATTATAAACTCTGATATAGACATCTCATATTCTCATAGATAGACTTCCTGCGGGATGGTTCATGCAGAATATTGAGGGATTTGTAGAATGGCTCACTCCACGAATCCCAGTGGAAAAACGAAGATTCCAGTTTGGCTTGGCTCAGGTTGATTCCACATATAGTTCATGGAGTAAAGCATTTCCCCAAGTTCAATTAGGAGGACCTCTTATGGCACAACAACTTATATTTACAATAACAAAATAAATATGGGTGATGCAACTTATTGTCTGTACCACAATTAGGATGTGTTGGCCAACAGCAGGCAACCTCAATCAGAAGTTTATAACGGCTGTACTGAGCTCCAAAACTAAGAACAGGAACGATTATCCTTCAAATTGTGCAGACCATATATCTTTCCCTAATATAGGACACATCCACTCTGTCCTTTGGTTTTTAACCACACAAGCTTTACATGCAAAATAAAAACTCTAATTGTTTATTTACTGATTTTGGTTAGAATTCTCACGAGTGACCACCTTCAACATCAATGTACCCCAATAGGTGTGTTATGTTGTAGCATGGAAGAGAAACTCCTACGTGAAAACTCGTTCATGTAATTGAGCTAAGAATATTGAAAGATAAAGAGAGCTAGATATTGTTCTACTTCTACCACATTCAGAAAATTAGATCAAGAGAGATGTAAGAAAATAATACCAGTAAAATGTTATAACAATTAATGAAGTGAGCTACTACTTGCACACATAAGTTCGGCTTTTGCACACAAGCTTTTATATAACAAAAGGCTATCTTTCATGCATAGTTTTTGTGCAAATGGAAAGTGCCTGTTCAAAGGCCGAACTTCCATGTGCAAGTAGTGGCTTCCATTAATGAATGGTAAAATTATATGCTATGACTTTTGTGTCAGTTCCATATTGCACGAATATTTCAGCTGGACTTGCATAGGCAGAACAGATGTGTATCATATGTCAGTCCCAATACTGTACTTTTGAGCAGTTGAGCATGTGCTCAGTTCCTTTTTTATGATGAATAAGAAGATTTAATTAAACAAAACCCCAGCATGTGCTTTTCTCCTGTAATTATGTATTAGCTACCAAATGTAAGACCAATGTCATATGCAAATTGGTTTAATAGGCATGTGTCCTAAAACACAGAAATTTCATAGCATATTTCAAGTGGGATAGCACCTATAAATATTTACCATATCCAGAATTGTGGGTGTTATCTCCTTACAGATACATGCTACATATATGTACACGTATTCTGGTGCAATCAAACTTTAACATAGGATAATCAGCAAACCAAGACACTTTATCAAAAAATTAGTTTAAATTAAATTGCAAGCACTTGAAATTTTATAGAATGATTAACTTGGTATATTTCAAGGTATGGAACAACTAGATATCCAAGTCCATGAAGTAATTCAAACTTCAAACTATACCCCTTATCAATTACGACAATCGAAATTGTGTAAAAGTAAAAAATCAGAGTTCCAACATAAGGATCATAACAAACTGACCTCTGAATGTCTCAATCCCCATGAGAAGAGACGATGACTGGGGTTTGCAGGCTTTCCACGGCATCCTCTATACTCGTACAACTCAGTGGATACATATATGCACCTAGGGACTCTCTGGTAAGATGATTCAAGAGGGATACTACCACAGGTAACAACCTGCATGAAGAATTGATATACCTGATTAGAAGGATTATTACCATCCAGGAGACATTTAGCAGTCAAAAGGTCACAGTTGGAGAAAAATGCATCCATTATGCAGGAGAAAAAAAATTACAAGGTGAAGGAAGATAATCAATGAACTAAACTACCTAAAAATTCAGATACATCTATCAAATCAAGCATTGCATGAAAATGAGTTAACGAATTGCCACTTACAAAAAAGAAGCAATTACTCGTATCAAATCACATGTAGAACCTGGTGGTGGGACTGAAAGGATCCAAATATTTCTCATTTCATCTGGCACCTCGCACAAGGCCAGCCTACTCGCCCATCAACTTCAATATCATCCATCAAAATGAGACTCAAGTTATAGTGTATTACCTAGACACGTGGCATGGGTGCCAAGTGTCAAGGTGTCATAGATGTTTGGCACGCTAATTACTAAAGATTCCAATACAGTGGCACGGCCTTAAGATAAAAAAAAGGTATATATAAAAAATTTGAAGGGAAATCTTAAAAGAGTCAATTAAGATATGAAATGAAAAGATACATAATGTAGGCCATGAACCTAACTAAAAATATACTATATTAGACAAATCGTTTTCAAGGACCCAAGCCTTTTATTTTATAAGTTACTAAACTTCCCATAATATTTTTATATAAAACAATGGTTCATTTTATCGTGTCAAAACAAGCAACATTTAAATGGTATTATGTGGTATTTTCATACATGTCTAGAAGTATCGTGCTGTATTGAGGAGTGTCCAATTGCCACTATGTGTCGGAACAGCAAAAATACCAAAAGTAGAAGTGCCTACGTAACTGACTATTAACCCCTAATGGCTTCACACCATGACCATTCAATCTCAATGCATGCTGACCATCCCATTCAACATGCCTAGCACCCTCGTGTCATGTTGGCTTAGAAGCTCACCCTCTTGTGCCAACCTCAATCCTTGCTTGGCATGCTCATGCGTCACCTGGTGCCTTATGCATTATTCCCTGACATACAACAATCCCAAACTTGAACCAAGGCCATTATGTGTGTGGGTCTCATCAAACAACATACATCACTCTTGCTCAAGCCCCATCCTTGTCAAGCTATCATGTACCACTACAATGTCCTACATAGCCCTCAATGAACTAAACTACCTAAAAATTCAGATACATCTATCAAATCAAGCATTGCATGAAAATGAGAAAATGAGTTGATGAATTGCCACTTACAAAAAAGAAGCAATTACTTGTATCAAATCACATGTAGAACCTTGGTGGTGGGACTGAAAGGATTCAAATATTTCTCATTTCATCTGGCACCTCGCACAAGGCCAGCCTACTCGCCCATCAACTTCAATATCATCCATCAAAATGAGACTCAAGTTACAGTGTATTACCTAGACACGTGGCACAGGTGCCAAGTGTCTAGGTGTCATAGATGTTTGGCACGCTAATTACTAAAGATTTCAATACAGTGGCACGGCCTTAAGAAAAAAAAAACGTATATATAAAAAAATTGAAGGGAAATTTTAGAGAGTCAATTAAGATATGAAATGAAAAGATACATAATGTAGGCCACGAACCTAACTAAAATATACTATATTAGACAAATCGTTTTCAAGGACCCAAGCCTTTTATTTTATAAGTTACTAAACTTCCCATAATATTTTTATATAAAACGATGGTTCATTTTATCGTGTCAAAACGAGTAACTTTTAAATGGTATTATGTGGTATTTTCATACATGTCTAGAAGTATCGTGCTGTGTTGAGGAGTGTCCAATTGCCACTATGTGTCGGAACGGCAAAAATACCAAAAGTAGAAGTGCCTATGTAACTGACCATTAACCCCTAATGGCTTCACACTATGACCATTCAATCTCAATGCATGCTGACCATCCCATTCCACATGCCTAGCACCCTTGTGTTATGTTGGCTTAGAAGCCCACCCTCTTGTGCCAACCTCAATCCTTGCTTGGCATGCTTATGCATCACTTTGTGCCTTATGCATTATTCCCTGACATACAACAATCGCAAACTTGACCCAAGGCCATTATGTGTGTGGGTCTCATCAAATACACACATCACTCTTGCTTGAGCCCCACCCTTGTCAAGCTATCATGTACCACTACAATGTCCTGCATAGCCCTCAAGTAGATCACATTGACTTGTCATAAGTGCCTCCTAATATCCATCTTAGCCTCATCATAACTGAACCATAATATAAGCCAACACACAAGACTTCCATGAGGTCACCCAACACACAAGACTTTTCAATGAAGCAAAAGCACGCTTCATTGAAAATGTCGGCTTCGCATATATTGTCGTGCATAACACTTCCAACATCTAAACTTCTCCTTTGCGTGACATGGTGTAGTGAAATCTAGCATCGTTGAGGCTTGCCATGTAAGTAGAGCCATGGTGATTACCCATGCATATATACGATTGTGGAGCCAACTCTAAAAAGAAGAAAATAATCCTCATATGTATTGATTAAGTATGCTCCCTTGATGACTACTAAATGATGCCCAACCAAACTATGTGACTCCTTCGTATGCTCACACTGAGACCTTGTGACACAACCATGTGCATTCATCACTTATCCCACTTGTCTCACTCCCCAAATAGAGCCATGCGACGCCATCGTGTTGACAATCTCAACTTCTCATTGCACACCTCCCTAGTTCACATCCTAGCCATTAGGATCATGGGCCACATGACTTGCTCATGTCCCGAACCCAAGCATCTGACCTTGCATGAATGTGCATAAAAAAATTATGCCTTGAGGCCTCGTGACCCCACACTAGCAGCCTTTAATGATGCACCTTTGCACACATTGGTTGTCACTCCGTGACATACTCCCTCACTTCTGTCAATGCCATCATTGATGCCCAAACTGGATATCAGTTCCTTAACAAGTCCCTTCATCGTCACCCCACAAAGTTTCCCAGATTCTAGCCACTTGTATTTCACCTGATATGCTTTGAAACTGTTCCTCATATAAGCAAGCGACATACTAATTCTTCACACTGCCAAACAAACTGACATGTGAAGCAAATAACCACGCCTTTGATGCTCCTAGTGTTGGCCTATCAATGTTGCAACTCTTGTACCTAAATATCTTTGAGTCTTCACCATGAACCTGCCTCTAGCTCTTACTTTAACCAAGCATCATGCTTGTGCACCATAAAAGTCCCTCGACATCCCCCACGCCTTCAACCCCAGCGTGCCTTCTCGTTTACTCATTCTCGATCATGCTTCGACCTCCTATAGTAGGCTTTCATCTCATTTTGCAGCCCCCTATTATCTAGACATCGCCCGCATTCACCCGAAGTTCCTCGTCTCATGGTTTTTAAATCAAATTCAGCACTTACACAACACCTTTTTTTTTTTATCGGTAATGGAGGGAGACATATTAAAATGAAAGGAAAGATATACAAAACCCAACGGCCAGTGAGGAGCTGAAGCCAAAAAAAGAACACCCTAGAAAAGGAAACCCCGCATGTAGAGTTAGTCTGAACCACACTCGTTGAAAGGCACCCCAATGAGAGGAATCACTCCATGCTTAAACTGTCCCAATCATCTAAAAAATTCCTGCCCTCCAATAGTTCAGGGGAACCCGCAAGGCCGACGCAGTGCACAGCATAGTCCCTTGCCGCGCTCATGATGACTTGGACCGGGTTTCGCTTCTTTCTAAAGATCCAGCTGTTTCTTTCCTTCCAAGAGCACACATTGTAGTGAAGATGACGATTTTCCAGAAAGCCGGAAGAACTGCCATCCAAACCTCTCTAGCCACCCAGCAGTGTATCAAGATATGATCCAAGGATTCCCTTTCTTGCAAGCAAAGAGAGCATATGCTTCTAGCATGAACTCTCTCTTATGGAATTGATCAACGGTGAGAACTGAGAACCTTATCCCAAGCTACCGTCCATCTGAAGAACTTTATCTTCAAAGGTATTTTAATCCACTATAGGGAGGTCCAAACATGCCTAATAAGTGGTTGCCTTCGCAGAAAGCCATAGTAAGACCAGACTAAGAATTTGCCTTGTCTTGGCATAACTCCAGATTCTGACATCCCTCCCCAAATTATTTCTGACCGCACCGGAAATGGTTGCCATGAGTTCAAGATACTCTCTGAATTTGTGATCTTTAAGGTCCGTTCAGAACAACACAGTCCACACCCATTCCTGATTTTGTGACGAGCCCATCTCGGTGAGAAGAGCATTCAGAGAAGAGGCTAACAGGAAAAGCTTGGGGAACCTAATCCGGAAGCACTTTTCCCTTCCCATTTATCAAGCCAAAACCTGATTTTGTTCCTCAGTCCCCCAACTGAACTGGATCCCTTTCATAAACTCCTCTCTTGTAGCAAGAATATCTGGACCCACTGGCACTTGCATCAGTCGGGTCCCAGCCAATTTGGTCAATTCCATACTTAACAGCCACCACTTGCAACCAAAGTTTTCCGTGCTCCATTTCATCTCCAATCTGCCATAGCCATTTTCCAAGTAGAGCCCTATTCATCACGCTAGACTGAGCCAAATCACGTCGACAATGGAACTGGGTGACGTGGAGTGGAGAAAAGTCTGCTCTGATACCATGATAAATTGGGTATCCATCTCAAAACCAATTAGCTATAAGTGAAGGGGCCCAGGATCGTATAAGAGGAGAGACAAGGCTATGAATACCCAATTTGGGACTAAACTTCGACAGGATTCTCATAGAAGGCATCAAGAAACACACACTTATCAATTTACAGTGTACCATCTACCCAATTACGTTATGATTGATAGGACCAGTTTCATTTTTAAAATAGTTGGTGCTTCAGAAAACAACATAACTTCATCATATCTTCATCAAATCATAAAAGACCAGGGGCAAACGAATCTCAGCTGAAGACTGGTCCTCCTGCATAGAAACAGGCTTCATTCATATGATTGCACAGGACACAAACACCCCAAAAACTGTGAAACTGGTTGTAAAATCGTGAAACTAAAGAAATCAAAATATGTTTACCCAAAATCACATCAATTTGGGATATAAAATATCTGCTCCTTAGCAAAACCATCAAAACCATCCAAGGATCAGTACACTTATCTATCCCACAGAGGTAGAAACTCTAGAAAACCATGAACCACAAACACCCTAAAAGACCTTTCAAAAATCCCACCAAATGGCCTCAATTAAAAAAATACCCAGTATTAAATTTGTTTACCTTGGCTATTTGATACTTTTCATTTAGACAAAACGTATTTCTAAGTCAAACTTTGACTACTATTGACATCAACATGACGTCATGCTGGTGTCAGCAATCACCTGAGCCCCGAATTTGTCCGCTCTAATACCAAAATGATATTGATGATGATGATGGGTTTGGGTTAGGTTGGAGAAGGAGTAAGAAGAGGAGAAGACAGAGAGATAGAGCAAATTAGGGTTATGAGAAAAAGTTGCTCTTACGCCATTTATCATCAGTAGATGTACTCCTTAAAAAGAATAAGATCTCATGTGAAGCACTAATCCACACACCCACTAACATAAGTAAACCAGGCTGTACACACCAGCTACCGCTATAGGCACACCAACAGGGAAAAGGGAGAATTCTTTAAAGACTCGAGGGATCTCAGTCCCCACTAAATTATTTCAAACTCTCAAATATTCATTTCCCAAGGGGGTCAATCTCGTACTAAATTAATGGCAAGAAGTCCCATAAACTAATGTGAGAGAGGGTAATGGATATCCAACAGCTCTTCCAAATAGCTTAAGGTAAACCTTTAAAAAGGAAGATGCTCATTCTTCAGAATCGTTAACCAAGTAAAGGGGTTCACCTCATCGATGTGCCCTTTCAACGGTATTAAACAGTATGCAACTCAAAAGAAAACCACAATTAAACATCAACCAAGCAAACAGTACAGCCTTAAGGCAAAATCAACCACACCACCTAATAATTTGAAGGATAAATTATCCCTCAAGCCTCCAATGGACAAATGGTAAAAGGCTTGAATTCAATATGTGTAACGACTAAGATTTTCAAGTTTAATTAGACCTTAGTTATTTGCTAGATTTATAATTATGATTAATTTGATTGATGTGATGCGTTTAATTAGTTGTCTTGCATGAACATAATGTTTTAATTTAGTTAATAATGACCCTAATGATTAATTAATCTAATTGATAGACCTTAAAAGCCCTTAAATAAATGTTAGTAATATTGGTGTGTCATTAGTATTAGTTAATAGACCTTTAAAACATGTTAGTAAATAAATAAAGCCCCATTAGAATAATGAAGACCCATTAGTAAGGCCCATTAGCAATAATAGAGGCTCATAGAATCACTTAAGACCTATTGAGATATTTCTAAATAGGCTTAAATCTTAATTAGGAAACCTTAAAATATTTTTAATATAGAGATTAGGTTAATTGTTACAGAATTTTAGAGAGCCCTAGAGTTTTAGAGAGAGAGAGAGAATAGAGATTTCTAGAGAGAGAGTGATAGTTTTAGAAGGGATTCAAAGAACCCTAGAGTTTTCGAGGCAAGGACTTGAAGTATATGGAAGGATCATCACGTTTATGAAATCGAGGACTTGGGGAAATGATTGCGAGGAGATTCTACATCTATTCTACATCAAATTACGCTAGAGATTAGAGGTATGAAGAAATCATAGAATTTTTAATGCATAGAAATAGATATCATGCTAGATTACGGTTTTATATCACCCGGATCATATGAAGCTAAAACGTCAATTAGTAATGTTTATTTTCGTTTTAGAATGTCATGGAATGAATCTATTGGGGTTGGAGGAGTTTCAGATCGAAGGGATTTCGATTTGGGCCCAAAAACTATAAATTCAAGAATTGGGAAGTTAAAAGCCGTGACGATCTCGCGCGAGTGAAATTGTCCAATGAGCAGTTTTCGTTGTCAGGAGCACTCCGCGCTCGCAAAGTGTACATCTCGCGCGAGCTAAAAGCTCTAGAAACCAGAAATTGAGCTTTTTCTTCTATTTTTCTTTTATGTTATCGTCTTAAGATAACTTCATGCTATCTCTCACATGTTTAGATAATTGTTTCTTAGCAATTTCACATGTTAATCACTATGATATGCCACGATGTTCCCACATGCAACTATGATAATGTTCCCATATTTTAGTTAGTTCTCACATGCAAACTTATGAATTGAGACCATGATGATGGACAATGCCATGGACTAATAAAGCAGAATATTGCATGATATTTTTATCCGGGTTTTTGCATCATATTTGTTGTACATCTCATAAGCATATGAAAGTGGTAAGATTCACGATTCTCACAAGACTAAACCATGATATCATAAATGAATTAGACACCATGAACGTTATGAGGAGATTTACATCTACTATTTAAAGTGAATGATATGATACGATAAAAAAGACATGAAAAATATGACTTAATGAAGATATAATGCATATTAGCATTAAAGAATATGTTAAGAGATTACCATTGCATGTCATAACCAGCTCGAATCCAATGAGCAAGTAATCTAAAATATGAGATGGTGACTATGTGTGCTAGAGGAGAAGGCCATGTAGAAGCCCTGTACCCAATTGATGTACGATAAGGGTGAAGATTGGGTCGACAGACCAAAGATGAAGAATGATTGTGATGAATAAAATTCATGTCGCATTGCTTTTAACATTAATAATGAAAATTACCACACGGAAAACTAGGAAGAGACGTGAACAAGTCACATGTTATGTATCAATGCCTAGTTCTCAATTATTGGTTTGTATTGTTTATACATATTGTGATATCATTGCTCTTTGCTCATTTTATTCATTATTAGATTACTATTGTTGCATAATATTTGCATATGGATTTCTTGAATTAGCGATCCTATGGCTGACCCATATTGAGTTTTTTTAGGCTCACATTTTCATTGTTTACAATGGGATGACCAGGAGACTATTTGATTACGGGAGAGGAGCATATTGACGTGGAGATTCACGATGCGAACTGTGATTTAAACAAAAACGGTTTTGAGCGTTAGGAGTTGATTTCAGTTTTGAGAGTTAGACTTGTTTTATTTTCAGATTTATTTAGAGCTTTATTTGAGACCATTGATATTTTTAGTTGAGTTAGCATGAATCTTGATTACATTGATCACGAATAGTTAATTAATTGACTTTAGTTCAGTTTAGTTTTAATATATCATGCTGTTTTAGATCTTATGGAGATTAATTTTATTGTTTACACTCTGTTGTGCTATAGTTGTCGGATCATTATGCTAATATATATTCTATCTCAGTCGCTTGTTATGTATGATATGTAGTGCGGCGTCTCTAGAGGAGCACATTGATCCGGTGTGTGACTTTGGGGATGTCACAATATGCTAAAAGGATCATGTGTCCACAGATTGTGCACAATCTCTCACCTAACACCCCCAATTGGCACAAGCACGACAGGAGCATTTTTGGATCATTTCCAAATTCTTTGCCTTCTAATGTCCATGAACCCTAGGGATTAAATTCTGCATAACCCCAATGCGAAGCGTAGGGAAGCATTTTTCCAATCATATTTCTCACCAATAATTCAGGTTAGAACCAAACTAAACACTTAATTTCTACATTAATCTAAAGTTACAATGAAAATATTTGAAAACCACCCACTACAAATGACTATTGGGTCAAGGGATTTCTAATTCCATGAATGAATAGCGGTCCTAAATGCTACCATTGTGGATTGGGAATTGGTATTTATGCAATTCAATTATCCAAGAACTATAAGAAACTACAAAAAAAATTGCATTGCGACAATATATATATATTTATATATTTATGCCATATATCCTCCATTTATATATTTATGCTATGGGCCTCCAAAACGTGACACGTGGCACCCAAAACATACATCAAACAATAATGTTATTTAAGACAATTAGCATAAATATAACATCGACTACTAAAATGAAGCACAGACAGTAACACAAGTCTCCAAACTTTCTGATAAAAAAAGTACCATTTTAATCGTGATTTATTCATCAAACAAAGAAATTGTGAATAGATCGTGACTTATTCAAAAAGTTGCAACTTTTTGAATAAATCATGAAAATTGCAACTTATTCAAAAAGTTGTGACATGGCTTAAGTGAAAATAATGAATAAATAAATAAAAAGAAAAAAACGTATGAAAATTTTAAAGCCCTGACTCTAAACCCCTAACTCTACCCCTCTCAACTTGCTTCTCCGTGTCATCTTTTCTCATTGCAATATTGCATAGTGAATCAATGAAGAAGAAAAAGAAGAAATATATATTTTATATATTTCTCTAGCATATGAAATGTATATTCTGTATAATTTTTTTAATTATAAATATATATTTTTCCCTGATCCTTTCCCAACTTTGCCAATTTTCTCTGAATTTTTTCATTATTCCCTAACTCCAACTTTGCCACAATGATCACAGATGTCTAATCAAAAAGTAATCATCCTTCCAACAACTAGACAAAATACTCAAAGTAACCACACATTATTAAAAAAGAAAACAAAAATATAATCGTGCTCCTTTGTATAGATTCGATTACCTTTCCCGATGTTGAATGGAAAGCCATCAATGTAGTAGAGTTCTTAGCTAACAATAGAGTACTTGGGCTTCTCTACTTAGTGGTGACGGGGTAGTTACTTTCCATTAATTCTTCCTCGTAATTTCTTAATTAATAAAATTACTTTACTTATTAAAAACCAAGAAAATTAAATAAAAAATACAAAACAAACCTAATAAAAATAAGACAGAGAAAATACACTATAATCATAGTCTCTAATTCTAGATTTTATCTATGTTGCTTTCTTCCTTAATTTGTCCTCATTCCTTTTGCATTAACAAAATTATTTACTTACCAAGAGAAAATAAATATGCAAGACAAAAATGTCAAAATCTAATAAACAAACCAGTCGAGGGAAAAAGAAGAGATAAGAACATCACAACTGAAAAAGAACAATAATTTAAAAAATAAAAATATTACCCCAGTGACCTTAACAAACTCCCCATCTTTAGCACTCCTCAACTCTGCATCAGGGTACCCTCCAAAAAAACCCAACAACCCTCTCCTCCACCAACCACAATTCCACAAAACCAAAATCACCAAAGGCACCAAAATACCCCCAACCACCATCAATATCACCGCTTTCTTCACAGTCACCATCATAAAAACCCCAACCATCAAACCCACCACGAAAACCACCACACAAACCCACACTATCGGCTTCGATACCTTAAATCCAAACTCCACATTCTCCTCCAAACTCGTCACCGATGCTCCGTACCCGCCGCTTGACTTCCCGATAGAACTCGACGGCTCCAATTGCCCCGATCTCCGCGCGCCGCTACCGCCGAGTGGGCCGGAAGTGATGAGTCCGGTAGGCGGGAGCGGCAAGGGACCGGAATATTTCTTTGGAATGGGGCCGGAGTTGGAGGGTTTCGGAATCGGTCCGGAATTCGAAGCAGATCGGACGGATCCGCTGTTGTGCGCGGAGGACGACGACGGCCGGGGTTTCGACGGATCAGAGACGTGGATGTCGAACATTTTACCGAGTTCTCCGGATTTCTTGACGTCGCCGCCGGTGTAGGGGACGGCGCGCGACGCCATTGTCGGCTGGCGCTCCTTGTGGTGCTCGGGGCGGCCGGAGACGTAGAGGCCATTGCTGAGCTGGTGGGAAGGGATTCGAGTTCCCATTGGAGGGTTTTGAAGAAGGTTTTTGGTTTTTCTGTGAAGTAGTGGAGTTTAACTGTGAGGTGGTCTACTTTTGTTTCTGTTGGAGAAGAAGAAGAGGAGGAGGTGGGTGTTGTGGTGTGTGAAATGACGGATATGGGCTTGGAGTTTTGTGATAATGGCGTGTGTGTCCTTGTCTCTAAATGATAGACAAAGAGTTGGTTGATTGGTTCACTCCCCGAATAGACTAGACGAAGAGGCCAAGAGAGCGGGTGTAGTCGTTTCCGTTTTACTTGGCGTGGGTGGGATTTGGGAAAATGACTTTATCGCCCTCTCTTTTTCTAGCAGCCACACCCATTTTTTGTTACTGCCACACGGCCCACAGCACTTAAGGAAAAGGTAAAATAGTTGATTCCTTTCAGTCAGACGATAGCCATCACTCTTGAGATGATTGGGACGGTCACATGTTGATATCATATAACATACATTCCACTTTGTGGGATGTGTGTCATATGAAATCAAGATGTGACCATTTGATAATAGAAGGACCGTTATCTCAAGGTCCATTTTGTGAAAGAGTGGGACCAAAAATATCTCCATCATCTTTGTTTTGAAATTGTTAATTTTTTTTTGAAGTGGTGTGTTAGTAACAACAATAGATTTGACAATACCACTAGGGCTGCAACAGAGCCGAGCTAGCTCGGCTCTGCTCGGCCCAAAAATGAGAGCTTTTGCTCTCTTAAGTTCAGCTCGAGAACCAGAGCAGAGCTTTTTATTTAAAACTCGGTTGAAGTAGAGCTGTGCTAGTAAAGCTCGGCTCGGCTCGACTCGGCTTCATTAATAATATATAATACTTTTATATGATTAAATATATTAGATATAAGTTTGAATTTTTTATTTTTATTTTTTTTCCTTTATAATAAGTTTCATTTAATGGTTACTTATGTAATTAATATATAATCCTTATGATACTCTATTAAAATTTGCGCTCTCTCTCTCTCTTTGTGTACAACTATTAAAGTTCTTTCTCGCTCTTCTCAATGAACAACCACTAGCATGACAATTGATCAATCAACCAACACATGTGACCAATACTTATGCTCTTAATCAATATTTAGCACATTAAATTTAAGCACGTTTGTACTTTTTAAAATTTAAACACATTTTTCTTTGACCAATCCGCTAAATCCAAAAGAACTAATGGATTAAAGGGTATTAGGGCTTTCATTAATAAATCTTATTAAAGTGATCATCTATTAAAAAAAGAAAATAATGTTTAAAACAACATTAGGAAAAAAATTTATAATAATACTTATTTAGCTCGAAGCTCGACTCGACCCGACTCGAGCTCGATAGAGCAGAGCTAGAGCTCAAACTTTTTAGGCTCGAAGAGCCTAGAACCAAGTTCCAGCTGAGCTAGAGTTGACCCAAGCTCGGGCTTGGTTGCAGCCCTAAATACCACCACCTTTTTGGGGATAGATTCATGGGTACCTCTATTTGCACCAAACGAATCTCTAAGGGCACTATAGTTGAAAAACTATTGACCGCATTTAATCAAAAGATAGAGATTTTCGATCTTCCATATGATGGATCTTGAGAACATCGACATACCATCAAACAGTCAATTTTTTTATTCCATGGCACACATCCGAAAAAAGCTACTCAAAAAATAAGCGGCACAAATCATGCTTGAATGTGATTTTTATCATCTGATTTTGGGATAGGTCCCACTTGAAATAAAAAACTGACCCCGCGATCAAATGTGTAGAAGATGGGGATGAAAGATGACCTCCATAGTCTTATTCGAAGCAGTCAATAGTTTATGGTGCCTTTGGAGATTCACTGAGTGCAAATAGCACCCTTTATTTATTATAGGGTAACTCTATTAACACCCACGCAATCTTTGAAAGTGCCAACATGTTCAACCCCTTCAAAGTCATTGATTGTTTTATATCAAATGATGGAGATCATGTTTCACCCTGATCTTGTACACAAGGGATCTTGAGATCATGTCACACCTATCAGATGGTAAATTTTTTATTCCACATATCACATATCCTCATAAAATGCCCCTTGAATCCTATGACACACATCACGCACAAATGTGATTTTAGTGTCTTTTTTGGGGATTTGTGACACGTGGAAACAAAACTGACTGTTTTATAGGTGCGACATGATTTTAAGATCCATTTTGTAGAAGATCAGGGTGAAACATATTCTCTATCATTTGATCCGAAGCAATCAAGTTTTGAAGGGATTTTCAACAAAGGCACTTTCAAAGTTTGTGTGGGCGCTAAAAGAAATACCCTTTATTATATGTCTACACTTAAAATATAGTTGAATTGTTTGGATTACATTTCAAATATTCACACTAGAAGTGTATTGTTCAACTAAAAATGGTCAGGTCAAACAGGTTGAACCTTACATAAGTATTTTCAACCTTTTTAGGATCCTTTGTGCATAGGAATGTTGACGTGAAAATTACTTTCCAAGTCAATCTATGTTAGTGGATGTCGCAAAAGTCAACAATCCTTTGGATCCTGAAAATCACTTTCTAAGTCGATCCATGTTAGTGGAAGTCGGAAAAGTCAACAATCCTTTGTATCCACAAGGTTTAACATGGGTTTAAGCCACATAAGACTCAAGACTTGACCAAAAATGAAAACGGGTGCAAAGAAACAAAAAATTCTAAAGTTAGAGAATAGGGAAATTTATGCTCTATTTTTGGTATTGCTCTTAGTAGGCGAATAGCAGCTCTTTACTCGTAAATAGCACTTTAGTATGGGACTATGTTTGATTATTATTAACTCTTTTCAAGAGTGAAAGAGCTGAATTTAAATCTCTTTAAAAGAGTAATTTAAAATCACTTTTTCAAATGGGCCGCTCTTTACCTTTAAAGAACAATTCCAAACACAACCTTTATATGATAATTATTGTGAAAGAGTCGGTTCACCTTCTATGACTTTGACAGTCCACTAGACATGTCAGCTACTAGATGGGCATATAGAGGAATAATTCGATTGATGGGATGTTATTCACCATATGATCAAATGATTACTTTTGAATGGTAAATGAAGAAATGGTGTTAAACACCGTCACCATACGACACATCTATCAGAGAACTACTGATAGTGTTGAGCACCATGATAGTGCACCCTCTTTAACCTCGAATAGGTGGGACTCATCGCTCTATAATGCTAAGGGACGAAGTCTCGTGATCATCATTTAAATACCCCAAAAAATTGATCTTACACCATGAACGGTGATAGATGTTAGCAAACAGAGAAGTTAAAGTGATAGCTCCCATGCATATTGAGTTGAAGTGGGCTCGAAAATAATAATTTTTTGGACATATGAATCATCTGATTTGCACACTCTAATATCAATTATTGTTCTTAATTTTTAATGTTTGATATTATAGTTTACCAATTGGATGATTCTTATAAGTGTGATTTTTTCACTGATACATATTCCAATGAAGGGCTATCCCTTGGACTATTTAGATTGATCACACATATGTGCCATATGGTATAATTGTATACTTTAATAATATAAGATAAAAGGCATGCTTTAATGGCATTAGATCATTTAAAGACGAAAATGGTGTTTAAATGTTGATCACACCTTACGATCCTAATTTAAGTTATTGAAAAATAAATAAATTATAGCTTAACTTGCCTTGGAGAGAAGTTTTAAACTTTATGCTTTCCACAATCCACTCAGTTTCTTAGGTCTACATTCCACAAAAGTAGAGTAGACTTCCTCTCTATGGTTGAACCACCAAACACTATTTTAGAAGGAATCGCATGTGCCATGACTTCAAGCAAAACCTCTATTTCAATTCTTGGTGGACAAGAATGTTATATTTTTTGTCATTAAATCTCTAATTGGTCAATTGGTCTTGTCTAATCCCTCCCTTAGGATACCTAGGGATTATTTCCAGTGCTGACTTGGCATATGCTAACTTGGAGCGTTCATGATCCCCTAGAATTAGTCGGGTGCTCTAAGAAGAGGCCCGGACACCCAAATTATAAAAAAATAAAAATTATTGGTCTCATTGATAAGATTTTTAAATTATTTAATAATATTCTGTGTAAAATCACTTAAGTGTATGGTGCACCCCTTCTCTCCCCAGAGCCTCATCAATCAGGGCCACTTAATTAGTTACCTGCTTAAAAATTACAGGTGAAAATCCTCAAAAAAGTCAAAAAGTTCATTTATCGAATGGTTAGGATCCATCTTTTGCCTAATACGGTTTTTTGGTTATGACTAATCCAAGAGTTTACCCATCAATTTGATGGTTGGATGGTTATTGTACTGCTAACTTACGCAGGCCAAGCTTAATCTGTAAAAACTTCACATATGTTAAAACTCCGCACCGGCCGGCATACCTATACACGGGCCGTGCACGTAATACAAACTCTAGTTAAAGATGGTGCCGGCTATAAATTTTGGTTGTTACCCTTTAAATTTTGTTTTAAAGCCTTAAGACTTATAGCAAGCTCAAACAGCAGGCAGGTTTTCAGGCAAAATGCAGGCTGCTGATGTGGCCTGATGTGATTGGCTGCCCTAGCTGCACTGTTTGGGCCCACTGCACTTGCAGCTAATTGCGTCACGCAACATCAGCTGTCTGCACTTTGCCTGCACAAAACCTATTTATCATATAACACTGTCGGCTAGCTGGTTGACATATATAAGACACATTTAATAACAAGTAAAAACAAAATGAGTGGCTTTTTCTTGAGATTCCCTATAAATAAGGTGACGAGCAAATCATTTTTAAAATAAACAATTTAAATCATCAGATTGATCTCTTCATTGTAATATTAATCTTTGTTTTTAATTTTAAGGGCTGATATTAAAGTTCATCAAGTCGGATGATTCACATCCAATTATAAATTGCCATTTGGACTTAAATTGGTCACAAAAATTACCCACATGACCTAATGATAGATCACACTTTAATAGTATAAGATAAAAAGTATAATTTTAATAATATAAGAGCATTTAAACACCATTTTGATGTTTAAATGGTGGTGCCATTATCCGTAGTTACAATTATGGCTCTCAAAGAGGTGGGATGGCCTTGATTTAAGAAATGTGGCTTTTGTGAAAAAGTGATGGAGAACTCTCAAAGTCAAGTGGTTTTAATGGTTGAGTGGCAGCAAGGTTATTAAAAAAGAAATGGATTTTTGAAAATGGCTGAAAGCGAAACAATGTTATAGCGGCACGAAGGAGTTACAAAAAATCATTCCAACTGTCATTAACTGCTGGGTTACCCGAAATAAAAAATGAAAAACGAAGGGTGAGATGGTGACTTTATCGGGCTTTAAGTTCATTGAGCCTAAAACTTTGTAGCTCTAGCTGGGCTCTTAGGAAAATGAGATTGTGTAATCGGTGTACAAGGAAGTGATAGTGCACTCGTATATTAGATCATATCTCATGTGATATGTGATCGCAAATTATACTTATCTTCTAAGGATTCACCTCACCTCTTAAGATTTTAAAAAAATAGATTTTGATATATTGAAATTTTACACTTTTGACTATCATTTGAACAGTAGATAAATACTTTCTTCTCTTTTTTTTCTTGATAAACTTGATCAATTATGGGCAAGTTGCCATAATACCCGATTCTCGGGTTAGTACCACGCGGCACTAGTTGGTTCAAATGAACGGATCATCTGTGTATTTGCATGCATATCTATGGGCCTCATGTACATATATAGTTATCATTTTTTATTATTTCATTCTTTTTCTATTTCTTTACTAAAATATCGCTTATTGTTGTAAAATCAAAAGAAAATGAAAACAAAATAAAAAGACTACAACATATGAAACTAGTTCTTCAAAAACTCTATATCATTACTTTTGATAAATTTTTCTCATACTTCCATAAGACTAGTTTATATAAGATTATAATGTGAGAATATGAATGGTTGGGGAATATGAAGGGTTAAAAGAATACATACACATTGTCATGATTCTAAAAGAGTTACGTAATAATAGATAAGAACTCTAAGGGACTACATAAATGTAGTTAAAAATTCTAACGAATGAAAACTAAATGATCATCTATCATAATAAATATATTCATAACATTTGCAAGTAATTGTTAAATGCATATAAGTTTCATTGGAAGGATTTTCTAATAAGTAAGTCAATATGAACATAACATATAAGTCACATATGTATATTTATATATAATTAAAACATATATAAATTATTAAAAAAATATAAATTATTATAATTAAAAAAATATAATTATTATATTAAGCTGAGCCCGAGTCAAGTTTCAAGTATCTCAATCGGAGTTTAACTTTGTGTTTATTGAGCTTTTCAAAAGGCAAGCTCAGGCTCGGCTCGCAAGCCAAGATGAAGTGAGCTAAAGCTCTATTTGTTTCTAGTGGAGTCGAAGTGGCATTTGTTAGAAGTTTTTATTTTGGTGGCTTTCACTATGGTCAATTTGTTGACCGGTGAATGGTATAAGATCAATCTTACGATGTGTAGTTGCTAATTCGATGAGTTTGAAGAGAATAAGCAACTAATAGGTCAATCTTTTAGTTATGATATGATTGTGATTTCTAATAACAATATAATTAGTAATTTAAGTCCTTAATGGGAAAAGATTTTTGGCTATAAATATAAGGGGTGCCTGGTCCCAACGATTGCTCGACACAATTCAATCCTCCCTATTAGCAAAAGCATCCCCATTATGTTAGAAGATATTTAGAACGAGAAGATCGTTGAAGATCGACAACAGACCATTAATGGCTCACACTCAAGGTGCGTATATATATTCAATTTACGAATTATTGATTTATTGTTTTGATTGATCATACGCCTAGATCCTAAGGCTTATTTTGGATGGTCGGATCGATAGATCCATGCAGATCCATCAACTGGTATCAGAGCGAGGTTCAGCGTATGGTTGATCACAACATATATGTTTGTGATTAATGTTTTATAAGCTTCTTAAATCGTGTGAGAAAATTTTTTTGTTTTGAATAATAGCAAGGGTTTTGATGCGATGAGATCAAGCTTGAGACTCCATCCTTCGTATTGTGTTTTTTTTTGTGATTGTAAATTTATAATATTGTTCCAAATATATTATAATTATACCGAAGTGACATCCCGCCGAACGATTGCTGAATCCAAACTTAGCCTCAATGGTGCTATGGTAGGAGAGGGAATACCATATTCCCACCTTTGCATCAGTTGGTACTGAGTTTGGTCAACTATTCAAACATGATCGGGTTTTGGGATATGGTATTCTTGCTGTTATTAGTGCAGTCAATTTTATTAATTTTTTTTGGTAAGTGCATCCCTTATTGGCATTCTTGTAATCAAGCTATTGTGAAGAAGGGTATCGTTGATTCTAACTTCATATATACAAATGCAATCAAGGTATTAATAATATCATCTCAAGTGATGCCTAGATCAAGGTTGGCAGGGCATCGCGGCAACCTCATGATGCTCAGCCTTGCTACACGTGTCTCTTGTTCTTTCGAAGAAGACGACTTGTCAGCAGCTGTGTGTCCTTGGTTTTTTTTGTTCACGATGGGTTAAATGGGCCAGAGAACCGACCCGGTCAATGACCAGACCCGTTATACAAGTCTAACACCATGGACTTATACTAAGGCACATACTAGACTTGGTTTTGTGACCTGGCTCAGTCGATAGCTGGACTTGGGTCATGACCCGATCCAACTCATGGCCCGGTTCATCACTCTACCCGGCTCATGGTTTATGACCCGTTTGTCCTTAAGGCCCCTTTTGACCCGTATTATTTCTTATTCTTTTCGGGTTATTTCTAGGCTATCAATAGGTCCGATTTTCGGACATTATATATGGATTTTGACTTTTTCGAACATTATGGATCTGTTTTTGAGGTTTATTTTTGACAAGGAGTCCTCTGTCATGACTTTTTTGTGACCTGATGTCCTTTTGACAATTTTAATCTGATAATTTTTATTTTTTTTTAATGCCTTAAATTAGCTAGTTTTGACTACTTGCTTCTCTTAAGTAGCTTAATTTTTAATTAATCATTTTTGTGACCATCTTAAATATTATATATATAAAAACTCAAATAGAAAAGATGGCTTGGAATGATTCTTTTGCCCAACGGTGATGATCTTTTTCAATGCCGTGATTTTTATAGTGAGGTTTATTTTTATCTAAAACCGTGTTACAAATTCAGTGAAAGTGTGTAGTAAATGTTGACATCACAACTTAAGAGATTACTTCTGCCAAACGGTGATGAATCACTTAATGTTGTGTGATGATTGTGTTTTACTACTCATTATTTTGTGTGTGGGTACTGCTAGCGTGTTGTGACTCGACCCAACGGAGGGTCACAACAATGCAATTGGTACCACAATCAATAATATCGATTGAGGAAGCACCTAGTGTGTTATAACTCGACTAACGGAGGGTCATAATGATGCATACTACTTTTCAATAAAATCACATTAGTTTTAATTTCTATTATATTCTTTGACATATTTTAACTCTTGCGTCACATACTATAATTATAACCTTGTGGAATTAATAGTTACTTCAATTGTATGTGGACATAATAAAACCCTTAATTATTATGCATTATTGAACCCGTCTTCTATAACTAATATGATTGGTGAAATTAAACTTTTGAGTAGCTCAAATTATGGTAAATGGAAGGAACAAGTTGCAATTGTTCTAGACTGCATGGATCTTGACTATGCTATACGATCTGATAAACCTAAAGTGCTCACCTCTGATTTCTCAGCTAAGGATATGACAGTGAACAATATGGATTTGGAAAAATGAGATAAATCAAATCGTATGAGTCTTATGTTCATAAAGAGTTCCATTACTGATGCGATCCAGGAAGATATTCCTGACTTGCACAATGCAAATGAATACATGCAAGCCATTCAGGAATAATTTAAGGGGACTTCTAAAGTACTTGCCAATAGTCTTATTGTTAAAATGAAAACCATGAAATATGATGGTCATAGAAGTGTACGGGAGCACATTATGAGAATGAGTGGCATAACGATTCAATTAAAAGAAATGGATATAGGTTTTAGAAAGAGAAATGGAAGATGAACGAGCTAGTCACTCACTGTGTCTAAGAAGAAGAAAGACTTCGAACTGAAAAACCTGAAAGTGCTTATTACGCCGCTCTTGAACCATCGAAAAAAAAATTTAAGAGAAAGAAGGGATCATATAAAGGAAAGAACATGAAAGCTTCTTCACCGAAAATCAAACAAGGAGAAGTTAGCGGATCTACTTTTGGTATCAAGTGTCACTTCTTTAAGAAGAAGAGACACATCAAGAAGAATTGTCATAAATACGGAGATTGACTAGTTAAGAAATATAATGACCTAGTTTTTGTGTGTTTTGAATCACTTTATGTTGATGCTCCGCGCAATATTTGGTGGATAGATTTTAGTGTAACTATTCACATAAGTAATTCAATGCACGGATTTCGATCCAACAGAAAGCTAAATAAAGGCGAATGAACCATCAAACTCGAAAATATAGTAGAAGTAGACGTGGAGGCCATTGGGACTCTCCGTCTTATTTTAGATAATGATTTCATTTTGAATTTAGTTGATACTATTTACGTTTCAAGTATCACTAGAAACCTTATCTCAATTTCTAAATTGAATTAATTAGGTTTTGAATTTAAATTTGGACATAATATTTTTACTCTATTATTTAATTCCAATATTATGGGTGGTGGCTCATTAGTGGGCAATCTTTATCAGTTGAACTTGGATTCATCTTACGCTCAATCTTTAGTTTATATGCATGTGGATGATAAAATTAGTAAGAAATGAAAACGAGCAATCGATAACTCTTCTATTTTACGGCATAAACGTTTAGGCCATATATCTAAGGATAGGATGGATAGGTTAATTAAAGATGATCCAATCAATACGCTCGATTTCTCTTATTTCAATACTTGTATTGATTGCGTTAAAGGAAAACTCACAAAGGCTAATAAGAAATTAGCTATTAGGAGCACGAGTTTGCTAGAAATAGTCCACACTGATATTTGTGGACCGTTTCCAACTCCTGCTATTAGTGGTCAAAAGTATTTTATTTCTTTCACTGATGATTATTCTCGTTTCGGTTATATATTTCTCATTCATGAGAAATCTGGATTCCTGAATATGTTTAAAATCTATGAAGCTGAAATTGAGTTACAACTTAATTTGAAGATTAAAATTGTAAGATCTGATAGAGGCGGAGAATACTATGGTAGATACTTTGAAACAGGTCGCCATTCAGGACTATTCGCCTTGCATCTATAAAAGCATAGTATTGTTGCTCAATACACCATGCCGAAAACATCTGAACAGAATGGTTTAGTTGAGCGACGAAATCGTACTCTTATGGATATTGTGAGAAGTATGTTGTGCAATTTTAAGTTGCCTATATTTTTGTGAGGAGAAGCCTTGAAAACAGTGGTTCATATCTTGAATCAGGTTCTTAGTAAGGCGGTTCCCAAACTCCTTTTGAGCTATGAGTAGGAAGAAAACCGACTTTAGGATATTTACAAATTTTGGGTTGTTTAGCTGAAGCAAAGGTGTATAATCCATAACTGAGAAAATTGGATCCTAAAACTATAAGTTGTCATTTCATTAGTTATCCTGATAAGTCAAACGACTACAAATTTTATTGCCCCACTCATAGTACCCGGATTATTGAGACTAAATATGTAAAATTCTTTGAGGATCATGAGAATAGTGGGAGTGTTGAGCCTAGGAAAATCACTTTTGAGGAGAATCGGGTTATAATTCTTATCCATTTTATTCAAGAAAAAGTGACACCAATACCAATTATTCAAGCAAGTGGTGATGCACCTATGACTATACTTATTGAAACACCCTACATTGACGAGGTTCTTGCTCCCATGGTGACCGCTACTGATCAACCATTGCGTAGATCAGAGAGAGCAAAGAAGCCAGCCATTTCTGATGACTATATCATCTACCTCAATGACAGTGAGTATGATTTTGGAAAGGAATCAGATCCTATTTCCTTTAGCCAAGCCATGAAGAGCGATAAATCCACTCAATGGCTTGAAACCATGAAAGATGAGTTGGAATTAATGAAACATAACTCGGTCTGGGATCTTTGCGAGTTACCTGAAGGAGTTAAGCCTGTAGGCCGTAAATGAGTATACAAAACTAAACAAGGAATCATTTCGGATAATCATGGTATTGGTAGCTCATTTTTACTTAGAATTATATCAAACGGATGTTAAAACTGTTTTTCTGAATGGTAACTTACATAAAGATGTCTTTATGACACAACCTGAAGGTTTTCAAGTTGAGGGGGAGAGTCATTTAGTTTCTAGGCTCAAAAGATTTATATATAGTTTAAAGCAGGCATCTCGACAATGGTACTTAAAATTTCACGAAGTTATTTCAAATTTTAATTTAAAAAAAAATACTGTGGATCAATACATATATCTTAAAATTAGTGGGAGCAAGTTTATCATCCTTGTTTTGTATGTTGATAATATATTACTTTCGAGTAGTAATTTGAGCATGTTACATGAGACAGAACTTTTTATCAAAGAGTTTTGATATGAAAGATCTTGATGAAGCTTTCTACATGATGGAAATTGAAATTCATTGAGATAAAACCCGTGGCATATTGGGATTGTCTCAAAAAACTTATATTGATAAAGTTCTTAAAAAATTTAACATATATAATTGTTCCGCTACTGTTGTCCCTGTCATTAAGGGTGATAAATTTAGTCTACTTCAGAGTCCCATGATCGATCTGATGAGAAAGCAGATGGAGACGATTCCCTATGCATCGACAATTAGGAGTCTCATGTATGTACAAGTCTGTACTCGTCCAGACATAGTGTATATAGTTGGCATGTTTGATAGGTATTAATGTAATCCTGATTTTGATTATTGGAAAGCAGCCAAAAAGGTTTTTCACGAAATGACACATGCTCACGTACAAAAGGTCGAATAACATTGAAGTTATTGGTTATTCTGATGCTGACTATGCTGGGTGTCAAGACACCCGTAGGTCCACGTCGGGTTATATATTTATGCTTACAGGTGGACCTGTATCTTGGAAGAGCATTAAGCAAACAACTACTTCGTCTACTATGGAAGCAGAATTTGTTGCATGTTTTGAGGCAATATGTGAAGCGATATGGTTGAGAAATTTTATCTCAGGGCCTTAAGTTGTTGATACTATTTCAAGGCCATTGAGAATCATATGTGATAATTCCGCTGCGATAACTATCTCCAATAACAACATGACTTGTGACAATTTCAAATATATTGATATCAAATATCTTGTTGTAAGGGAGAAAGTTCAGAATCAAATTATATCTGTTGAAAAGATCAGTATGACACTCATATTGGCTGACCCTCTCACTAAAGGCTTACCTCCCAAACTCTTTTCGGAACATGTTGCGCGCATGAGATTAACGGATAATTTTGATAGCCTTTGATAGTGAATATATAAAAGTGAATACATTTATTTAATTGACTCAGAAATAAGGATTATTTATTTGCTTTTCCATTTTATGCAAATAAAATTTTGGAACATATGGTGCTAGTAGATGACAATAAAGTATAACCACTAATAGATTGAGTTTACATGTAATCACCATTCAGTTTGTAAACTTGAAATCTATGTGAAATCATACTAGTTGAAATCCATGTCGGTGATGAATTCCAATACGGTAACTAATGAACGGTCATGTATCGATGATATAATGCATTGACTACGTTGATTATGTGTTGAAATTCTCACTGGACCGGACTTATTATAAAGACTTTGATTGAGATTGATTAGAACTTATCATTCAAAAAAAGTTAGCTAACATTTGGAAATCGAAGTTTATTGACATAGTGTGGCCAAGTGGAAGACTGTTAGAAGTTTATATTTTGGTGGCCTTCACTATGGTCAATCCGTTGACCGGTGAATAGTGTAAGATCAATCTTACTATGTGTAGTTGCTAATTCGGTGAGTTTGAAGAGAATAAGCAACTAATAGGTCAGTCTTTTAGTTATGGTATGATTATGATTTCTAATCATAATATAATTAGTAATTTAA
This sequence comes from Chloranthus sessilifolius, assembly GCA_021018995.1. NCBI lineage: Eukaryota > Viridiplantae > Streptophyta > Magnoliopsida > Chloranthales > Chloranthaceae > Chloranthus > Chloranthus sessilifolius. Next base: position 35,385,461 of record CM037590.1, read on the forward strand.
GTCCTTAATGGGAAAGAAATCTTTGGCTATAAATATAAGGGGTGTCTGGTCCCAACGATTGCTCGAAACAATTCAATCCTTCCTATTAGCAAAAGCATCCCCATTGTGCTCAGAGATATTGAAAACGGGAAGATTATTGAAGATCGGTAATCGACCATTAATGACTCACACTCAAGGTGCGCACATATATTCAATTTACGGATTATTGATTTATTATTTTGATTGATCATGCGCCTAGATCCTAGGACTTATTTTTGATGGTTGGATCGATAAATCCATACAGATCCATCAACATCGCTATACACCAAGGATCAAAATTTCGGCCGAAATTTCAGCTAGAATTATTGGTTTCAGTCCCCACCGAAACGATAATATGGGACCGAAATTTTGATCATTTTTGTATGGAGTTGAAATTTTCGGCCGAAATTTCGGCCCAAAATTTCGGTCTCGATCCCCTCCAAAACCGAAATGAAACCCGAAATTTGATCCTTGCTATACACAAGCTCTTTAGGCAATTCAAGTTGTTCAAATAGCTAAATGTAATATGAAAAGAGTACCTTTAAATCTACCCACAAAATGCTAAAACCCATTGATTGCTTTGAATCGAATGTTGGAGATTGTTTTTCGTTCCAATCTTTCACGTGATGAATCTTGAGATCTTGGGTGTACCATCCATTCATCTGATTTTTAATTTCACATAACTCACAATCCAAAAAAGTAACCTTAACATCACATAAAATCCATCACACCTAAATAAGGTCAATTTTTTGGGATGTGTATTACTTGAAATAAAAAATTGATCGTTTGATGGTACATGCATGATCTCAAGATCTATTATGTAAAAGATTGGGATGAAACAATTATATATATATATCTGCAGATTCAAAGCATTCAATAGGTTTCAGCCGGGTGAACTCATGACTTTAAGAGGCTTTTTTCTCTAGCCGACAGATAAAATTAGCCTTCTCTTTACATCCTATTAAGAGGGGTTAGCACTTAGCGATAAGTGTTTACCAATAGCATGTTTGGTAGTTAGTAGTAGGTGTTTTATTTGTAAAATATAGCATATTAAGAACCAAAATCTCTCCATACATGTGCATAGCTAGTGCAACCCACTCGTACATATAAACGAATGATCGGGTCATTTAACTAACCTTTTGATGGTATGAGAGCTATAGGTAAAGGGAGCCATCACTTGCACATGCTTTTTAAGTGATTGCACCAATGTTAAAGAAAGACTTTGAATTTTAGGGACATGTAACATGTGAAAATGTAATCTAAGTCATCTGATTTAAAGTTCATGATCTATCGATCCTTGGTAGATAAGATTAGAGCAAAACACAATATTTATCATATGATCAATTGTTGTCAATCGTTGAATCAAATAATAGCCTTTGACTATATTTAATTACATGATAAAGATTATATTTCATGCCAATCTTATCCACTAAGGATCTATAGATCACGAACTTTAAATCAGACGGCCCAAATTGCGTTTTCACTGTCACATGTCCGTAAAATATAAAATCTTTTTTTAACCTTGGTGCAATCACTTAAAAAGTGAGTGCAAGTAATGGCTCCCATAGTTAAATCAATGTGGCTAAGAAAACTCTCTTATCTATCGTAAAGACTAAAGATGCACCCCAATCTAAATTAGAAAGGACCCAACTCCCTAAACATCAAAATGGTGTTTAAATGATCTTGCACCATTAATGAATTGATGGGAGTAATATATACCGTCAAAGTGACAGATCATACATTGAAGGTTAATGAGCTCAAAAAATACATTTATTTAGAGAGTTGAAACATCTTACTTGTACACTTTAATATCAAACCAATCGGATGATTCACATTTATTTATAGGCATGATTCTTTGACTGAAATATGTTTAGATACTGGATTACTACTTGGACAATTTAGATTGATGATCCAGATGTATGCCATGTAACATAATAGTAAGGGAGGTACAATTTGAACACGAGATTTATATCGTGGCACAATGCTCAGAAAGAGAGACTTGATATTTTTTAGATCTGTCATGTTTAATTACACCATCTAAGCCCTTTCGTTGAAAGCCATGATGTAAAGATTTTTGTTGCCAAAGATTGGCCCAAAATATGATCTCCACCATCTGATTTGTCTCAATCAATCATTGAATTAGATGATGGTCTTTGACTATATTGAAACATATGATAGAGATCACATTTCATGCCGATCTTTGATACAAATAGATCTTTGAATCATGACCTTCAAATCAAAGGGCTTAGACGGTGTTCCACATGTCATAGATCTCAAAAATATCAAGTCTCTCTCTTTTAAATGTTGTGTCTGAGTACAAATTTGGTGTGCAAGTTGTAGCTCCCCAATAATACACTGCACTTTAATGATATAAGATCAAAGTTCCAATTTAATGGTGTAAGATCATTCCAACACCATACCAATTTGGTGTTTAAATGTCGATTAGAGTACGGATAAAAATTTCGGTTTCGGTTCCCAGAGAAACCGAAACGTTAAATCAAAATTTTGGTATTTTTGTATTAAGGGGAAAATTTCGGCCGAAGTTTTGATTTCGATCCCCGCGAAACCGAAACGAAATCGAGAATTTTGATCCTTGGGTTAGAGTCATAATTCCAATAAAAAAACCTCGTCATTCGTTCTCTGTTTCCATTCCCATATAATTATGCAGTTTAAACTTCATTGTCAGCCCATGCAAAGATTCGAAACAATCATATTATTGTGAGTCACCGAGCCGCCGCTCAACAGCACACATGACGTGCGTGGTGAGGACCACCGGGTTACTGATACGGTGCGAGTGTGTGCTGTTGATGCAGCATCCATGACCGTTGGATCACATGGATCTTAGGCGGAGATTCATAAGTTTGTTTTTAGCTATTGTGAAAACTTATAGGATGTACTTCTCATAGAACTAAAATTTATGTACAAGCCTCTACATTGTGCATTAAATATATGATTAATCCAATAGACTAGATAAGTTATATTGACCCATGCTCGTTGGCTGTCATGTGGCACCTAATTATATGATCGAGTGATGCATTGATGATGATTAGGATCATTAAAAAAATATTCTAAAATATTAATAAATTGTGATAGTTAATAGTGTCATCTGCATGAAAAATGAATGATGAAACCGGATTTGATTTCACCACACCATTGATCGTGTAATTAAGGGTGCAAGTTCGGTTAATCAAAACAAACTGAACCGAAATCAATTTTTTTAGTTCTTGATTCGACTCCACTTGACCTAACGGAAGATGAAAAAATGAATGATGAAATTGTATTTGATTTCACCATACCATTGATTGAGTAGTTAGGGGTGCAAGTTTAGTTAACCAAAACAAAATGAATAGAAATTGATTTTTTTGGTTCTCGTTCGGCTCCACTTGACCGAACCGAAAGAAGTTTGTTTTGATTAATCAAATTTCGAAAACCCAGAAAAAAAAATAAAAAAATCCGTTTGGTTTATGTTTTGAAATTTTTATTCTCATTATTTACGATTTTTTTTTGCCGATTTTCTATTGACTTTCTAAACCTACCGAACCAGTTTTTTGTTTCAATCACCCAAAACAGGAACCGAATCCATTGGGAATCGGATTCATTTTTTTCGATTTTGGATCAATTTGGCAAACCAATTTTTTAGTGCAAAGATTGCATCCCTACTCGTGGTTATATGATTATGTTATTTTTTTATGAGAATATGGGGATTTATATTACTAAATCACAAGAAAATTACATCAAATAATTGAGGAGGAATTAAGGTAATAAAATGGGACTCGGTATCGGGTATCAGTCCTTGGAGGACCAATATGACTCGGCCAATACGTATCGACGTATCGGCCTATTTTTTTTATTTTTAAAGAAAAAAAAAGAAACTATAGGTATCAGCCCAATCCGATACCGTATCGGCCGATACCTGATACATATCGGCCAATACCAATACCGATACGTATCGGTTTGCCGAGAAACCGATACGTATCAGTATCGGCCGATTTTTGATACCATGGGAGGAACAAGTCCGTCCATACATTATCACAGCCTTGAATCAACCCAAATTTGGTTAAGGCATCAACAACTGAATTCGATCGGTATACAAAGTTCACCGAAACACTAGCGAAATTTTTGATACCTTTTACAAGGTCATTGTAGATCTCCAAAATCTCGGAAAGATTGGAGGTTCTACTGTTGACTTCATTGATCACATTCAGCAACTCCCCCTCCAGAATATTGTGCTGGAACCCATTCTCAAGAGCAAGTTCGATTGCGGTAAGGAAAGTCATGCTTTCACTATACTCCGGGCTAGAAATTCATTCGAGATTTTTTGCTTTAGCAATAATCACTTTGCCACAATAGTCCCAACAAACAATGCCAATCCCTGCATTGCCTTTGTGTTAGGCCCCATCGAAGTTAATTTTGTTCGTCCCATTATTCGGGGTCCGTCTCCAATAGGTTATAGTGATCTTCGATGTTGCTTGCTCTTGATTTAATTGACTTACAAGATTATATTGAGTAAGAAGGTTCACTACATCGTGGACAATTTTTAGAGAATCTTTTGATTTTGAAATTTTTTCCTAATCGACCCCGTCAGAACACCTTTTCCATCAAAGACCCTATAGTTTCACCTTTATCCAAACCGACCAACTTTTAGCCGAGCCAATTCCAGCTAATACAAAAAGCCTTAAATACCCCTTCTTATACTTTTTATTGTTCTATATAGTTTAAATACTCCTAAAGCAACATTTTTGGTTCCGTTGCACTTCAATCTATGCTATAAAAATTGTACAGAACTCGAGTTTTAACTAGTTTGCCGGTGCATTGTCAACGTGTACGGTCGTGGATAGGGCTCTCAATGGGCTGAGTTTTAACTCCTTGTTTGCTCACAGATAGGGCTCTCAATGGGCTGGGTTTCCAATTTTTTTTGCCCAGCTCTAACTAGGGCAACAATGTACTCAGCCCAAGCTCTGCCCATAGTGGGCTGGGCTGGCTTGGGTCTTTTTTTGGAGCAACTTTTTTTTTAATAAATTTTGATAAAAAAAAAATTCAAATCATTTTTCAAAGAGAGAGAGAAAGTTTAACTGAGTGAAATACTTGCTTAAAGTTAAGACTTGAGATGGTAAAGATTGATAAAGCGGGAACCTTATTTTAAGGTTTCTATTTATGAGGGTAGTATCGATTGAAATTATAAGTACATTTTTCCTTAAATGATGTTGATTTTAAATCATTCAATGGCTTAATTTCAAGGCATTTAAGTAAAATGCTCTTAATATATAATTATTAATATATATATATATATATATATATATATATATATATATATATATATATATATATATATTCGGATCGGGTGTTGGAACATTTAACCCAAGCCCGCCCCCAATCTTTCCGGGTTATCACATGATTCGCCCAACCTGGGAACCGGGCCGGGTTGGCTCCACAAAAGATATCGCTTTTTTAAATGCTAGGTGTAGGCCAAAATCGGGGCTGGCCCGGACCATTGAGAGCCCTACTCACAGAGAGAGGAGAGAGGAGAGAGGAGAGAGGAGAGAGGATCGGAGATAGAGGAGTAAAGAGAAGAGATGGTGGTTCCACAACAGGCAAAGAAAGCTATTACAGAGCAGCCAAAGAAGCTCGCAAACCTGATCGACCTAGCCAATCTACCTTCAACGCTTAGAGAATTCGTGGGTCAATCTCAGATTTCTCGTCTGGGCTGCTTCATTCGCGTTTGGTCTTACATCAAATCCAACAATCTTCAGGTTTTTCTTCATATTCTTCTACATTTCATTGCTTATAATCATTTAATAGTACACAATCAACTCAAGGTCACTTATAAATCACATATTATTACATACCCATCAATTCGTTTTCGATTTGTCATTGTTTTTAGCTCTATATATGATTGATTTGTTCCCTGTAGTATTAGTCAATTATGTGTAGAATCTTAGTTTCTGTAGTAACTATGGCCGTACTCAGTGCTCAAGGCTCCCGTTTTCAGCGGGGTCTGGGAGAGGTATGGCTTTGGACAGACAGCACTTACCATCACACCAACCCTCATTCAATAGTAACTTGGAATTGCTCTTTGGAGGCAAAGAGCAGCTCTCTGCTCTAGCTTAGAGCAATTTAGTATGAAAGTATGTTTTGTTGTAAGTCCTCTTAGCTCTTTGAGAGAGTGAAAGAGCTGAATTTGGGTCTCTTTAAAAAGAGCAATATACCTGCTCTTTTAAGTGGGCTGCTCCTTGGCTCGAAAAAGCAATCCCAAACACAGCCTATGGACACCATTAATCGTAGACCGAAAGTTTTGATATGATTTTTTGAGATTTGGTTGTGTGGAGGTAGAGTAAGTGAAATTTTTTGTAATGATAAATCTCTGGTTGGTGTAGTGGAGATATTCATTTATATCTGCTTGAGGTTTTTTCTTGTTAGTTATATAGGGTGTGTTTGGATCTGGTGGGCAGGTTTTTTCTGCTCTGGTGTAGAGCAGGCGGATATCACTTAAAACAGCTCCCTGCCAGAGAAAATTGGGCGAAGAACTGTGATATCAAATGCTATTATAGCTCTCCGCCGGAGCCAAAGAGCCGCTCTTTGGCCCGGGAGAGCTAACCCAAACACAGCCATAAAATTTTTAACTGTCTACTCAAGATTTATTGTTAAGGTGTTTGGATCTATTATGACATAGCCATTACCTCAAGGGCCTTACAAATCTTCTTGTTAAACTTATCCCCTTCCTACAGTTTGTAGAACCATCCATTTGGCAATTTTGCCCATAAAGTGGGGATATAATTCAGAGGATTACTAAGTTTAGCGTGGGCGAAAAAATCGTTTTCTCTGATTTCTATCGCTTGATTCATATTGGAATTTGTATCTAGTGATTCTCACTTTTTATTTCTCAAACACAAATCACTCTATGTCATTTTCACTACTTTTCATTTGATATATATATATATATATATATATATATATATATATATATATATATATATATATATATATATATATATATATATTACAGCTCTGTCTAGGGTTGGTTTGATACTGATTTGGCCTGACCCTAAGCAGCTCGTGACAGCCTTAATCTCTACTGTCATATACACCTGCCCTGAAGAGCCCGCCACATCACCAACACAGGTCCTAGGCAATCACCTTTTCTTATAGCTCTCAGCGTCTAAAACTTATTTTAAAAAATTTGGTTGTTTCTTTGCTTTTGAGATTTCCCAAAATATTATTAGAGGAAGGACATTCCAAAGAATACCCTCATTTCCATCAAATGGGCTCTCCGATCACCCAACAAAAACCGCAGCACAAGTCTCTTCCCACACCCAAGCATTTAATAACCCCCCCTCCCTTCCAAATCTCAGAAGCGAACCTACACCTCAAGTATAGATTCTCAGCCATTTCTTCTACCTCTCCAAAAAACCTATACTCAATTGGAACATTGATTCGTCCCGCTCTCAACTACACACAAGTTAAAATCTACCCCCATGCCACCTTCAAGGCAAAAATATTAACTCTAAGAGGCGCCATTCTCTTTCATAGGACAGCCCAAGGCTAGGACACAAGCGGTCTCCCAAGAAACTCCCTATAAAACAATGTAGTCATGAACCTACCTTTCTTTTCCCTATTTGAGTTTTCTCTATCATCCTCCTCCAGATCCAACTCCTCCATTAACCTTAGAACTCCCCAATCTCCTCACACAAATTCCTTCGCAATTGGGCATTCCACAATGCATCAAACCGATCTCATCCCATAGTTCCGCTACCACTGCCTCCTTATTCATTGCCAAATAAAACATCAATGCACATCTTTTTGCCAAGGCATCATCACCACACCATTTGCACTTCCAAAATTTAACTCTTAGCCCCGACCCCACTCTGAAGCTCATTCCTTCCTCAAATTTCTTCCTGGTTTTGTGCACTCCTTTCCACCACCCTGAGCCTAACCACAACGCCAAAGCCGCTTACCTAATAATGTCAAATTTATTTTCTAAGCGACTGGATACCCAATCCCCTTTCAGCCTTAGAAAATTGCACCACATCCTAGTGGCTAATTGATCACGTGGAATTTTTTTTTTTCTTTCAACCACTCCATAAAAAACTCTTTGAATCATCTTCAGTCTTTTCACTATCGTGATAGGGCACTCAAACATAGACATGAGATATATTGGTAGGTTAGAAAGTATGAATTTAATCAACGTAAGTCTTCTCCCATTAATTCACACCCTTTTGGATAACAGTGCATCTTTCCATGTAGCCAATTTCTTACTGAATCTTTCAATAACTGGATCTCACTGACTTATTTGTGGCTTTCCATCACGCAATGGAAGCCCCAAATAAGTTGTAGCAAGATTCCTCCATACACAACCCCCATCACTCTCTTAAGCAACCGACCTCCATTTTTAACTCATACAAGGTTTAATTTTTGGCTTGAAATTGCTTCATATCATCTTATTATAGCCTTAACATTCCTTAACTCTCTCCGATGCACCACATAAATGATGGTGTCATCATCGTATTGTATGTGGTTGCCCTACTCATCAATATACTGAACGCCTCCCCCACTAAATCGAATAGAAAGGGCGATAGTGGATCCCCTTGGCGTATCCACTTTGATCTCTTAAAGAAGCCTTTTGCAGCCCCATCCACAATTATCAAAACCAAGATGACGATATGCACCTCCTTATCCCTTCTCTACTTTCTCCACTTTTGGCCAAAACTAAATCTTTCAAACCAAAAATCCACAAAATTTCCAGTCTACTTGGTAATAGCCCTTCTCCATATCTAATGTACAAATCACTTCGTGATTTCTCTCGTTATGTCCATTATCAATGCACTCATGTGCAATGACAATATCATCTAGTATCTGCATCCCATCAACAAATGCACTCTGGTTAGGTGCGATGATCTTTCCCATAACCAATCTTAATCAATTTGCTAGAACTTTTGCCAATATCTTATATACTCTTCCAAGTAAACTCATTGGTCTGAAATCTTCAAGTCTCTCTGCCCACTCCTTTTTGGAATAACAATAATTATTTGACACCTATACATTTCCCTATCTTTCTTTTGATAATAATTTTTGAGAAAGTTTCACATAACTCTCCCTTTATCAACTCCAAAAAATGTTTATAAAACTATAGTGTGAACCCGTTAGGCTCAGGTGCTCGGTCCCCACTTTCTTCGGTAATTTGCCTTTTTTATCTTATCCTTCTTGAATTCCCTCTCCAACCTCTCTCGGTTTCTCCCTATTAATCATGTTAAAAACATTCCATCACTTTGTAGGACGATCCCATCCCTTATCCCAGAATAGATTCTTGTAATATTCCACCAAAGCCTTTCCAATTCTCTCACAGTTCTCTAACTTCTCCCCCTCTATTACCAGATGTTGTATGGTGTTAACTCGTTTCCGTGCATTGACATTCTGTGAAAGAAATTTGTATTGTTGTATCCCTCTTTTATTTATTTTACTTTTGATCTTTGTCACATAGTCTCATCTTCATTCGCCTTTTTGTTATCCTCTTTTTTCATTTTAGATCTCTCATTGACCTCTTCCCTAGATATTCCTTCCTCTTCCTCCGTCAGGTCAAACATTGAATTTCCTTGGGTATTGTTTTCATCACTTCCTTCACATTGTTAGACACCTTATTCCACCTCATTATCTCTTTCTCAACATCCCCAGTTTAGTTGCAAATTTCTTTTAAGCGAACCCTATCGAGTATCGACACCCAAGTACCCAACTAGTCCTCCATATGTACACCATATTCAAAACCCTCATGAAGTAACCACTTGTTTTCAAAGCTAAATGGTGTCAGACTCCATTTTCCTTTTTTCTGATCCTAATATAATTGGGACATTATCCGACGTGGTCTTAATAATGCTTTAAGAAGCATATTCCGGTTCATTTTTTCCCGCTCATAATCGCATACAAATCTATCCAATCGCTATAGTGGGTTTCCCCCTCCCATTAGTATTAGACCACATGAACTTTGTCCCTCCCATTGGGATATCGATCATTTCACAATCCATCATGAATTGGGAAAATTTCTTCATGCTTGAACTCATCCTATATCCGTTTCTTGTTTTCTCAGAACCTTATCATGTTGAAATGCTGTCCCACTCCCATGCCTCCTTGACTTCAACTAACCCTAGCTCATTGGTCCCTACACCACTGACAAGGCCTAAACCCCTTCTCTCTTTATATCCTAATTCTCAAGGATAGCAAAAAATTTCCTTCTAGTCTCTAATAATTCCAACCTTCTCCTATATAACCAGAATTACTCCCTTGGTTCCAACTGGGTTTTTCATACTCCACTCCCAATGATTTTCTTCTACCAAAGTTCTTTCTTGTCTCCACCATTCACCCATTTTGTCTCTTGTAGAGTAATCACATCAACCCTCTTATCCCTCAAAAATGCTTTTATCACACCACATTTCTTCCTCTCCCCCAGATCCCTCACTTTCCACCGAAGTATATGCATTTGAACCATATCCGGTATCCTCTAACTCCCATTATTCTCCCCAATCTTTCTCCACCTCTTTTTTCCATCCCTCTCCATACTCAGAGAGAATTTTAACTTTTCCACCTTGTTCCTCTGCTTCATCTTCTTTCTCTTTTCCATCATAATGAACATCTCCATCAATCTCTTCTCCCCCCTATATGCCATACCTGCCTTAAATCCACATTCATTTGACATTTCGGTAACTTAATTTCTAATGTATCTGTTGTTTTATAATCTCTCTCAAGTCTCACCCTCAATCCATCTACTAAGGCCAAAATTAATCTTTGCACTTCCTGAACACTAACCACATTTCCTTTCTGACCACCATCCTCCCACCTTCACTCACTCTCCTACCCCTCGTCCAAGCCACACCTAACTCTACAATTGATGGGGACATCAAGATTAAAAGCGTCGAATTTGGGGCGCAACAGATTCCTAGTGTCGGAAGAGCCGCAAGGGAAGTTAGAATTAAATAACTGGAAGAAACGAAAGAAGAAAATTTAAAATTTATTGCCAAAGATTCTCTAATAAGAGGGTCTTCAACTTTTAATCCCGTCACTTTTATGTTTTTATGTTTGGCCTATTTTGAAGTCGGATTGATGTGAAAGTGGTCATATTTGAAAGCTTATCGAAGTAGCTTTCCAACGAGCCAAAAAAATGAGCAAGCCCGACAAGTATTGAAGAAGTTATGGTCAGTTTTCGGAAGTTGCACAGAAAGTGAAGAATTTCAAGAATCCTAATTGAATTAGGATTAGTCTCTTTTATAATTTTATTTTAGAAAATAAGAGTTGTTTCTTTTATTAGAAATAGAATTAGTTTCCTTATTGTTTTATGACTTTATTTTATTGTTTTAGAAGAATTAGAATATTTCTTTTATTTGAACTAGGAATTAGAGTTATATTAGGATTTCTAGTTTTATGCATTGGTTAGCCTATTTAAAGGCTTGTAAACACTTTTATTATTACTTTTTTGTTAATGAAAATTGCTTATGCAAAATTGAGAGTTCTAAACTTTTGTGAGGGTGTGATTCTCTCAAACGGAGAGCGATTCTTCGATTCCCGCTTACGGTTTGGTGCGAGGCGAACTCTTCTTCCATCTCTATCTTCTTTAGATCTATGGTTTGCGTAAGTAGCGTAACCCTAATTATTTTATTTATTTCATAAAATCCAAAATCAACCTATTTGTTCATCATAAATCATTATTAGCCTTTTAATTTTATTCGGTATTGAGAGAACCCGCTTGCGAGTTCGTTCGACCCCTAAAACTATCGGATATCTAGCCGTTCATAAGAACCCTAGTCTTCTAGATCCGTGATAGGAAACGTATACGAAAGTAACGCTATTTTGGGTCGAAATTAAAGCATCTAATTGGATTTATAGAATTTTTCATGGGAATTTGTTATGAGAAATTGTTATTTTTAATTGGTTAAATTAATTTTAATCATAATCTCAGCCCTAACATTGCATTTAGTAAGTTTTCGCATCAACAACCCTCTCCATTTGCCCTGGATGTACACACACCCTCCCTCTTCACTTCATCTCACCTCTCACCCCTTTTACCTAGACCCTCTACTTTCTTCTCAAGCCAGTTTAAGGGGGGTTATTGGGATTATTGGGTTACCTCTATTAAAAGTTAAATCTGGAAAATTTAGATAGCTTGCATTGAGAAGATGTGGGATTCCATCTAGATATAAAAGAAACAAAGAATCTGAAACGTCAACTAACTTTATACCTGCATTCATGCAATTTGCCAACCTTTGTGAGCATAATTTCTCTGCAGGAGAGGAGCAATGACTGATCTCTGCACTACTGGTAGGAGAACCCAGCAGGTCCCATCCTTCGTGTCTGTCCAGCTCAGAATCTTGGAGCTGATGTGAAGTACAATTCCAGTTCAAATGATGTTTTCGAATCCCTCGTATCCTCTCTAGACATCTCGCTATATTTCTGTTTGTGTTTCTGACCTTGGCTCAAATTCTCTTTCACTGGAACCACATTCCTTTGTTTTATCAATTTAGGAACTAGGCTCCTCTTTTATGGAATAACTGTTTGTCCAGACCTTTTGAAGTACTGGTTCTTGTACCACTATTTCGCTTCAAGTTTAGCACCACCGTTTCACTTGTATTTTCATCGTTCTTCTCTGCAATCCAAGCCATTATCTCCTCCCTCGAAGCCTCACCCTCAATCACTTTCAATCTCTTGTTGCTCGAATTCTGTGACTTCGACGTAACATATGATACTGGCTCTTTCCGTTCTCAGATATATTCACAGTAGAATCTCAGCTGGACACAAGTTTTCAATTATCGGGCACATACCCGAAACAAGAGAAGCACTTTGGTGCAAAAAGGAATGAAATAGAATTAGTAGAGGACGCTGATGTATCAGCAGGTAAGGTGCACAGGTTTACTTGAGTCAGACGAGGTAAATGTTAAAGCTCCATTTGGGTTGGGCCATTGGATAAAAGGACTTAAATAGATAAGCCATGTTGGGCTTCATAGGCCCTTGGGCCTGAAGCCAGTCCTAGACCTGATCTCCAGATTGTGACTGTCCACAGTTACGTTCCCTTGACCTTCCAAGGCCCCAAATCGCTCGAGTCTCCCAACTCTATGATTCACCTCCTAACCATATCTCACATTCCTCTGTTCTTTTTTTCCCACACACTTTACTTGCGTTCCCGTTTCTCTTTTACACCGTTCGTATTTACATCACTAGTATTTGAAATTTGAAATGTGACCGACACCCTTTTCTTCAATCCAAGTTTATCTTGTCTGGCGTTTCCGACTACTTCCTTCTCAACGTGTGGTACTTTCGAATAGGCACCAGCCTTTTTAATTTCTTCTCTTTAATATGACCATCCCTCGTACCCAGACAGCTATGGCCACGCGTTCCATCATCAGTCTCTAGCATGCCATGTAGATCGCCTCGATTTTCATTTCCTCCCATTTAATTGCCAGCCATTCGATGTTCCACCAAGTTATACTTCCCTGTATTTCATTTTTCCTGAGATCCATGCCATCCCATACCTTCTCTGACGTCAAATTTGTCTTAAACCCTATGCTTACACATGCCAGTTCTGAAGACCAGCACTTGAGCACCATTTCTTCCTGTCCTCGGGGATGCAATCATACCACTTCAGAATATGCTGGACCGCACCTCCACTCATCTACCAACCGCCATTCGAATTCAACGGCAATGGGGAGGTTGAGTCTATAAGGCCACACTCCATGCAACGATGCTTCATGTGGCTGAACCACATGGTGCGATATTAAGGTGTAATCTGATGCCAGAAATAATCCCATCGCCTTCATAACCAGGTGGGATCATGCCTCGTACCAGATAGACAGTTGGAGCAGAGCATGGGCAGCAACGCATCTTATTTGAAATTTCATGACAGCCTTCATAATCAATAGAAGTGCTTCTGCAAGCATGACACCTATCTCTACTTTTTTCGATACCACTGGGTTCTCTGACTCAACAAGGCTCCAGACTAGAAACTTTTCAAGTCTACAACAAGTATTTTAGATATCTTGGGCATCGATTAATCTCGTTGATAGGATTGGAGTACAACATCAATCAATGCCTGCTAAAACTAGCTACCCTTCAAACTTAGACCGTTATCTTCCCCGGGAGCCCTAGCAATTTAACTGCTAGGGTTCCTCAATTTCCACGTACTGACCCAGAATCTCCCTATACACATGCAACTAACTGACCCCCATATCCCCTATACTCTCATCGAGAGATCGATTAGAGCAAGTATCTTGCACAGTAACGGTCAGTTGCAATTGCAACTGTCAGTGATGGAGGATCAATCTCCTTATGCATATCTATTTCCCTCCTTCCCCCACAATCGATTTCTTAGACAGGTTGGTGCCCTGAGTAATCCCTATACCTTTGTAGCCATAGGGGGTTTGCAATCACTGGTGTCAATGGAGCTGCCCTAACTCCTACCAGAATCATGTCGTCTTCTCTCGAGGTTGATCATAAGTTGATTTTGCATGAGTCAAAATTTGCCTGGTGTGCAATGTTAAAAGGCTGTCAAGTGTGAAAATGCAGGTTGAGCCTGGAGAGCAGCCACTTTGTGCGTCAAAAGCCAGTGGTTAGGTCTTTATCCCCTCCACCCCTCCCAGCATAGTTACCAAGTTGGAAATCGGGAAAAAATTGGCAAGGGAGAAAAAACGGGAAAAAGTTAGTAAAACCAGAAAATTTTCAGGAAAAAAAACAATGAAAAATTTAAATTGTATGTGAGAACACCAAGTTCAGTGCTTATGATTGTCACTCAATGAAGACCCAAAGTCTTCTTCTCCAAAAGCTATTCCCAGAAACCAAATAGTAAAAACATGAAAACAAAGTACGAAAGAGGGACGAGGTGCACCATGGTCTCTTCGTCTTCTTGTTCTTCACTCTTGGGTCTTGAGGACGACGAGAAGGGAATCTTGTGTTGAGAGAAAATAAGGTTCAAGAATCTCGAGAAATAACCTACTAAATAGGTAAAAAGCCTTTAATGAATCTCAAGAAAATATCTTGTTTCATTAAAGATTGGGGGGGTTATTATCTCGTTGGTAAAACAATTAAGAAACAAAATTATCACAAAAAATTGCGAAAAATACAATTTAAACGTGAAAATCGCATTTTTCTCTCTAAAACCCGCGTATTTAACTAGATAAGAATGGGTTTAAAAAAAAAACCGCGTTTTTTCAAAAAATCACCGAATTTGATAACTGTGGCTCTTAGCACTGGGTAATGACCCTTTTTTTTAACCTCCCATGAATAAGTCACCCTAGGAATGGCTTCCCAGCTAAAGTGATGCAGGTACTAACACAATGCGATTTAGATGGGTTGAGATTAATTGAAGACTAATAAATTGAAATATAAATTGTCTTAACAAATTAACACAGAAAATGAAAAGATTTCCAATTACATAATTTGCAATAGCCCAAACTAGTGTTTGTTTCGCTGCACATTTCCTTTCTGGATCTAGAAGACTAGGGTTCTTTGGCGAACATCTAGATCTCCAACAGTTTAGGAATTCGAACGAACTTACAAAGGAGTTCTTTCGAAAATGAGTCGATTTAATAAAGAGAAATGAGATTCTAGGCAATTAGAATTCAAATAGGATTGTAGGTAGAATGAAAGAAAACAAGAATTAAATACTTACGCCTTCAAGGGAGATAAAAATGGATATGAAGATTGAATGATCAACTTTGCACCAACCACACGCGTATAGAAGAATCACTATTCTATTTTGAGAGAATCACACTCTCAAAAGAAAACATCTCATTTTCAATTTGTATGGCAAAGTTCATAATTATTTCATTAATTAAATAAAAATAGTCCTTACAAGCCTTTTATAGGCATTTTACAAACATATTCGAAATTTGAAAATAAATAACTAACTGTAACCGCCAGTAACTAACTGAAACTTCACGAATGTCCGTCATCTTGACATTTCTTTCGCCTCTGATAAATCACAGGTGGTATTTTAAATTTGATGTCCCCATCAATTCTCCTCAGGCTGGAAGCATTCATCCCCAATGAATGTTGATTGTGATACTGGTCGCAAAGATTCAGATCAATACATTGGGATTTGCCTTTTGTGATCCATGTATTCTTTGAATCTGGTCTATTTTGCCATTTGATAAGGTACCTTTGAAATCTCCCTTGATTTGTTGACACGATTTGATCATCCAAAACATCCTCAATTATCTCACGAGATGGACGGGTAGGTGGAGGTAATGGAATAGGGAGAGAGATAGAGGTAGGTTTTGAGGTTAAAGGTTCAAAAGGGTTAGGTGGTATCATAGCAGGGCCATAGGATGGTACAAGATCCTCTACATTGAAAGTTGAACTAATACCCAACTATGTTAATAGTTTTAGAACATAAGCATTAGGACCGACACGCTTCAGGATCGTAAGGTCTAACACTATGAGCTTGTAACTTTTTAGCGGTTCCTTGAGGGAAACGCTCAAATCTAGTTCGAACTATTACAAAGTCACCCTCTTGAAATTCTTTAAACTTTTTATGAGAATTTGTAGAAAACTTATATTTTTCATTACTCACATTAATCCTTCTTTTAATCTCAGCATGCAATTCATGAATATGATGTGCAAATGGAGATGCAGACTCTTATGATATTTGATGAGCTGACATTGGAATAAGATCTATGGGAGTCCTAGGTTTGTAACCGTACACAATTTGAAATGGACTCATCCCAGTTGTTATAAGCAAATTCGGTGATGGATAAGATGGAATCCCAACTTTTAATATGTTCACCCACCAAACATCTTAATAGATTTCCTAGACTCCGATTAACAACCTCGGTTTGTCCATCGGTTTGGGGATGATATGCTGATGAGAATTGAAGTATGGTCTTCATTTTATGCCATCATGTCTTCCACAAAAAATTGACAAATTTAACATCTCTGTTTGACACAATGGTCTTCGGCAACCCGTGTAAACGAACAACACCACTAAAGAATAGTGTAGCAATCTTGCTTGCATCTGAAGTCTTTGAACAAGCTATGAAATGGGCCATTTTAGATAAACGGTCCACAACAACAAATATCGAGTCATGTTTGCGCAGGGTCTTAGGAAGCCCTAACACAAAATCCATAGACAGGTCATGCCACGGAATGTGTGGCACCGGTAAAGGAGTATACAATCCAGTGTTATGTTTCCTTTGTTTAGCTAGTTGACAAACACGACATTGATTAATGATTTTGATGACATTTCGTGCAAGATTGGGCCAATAGAATCTATCTTCGATCAATGCAATAGTTTTGTCGCGGCCGAAGTGGCCAACAACACCTTCAGCGTGTAATTCCCAAACGAGGAAGTCTTGTAGAGAAGTGTGAGGAATACACAAGCGATGTTTCAAAAATAAATACCCATCCTGTAGGGTATACTTGCATGTTCTGTCGGATTGACCAAAATCTGGACACGTAGGATAGTCTTCTAATAAACGGTCGAATCTAGTTACTTCGACACTCATAGAATGCAATGTTGCTACTCTATGACTTAGAGCATCTGTAGCTCTATTCTCTACTCCAGCTCCATGTTTTAAGACAAAGGTGAACCCTTGAAGTTGTTCAACCCATTTCACATGTCTAGGGTTTAATTTCTTTTGAGAGCTAAAAAATTTTAAAGCCTCATGATTGGAGTATAGAACGAATTCGTGCTGGAACAAATAGTGCTTCCAATACTTGAGAGACTGGACCACCGCATAGAATTCTTTGTCATAAGTAGAGTATTTTTGTTTGACCTTGTTTAGCTTTTTACTAAAATAAGCTATATGATGACCTTCTTGGCTTAATACTCCACCAATACCCACTTCAGAAGCATCACATGCCACTTCAAAGACTTTAGAGAAGTCTGGAAGACGCATTACAGGGGCTTCCGTCATACGGGATTTAATTTCCCTAAATGCCCTTGTCGCAACAGGCGTCCAACTAAATTCTCCTTTCTTAATACAATCGGTGATAAGGGTCGTGATTGTGCTGAAATTTCGGATGAATCTCCTATAAAATGTTGCTAACCCATGGAAACTTTGTACTTTGTGAATATTCTTAGGTTCAGGCCACTCAATAATAGCCTTGACCTTTTCCGGGTCCGCAGCCATTCCTTCAGAATTCACAACAAATCCCAAGAAGATAACGCTAGTCGTCGTGAAGGTACACTTCTTTAGATTTGCGTATAATTTTTCTCTTCTGAGCGTTATACAGACTTGCCTCAAATGATCTAAGTATTGTTCCTTGTTACGGCTATAGATAAAGATATCATCAAAATAAACCACAAGAAACTTGCCCATGAAAGGTCTCAACACTTGTGCCATGAGGCGCATAAAAGTGCTTGGGGCATTCGAAAGTCCGAACAACATGACAAACCATTCGTATAAGCCATCCTTGGTTTTAAAGGCAATCTTCCATTCATCTCCTGGACGAACTCTAACTTGGTGGTGTCCACTCTTCAAATCAATCTTTGAGAAGATGGTGACACCAACCATCATATCTAACATATCGTCCAATCACGGTATAGGAAACCGGTATTTGACTATGATTTTGTTGATAGCGCGGCTATCCATGCACATCCTCCAAGAACCGTCTTTCTTGGGTGCGAGCAATGCTGGCACGATACATAGACTCATGCTCTCTTTGATGAATCCCTTATGTAGGAGTTCATCAATTTACCTTTTCAACTCCGAGCGTTCGGAGGGGTTCATACGATAATGAGGCAAATTTGGGATGGTAGAACCAGGAATAAGATCAATAGCATGTTGAATGTTTCTTAAAGGTGGTAATTCATTTGGGAGGTCTATGGGATAGATATCTTGAAACTCCCTCATGATGGATTCGATTCTTTATTTGACACCTTTGATTCCACAGTTACTCGATTTCTTATTTGATTCCACAGTTATGAGAACATAGACAACATTCTCTTCCTTGACACTTTGTGCAAACTCTACGGGGCTAACAATATTGATAGCCTTAGTTGGTTTCTCTTTTTCGATTGCACCTTTATCCATTGATTTGTTTATTTTCCCTGCTGGCGCTATAGGAGTTAAAGGATTTAGTCTGATCTTACGACTTTTGTGTATGAAGGAACACACGTTCGATTTGCCGAACAATGTGATGTCTTTGTCAAACAATCAGGGTCTCCCAAGGATGATATGCCCTACATCCATAAGCACAATATCGCACCACAAGGTATCCTTATACTATTCAAACTGTATATGCACCTGACATTTATGTGACACTGAGATGGACGAAGAATCAACCCAAGCTGCCTTATAAGGTCGTGGGTGATGAACGTGTTTAAGTCCCAATCGAGAAACTGTGCTCTCGGAAACAACATTAGTGCAACTTCCACTGTCGACTATAACCTTACACGCTTTCTCACCACACTTGGCAATGGTATAAAAGATATTATCCCTTCGCTAATCATCATTCTCTTTGGATTGGGCTAGAGCACATCTAACCACAAGTGCCTATGAGGTATTATTCTCCTCAACAGGGTAGGAGATTTCTCGAAGACACGCTAAAGCCTTTTCCACTATGTGATCTTCTTCATCACTAGGAAATGATTCAGGTTCATAGATTTCTACTTCTCCGTCTCCCTGTTCTTCTTCAATTTCTTTTGAAATGAACAAACTATGGTAGGACACTGAGATGCAAAATATCCGAACCCTTGACACCTGTAGCATTTACCTTGACCGCCATTTCTAGGGCCCTCTATCATTGGACTTTTACCCTTATCAGCTATAATTACCGGATTGGTAATTGAATTATATTTACCCGATTGGGAGTTGACAAAAGATTTAGATTCAGAGTAGTTGGGCTTATAACCGGACCCACTAACATCAAAACGTCTTGTTTGAGGGGTCTTAAGGTATCGCTCCAATTCTTCAACCCTAGAGAAACATTCGTCTAGATCGACTATAGGATACAAAATAAGTTCTCTTTGTAACTCAGGGCAGAGACCCGTTCAAAATCGAGATAGGGTAACCTTTTCCTGTTAATGTATATTAGCTTGGAACATCAAATTTTCGAACTTGTCGATGTATTCAGTGACCGATACATTCCCTTGGCGAGTGATTGCAATTGATCAAGAAAACGTTTATAATAGGATAGAGGAACATACTTCTCATTCAATTGGACCTTCATGTCTTCCCATGTGGAGATGGGTGGAAGACTCTGGGAATGCCTACAGTGCCCAATATCCATCCAGTAAAGTCTCGCTTGACTTTGGCAAACCGGACCTTGCGTTCTTAAGACATGGCATACCATTCAAAATAGGCTTCCATGCCAGTCACTCATTCTAAATAGATTTTGGGTTGCCTCTTTCCATTGAAAATGGGAACATCCATCTTGACAAATTTCATGATTTTATCATCTTGATTTGGTGGTCGATCACGATCAAGAGGACCATCTCTCCTACGATCATTGTCGTGGTCTGGAAGGTGGTCATCCGTGATAACCCCATTCATTTCATCGACACGATTTACTAGATTGTCTTGTCTGGTTTGTTGATCATGTAGTTAATTTTGTAATTGTGTATGATACACAAGCATTTGGGCTTGAAGTTCAGTTTGATTTGTAGCCAATTTAGTTGTAAGTTCCTAATAAGGGCTTCGAACGTATTGGACTCCATAATGATGCAAGATAATGACAATGAAATCTGGAATCTATATGAATGCTGACACTCCTAAACTGATTGTCTCTGATACCAAATCCGATGCAAGTACTAACATAATGCGATTTAGATGGGCTGAGATTAATTGAAGATTAATAAAAAATAATTAAAATATAAATTGTCTTAACAAATTAACACGGAAAATGAAAAGATTTTCAATTACATGATTTGCAATAGCCCAAACTAGTTACTTTTGCTGCACATTTCCTTTCTGGATCTAGAAGACTAGGGCGAACATCTAGATCTCCAACAGTTTAGGAATTCGAACGAACTTACAAAAGAGTTCTTTCAAAAATGTGCGGATTTAATAAAAAGAAATGAGATTCTAGGCAATTAAAATTCAAATAGGATTGTAGGTAGAATGAAAGAAAACAAGAATTAAGTACTTATGCCTTCAAGTGAGATAAAAGTGAATATGAAGATTGAATGATCAGCTTCGCACCAACCACACGCGTATAGAAGAATCGCGCTTTTATTTTGAGAGAATCACACTCTCGAAGGAAAACATCTCGTTTTCAATTTGCATAGCAAAGTTCATAATTATTTCATTAATTAAATAAAAATAGTCCTTACAAAGCCTTTTATAAGCATTTTACAAACATAGTCGAAATTTAAAAATAAATAACTAACTGTAACCGCTAACAACTAATTATAACTGCCAGTAACTAATTGAAACTTCACGGATGTTCATCATCGTGACGTTTCTTTCGCCTCTGATAAATCACAATGGTTTTTTAAATCTGATGCCCCCATCACAAAGTGTTCTGCTCTTACCTTAATTATTGCAAATATGAAAAGGTTATTTCTTCTAGTAGCTGGATCAATAATCACTACTTCGCAGAGATTCATCACTCTAGGAATGAAAGGGAAAACCAAAAGCATCTAGAAGCCCTCCTCACGTATCGGGGAAACAGTGCAAATTAAAATGGCAGTCCTAATTGTGTAGGTCCACAGTGACCCCGTCAAGCTTTAGGCTTCCAAGAAGTTTGGGTTTGGTGGTCAGATCTTCAGAGGGGACGGTAAAGACAAAGTTCCCATTCTCTAGGATGGATTCAATGAGTAGGAAGCCCACCTATCTAAATGAGCAGCACCAACTGAAGCCTGCTCAGGGACCTCTATTATAGGCAGATCCGAGATCGAGTGTGCTCATCACCATCGCTAAGCTTGAGCTTAAGATCCAGGAAACAAATTTTCTCCCTACGAGTTTAATACTCCTCTTTCTCAAGCTCATGGTGATAAGATGTATCGTCAATCCTCATTACCTCCGTCACGGTCCATACTCAGTCCTATAGTTCAAAGTATTTGTTAATGCCGATATGTATCAATCTGAGTATGGACCGTGACAGAGGTAATGAGGATTGACGATACATCTTATCACCATTGAGGGAGAGGAGGATGATGGTGAGATAATGGTTGAAGAGGAAGTATTTGAGCAGGACATCACACCCAGTGATGAAGAGGGTGATGATAGTGGTCGTGCTTTGGTTGTGAGGTGTGCCCTTGCACAACCTCAACGGGATGACTGGCGAAGGGAGAACATCTTCCACACATTTGCTAGGTTTGGTGACAAGAGTTGTAAGGTCATTGTGGACAATGGTAATTGCACCAATGTAGTGTCAACTCACACTATATGCCGCTTGGGGCTTACACCCGAGACCCTATAGAGTTGCATGGGTAAACTCTTCATCCATTCCCGTGTCGAAAAGGTGTTGTGTACCGATTCAGCTGGGTTCTTATTCGGACACCTTATGGTGTGATGTGGTGCCAATGAATGTGGGCCATATCATTTTGGGAAGGCCATGGCGCTACGACATGGACATGACCCTTTTTGGTCGATCAAACATATGCACATTCATGCATAAGGGCAAGAAGATTACTATACACCCTTGGCCTCCCAAAGCACCGTCGGCCAACAACGTCGAGAAGAAGGGCGAGACTTTTAAATCCATTAATATTGTGAGCCCTTCGGAATTTGAAAATGCTTCTATGGATGAGAACGTAATCTATGTTGTCGTCACTGTCGAGAAAGCTCTCGAGTCTAATGGCGAACACCCTAAGGAGGCCGAGCCGATTTTGAAAGAATTTGCGGATGTCTTCCCAGAAGACTTACCGAACGAACTCCCTCCGATGCGTGACATTCAACACGTTATAGACTTAGTTCTCGGATCCACTTTACCGAACCTGCCTCATTACAGGTTAAATCCGGTTGAGCATGCCGAGTTAACTCGGCAAATCAATGAGCTCCTTCCAAAGGGGTTCATTCAAGAGAGCATGAGCCCTTGTGTCGTACCCGCGCTACTCACACCGAAGAAAGATGAAAGTTGGAGAATGTGTGTAGATAGTAAGGCGATTAATAAGATTATGGTCAAGTATTGGTTTCCCATACCGAGGCTCGACGATATGTTAGACATGATGGTTGGTGCCACTATCTTTTCTAAGATAGACCTTAAGAGTGACTACCATCAAGTCCAGATCCGCCCCGGTGATGAGTGGAAAATCGCCTTTAAGACCAAGGATGGTCTTTATGAGTGGATGATCATGCCATTTGGGCTTTCTAATGCCTCGAGTACCTTCATGAGGCTCATGTCCCAAGTGTTGAGGCCGTTCCTAGGTAAATTCCTTGTTGTGTATTTTGATGACATCTTGATTTATAGTCATGACGAGGAACAACACTTGAACCACCTTAGGTTGGTTTGTGAAAACCCTCAAGGGCGAGAGGTTGTTTGCGAATTTCAAGAATTGCATCTTCATGTAAAGTTTCATAGTCTTCTTGGGATTCATTATCTCGACCAATGGAATGGTCGCGGACCCTGAAAAGGTTAAAGCCATTGTGGAGTCGCCCGAACCTAAGAACATACACGATGTCCGTAGCTTCCATGGCTTGGCTATTTTTTATCGTCGCTTCATCAGAAGCTTTAGCACCATAATGGCCCCAATCACTGATTGCATGAAGAAGGGGGACTTTAAATGGGGCAAAGTGGCGACGAAAGCCTTTGTCGAGATCAAACAATAGATGAGTAGTGCACCCGTCATGCGATTGTTGGACTTTCCAAACTCTTCGAAGTCGCATGCGACCCATCGGGTGTGGGTATAGGAGTGCTTAGTCAAGAGAGTTACCCAGTGGCTTATTTTAGTGAAAAACTTAATGAGGTGAAACAAAAATACTCCACCTATGATAAGGAGTTCTATGCGGTCGTTCGTTCCTTGTGGTATTGGAAATATTACCTTAGGCCGCAAGAATTTGTGCTATTCTCTGACCATGAAGCCTTATGCTTCTTAGCCTCTCAAAAGAAGTTGAATCCGAGGCACGCAAAGTGGGTTGAATACCTTCAGGGGTTCACCTTCGTGTTGAAGCATAGGGCCATGTTGAAAACAGGGCTGCTGATGCACTTAGTTGTCGAGTGGCGACTTTGCGCACCATGAACACCGAGGTCGTCGGGTTCGAAAGGTTAAAGGATGAGTACCCCGAGTGCCCAGATTTTGGGATTGAGTACACTGCTCTCCTTAGTGACCCGACCAGCACATACTCCGTGTACACCATCCACGATGGCTACTTTTTCAAAGGCAATTTGCCTTTACATCCCTCGCACTTCATTGCGTGACTTCCTCATTTGGGAGTTACATGCTGGAGGGATAGCCGATCATTTTGGGCATAATAAGACCATTGCGCTAGTAGAGGATAGGTTCTTTTGGCCTAGTCTCATGAGAGATGTCACCCGAGTTGTCAAACATTGTCGTACCTGCCAAGTGTTAAAACAAAGCAAACAAATTACCGGCTTGTACACCCCATTACCCGTGCCACACACACCGTGGCAAGACATCTCTATGGATTTCGTGCTTGGACTTCCCAAAACTCCGAGGAAACACGATTTCATCTTTGTAGTGGTGGACTGATTTTCAAAAATGGCTCACTGCATTCCTTGTTCCAAGACCTCCGATGCATCCCACATTGCTAAATTATTTTTCGCGGAGGTAGTACGATGGGTTGCCCAAAACCATTATGTCTGATAGGGATGTTAAGTTCACTAGCTATTTTTGGAAAACCCTTTGGCACATGATAGACACAATGCTTCAATTTTCGACGGCTTATCACCCTCAAACGGATGGCCAAACCGAAAGTACCAATAGGAGTTTAGGGAATCTCCTGCGTAGTCTTGTCGGTGATCATGTTAGGATCTGGGATATTATTTTACCCACAACTGAATTTGCCTATAATAATTTGATCAATAGGTCCATAGGCATGAGTCCTTTTGAGGTAGTACATGGTCATAGGCCTAGGATACCACTAGATTTGATCCCCATGTCCGCATCCCATAGAGTATCAGAGTCTGTCGATGCATTTGCACAACACATTCATAACTTGTATGCCGAAATTAGACAAAAGATTAATTCAAGCAATAGTCAATACAAACTGTCTGCAGATACTCATAGGTGTTTTAAAGAATATCACGTGAGTGATTACGTGATGGTCCGAGTCAGGATTGAGCGGTTCCCATCGGGATCCGCAAAGAAGCTCCAATCCCGAAGCATTGGACCCTTTAGAATTTTGGCTAAGAGTGGTCCTAATGCATACGTATTTGAGTTTCCTTCAGGTACGGGGTTAGTTCAATGTTCAATGTGGAGGACTTGGTTCCTTACTTGGGTTTCATCCCACCTCCTGAAAACCCACTCCAGCCACCTCATTGCCCCAGCCCCAACCCAACCTTGCAGCCCGTACCTCTTCCATCCCGAACCCGACAGAGAAAAGATGAGATAGAGGATATAATAAGTGATCATGCCGTCTCCACACATGACTATGGTTTCCAGAAGTACCTAGTTAAATGGGTCGGAAAATCGGAGTCTGAAAACACTTGGATCCACGGGAATGAGGTTCGCCGATTGAACCTCGATTTGATTGACATCTACCACGAGCGTGTTTCATCGGTGATGAAACCTAGTTGGTCCAGGGGAATTGATGGGGACGCCACATACATGGATATCGGATTCGGACCACATTAGTTCTACCGGCGTCGGAAGAAACGTAGAGGAAACCCGAATACCGTAACTTCAAGGAAGAAAATGAGGCTGAAACTGTTGTCAAGTGACGACGTCCACAACGTGCTGTGAACAGTGTCACAACGTGCTATGAACAGTACCACAGTGCGCCGTGGACGACTCCATCTAGCGACGAGAATTTTCTTTTTGGGAAAAAAACTTACCTTTTTAGTCTTTTATTGTTTTAGGACTCGTTTTATTTCAAATTAATTATTAGTGATCTATATAAAGAGGCTTGTAAACATTTTTTATTTAGTTATTGAATATTTTGAATGCTTTATGCTTGAATATTCTTCTTCCCAAGATGGGTCTGGTGTGAGACCAAGGGAGTGATTCCCATCTGTTCTCTTTTGATATTTTATTATCTTTGCTATATATTTTCTATCTTTCTCTTATAATCCATTACCCATATTGAATCCCTAATCCAAAACCCAAAACCTATTTCCATCAAAACCCTAGATTTTATCCGAGTCATCAAACCTACCCAATTCTACAACCCTAGTTCGAACCCATGAATCTACATCGGATTGAAGACGAACGCCAAAGCCTGGAAAAGCTAGAGTTCTATATCTAGGCCCGATCCCACCTCAAATCTAACGGGACTTGCGCATCGGATTGAACATCCTATTTGGATCTCGTGTGATTCACCTACCGGAATTCTACGAACCCGAAGGTATCGTGATAGTTTTGAGATAAATCTTGGATTAATTTTATTTAATTTCGGCCAATCGCATCAAAATCACATTCACACATTTTAGGGTTCCTGTCTCGCGTCACATCACTCTCTCTCTCTCTCTCTATATATATATATATATATATATATATATATATATATATATATATAGTGGATTGGAGGAGAGGGAGTAGGGGGTGGTCCTTTGCATTGTTTCACTTCTTTGATCAAAACAAATAGCGATTTATCATCGTTCTTATTACTTTGCATCCACGAGTTTTGCTCATTTGAAAGAATGTGTTCATCTTTGACTATATGTGGTTGTATCAGTGAATCTTAGATTTTGGAATTTGCCAACCTTTTTTGAATGGGTAGGCTGGGATCGAACCTGCAACCTCAAGGTAGCAATATTGTCCACCTTCCTGTCGAGCTACCGGTCCAACCCTATTTCCCCAACCCAATTCGCTTCCAGCATCAGAGATAAAATTTTACCTTCGGATATGTTCGGATCATTTTTATCTTTTGTTTCCTTGTTTTTGGCCTTGTTTTGTCATGACTCATGAAGGCTGGTGCATATATATTTACACACACGCGCGCGCGCGCTCTGTCTCGATGGTTAATTGTCGAATCAATCTTTTTCTCATTAAATACACTAGTTCTGTACTGTATCAGCTTTATGTTTGTGTTTTTCATCCTCACTGCTCTGGTGAAGTAGACGATAAGTTATTTTAGTTTTTACCGGACTTGCTGCAGTTACTTTGTGGAACAGAGGGAGAATGATATAGTGGACTGCAGCATCAGTATATGGTGCACCTCATATCTACAGAATCATGTGCACAGTCAGTACACCTGCTCATTGATTCAGGCCACATCTTAAATGGGGTGCAAAAGCTTCGAAATTGTACATGATTGCCAGTTATTGTCAACAACCAATATAGTTAGGATGAGTAGAACCATTCAGTCTGTGCGGACTGATCATGTGAACGGGTCATTTACACTGTTGGTGCACCATGGCATCGTTATTTGAACCTTTTATAGGGGCATGCTTAGGGGTGAGAGTTTGGGCTCGACATAAAATCCAAGGGTGGGCTTGGGCTAACACTTTAAGCTCTAAATGGGCTGGGCTTGGCCTTAAGCCCATAGGTCTGTTGGCTCTCATATGCAATATGTATATTGAGTTTCCACGTATAGTATTTTAAAAATGAGTTAGTCTGTCCACCCATCATGGGTGGACATGGCAGTCCACACGTCAATGTGAATGCGTGACGTGCATGGACTTCCAATGTATGTAAGTCTGTGCATGTCACAAAGTCACACATATGTGTGGACTGCTTTACTGCACATGATTGGGAACACCCATTGTAGCCCAACTTTATAAAAATACACCTTAAAAGTTATAGATATTCGATTTTTAAACTCTACACTTTCCTGGAAATAGATATTAACTTTGATTAGGTATTTGCAGTGTATTCATGTTTTTATTTTCATGAATATTGAGCTGAGATTTTTAAATCAACAAGTAATTAATAAATAGATGGCCAGGCCAAGCTTGGAAAGTTTATGACAGGCTGAACTTGGGCTTAGGGTCATAAGCCCGGCACAGGTTCAGGCCGGGCTTGGGCCAAGTTAAAATCTACCCGGCCGGGCTTGAGTTTCCCCAATCCCTGCCCAATCCTGGCCATTGCCACCCCTAGGAATGTTTGTATGAACTCTATTGAACTTGTTATACTTCGGCTTTGATCGAAATGAGGGTTTTTGGCCTTGCAGGATCCAGTCAACAAAAATGTCGTCAACTGTGATGAGAAATTGAGGAGTATTTTGTTGGGTAAGCCTCAGGTTGAGCTTACTGAACTTCCAATGCTCATCAAACTCCATTTCCCAAAAGTACCCAAGTGAAAAGTTTGGTGGCTCATCTCCAGAGATCATTCAGCACCATCAGAGAAGCTGCTGTAAAATTTCTTACTCCTTAGTCTCTTTGAGCATATTTCCCTCCTTGCCTGATTCATTTACATGAATGGCAAGCTTTATATATATTTGTACCCCTTGGAATCGCGGCCTGCCTGACCCGTTTTCAAACGGGGTTGGGCATATAAACTTTGACCCATTCGGTTGGGTCAGATTGGGTCGGGAAGATTTTTATTTGACCCGATAAATTATGCATCTCTTATACTGTTTTGTAGGGGTTTAGTAGCTTTTGAAACGGGTTGGCTTCATTTAACCCGACTTGGTTTTCCGGATCAGGTCGGGCATCAACTCTTTGCCGTTGGGCATGTTGATCTAGATTTTGACCCGACGCAGCCAGACCTGTTGACAGCCCTAGGATAGGATAAGCATTTACATTATATATGTTCCCATGAGAAGTTCCCATTTTAGGCCACTTGGCATACATTTGTCTCATTTTAAGTGTTTCATGAGGATGACCATTATTTGTATCCCACTCAGCCCGAAAGTCATGCATATCATATTGCAACCATCCAATTTTGTTCATCTCTACTTAACGGTTCATATTAAAGTGCTCTAATCGGATGGTTCCAATGCTGTGACATGTGTAATGTCACCTAAAATGATCAATGATGCCACGTGGCCTAATGGGTTCTTCTCATGTCCATATCTATGTAACGCAGTCATAGTAGTTGGTCTCTTTTATGAATGAGGGCGCACTTAATAATATCTTCCTTTTCTTTAATCAATAAAATATTCATTTTGCTTCACAATGATGAAAAGTAGTGGATCGAGAATCTATTACCTTTTATCTTGGGGTTGGACGGTTTAGATGCACTAATGTTCATGTCTACATCACTTTTTCCTTCTTAACAAAGGCATCCAATCTTTGAAATAAAGGTGTTATATTCTCAACAATAACTCTGCCAGATTCTCAAGTCCACCGTACCTTGCCTCTTTATGAAAATGAGCACCTTTATTGCAACCAGAGCTTCTTTCTTCGCAACTAGGGTTTGCGCATGCAAAAACCGTGATTGCTTTGAATTAGATGATGGTGATTGTTTTTAATCCCAATCTTCGACACAATAGATCTCGTGATCATGGACCTACCAGTAGATGGTCAGATGTTGATTCCACATGACACACATCCCTAAAGAGTGACCCAAGAACTACATTTGATGGTTCACCCATGATCATGCTCACTCTCTGGGATGTGTGCCACATGGAATCAAAATCTGTACCGTCAAATGGTACGCTCATAATCTCAAGGATTGTTTTGTGGAAGAGCGAGCCAAAATCTGTCTGATGCAAAGTAGTCAACAGTGTTTGCATGTGAAAACTTGATTGGGAAGAAGGAATTTCTGTTTGCAAAAAATTGTGCACCATTTTACTTTTTTTTTTTCATCTTATGTTCTTATGAAAAATGGATTGATAGATCTGGTAGTTGAACAAATAAATTTTTATGCATTGGAATTACCTCTCTTATAATTTGGTAAAAATAAGCATTTAGGGCAGCTCAATTAATGATAAAATATTTGGATTAATGGAGGGTCGCAGAAATAGTGATAAATTTCATGAAATGGGGGTCAAACGAAATTTTCGGGAAAACTTTTGTATTTTTCGGTAATTTTGGTATTTTCGGTTAATTTTGGTATTTTCCAGTAAATTTTGGTATTTCTTTTTATATATTAAAATTTTTTTATTAAATATTTTTTTGTGTATTTTTAATCCCCGAAACTTTCTCGAAATTTTTCCGAAAGGTATCAAAATTAATCCGAAATGTACCGCAATGACCCCCATTGAAAAATTCTCGAAAACGAAAATTGTCACTATGGTAACAGACTCACATGCATGATGTCTCATAATAGTAAATATATGGAGCACACGGTTTAGTCCACCCGAATAATGCCAACAGCTGACTCACGGATTTTCAAGGGCCATGAAAATCGGATTTTAGCATGCTTCATACGAGATGTCTATGAGGAGAGTTATTGAAAAATTCATATAGTTAGACCATTGATCTTGGGTTTAGATTGAGCAACACTACTGATGATCAGAGATTTAAAATGATACATCCCAGGCCAATACATATTGGATTATATGTATTGGCTATACCGGCTGATATTAAAGTATTATTTTTCTTATTTTAAAATATTATATATATAATTAAATTAATTAATTATTTTTTTCCAAAGGGCATTTTTGGTCTTATGTCCGGTTCATATCGGGTATGTATTGGCCTATATTTACTGATAGGTATCAAAATTGGCTGATATAGGCTGATATTTATACCTAATTTGAATTAGGGTTATATCGAATCGAGAGGGCGTAAACCATTTCCTATCAGCCGTTATCTATACGATACAACGGATATTCAAAACCATGCTGATGATATATTGAATTAAGGGTTTTTATTCCTCAAAAATATATAGAGTAATGGATTGTCACGTGCATCATAAATGAGTAAGGCATCTGAGCCATTGAATTCCATCAAAAGTTGACTGTAAGAGATTATTGTGGGCCTTGAAGTATCTGAAATTGATCATTTCATGGGATTGGTAAAGGGTTACTCGCATCATAAGGTCATGAACCTTATGAAGCGCCTTTTAGCCATTGAATAAAAGTTGATTGCACAAATTTTTGGAGGCCTTGACATCTGTTGAAGTTAACGTTTGATATAAATGGATGGATTAAAATTGCATCAGAAGCTAAATAATCTTATGATTTGGGTAAGGAGAGTCGCAATATTTTGTTCTTGGTTTTTTTTAATTTTTTTTTTTTTTTTCCTACCTAAGGAGTATAAAAAACCTAAATAGCTCAATGTATGATTGACTTACGAAACTTGAAAGGTTAAGGGCTTGTTCTGATCTAATGTGTGCAATCTCCAAAGTGCTTAGAATCTGATTTGATTAGATTCTTGGCTATTCTCATAAAAATTGGGTATTGGAGAAGGTTAAAAATTGTTCTTTTGTGCTTCAGATTTTCAGAATTTGCTGTGAAGGATTATTATTAAAATCCAGAACTAATCATTAAAACTAAAAAAAACCCAAAAACTAATTTAGTAGCTGTGTTTGCGATTGCTCTTTGGAGGCAAAGAGCAGTAGTGTAAAAGGGCAGGTTTAAATTGCTTTTTTAAAGATGCCCAAATGTTGCTCTTTCACTCTACAAAAGAGTTGACCTAACTGGACACACACTTACATTAAAGGGCTATGCACTAGAGCAGAGTTGCTCTTTGCCTCCAAAGAGCAATCCCAAATATAGTCTAAAAAGTAACATTTTCAGAGTGGGCCCTACGCTCTGCACCAAAGAGTAAAGCCCCAATTTTCTTAGAATTTGGACGGTTGATGATGAAAGCACTCAGATTCTGACTACCGCATAAATCCAAAAGGTGAAGATAAGCCATAACTCCAAAAAGTGTCAAGAATTGATTACTTTTTGGGTAAATTAAGTGGATGGACCCAGAATAATGCTTCACCTTTTTCTTTTCTTTTTTGGAGTATGCTGCGGCATAGACAGCTCAGATGTAGTGCTCGTGCAAACTGCACTCAGATAAGAGCCCATTCCGCGCAGCACACTCGTAGGAGTAACTTTTCGAAGGGCTCAGTTCGGACCAT
Organism: Chloranthus sessilifolius; assembly: GCA_021018995.1. NCBI lineage: Eukaryota > Viridiplantae > Streptophyta > Magnoliopsida > Chloranthales > Chloranthaceae > Chloranthus > Chloranthus sessilifolius. The sequence goes on from CM037590.1 coordinate 35,417,409, forward strand.
GTTTGTTAGGCAAGTTAAATGGAGATTTATAAAAATATTGTGATAAATATAAAGACAAAGAAAAAAATAGTCAAAGACAGAAAACAGAGATGAAACTATGAAAAACAGAGGTGAATCTATGAAACTAGATTGTATTACCCAAGAGAGAAAGAATGAATGAATAAACCACAACTACAACCTTATAAATAGTAAAAGATTTTCTAAAAAGTCTCAACAAACACCAACATCTTCTGAGTTTGTTTTGCTTAACTAACAGCCACTAACTCCTAAATAAATGGAAGACTAAAAACTAACTAGACTTGTTCAGCCAAAGACTAATTCAGCAATAGTAAGTTTCACTAATTTCCAACACTCTCCCATAGTGTAAACTTACTGTCAACAACACCAAGAGCTTTTCGAAACAATTCAAATTTTGCTTTGCTAAGCGCTTTGGTAAATATATCAGCAGCTTGAGCTTCAGTTTGTATTTTCTTCAGTTGAATATCTTGAGTCAAAACCTTTTCTCGAACGAAATGATAATGTGTTTCAATGTGTTTTATGCGAGCATGAAACACTAGATTTTCAGCAAGCTTAATTGCACTTTCATTGTCATAGTGAATGAGAACTGGATAGTCCATGACAGAAAATATTTCTTGAATAAGCCTCTTAAGCCAAATACACTCTTGAGTGGCCATGGTAACTGCTATATATTTAGCTTCACAACTTGAAAGAGCACCATGAGATAGCTGCTAAACCTGTATTAAAACAATACCCTGTTGTGGAGCGCCTATCATTCACGTCATCAGCCCAGTCTCTATCTACAAAACCAGTAAGAAAGAATGATGTATGCTGCTTATACAGTAATCCAAAATTCAGAGTGCCTTTTACATATCGAAGAATCCTCTTTGCTGTAATTAAGTGACTCTCACGTGGTCTGTCCATAAATTGAGAGATGACTCCTACAGAATATGAAATGTCAGGCCTTGTGATAGTTAAATAGAATAAACTACCAATGAGCTATCGAAAAGGTGTTGCATCTTCTAGTAGTTTTCCTCCATCTTTAGTTAACTTCAAACCAGGTTCCATAGGAGTAGTCATTGCCTTTGACTCCTTCATACGGAAATGATTCAGTAAGCTTGTTGCATATCCTTTTTGAGAGACAAAATATTCATCTGTCTTTTTAACCTCCAAGCTAAGAAAACAGCTAACTTCTCCCAGACTTTTCATTTCAAAACGAAGAGACAAAACATTTCGAAGATGAGTTATTTCAGCATTTTTATCACCAGTAATGATCATGTCATCCACATAGAGAAGAAGCATTGTGCATGCAGAGGCTGTTTTCTTAACAAATAAACTTGAATCTGCATTTGAAGACTTGAAACCACGGAAATCAAGGTATTGAGCGATTTTACCAAACCAAGCACGAGGAGCTTGTTTAAGGCCATACAAAGCTTTCTTGAGTCGGCACACTTAATCTGGAAACTTGTTAGAAATGAATCCATGTGGCTGCTTCATAAAGATATCTCGATTCAACTCCCCATAAAGGAATGCATTCTTCACATCTAATTGCCACAATTTCCAACCTTTGTAAGCAGCTAATGAAAAAATTGTTCGAATCGTTACCATTTTAGCAACAGGGCTGAAAGTCTCATCGTAATCTAGGCCATATTGCTGACAGAAACCGCGAGCAACAAGACGAGCTTTATACCTGTCGATAGTACCATCAGCCCTTTTCTTCAATTTGTAAACCCATTTACAAGTAACTAATTCAACATTCTTTGGCTTTGGAACAAGCTCCCATGTGCAGTTCTTGTTTAGAGCGGATATTTCCTCCTGCATTGCTTCCTCCCATTTAGAAACTCTTTTAGCTTCATTGTAAGACTTAGGTTCATTTTCACATGCATCTTCCATCAGAAAATAGGACACAACAAAGCAATGATTTAACTGAATTTCATAATCAGTTAAATAATCAGGTTGCTTTCTTTGTCTAGAAGACCTTCGAATAGCAGTCCCTATAATTTCATCTTGCTGAATAGTTTCTCCAGAAGAAGTAGTATTGCTCCCCCTTTCACTGGATGCATTATCACCGTAGAATGGTGAAAGATCAGTTGTGCCTCTGCTTGTATTTTCATCAATTTGATGTGATGAAACTTCGTCAAACACCACATCCAAACAACAACTTTCTTTGTTTCTGGATCCATACATCTTCATCCGTTCCTGTGAGTGTCATAACCAACAAAAATACAGCGCCTTGCCTTTGGGTCAAGTTTAGTCCGATTAGTTTTGAGACATGAACATAACAAACTGAGCCAAAAACTCGAAAATAACTCACATTGGGTTTGTGATGGTATAGTGCTTCAAAAGGAGATGATTCTGTTTTTGGCCATGGAGGTAAACGATTTATGACTTGACAAGCTGTTTGAATAGCTGCTGCCCATATCTCTCTCGGAAGATTCTTTGCATGCAACCATGACAAACACATGGATGTAAGATGTGCCAACTTGCGCTCAACAACTCCATTTTGCTGTGGAGTTTCTGGACAGGTCAATTGACGCCAAATACCATGTTCTTTGCAATAATTTAGGAATTGATCAGACATGTATTCTCCTCCATTGTCGGTGTGTAGACACTTTATTGGCAACCCAAATTCTTTCTCCACCTGCTCCTTAAACTGAATGAATTTGGAGAAAGTCTCACTTTTGTGCACCAAGAAAAACACCCAAGTGAATTGAGAAAAGTCATCCACAAGGACCACTACATAACGAAAATCATAGTAATTAGGTGTTCTTGTTGGCCCCATAAGATCTGAATGTACCAGTTGTAGTGCAACAGTAGCTCTATTATGCGAATTCGGAAAAGAAAGACGGTGTGATTTTCCATATTGGCAACCAGGACAAACCACATCTTGATGAATTTCTTTAAAGAGAGGAACTCCCTCAAGAAGTTTCTTTGTAGAAATATTCTGCAGCAATTGATAGCCAATATGGCCTAACCGAGCATGCCAAAGTGTCGTACTTGCATTTTGACCTGTCTTTTCAACATATGCATCACTTGCAGACAATACATAGAGTGAGTCTTTTCTTTTTCCAATAAATAAGACATCAGCTTCAAGATGTTGTATATTGGAAATAATTTTTACATCATTTGGGCGAAAAAGAACATACCTCCCAGAATTAGCAATCTGAGAAACTGAAGCGAGATTCTTTTTTAAGCCTGGAACGTGATAAACGTCTTTGAGAAACGCCACCAGCATTTGAAAAATCTTCCTTGACATTAAAATTTCCTCTTTCACTACAGGATGTAATGAATTATCAGTTGTAACAATAGCTCTTTTTCCATAATGCGGACGAACTTCAGAGAGTAAAGAAGCATTTCCCGTTGCATGATGAGAGCAACCAGAATCAACAATCCAATCCTTGTTATAGTCTATGGAAGCATTAGCATATGTTTCCACGTTGGTTTGTTGAACAGCAGAATTCACAATAACAGGTTGATCAATAGCTTCAATAGATAAGCATTGCTCCCACTTGAGTTGTTCAAACTCACTATTTTCATGTGCAACATTTGCTACTGTGAGATTTACACGACAATTTTGTTTAATATGGCCTGATTTCCCGCACTGATTAACACCACCTTTACATGACAATCACGCTTGAAGTGGCCTAGCTTTCCATACCTATAACAGCTGTTTGAGTTTCCTCTGGACTGCCCTTTAGGTTTGGATTGCCTGCTGTCACTTGAAGAATGTTTGGAGAAAAAATTTCTTTTTGCTTTATTTTTTGTGTAATGAGCATTCTCCACTTGAGAAGAAGATTGCTTGTTGTTGCTTGTGTAAAGAGCATCCTCTAATTGAGAGGGAGATTGCTTGTTGTTGTTGACCATTTGTTTCATCAATGCTTCTTGATTTGAGAGCAGATTCTCCAACTCAATAATAGATGGTTGATTTGCCCACCCTTGTATTGAAGAGATATAGGGCATAAACTCCTTCCGTAGTCTGCGAATAAGATAACGACGCAAACGAGCGTCACTCACAGGCTCTTCCGTGTCCAATTCTGAGATTTCAGAACATAGTTTTAATTTTCAGAAAATATTCTGAAATTGAAAGATTACCTTGAGTCATCCCAGCAAGTCCGTTCCCCAAAAACTGCAGCCTCATCGTATTCTTTTGAGTGAACAACCTTTCAAGTGTCTCCCACACTTGCTTTGGTGACCTTACATCCCGAACTTGCTCGATGTACTCCTGACTGATTGACGTTCGCATAGCAAATAAAGCTTTGCCACACTTAATCTTCCACTTCCTCTGCAACTCAGCGCTATGTGGTGTATCACTTGGCTTTGATACCATGTGACAAATATAAAGACAATGAAAAAAATAGCCAAAGACAGAAAACAGAGATGAAACTATGAAAAACAGAGGTGAATTTATGAAACTAGATTGTATTACCCAAGAGATAAAGAATGAATGAATAAACCACAATTACAGCCTTATAAATAGTAAAAGATTTCCTAAAAAGTTTCAACAAACACCAATGTCTTCTGAGTTTGTTTTGCTTAACTAACAGCCACTAACTCCTAAATAAATGGAAGACTAAAAACTAACTAGACTTGTTTAGCCAAAGACTAATTCAGTAATAGTAAGTTTCACTAATTTCCAACAAATATGTGGGCAAGAGGGTTCAAACTTATAACAAATGCACTCAGTGTCCTAAGGGTTAAAATTTCGGTTTCGGGCATGATCGATACCGAAACTGAAATTTGAAAATTTGGCTGAAATTTTGATCCCGATAAAGTGACCGAAATTTCAGTCATTTCGGCCGAAATTTTAATCCTTGCAGCATCCCCTTGCCTAACCGACTAATCTTTAAATGCGTTTATGATATCTATGTTTATTTTTATTATATCAATTTTTTATTTAAATTAAAAAACTCATCCTACTTCGAGCACATGGTGGTTGTTTGATAGTAGAGAACAACCCAATTGTCTTTTTGGATGACTTAGGTTATCCCGAGCTTACACTTTAACTTTAACTAATTCCTAGCAGAAGAGGAATTGCTACTTGGAAAAGACAAGGAGTTTCTAAGTGACGTAGATATATATTTTCACTATAAATGTAAATGAGAATTGGAACTGTACACCCAGTGTGTAGCAGAAAATGCGGGTGTCAGATCCCATGCTACCTAATGTGATTGTTTTAAAATAACATTTGTTTTGGGTTAATTAGTTATGAGATATATGATTTAATTTTTGACCTATGTTGATGGGTCATTTTAGATGGACTAATTGGATTGCCTACAGACGTATGCCACATGGCCTTATTATTGCTATGTCATGGGCCTCATGGCTCTATCTATGTTCACTCGGTTAGTAGAGTTGGCCTCATTAATAAAATTGGCATATTTAAAAGAAAAATTTCCACGCGGACAGGAATTTGTCACAAAAGAAAAGACTTCTTATTTATAGTCAAACATGTTGGACCTACTCCATCACTTGTTTCTTAGTAATTTATGCATCGGGCAATAGTTAGGTTCAACCACCCCTACAACCTTTGAATATGGGAGAATCTTGATTTTTGTGATTTTTACTTTTTATAGGATGACGTGGAGTCCAAATTCTTCTATTTCCATAGGTATTAGTTACCCAACCCAATTGCTAGCCTTGACACTTAGGTCAATTGCACTGCAGCAAAGTTGGGGCTTGCACAAATATTGTTGAGCACAAAATCCGTGAAATGTCAAAGTACGCTTCCATTGATTTATTTGTTTATAAATAACTAGGCAATTTCCTTGGCACTTGGGTGGGTCTGGAACAAGTTTGCCTGATTCTAAAACTCTTTTTTTGTTTGAAATTTGTTTGTATTCATTAAAAAAAGCTATAAATGTGTTTCGGAAAGACCGATAAAGACACATGTACGCGTCATTGGCATTGCTATATGAAAAATTGGTGTCCGAGAAATTCAAGATAGTTACCAAGGCAGATATAGGAAACCCAAATTTAAGATAAAAAACCTCATATATTATGTAGTCAGAACACTCCTAAAACTATCAGTAACCAATACTAACCCAAGCCCAGCTTAATTACAAAGCATTGAGAGAAGCAAATAATAAGTCGCCCTCGAATCTATTGAGATTGATTATGAAGATATCTTTGTACCCAACAGTCGTCGCCATCACCCAAGTGTAAACTGTGACGATACAGTCTTTGAAGAACTTGTCTTCAGAAAAGGGAGTCCTGTTACACATGATGCTATTCCTAGTTATTCATATATTTCACAAATGGATATGTGAAAGTGTTCTCATATCTACTTTTTTAGCCCCATTGATGATGTAGTACCCCAACATAAAAATAACTCATGGACTTCATTGTTGAGGCTATAAGAGATGCCAAATGCATTGAAACATGTGGTCCAAACGGGCCTCACTTTGAGACAATACACGAGAAGGTGATTAATATCCACATCTTCCGAATCACAAAGGTAACATTTGTGATGAATGAGCATGTCTCTTTTAGTGAGATTCTTAATAGTAGCGATTTTATTCCACATTATTGTCTATAGAAAAAAAATAATTTTAGAAGGGATTTTGAGATCCCAAATAAACCCCCAATCGACCATATGAAGGTTGAGATTTAGAGCTTTAAATGACGATTTAACAGTGAATGAATTTTTGGTATTGCATGTCCAAAGACGTTCATCAGGATGTGAGGGATTAATGGTGAGATTGTCAATGATGTGAGATAAAGTATCGTACTCCAAAACGTTCTCATATGCTAATCTTCTTTTGAAAAGGACTGCCCAACTGCCGTCCGATCTAAAAGTGTCGGCTATGATAGCCATTTGGTTAGCGGAAATAGCAAACATGTTGCGTAATTTGTGGGACAGTGGTTGGTCAAGATTCTCCCATTTGTCGCTTCATAAGTGTATGTGATTTCGCAAGCCTATTCGGAATTGGATGTTTTTGACAAAATCATCTCTAGTAGTGAGAATATCATTCTACCACCAAGATGATTTGTAGTAATTATCAATTTTAATGTTCCAACCATTATCGCACATGCGATACTTTTAAATGACAATGTCTTTTCACCAGCTTTGATTGTTGTCCCTTAATCGCCACCACCACTTAATAAGTAATTTATTTTTTTGTTGTATTGATGGGTCTTATACCAAGCTCTCTAGCTCATTTGGGTTTCATAAATTAATTAATAAGGTAAATTTTTCTACTTTCACCAAGATCGGCCCAAAGGAAATTAGCAATGCTTGAATTAAAACTCTTCACTCATGCATAAACTATGTACTTAACTATAAGTAGTTGGTATTTGGCATGTGAGCGGATCGAGAGGTGCCTTGGGTCATAGATTACTTGTTGGGAGAAGTGCGAGGTGTCTTGGGTTATGGATTACTTGTTGGGAGAAGTGCTATGTTGATTCATCATATGTGCCGTGTGATTTGAAGATTGTGATCTAAAGTTTATGACGGTGATAATTGAGACAAAAAATAACCCTATTCTTTTGATTCAAAGTAGTGAACGACACCGATTGAATGGTAGCTCATTTGGTATTCTCCGTCCTTTGTGAAGCTTGAGATTGTCGGTTCTGTATTCCATGTTTGCTTCCTCCAAAAAAAAAAAGAGCAGTGAATAATTTTTAAAATTAATGGCAACCATGTAAATCTTCAAAACCATTAATTAAAAGGATTGCTTTCTTTGAATCATATATTAGATATGTTTTTCTGACTTAATCAATCTTTAATAATATAAAGCTAAGAGTCGTACGTAGCTCAGTTGGTATGTTTCGCCTAATGTCGGGGTGGTGATTGTGGATCCGAATCTCATTCTCCACACTAATTTTCCTTCCATTGTCTTACAAGGTGTGGTTTGTTCTCACTACTCTCGTTGGCGCAGCTCCGCAACTGTCATATCTATAAACATGCACTCTTTGGCTATTGAGTCTGTCTCAATCGTATGGCCGTATCTATCTATCTATCTATATATCAAGATCATGGTCTCTAATTTATGTGACACGATGAAACAATATGCAATGTTTCTTAAAAAGTGATAAATGAACCAAGTCACTAGCGCTTGGGTTGCTTCCCCAATACCAACTCAAACTATTTGCGAACTTGTACCTTTCTCATTAAGTTTGTGTTTGGATAGAATCAGGTAAACTGTGGTATAGTAGTTGATTTTTTTTTCCCATGAACTCCTAACTTGCAGGAGCATGAAGGAATACTTCGTTTCTGCCCTATTCAGGGGAGGGGAGGTTTTGGGAGTTTGTTATTCTTTTTTGCACAATACATAGGAGCTATATTTTGAGCTGTTTAATATATTATTATATTATTTTAAATTATATATATATATAAGAAAAGGCTTTTATCTTCCACGGTTATTTTCTTTCAACCTTTCACGGGGAGCTCCACGTGGCATTCAAAACACTTTTTGGGTGTCACGTAGACCTTGGATGCATTGCTTAGATCATTTTTGAAAAAAAAAAATTAAAAACTCATCTCCATCGTGTATATTTTGAATCATGAAATATGACCAATGAAAATCGTCAAATTTTGATTTGTGGGTTTAAATTTTTTTTTTTTTAAATATTATCTAAATTGTTCACTTGTGCTCCACGTGACATGCAAAAAATATTTTGGTGCCACGTGAAGCTCCACGTGGATCTTGGAGGACGATCACTGTCCTTCATTGGAGGACCTAATCGGCTCTCCCATATATATATATATATATATATATTAATTTAAATATGATAATTATAAATATTTTATTTATTAAAATTTTATTTAAATTAAAAAAAAATATTTTTTAAACTCACGGGGTATCACGTCATCTCCCCGAGATGTGAGACGTTTCGGTATCGGATCCTCGGAGGTAATCGAGACATAGATTCCCGAGATTTCAAACCATGCTCGGGCATCTTACCGAATTACCGAGCGGTTCGTAGAGGTTCCGAAGGCTTTTTACGGTAAAAAACAGGGCGGTTTGCGTATGGTAATTTTGTCTTATAATGAAAATATCATAAAAAGGATTCAATACATTGAGAAGAGCGATAGTGCGGTCCTTATCGCTTACCTTTGATCGAGACTTTTGTCACCTCGGGAATAACGTTTACAGCTCCCAAATTACAAAAATACCCTTAATATTGTCTAAAATTAAATCTTGCCCAACATCTATTGAAATAAAATTTTCATGTTTTTAATTTTTTATCTTTTTATATGGCCAAACGGATAGCTTCGAGAGCTGAGACCGATACACAAGCACATTACGTGACATTTGCGTAGCAGATAGAGCGACAAGGTTAATCCAGCTCTTCCAGCATTTCAGCAAAACTTAGGACGAAATTACCCTCCATACACATGATAAATGTGTATTTAAGGAGGGGCATTTTCAATTTTGACCTCTTGGACCATGTTTACTACAGATCCTTAAATGACAAAAATACCCTTAAAATTTCTTGAAATTAATTCTGACCTCTTTTTTTACCCAAACTATGCTGTTAATCCCGAATTCTTTTCCGTTGACGAATTTACCTCCTTTAACATTTTAGTCAATGTTAGGACGTAAATGCCCCCGTACACATGAAATATGTGTATGTAACAAGGGGCATTTTGATTTTTCGACATATAACGTAACTAATACGCAATAGAAGCAATATGCAATAGAGTCGAGTGCACAGCAGCATCTATATGCACAAATCTAACACCATAAGTAACCATTAAACTGAGGGAAAACCAGAATCATCCATTTCAAAATTTGATGGTATAAGATTAGTTCACTGCAGGAGCATTCGGCTTCTAATAAAAACGTTTTTTTTTTTTTTTCAATTTAATTTTTTGTTCTTTTTAAGAGATCGTTTAAACGGTCTAATTAGTTCCATCCAACAAAAAAACAAACAATTCATTAATGAACCTAGTAATCAACGAGGAATTGAAACTACCTTCATTATAGAAACTTAGGAGAACCTCCAACCTCGGTAGTGTCATAAAATTACAATATAATTCCTCTCAAAAAAAAAAAAAAAAAAACAGAGAAGAAGAAAGAGCTATGATATCATGGTGCTTAGCACCACCATAAACTACTAAGAAACTTACATCCATAAACTCTTCTGAGTCTCCTGCTTTGATATTTCAAAACCCTATAAGCTATCTTTCAGTTTCTCTCTCTCTCTAAGGGGCTGCTATGCTAGGCATTCTATGGCAAAGTCAGACACCCCCCCACATGATCTCCCCAATGAATCCCAAAAATCTCATCACAGAGCTCTTCTCCTTCCCAATCTCAACACCATCGTCTTTCTCATCTCTACCCAATCTACTACCCGCACCCCTTTCATTCTCGCCCTCTCTATCCAAATCACCATCTCTTTTACCCTTATGTTTCACTTTACTATTCCCACACAACCCTTCTTCAACAGCTTCAATAATCTCATGAATCAACTGACGATTAGGAGACGAATCCCAACGAACCCAGAAGCTCATATAACAGCAGAAACAGTTGCAGTGGAAGAGAGGAGGGTGTTCACCTTTGTTCTTCGATAGTTTCCTCCGACCGCCGCCAGTTTGATTACCGCCGGTGCAGGTGATCAGATAGGCCAAAACTTCCTGGTCCTCCGGCAGAAGGGCCGCCGTTAGGGTCAGAATCGTCGCCGGAAGATTGGAGAGGAGAGAGAGGTGGTGGTTGGTTGGTGAAGCAGGAGGTGGAGAGGGGTGCACTTTGCCTTTCTTGTAAAGCTTCTTCATGGCTCTTCCTCTTGTTTGTTGAATACGAAGTTGGAACTTGGGAGGCGTGCGGGGTTTGGTATATTTATATTTTTACATTGGTTTTATGGTGTTGAATGAGTCATGCCTCGGGGAGAGGGAGAGGGAGAGGGAGAGGGAGAGGGGAGCGTGTGATGGTGACTTCATACTGTGGAATTTAGAATTCGAAAAAATTGAATTTTTACGAGTGTTACGTATTGAAGAGAGAGACTGGTGAGTTGAATTCAGCAAAATCCCAGAAGAAAGTCTAGTGAGTTGGTGTAGGTAACCGAACCGTATTATCTATATTACTCAGGTCAAACGAATACTTACACCGATTTCTATGCCTATGGATAGCTGTGTTGGTGTCAAAATTACAATATAAAGTGAGAAAAACCGCTACTGAAACCCATTTGAGTCTCAATCAACACTGAAAGAAATCCCACCAAGCTGCTAGATTTGTCTCGTTTCTGATTATGATTTATTGGGTCAAACTATTCCACATATCTCATGGTAGAAATTGGTTGGTGCGACCAAAAACTATTACAAGAAAGGTACCTCAATTTGCTTCCACCAAAATCATAGAGCATACGCACTCGAAAATATTTTACTGTTTTGAATCAAATGATGAAGATAATTTTTATTCCAATCTTCTACACAAAAGATCTTAAGATTATGAGCATACGATTAGAAAGCTTAGATATTGATTCCACATGACATACAACCAGACAAGTGAAGTGCATTATATGGTTTTTTACTTCTTTGAATGAGATGGTGGAGATCATTTTTAAACAAGAGACCCATCCAATGGTGCAACCATAGTCCCAAGATCTATGGTGTGGACTATTTTTTTGTTGGGACAAAAAAATAGTCCCAACAATTAATTCAAAGCAATCAATGATTTTTGAGTGGTGTTCTCAAGAGTTTTGGTGGGTGCAACTAGAGCAGCTACCTTATTGTAACCAACGAATTTCTCCTCTGCCAACCTTGGAAAGGGCACAAATATTTTTGAACGCCAACTTAGCGTAAGCCCAAAAGTAATAGATTCACCTATTTGTGAGCTACTAGATAGCTGTGAACCTCCCAAAACTTTTGACCATGTGGGTCTAGCAGACTGACCAAAGAGCAACCTATAGTACTTGGGCAGGGTACCTAATGAGATAAATTCTAAGGTTGGGTTTAGGTTAGAATAATTTTTCACTAAAATATAATAGGATGAGGAGCTATGTTACCAAACATTAAATGTTTTCCGACATATTCAAAGAGCGGAAGAAGTAGTTGACTAGTTGAAAATTATTATTTTTAAGTCAAAATCTCAATTGCATCATGGATGACCATTTCTTAGCCATTCAAATCGCAACACTTGGACTCAAAGTACCTTAATTAAATCCATCACTGACTCGTCTATTTTAAATAGGATATTAAATCTACAACAACCCCAAAGTCTAATTCAAAGAAGTATTAGTTTGAATAAAATTCAAGGGCGCTGGTCGGTCCAATTGGTTGAACCTATTTTTTATAATACAGAATATTGGCTTTCACAGTTTCCTTGTTTATAGGATGACATGTAGTCAAGATTCTCACTTATACTATCGCTGCAAATTTGGTTGAACACGGAATCATGTTCAACTATTTGGACCTGACCAAGGGTGCAAATTCGGTTAATCGAACGGAACCAAAACCAAAATTTCGGTTTTCAGGTTAGTTTATGCAAAACCAAATCTTAACCGAAACATGCCCAAACGATATCGGTTCAAATCTGCACCCCTAGACCTGACCATTGACCAAAATTCAAATATGCATCCAAATATGATAAAATCCTAGCCGAGCCACATTTGAGCAAGGACGGGCAGGAGCCCGCATCTGCCCCTCAACTTTTAGAAACTTTAAAGAGTATTTATATTTATAACTTAAAATTCTTCCTTCTCAACTCGATTTCACATGCTTAAATCATTAATTGTTTTGAATTAGACGATGCAGATCGTTTTTTGTTCCGATCTTCGACAAATTGGATCTTGAGATCATTGGCCTACCATCAGATGTTGAAATTTTGATTCCATGTGGCACACATCCAAAAAAATGCACATGATCATAGGCAAACATCAAATATAATTCTTGGGTCACTTTTTCGGATCTCTTCTACTGGATTTATAATCTGTTCAACTGATGGCATGCCCATAATCCCAAGATATTTTTATCAAAGACTGAAAAGAAAACTGATCTTTGTCATCATATTCACAACAATCAGTTGTTTAAACATGTAAAAAACTTAGGTTGAGAAGGAAGGATCTTGATACTTAAATTAAAATCTTTTTTTAGTAGCCGGCTACTCAACTGGGTCTGAAAGAGAGAAAGGCTCTTAACTCAGGTTCTTGCAGCACTAACTCTAGCTCTAAGTACCAGATTTCCTCATCCGTGGGACCTCCAATGTCTCCGAAGACATCCAGACCCTCTGAATCAACTCTGACCACAGATAATTTTCTAAAGGTACTTATTTTTTATTTATTACTAATGTATTTCTCTCTATTCGGGTACTCGAATCGATTCTAATAGAAACCATTTTTTTTTTTTTTCGATTCGTTTTGCTGATTTGGTTTTACTAAAACTGAATGGAAACAAGATACTTTTGATTTTTTATGTTCAATTTTGGTAGCATTTTTTTAGTATTTTTTGTATTTTAAGCTACTTTTTTTTTAGGCTTACCGAGCATTTTTCGATTTTCTCATCCAACTAAATTGTTTTTAATTTTTGCCACCCAAAATTGAACTAAAGCATAATCGATTCTTGGGCCGATTATGCCTTACGCTCTCCCCATGCCCCCTCGGTAAAAAAAATCCTAGTTCCGCCCGTGTATATGGTAATGTGGAATTTTGGTTGATACGCTTTCATATTGGTTGATTCTTCCATAACTTGAAGAAAAGATTCCTCGGAATATTTGAGTTATACTAGTAAAGATGTACATGAGTTGCATATATGCATCGATAAAAAAAGTAATGATTGTTAAAAAAAAAAAGCTATTACCCAGTGTTGATCTCGTAATTATAGGGTGTTCGGAAAGGCACACGATCTAACTTTTTACACACAAAGTGGTTGCATGTTCTCCGGACTTGAACCTTCATCGTGACGCTTGAAATGTTAGAAATCAATAGGAACAGAAATTCGAAAATGATGAAATGGGTAAGAGAATTGGACTCGAGACACGTAATCGTTGTCTTTAAAACGCTATTCGCTCCCTACTTGAATAAATTCTCGAGTTTACAAAATGGTTCCAGCGAGACGTTTCCAGAATATAACGAGTCAAATCTCTTGGATGCGATCCGTTACTTTGCAACAGTAAAAGATCGCCCCATAAAACTCAATCCGATGAAGTACCACCCAAAGAAGAAAGCAAGAGGAATTCTCAAGTTTATGCAAGGAATCCGATGGATTTCATAGTACTTTTCAATTTGCGTCCTAAGGGCTCCTTTTATAGAATTTTTAATATAACTGTTGGACCAACAGTCATATTTTAGACGGCTCAGAATCTCAACGGTTACACACCTTTATAAGCTGTTATGAGAGGGTTGGGTCCAACGGTCAATATTTGACCAATCCGTTTGGATCAATAGAATCGAATTGACCCACTAATTTGACCCGGCCCATGAATAATTTGACCTTTAAATCTACCAATGCCCCTAAACGCCAATCGCCACGCACACGCGCGTACGACGGCTCGCCACTAGACACAATCTTCTCTTCTTATTATCAAATAATAGTAGAAGGTGGAAGATTTTATATATAGCCTAGACACATTTTACTTTTACCAATGTGAGACTATTCATTTGCATGCAAAAATGAGAATATCTATTACCTAAAAATTAACTCACAAAACTAAGAAAGAAATTAAAAGCAAGTTTTATTTTCTTTAAAATTATATAATATATTTATTATATTCTAAACTAATAAATAAATATAACATAAAAGCCCAAGCAATGAAATTTTGTAGCAGTCAGTGGCACATAGTTTATCACTAATCTGCCCTGTTGCGTATTTGTGACCCACACACTAGCCTCTTTACTTATTTATTAAAACTTGAATTGGTGAGACTTTCTAAACGTGGCACAATGGGAATCACCACGCAATCTGGTAAAATTCCTTATTTATAGGGTTGTTGTAATCCCTTTATAGATGTGACATATCCTCTAGATTTAGTTTCCTTGATGGGCTAGGAAACTAATCAATGTCTATTTAAGGAGGACAACGTCCCCTCTTTGGCTATTATTAATGTTATTTTCATCAATAGAGATAGAAAGAAAGAGAGGTGGTTTGTTCTAAGGGTCGTGATCTTGTACCGAGGATCTGCCGATCAAGCACATCTTCGCGATCATCCGATCAGGTAAGTAAGATTTATCTTACTAATTAATTGTTCTATTTGATATGTTGATCAAACGATTCAAGCCTAGATCTAGAAATATTTAACAATTGGTATCAGAGCTGTTGGTTGGCATGATTTCGTTTGATCCATACAACAAAAATATACATATATATATATATATATATATATATATATATATATATATAGACAAGCCACCGGTCCGATCCCCACCGGCGATTTCCGGCCACCGGATCGGCTCCGATCTTCACGGCAAGGTAGGGCTCGCTCTTTATTTTCAAACTATATATATATATATATATATATATTATATATTATTAATCTTGGTCACGACGGTCATTGACAATGTCCGGATCGGATGCCGAATTATCATGGTGCCGGAGACCAGTGATGGGTTAGATCATACATTTTTATGGCCGCAGTTGTTATATATATAAAAAAAAAATTTATATACTTTAGGCCAACATCCTAAGATCGTCCACTAACCGGATCACGGTCGACGAGCCGCCGGGTTTATCGACCAAGACACCGATCATTGGGCGGTGGATCGATATGGAACAGATCTAAGCCCTTTTGGGGCCTGCCAATCAGATTTAAAAAAATAAAAATAATAATTATACTTTAGGCTAACGGACCGTCCAAGAATGTCCGACCACTAGATCGACATCGCCGATCGGCCCCGGCCAATCGACGGCGATCGACCGTCAAGACCGGTGACCAATGAGCGGGCGAGTTTAAGTCCCTTGAGGACTACTTACTGCGGCTGTTATTAAAAAAAAAAACAAATTTTTTTTTTTTTTTTTAAAGAAGACGATGAACAGTGGCCTGGGTTTTTTACCTAGGGCCAGGTCGGGTCTGTTGTCGGCCCACATGACCTGAGTGACCCGGTCATACTTAGTCCTTGTACCGGCCCGATCCGCGGCCCAACCCATAAGGCCCGTTGACTCTTCGGCCCACTAGACACCCAGCCCATTACCCCTACCATGGCCTGACCCACTCACTGGTACACGACCCTTGGACTGCCCATCTCAAATTAGGTTCCCATGACCCATCATCGACCCATTATTTTACCTTAGGCCCATATGGCCTGGACGATTCGGCCCATAACATGACCCACTTGGGCCCATCAATCGATCGAATACGGGTCCAAGACCCAACCCAAACCATTTATATTTTGTCTGCGCCCACCATATCGATCGCTTTTCGGCCACGGCATAAAAGTTTTAAACTCGGAACTTGTTTCCGCAACCAGACTGAACACTTTTTGGGTTAAAAAAATGCGATATCTGGAGTTTTACAACTCTATTTCGCGCATATGACCTATCAATTTTGATATACTCGACGAGATCTACACGTTGGACTGGTCTATGGGACGGTTTAACACTGTTTTGGATATAAAAATTCCAGTCAAAGGTTAATAAATATATTTTGTTCCAAATACATAGTTGAACTGTTTTTGAACATTTTGTATGGACACTCTTACACCATCATGTCATTGTTCATAGTTAATACATGTGCACCTTCCCTTTATAACTCTACTTTCCCTAAAATTTAGTAATGAACGTATTTAGGGTATGAAACCTTGAACCAATGACATAATAGAATGCCTTGAGATAGGTTCTTCCTATAAAGGAGTTTAGGAAGACCGGTAAAGCAATCGTTCAGGGAAACGTTGCCAAAGTAGGTGTGTAGTCTGTCCAAAGGTGACTGGCCTATGGAGGTTACGTTATCCTTGAATTTTGAGACAATCGTTTCATTAAGATTGCCAGAGCATTCACTTTCGTGAGCTACTACTTCTGGCCAAAGCTGACTTAGAAAACTCACGAAAGGGGAATGGATAGAATAGTTATGCGTGTCTAGGTGAGAGAAGAGCGACGCTTCTGGCCTAAGCTGATGACTAGCTTCGATCAAACTAAAACACAAATGACTAGGTCTATGCGTGTCTACGGACACGAACTAGGGAGACATACAATAGGTCAAAGCTTCTGCCCTAAGGTGATGCTGAGACAATAAGTCATGTCTGTCCCTCAGAGTGGATGGTTCTGCACATGGTTAATACACTGATTGATTCGACCTTGACCCCAGGTACGAACTCAAATTATGTAAAGTTCTAAATGAACGTGTGCTGACAATGATCTATGTCATTGTAGCTATGGACGGATCACTGTTGCAGCAACAGATGGCGAGCATTGAAAAGCTCACTATTGCTAATTATTCCACTTGGCGAATGGGTCTGGATTTGACCCTTGGTTATCTAGATTATGATTTTGTTCTATCGGAAAATAAACTAGCGACTCCTACCGATAACTCTTCAGAGTTTGAAAAAGCTCTGCATGCCAAGTGGGAGAAGGCAAATTGTATGTCCATCATGATTATCCGCGCTTCTATGAGTGAGGTCATTCGTTGTGGTATTAAGACCACTGACACTGCACGCGAGTTGTTAAAAATCATCGAGGATCAGTTTGTTGGGTCTACTAAATCTCTGCAATATGGTTATCTTGTGGAGTTTGTGAACATGCGCTATGATGGTAATGATTGTGTGAGGGAGTTCATTCTCAAGATGTCTATGTTAGCAATGAAGCTCAAGGAGCAAGGTATTCCCATTGAGGAAACAACTATAGTACATTTAGCTGTTGCATTCCTTCCGAGTCAGTTTGATACATTTAAGGTGAATTACAATGCCCAGAAGGAAAAATGGGACTTGAACCAACTGATCTCAATGTGTGTAATAGAAGAACAACGGTTGCGAGGCAACAAAATTGAGTCTGCTTATTTTTCCTACAATTCTGTCCATAAGAAAGATTTTAAGAAAAATGGTCAAAGAAAGAATCACTTCACAAATAAAGGGAACAAGAAGGACTTCAAAAAGAAAGTTGTTGTGAATGATAACGACGATGGCTGCCATTTCTGTAAAAAGAAAGGTCATTTTAAGAAGGATTGTAATTTATGAAAAAATGTTATGAAGAAGAAGTAACAAGGAAAAGTTAATCAGCAGAAGCAGCACGAGGAGCCACAGACTGAATGAAAAGTTATTCTTTAGCAATGAGGAGAAATTCTGGACTTTTATTTGGTCTTTTAGATAATTTTTTTTTTTTTTTTAATTAGAGTTGTTTATAATTTTTATTCCTCTAGATGATAGTTTAACTATTACTTTGGATTCTATTAGTGTTGGATATGGTTCCCTAGTACATAATTTATTTTAATTATAATTGTTGAGACTAGTTATATCAACTGTCTTGAAAATGAGACATTCAGTGGGAGTCAGGAATAAAGGACAACATCAAATTCACTAATGATTAGAATATTCATTTAAATTGAGGTGACCAGGTTGGGATACTAGAGTCTTTTATGGTCTCTGTTTGAGTGGGAGTTGTCTCACAAAGGGGCTTCAACCAAAAGTTTTTTACAACGCATGTGATCCGAATGGGAGTGTTAGAAACACTCGAGTACATTAATTGAGTGGGAGTTTCTTCCACAATGTTTACTCCATTATATTTTATTGTCGACACTCTTTATATCTTTGATTATCATTTGATGCATATTTTTCATTCTACTCAATATTTATCATGATTATCATTATTAGCATATGCAATGTTGGCCCGGGAGCATAAGTGCTCAAATAAGGAAGCTTGGGCTATCGTGATTAGGCATCACGGTTGTATAGCCTTTATCCTGATAGTTGGGTGATGGTTTTCACATGGCGTATACCGTAAGATATCAGGATAACATACCTTAGGGTATGAAGCAGGACAAATGCAGGTATACACACAAGTGATTGCATTAAAGTGTGCATATACTGGTGTCACAAAATCACAAGTAATACTCTTGGGTTCGTTAACAGCAATAATTTTTGTGACCATGGAACTGCCTTATTGTCAATTGTAAAGCATGGTACATTATAGGCATTCATGATCCATTATTATAGTTGTTTCTTGAACTTGAGGGGATGATGTATTGTACCAAGTTCCTTGAAAGTCAATGATTTTATAAAATTCTAAGGATGACCATTCGCTTTTCAAAATGACCAATTCATGAATTTATTTGAAACAATATTTTGGTAGTGTGTGGATCAAGTGGGAGATTGTTGGGTATTTGTGACCCACACACTAGCCTCTTTACTTATTTATTAAAACTTGAATTGGTGAGACTTTCTAAACATGGCACAATGGGAATCACCATGCAATCTGGTGGAATTCTTTATTTATAGGGTTGTGGTAATCCCTTTATAGATGTGACATATCCTCTAGATTTAGTTTCCTTGATGGGCTAGGAAACTAATCAATGTCTATTTAAGGAGGACAACGTCCCCTCTTTGGCTATTATTAATGTTATTTTCATCAATAGAGATAGAAAGAAAGAGAGGTGGTTTATTCTAAGGGTCGAGATCTTGTACCGAGGATCTGCCAATCAAGCACGTCTTCGCGATCATCCGATCAGGTAAGTAAGATTTATCTTACTAATTAATTATTTTATTTGATATGTTGATCAAACGATTCAAGCCTAGATCTAGAAATATTTAACATGCCCTTATCATATTTTCACCTTAAAATTTTCCAAATGTGTATTTCCAAAATGATACATTTAAAAAAATAATTATATTTCCAAAATGCTCTCCCATCACACTTGCGAGTAAAAGGGTTTGTTACCGTATACAATGAGTATAATTTATGCAAATGGTGTTATTAAGATAAATCCTAGCAACATTATAATAAGACAATAGTTAAAATTTGTCTAATATCATACATTTTATTTAGAATATCATTTCAGCTTCCACATTGAGTACACTTTCTACATGGAGTACACTCTCGTCATTTATTAAGTATTATATAGTAGCCCATGGAAAAAAAGACAAAGCATAGAAGACTAGAAGAAAAAAAACTGGATCATTGAATAAACAGTTTGTTCACTAAAAAACACTTATTTAATGAATTATTCAATTAAATTACTCCAACTCACATCTTCAGATAAAGAACATATTGCATCATACTATGATTCCAACTTATAAATAGATGTTGTGGAAGATCAGACTTACAAGTTTCAAGAGTGAACTTGCAATTTCTTCACATTCAGACAGATCTCATAACTTCATACCAGATTTTTGCATTCCCTGTTATCTCCATAGACTATGTTGTCCAAACAAATTTTGATGCTTGTTCTTTCTTGTTTGACGTTTCAAGGGATGGAAATCTTATCATGGTAATGAGACTTCAACTTATATCTCTCCAGAGCCTAGAAATCAGTTAAAGTACACGCTTTACCCTTTAAGCAAGAAGGCATTAACCTCTACGCACGGCATAATCTAAAATTCTAGATTACGCTAGGGTCAGTTACATGTACTACTAGCTCAATGACTATAATCTAGATTTCTAGAGATTAGCCTGTTACTAGCTTCGAAGCTTGCAAAACGTCTAAAAAAAAGGCTAACAAGGTTGAAATTAGGTTCTTTAGCTAAAAGTGATATGCTTCCTAAAATTTCTTCATATGATTGTGGTATCATGTAAAAAAATCACATGCAAAATTAGCTATGCATTGTGCGGAAGCTCTCAAATTAACCAACGATCTCACGATAAATGATCAAATAAGAGCATAAAATAAAATAAAATCAAACACAATCACACAAGAGACAATATTTATGTTGTTTGGCAATTTGCCTACGTCCACGGGTAACGATGATTCACCGTATTGACAATTTCACACACTACAAAAAATAAGACTAGTAGCGGCATCCAAAAACTGCCGCTATTAACAAAAAGTTGTCATTAATTAATACCATTGCCACTAATAGTCTTAATAGCCTTTAATCATTTTTTTATTAATAACGGCAATTTTTTACACCCAAAAGCTATTGCTAATAGTCTTATTTTTTGTAGTGACAAGAATATAAGAATACTCAAGTCTCACCAAAACTCTCCACAAAATCTTAGATAGGTTTACCAAAATTGTACAATGATATCTCAACTCTCTAATTCATCTAAGAGTTTTCTCTTTAAATATAGAAGACCTAAACTAGACTTCTAGTTTAAGCACAACTTGTCAAATATATGCTCAAAGCATAACTCGTCCGTTGTGGGTCACTCAAACCAAGGTCACTCGAGCAACTTAGAGCAGAGAAATCGCCCTTGAATTAGTGCACTGGTCGCTCGAGCGACTTTCACTCGAAAGCTTACTCTTGAGCAGATTTGGTTCCCACTCGAGCAAGTTCTACAATTTAAAGTCATATACAACAATTCTCCACCTGACTCTAAGTTTCACTATATACTATTTCCTCAGATCATCGCTAAATTCGTATCTCCTCTGTCACCAATGCCCCAAGGGCGCTCAAACCTACTGAATATTGATCAAATCGAAATAATGTTTATACTTGACCACCGATATCACCTTTGTTATCATATCCATTGGATTGTCCTTCGTACTCATATTCTTCAAAAATATCTCGTCATCTTCGATTACTTATCGTATAAAGTAATACCGAATATCAATGTGCTTGGTGCGATCCCCAACTTACCAACTAAGCCTTAAAACCATAATGCTTCTTTCACTGCCTTTGTTACTGTCATATACTCTATCTCTGTTGTCAACAAATCCACTGTATCCCTGTAACATCGACCTCCAGCTAATTGGACCACCTAATAGCATAAAAACATACCCTGTCGTAGACCGGTGCTTAGCCAAATCATCCACGTAATCTAAATCTATATAATCATATAACTGATGATCTGTATCACTACAAAAAACCAATCCGACACCCATGGTACCTCATATGTATCGCATAATCCACTTCATCCCCCGTCAATGCTCCTTATCTGGATTGGCCATATACTTGCTAACCATGCTAGCGGCTTGTGAAATATTCGATAGAGTGCATGCCATAGCACACATCAACCTACCAATCGCACACACATAAGGAACACAAGTCGGGTACTCACGCTCCTCATTCGTAGTAGGAGACATGCTAGCCGAAAGATGAAAGTGAGCTGTCAAAGGAGTACTCATTGCCTTTGAGCTCGCCATCTCATACGGTGAGAGTCCCTTTCTTCATACAACTTTTTTATGTCAGATAGAACTACCCTTTCTTTCTATCTCTCTAAATCTCCATCCCAAAAATCTTTCTTGTTGCGTCAAGATCCTTCGTCTCAAACTTCATGCCAAGTTGAGATTTGAACTTGTTGATCTCCACCATGCTCTTTGCAGCTATGAGTATGTCATCCACTAGCCTTTTGAAATAAATATAG
The DNA here is from genome assembly GCA_021018995.1 of Chloranthus sessilifolius. Lineage (NCBI taxonomy): Eukaryota > Viridiplantae > Streptophyta > Magnoliopsida > Chloranthales > Chloranthaceae > Chloranthus > Chloranthus sessilifolius. Next base: position 35,439,724 of record CM037590.1, read on the forward strand.
TTATTGTATTCACTTTGAATATAATTTTGGCTTACAATGAATTTGTCAAACATCTTATACCGCTGTCTCGACGACTGCTTCAACCTGTATAAAGAATTTTTTAGTTTGCACACTAACATCTCTTCTCTAGAAGACTTGAACCCTTCAGGTTGGTTCATATAAATCTCCTCTTCTAAATCATCATGTAGAAATACTTTTTTCACATCGAGTTGTTCCAACTCTAAGTCTAATTGAGCTAAAATTAATAACAAAACTCGGATTAAAGTGTGTTTCACAACCGATAAAAACACCTCATTGTAATCAATGTCTTTCTTTTGTGTATAGCTATTTACCGGCAATCGTGCCTTTATGTTGTATCACTACTTTTCAAAGAACCATCTTTCCTCTTATAAACTCACTTGCACTCAATCTCTATCTTACCCATAGGTAGCTTTGTCAGTTCCTAAGTTTGATCCTTGTAAAGAGAATTCATCTCTTCACCCATTGCGACCTTTTATTCGCATGCACATCTTCCACTTATTTTATCTTTGAATGAAGACGGCTTATTGCCATTCAACATCAATGCGCAGGCGACCATATTCTCATAACCGTAGTAAATTGGTGCTCTAGCATTTCTTTTGGGTCTTCCACTTGCTAAGGATTGCTCTGGCTCTTTTTTAACTGTTTCTATACTTGAAATTTGTACACCTTTTTCTAATGCTGTAACTATAGAAGTTTCTAACTCTACCTCAAACGATCTTCCGCCACCTCTCTAATTTTCATGCTAAGTTTACTAGAAGTTCACATAACAAATTTATCAAAAAGTTACATCTTTGCTTATCACAACCTTATTCTGCTCGAAACACCATAATCTGTATCCTTTTATGCCATTTGCATATCCTAAGAAAGTCATCTTTTTAGCTTTTGGGAAAATTTTACTATCTCTAATATGATAATAAGCTGCATAATCAAAGACCCTTAATGCACTATAATCTGCAGACTTTTCCAGCCACATCTCAATCAGAGTCTTACATTTTATTGTCATAGATGGTATCTGTTTATTAGATAGCATGCCGTCTTGACTGCCTCAACCCAGAACTCTCTACCCAATCTCGCATTGGATAATATATATGTTGCCTTTTGAAGTAGAGTTTTATTCATGAGTTCTGCTACCTCATTTTGTTATGGTGTATTCTTCACTGTGAAGTATCTAACAATACCGTTCTCTTCACAGAACTCTTGGAACTGTCCACTGGTGTACTCACCATTATTATCGGTTCTTAACCATTTGACCTTCCTTCCAGTCTCATTCTCAAATAATATTTTTTACCTATTGAAGCTTTTCAATACCTCACTCTTACTCTTTATCATACTGAGGCTAGAGTAATCATCGGTGAAGGAGATGAAGTACCTGACACCACTTATAGAATAAAATTTTGAAGGCCCCCATACATCTCAATGTATATAATCTACTGTGCCTTTCATGGTGTGAACAGCTATGTTAAACTTAACTCTGCACTATTTTTCGAAGACATAATGCTCACAAAAGTTAACCTTGCCAGCCTTTACACCTTTCAACAAGTCTTGCTTGTTTAACTCTGTTATCCCTTTTTCGGACATGTGTCTTAGACGCATGTGCCATAGTTGTGTAGAGGACATACTGCTATCTTCTGACGTAGATATCGTTGCTCCACCTGTCACTGTACTCTCTGATAGAAAGTAAAGGTTCTCAACCTTTTATTCTTTCATCACAACTACAGATCCCTTTGTCACTTTTAAAACTCCACCTTGAGCTGCAAACTTGAGCCCATTGGAGTCTAGTGTGCTAAGCGATATGAGGTTCTTCAGTTCCAAAATATGGAGTATATCAATCAATGTTCTCACAACCCGATCGTGCATCTTTATTCTATTACTCCTCATTCTAACTATTTTGTAGGCTAATGAGTACTGAAATATGATGATATTTCACCCCTAAATACCTATATTTAGCTGTCCGATGAAGGCTATCTGATGAGAATTATTAGATTTGAAGTGTTTCAGGTAAATACAAGCCAAGTGTGGAAAACAGCCCAAGAATTGTGAAAATAATGTCAAAACACTGTAACTTTGGGTCATTGAGAACTTGGTGCGACTTGCGACTAAATTTGGACCTTCAAGACGGCCGAATTATGAAATTTTCAAAACACAAAAGTTGTAGATCGTTTTGTCAGATTTCTAACGGCATAAGAATCACCTCCATCCGAGTTCGAGACAAAAGGTTATGGCTGAAATACCAAAGCCGTGTCTGATACAAAAAGTGTGCTGAAATTCACAGATTTCTGGGGGTTGATTAATCGAGGAGAAGGAGAGTCTGACATGAAATTGACTACTTTAAAGCTGATTTTGACCCTATTGGATTGATTAATCGACCCTAAATTATCGAGTTGGAAGACTTCTGCGACCGGGAATCTATTTAAAGCGACTCAAACACTTCGAGGGAGAATTAGAAATTAAGGAGATAGGAGATTAGAATTTTAGTTTTTAGTTTTTCTTTTTCATAGTTAGACATAGAAATAGGGAGTTTTTATTTATTCCTTTTTGGGAGCTTTGTTCATTTAATTTCCAGTACTCATTCCTCCAGTTTATTATATTTTTGCTCAAGTTTATTCCTGCATTATTCTCGTTTCTGAAGACCGTCGTACTTTTGGATCAAAGTAATTTCTTTTGAAGTTGAGGTATTTTTAATTCATTAAATTAATATTATTTTCTCTTCCTTATTTATTTATGTCATTTAATTGCAATATGTGTGGTTAAATTCATAAGGATGGGGATCTAATGATTCCCATCCGAGGGATATACTTTTAATAATATAAATTTAGGATTAAAATATAAGATCTTATTTTATGGTTGTTGTGCTATCAAGAACGGATGAAATTCCCGCCACTAACCGGGATCGCGTGTGCCGAGCCATGCCCGAGATCTCAGATCTGTGACGGTAATTTTACCCAATCATTGTTATATGGTCTTTTTGCTTTCATCGTGTGGATCTAATTACGATTATGATCCGGGATCAAGTGTGCCGAGCCATGCCCTGGATCTCGAATCTGTAATGGTAATTTTATCTTAATTACTCCATAATCTAAAATCTAGTGTGCCGAGCCATGCCCTTGATTTCAGATCTATGGTGGTATTATTGTTGAAATTTTTACCCACTTTGGGGATGATTTTTATTTGAACCTGAGATCAAGTGTGCCGAGCCATGCCCTTGATCTCAGATCTATATATGAAAATCATCTAAGTCCTGATTGCAGGGATACAACGTGGAACCTGTCATAGTTTTTGACCATTTATCTTTCATAAAAGATATTTATTCTCAATGGTATATCTCATAGTTTAATCTGTAGATTTGTATTATGGGAAGAACGGACCAAAGATGGGAGGATTTAGTATCTTCATCTTTATCTTTATTTTTGAAGTATCTGTTAAGTTTTAGTTTGTAATCAGTAATTATCATCTCATCAAACCACCTAAATTATAAGACTGGTAGAATACTGTTAGATCTTAGTAGATTTCTGGAATTGCTTGTCTTTTTAGATCTTTCAAAATTAGTCCTCGTGGGAACGATCTCGTACTCCGCACCCACTATATACAATCCGATTCGTGCACTTGTGAGTAAAATATCACAATTAAAATATCATATCATAGGCCATATTATTACCCACCAAAATCATTCCACCATCCACCTCTTTATAAGATTTGAATAAGTTCCTATTTGGACACATGTGGTAAGACGCCCTTGAATCAAGTATCCTTATATTTTATGAGTATTTATTTGAAATCACTGACAATATGCTCTCTTCATCATTCAGAGTTTGTTCGGCTATCCCATCCTTATCAACAACTCATTTCTACTTCTTATCCTGAATATCGTTCCTTTTAGTTTATAACTGAGGACAATGACTTTTGATGTAACCCTTCTCGTGACACTTGTAACATTTTACTGTCATTCTATTTTTGGATTTAGATTTGAACTTTAATTTATTCTTTTCAGACTTACAGTCCTCTAATCCCCCCTAACAAATAAGTCATCTGCTCCTGTATCACTATCCGATCATTTCTTCCTCATGTTGTTATAAAGAAGTGTCGATGTAACTGACTCCAATTCAATAGTCTCCTTCTCTTAGAGTAGTGTAGTAACTAGGTGCTTATAAAAATCGGGGAGAGAAAACAAAAACAATATTATTTTGTCTTCATCTTTAACTTCTTCTCCAACACTTAGTAATTCAGATATTATTCTATTAAATTTATTAAGATATTCTAGTTGAGAGAAGTACATTCCTTCATGTGCAAGTATAGTTCCTTCTTGAGATACAGACGACTCGTCAAAGATTTTGTTATGTAGAGACTCCAATTTGGCCCATAGCGCAACCGTCGAGTTCTCACGCATCATGTTATACGTAATCTCTTTCGCTAGACATAGTTGGATCGTACTATACACTTGAAGTTTAAATTCTTTGCAATTATCATTAGATATATCTGTCGGCTTACCCATAAGCCCTTTCAATACCTTGTGCAACCCTTGTCGAATCAAGATATCCCGAACTTGTACTTGTCATAAGACGAAATTAATCTTTCCGTCAAATTTCTCAATCTCGAACCTCGCGTTCAAAACTTTTACAGATTTCAATACCATCTCCGATCGTAGAACATAAACCTAATAGCTCTTATACTAATTTATTGGGCGGAAGCTCTCAAATTAACCAACTATCTCACATAAATGGTTAAATAAGAACACAAAATAAAAGGAAATTAAACGCAATCACACAAGAGACAATATTTACATGATTCGGTAATTTGCCTACGTCCACGGGCAATGATGATTGACTATACTGATGATTCCACAAGATTACAAGAACTCTCAAGCCTCACCCAAGCTTTCCATAAAACCCTAGATAGGTTTACTGAAGCTTTACAATGATAACTCAACTCTCTAATTCGTCAAAGAGTTCTCCTTAAATATAGAAGACCTAAATCAGACTATTAGTTCAAGCACAACTTGCCAAATATACGCTCAAAACGTAACTTGTTTGTCGCGGGCTGCTCGAGAGGGAACCAAGGGCGCCCAGGCGACTTAGACCAAAGAAATCACCCTTTGATATAGTGCACTGGTCACTCGAATGAGTACCAAAGTTGCTCGAGTGACTTTCACACGAAAGCTCTACAAGTTAGTCATATACAACACTATGCTCACACAAAAGTACCTACCATAGACTGCCTTCAGAAATGCTAAAGTGGAGTGAAAAGGCACAACATCTTACTCAAGAGCCATAATTCTAAAGCATTTAACCTAGGCCTTGTGGAAGGTGAAAATTCATGTTATTCTGCTCATGTCTTGAACTATGCATACACATACAAAACTGGAAATCTCACGTTTTGCTCAATACCTCTAGCACAAAATGCAAATAGCTGATGTACCCTGTCCTAACACCAAAAGCATGCCCGAAAGATCTCTGTATTGTAATATTATTAAGGCAAGGTGATGAGTAGTGAAATAAGATGATATTTCACCCCTAAATACCTATATTTAGTCGTCCGATGAAGACTATCTGATAAGAATTATTGAATTTGAAGTGTTTCAGGTAAATACAATCAAAGTGCATAAAACAGCCTAAGAATTCCGAAAATAATGTCAAAACACAGTAATTTTGGGTCATCGAGAACTTAGTGTGACTTGCCGCTAAATTTGGACCTTCCAGACATCAGATTCATGAAATTACTAAAACACAAAAGTTGTAGATCTTGTCGTCTTCTTTCCAACGGCGTAAGAATTGCCTCAATCTAAATTTGGGACAGAAAGTTATGACCAAAATACCTAAGCAATGTCTGATGCAAAGTTGGGCGAGAGTTCATAGAAATTGCTTTTAGATGTCAATCGATTGAGGACTAAGTGTCAATCGATTGACAGGAGAAGACAACTTTGTCCCTACTTAAAAGTTAATCAATTGAGATTTAATTCTCAATCGATTGAGGTTATTAGGGTTAGGGTTTGTTCGACCATATAAAAAGGAAGCTACAAGTTTTGAAGGGAGGAGGATTATTATTATTAGAGGAGGTTTGTAGAGAGAGACGTAGATATATAGAGTTTTATTCTTTTTTGGAGAGCTTTGTTCCTTTAACCTTTTTAGCATTCTTTTCTTTAAGATTTATTTTTGGTTCAATCAATTCCTAGTTTAAATTTAGAGATTAGTAGAGAGCATTTCTAATTTCGCTTCTAAAGATCATCGTACTTGTGGATTAAGCTTGGATCAAAGAATTTCTATTGAAGGTTGAGGTATTTTTAATTAATTAGATTAATGTTATTTCTCAGTTATTATTTGTTTATATCATTTAATTACAATATGTGTGACTAATTTCTTAGAGATGGGATCTAATAATTTCCATTCGAGGGATGTACTTCTAATAATATAAATCTAGAATTAAAATATGAGATCTTATTTTATGGTTATTATGTTATCACGAATGGATGAAATCCCGGCCACTAACTGGGATCGAGTGTGCCGAGCCAACCCTGGATCTCAGATCTGTGACGGTAATTTTACCCCAATCATTGTTATATAGTCTTTTTGCTTTTATTGTGTGGATCTACTTACGATTATGATTCGGGATCGAGTGTCCTTGCTCTCAAATCTATGGTGGTATTCTTGTTAGAATTTTTACCCACTTTGGGAATGATTTTTATTTAAAATCTGAGATCAAGTGTGCCGAGTCATGCCCTTGATCCCAGATCTATATATAGAAATCATCTCTGAAATTAAGTCCTGATTGCAGGGATGCAACGTGGAACCTATCCGGGTTTTGACCATTTATCTTCCATAAAAGATGTTTTTCTTCAATGGTATATTTCATAGTTTAATCCTTAGATTTGTATTACGGGAAGAACAAACCAAAGATGAGAGGATTTAGTATCTTCATCTGTACCTTTATTTTTGAATTATCAATTAAATTTTAGTTTGTAGTTAGTAATTACCATCTCATAAAACCGCTTAAATAGTAATATTGGTAGGGTACTGTTGAATTTCAGTAGATTTTTGGAGTTACTGTCTCGTCTTTTTAGATCTTTCAAAATAGTCATCGTGGAAACGATCTCGTACTCCGCACCCACTATATACAATCTGATTCGTGCGCTTGCGAGTAAAACATCATAATTAAAATTCACATCACAAGGCATGCCTTTCTTTTGTTAAGCCTTTAATGAAAATTTCAGCAACTCATTCATTAGATAGAACGTAGAAATGTTTTATACTACCTGCTTCAACTTTCACTTCCAAAATGGCAATCAATATCCAATGTTTGATCTCCAAGGGAAGAATGAACTGACTATGATATGAAACCAACTTCCAACATCAACATATAGCAGACTGTTGAAGAAGAAGGTAGTTGAAGATCTACTAAAATGTGCTCCAGTGAAATGTTTGAGCTTTAAGATCTGCAATTGCCTAATCAGCTTATGTACTTAATTGGTTGACAGGTTATCTGTTATTACTCTATGATGCAAGGATTCTTTCCAAGAATTAAAAGTAATAGCCAAAATTAAAAGTAACTGCCACTCTGAAAACATTGTACCACTATACCTATAGTGCTCCAATATCTAAAAGGAATATTCACCAAATCAACATTAATTGTTTTTGAATGATAGTCCCACATCGTGTTTTTGAATGATAGTCTCACATCACCTGTGGGCTGGAAGCCCTGGGCTATATATAACTTAGGCAATTCTCACCTTACAGGCCGATTTTGTGAGGTTGAGTTAGGCTCATGGGATTCTACAGTTTTTTGCGACATTGTATATTTCTATCTGTAATAGTCCCACAGCAGATAGGAAAAAGTTTTGACACTGGGCTATATGTGAATGCGAACACTACATGTCATGATGCGTTTTGGGTGGGGACTTAAGCCCATGCCAGAAATAAACCGGGACAGAAACCTAAGCCCAGAACCGGACAATATTATGGCAGGTAGGTCTGAGTCGTTACAATATCAATTTTCTTCTCCAAGTCTAGGATAACCACAACAACTTGGTTATTGCTATCTCCTATAACATTGTCAAACGGGTTTGGTGTAGTCAGTGCAGTAAGTTCTTCAACAAAGACCAGGGAACTTTAATTCATCAATTAATATCTAAAAATAGTTGAGTTTTTGTTTTTTTCAAGGCATGTCAAAATGAAAGTTGTAAAATCCGTTGATGCATTTAAATCCTTGCTCATAATCATGTTAATAGAAGACAAGTGTCATAAATAGAGTACGGTTATGTTTGTAAAATAGGGACGCCGAGAGAGGCTATTAATTTAAAGGGGCCGACTCTCCTGACCGTAATTTAAACATTAAATGGTGGTTAAACGATCTTACAGCATCGATTGACTTATAATCTTGGAAATTCATACCGTCAAAGTGACATATCTTCAATTGAAGAGCTATGGGTAAAAAACTCACCCTATTATGGAGATTTGAGCCATCTGATCTGTGTCCTCTAATACCAACGATTGTTCTTAATTTTGATAGCTGATATTATAGTTCAGTGATTGGATGGTTTACATCCACTAAGAAGCATGATCCTTTGGTTGAGACATGTTCCAAGTTCCATTGATGGATTGTCATTTGGGCAATTTAGATTGATCATAGATGTGTGCAACGTGACCCAACGATAAATCACACTTTAATGGTATGAGATAAAAAGTGACATTTTAATGGAGTAAGATGATTTAAACACAATTTGGTGTTTCAATGTCGGGCCCCAACCATTATCCCTAGCTAAGACAGCCTCAAGAACCGTTGAGGGTTAACTAAAAAAACTCAACCCATCCATTGTAAAGACAATGATACATTGTAGAGGACGAGAATCGAACCCACTGACATCCAAGATGGGACGAGAGAATGATGAGGCTATAATTAGTGGTGTTGGAGAAGAAAACACAAAGATTGCTTCCTGTAATTCCGAGGGCTAAGTTCCTTGAGGCTAGACCCCATCTACAAAGAAATGGGTACCTAGTTTTGAGGCCCAATCAAAATAAAGGGAAAATTAGAAGAACGACCCTGAAAACAAAATGTTTTAGCTCTATATACGAGCTTCAAACGTTTTAGAAAATTAGGCATTTGGTATTTTCAGAACTTCTGATATCCATGAGATCGCTCAAATTGTATCACGTGGGACGTATTACATCCTTAGTAGTTTACTGAAATGTCCTTCTATAAAGGGCATTTCAGAAGCTTACGGTGGGTTCTTTGGCTTCGATTTTCCTGTGCAGCTCCCCCTCCTCTATCAGAAGCTTACAGTGGGTTTTTTGGCTTCGATTTTCCTGCGTAGCTCCCTCTCCTCTATCGCCCATTTCTTTATCGCCATCCCTCCTCTGTCGCCTGCAGTCACTTCTTCATCGCAGCCTGAGGCGAGCAAAGCATCGATTAGCATAGCCTTTGGCGACTGCGAAGCGAGCAAAACATCGATTAGGGCTTGGAAGGAGTTTTGAAGCAAGGCATCTCTTCATTTCTTAAGATAATTTTTACCCCTTTTTTGCAAGAAAAATAATTTTTACTTTTATTATTAATATTTCTCTGTTTAGGGTTTAGGGTAAATAGGTCGGTACACCTTCTTTTACACCGAGTAGGACTGAGTCATTCTGGCAGTACATAATCTTAAAAGGCGTTACATTGTCTTCAATCAGTTTGGAACACCATTATTAATTTTTAAAGGCGTTACTTTGTAGGATTATTTATTTATTTATTGGATTATATTGTTATTATTTCTGAGATGGATATCTTGTGTGTGTAGAGTTTTGGGGATTATTTAAAAGTGTTTCAACAACATTTGAGATGTTTCATCCGATTAATTGGATTTAATGGTTTGGCTTTTAGTAATTCGTTTTAGATTTTTCTTATAGTTTTTTTAGTAATATATATTATTTTAAAGTTGCGTGTGAAGTGTTTGATAAAATGCTTATAAGAAATATAAGGATTTGATTCTTTTCCTTCTTAACAGAGGTTCCAAAATTTTCAACGCATTTGTATAGCTTCGCTTGTAAAAGGAGTGTGTGCTTGTGATACCCCATTATTCCTTCATTTTAAGGGCATAAAGTTGTCTTGTGGTTACATACGATTCGTTTAATAATAAACAAGGTGTATTGGTTAATCTAGCCCCCTTTATTCAGGGATTGGTTGGTTTGTATGCAGTAACCTTATTAATAACTTGTTTTATCCCCTGCTGATGAAAGGAGTTAGGTGGGATATTGAGTCTTAAATAATTGACTTGGTATCCTAGTTGCACAATGTCTAATGATGAGTAGTGAAATATGATAATATTTCATCCCTAAATATCTATATTTAGCTGTCCGATGAAGGCTATCTGATGAGAATTATGAGATTTAAAGTGTTTCAGGTAAATACAATCCAAGTGCATAAAACTGCCCAAGAATTCTGAAAATAATAGCTAAGCACTGCAACTTTGGGTCATCGGGAACTTGGTGCTACTTGCAACTCAATTTGGACCTTCAAGACGTCAGAATTATAGAATTGTCAAAACACAAAAGTTGTAGAGATTTCTTTCATCTTTCCGACGCCGTAAGAATCATGTCAATCCGAGTTTGAAGTAGAAAGATATAGCTGAAATACCGAGGCAGTGTCTGATACAAAGTTGGGCTGGAATTCACAAAAATCTGGGAAGGTCGATTAATCGACCCTTTACTCGATTAATCAAGGTATAAAAAGTAGTCTGACATGAAAATGACTCTTGAAGTAGATTTTTAGGAGGGTCGATGCATCGACCCCCCGGAGTCGATTAATCGACCCTGACTTTTCGAGCCAGGGAACCTACGCAACTTGGAAACTATTTAAAGCCGAATCAACAACTCAGATGAGAAAGCTAGATAGGAGATTAGAGATTAGATTTTTGGAGATAGCTAGACGTAGAGATAGAGAATTTTTTATTCCTTTTTTTTGAGAGCTTTGTTCTTTTAATCTTTTCAGCATTCCTTTATTCAATTTAGTATTTTTGTTTAATTGATTCCTAGTTTAAAATTTAAAGTTCAGTAGAGAGCATTGTTAATTTTATTTCTGAAGATTATCGTACTTGTGGATTAAGCTTAGATCAAATCATTTCTATTGAAGGTTAAGGTATTTTCAATTAATTAAATTGATGTTATTTTTTATTCATTATTTATTTATGTCATTTAATTACAGTATGTGTGGCTAATTTCTTAGGGATGGGGATCTAATGATTCCCATATGAGGGATGTACTTCTAATAATATAAATTTAGAATTAAAATATGACATTTTATTTTATGGTTGTTATGCTATCACGAACGGATGAAATCTCCGCCACTAACTGGGATCGAGTGTGCCGAGCTATGCCTTGGATCTCAGATCTGTGATGATAATTTTACCCCAATCATTGTTATATGCTCTTTTTACTTTCATCGTGTGGATCTACTTACGATTATGATCCGAGATCGAGTGTGCCGAGCCATGCCCTGGATCATGGATCTATAATGGTAATTTTATCTTAATTACTCCCTAATCTGAAATCAATGTGCCGAGCTATGCCCTTGATCTCAGATCTATGGTGGTATTTTTGTTGGAATTTTACCCACCTTGGGGATGATTTTTATTTGAAATCTGAGATCAAGTGTGCCGAGCCATGCCCTTGATCCCAAATTTATATATGGAAATCATCTCTGAAATTAAGTTCTGATTGCAGGGATGCAACGTGAAACCTATCCGAGTTTTGACCATTCATCTTCCATAAAAGATATTTTTCTTCAATGGGTATATCTCATAGTTTAATCCTTAGATTTGTATTAAGGGAAGAACAAACCAAAGATGGGAGGATTTAGTATCTTCATCTTTACCTTTATTTTTGAATTATCAATTAAGTTTTAGTTTGTAATCAGTAATTGTCATCTCATAAAACCACCTTAATCATAATATTGGTAGGGCACTGTTGAATCTTAGTAGATTTCTTAAATTACTGTCTCATCTTTTTAGATCTTCCAAAATAGTCCTCGTGGGAACGATCTCGTACTCTGCACCCACTATATACAATCTGATTCGTGCGCTTGCGAGTAAAACATTACAATTAAAAATCACATCATCTAATCAAGTCAAATTTAAATAAATATAGAAAGGACAGCTTAACAAAATATTAACCAAATTTCATTTGCTAAAATAAGGATGATAATTTTCAATAACCAAAATTTCTAAACACGAGCGCTGAACGACCCTCCTTTCAGGATGTTTTCATCACTTTCCTGCTTCATAGGGGCATTTACATTATTTCTCCGTCAATGTGCCCAAACGACACTAGTTTCTAGGCCCTGCTCTTCTGTCCGGATGTGACATTTTGATCATTAAAATTCTCCCTCTTCGTTTCGGATATTAGAATACATCTTGGTAAAAGATCTAGTAGAAATTTATATATTTCAAGGTGGATGCACTACACATACCCATAGAGTTCTAAGAGATGCTACAAGAGTCAAGCTTACCTATCAAAAAAAAAAAAAAAAAGAGATGCTACAAGAGTTGTAAATTTGTACCAACATTGACTGTCACCTGGTGTTTATACTTGTTGTCATTGGCCATTGAAATAGGAGAATTTTCAAAACTTGAGAACTGATTGAAAATACAAGTATTTTCAGGAAGCAATCACCCCTACTAGAGTCATGCTATTGTATTAGTTAAAAAATGTTCTTTCCCAATTTAAAGGGAAATTGCTCTTTATCTTAATTTCAAGCCACAATCATATGGGCTTCGATCATAAATATATCCCCAAAGTCAGAGCCTCCCCCATAGGATTTTCAAAACCTTTGACAGTTTTATTTAAAGATAGTTTTGATAGATAAGCTGGGCTCGAACCTGTGACCTTAAGGTTGCATATCTTTGAGCAAGGTCTGACCTTAGACCCGTCACCGAGTGTTTTGATGCAGAGATCTGGTTGGGTCTTAGTTAAATCTTCTTCTCAAGTGAAGAACCTTGGGTTATTAGCTGATTAATGAGTATAAAAGTGGATTATTTTGGTTGTTCACGTATCATAGGTTTAATCCCATTTGTGGGAAGAATTTTTGGTTTAATCCCTAAAGTTGGGGTTCTTCTCGATGAGGAGAATGGATCACCCGGTGGTAATGTAGCTAGACTTAGTATAAGGTACCTGACCCGATTGCCAGAGGGGACACTTGGGTCAATCTCAATCTGCTAACTTTTGTATGTGCGCTGATATTTTTGAGTGCTCAGTAAAAAGTCAAAAGTGAATTTTCACTGATTTGCATGCTCATAAATAGCTTGGCAGGTCCTACTGCTTGAACATTTGAACAAAACAAGATTGGCCCGAGTGCCACCACTGGCACTTGGGTGGGGCACCTAATACCAGCTCAATCTAGAACCTCATATTAATGTTTTGAATCAATCTTGTTGTGTGTTTCTGAAGCATAGGAACAGATGAAATTCGGGATGCGGTGTTGGTGATTGATGGAGAGAGTGAAATTGGTCAGGTGTATTAACTCGGACCTTATTGTCTTCTCCGCATTGTAATTATATAGGTTAGTCTTAGCTTTTATGGTGAATACTGAAGCATTGGAAACTATTCGAGTTGCTTTTACTGTGAAGAGATAGTTTGCTTGTGCCTTCTCTCTAAATTTGTTGAATTGTTCTTCCAGCAGATAACATGAAAAACTCCATTAAATGTTTTACGTGTTTAGTCAGTTAGGGCCACTTTGGATTCCTTCTAAGGAAATATTAGATTCATAATTTTGATACTGATTTCTGAATTTTATCCAACACAACTTTTGAGGGTTTGGGAGGTGAAGATGGACTCTCCGGTGTTGTTTGTCTTCATAGAATACAACTTCCACTCATGTTCCTTTAAAAATACATTTATTTTGTTTGATTTTAAGCTCTATGCTTTTATTTTAATTTGAAAAAAAATCATATTCTTCATACCAAACACCATGTTTTACTTTTTTGTAGTTTTCCTTTTTCAAATTCATGCAAAATTGCAATAGATCTTGATTTTTGGTCAATCAGTTACACATGCACTCCTAATTTTACTTTTTTTTACAGCAAACCCAATTTGTGGCTTTTATCTATGTAATTGTATGGATTTTACAGGAAACCCATGGTTTCTACATTTAGGACCGATTCTCCTTAGAAGTCACTTTGATGACTGGTGAATGTATATTCAAGAAAGAATAAATACCCATTTTCGATTTAATTGAATTTTCAAGATTATACTTATTTGTATGTTTTTTATTTTTTTTCTTCATATTCTATAATTTACAATATAAGTTATATTTTTTTATTTTTTATTAAATTTTTTTTATAATTTTAAATTATACATAATAAAGACATATGAAACATAGTAATAAGTGTGTGTTTTTTTTTGTCTATAATAAATTATAAAATATAGTAACGAACACTTGAAATACTATATTTTTTTTATATTCAAATCACCCAATAGATGCCTAAAAATCAAGTTTAATCATTAAAAGGTCCTAATATCCACGTGCATTTGCACGTGCCTTTTTACTAGTCTATGCCTTTTTACTAGTCTATGCCTTTTATAGTAGCATGTCAATTTTAACTTCTTGTATATCCAAGGAATAACATTTAAAACTATGTATATTAGAAATTATGCAACGAATTATATTAATTTGTTTAGTTTGAGTTGGATATCCAATTCTGAAATTTCTATCATAAATACATATGTTGATGATTTTCCTCAATAAAACAGGAACCAATATAGCAGGCAAGGTGGTGGAGATTGGTTTGGGAGTAAAAAATTTCAAAGTAGGTGAAAAAGTAGTGTCTAGGCTTTACACTTCGGTGAGAGGATTTGCTTACCCTCCTAGTGTTTGGTTTTTTATTGGGATTTGATAAGAGAAAATGAGAGGTTGAGATGTTGAAACCCTGACTTTCACTCAAACTTGTGAGAGGCTATTTTCACTCAAACCCTGCTTCTTCAAACTTACAAACAAATGTAATCTATTATTGGTCGATGGTATTAGATGACCTGTATGGCTGTATAAGTGGGTGAGTTGTTAACCGATGTAAGAAAATATACTGCTTTTCATAATTTGCAGCAAAGATATATGCAGAGTGACACCTTGTTAAAAGCTATTATTGATGACTATTCAGTGGACAACATAGATTCTTGTTTGGGTACAATCCATTTATTTTTATATACTGTGTGTGTGTGTGAGAGAGAGAGAGAAAGGTGAAATTTCTAATTTGCTGAGTTCCATGCATGACTAAAGAATTCAATAGTGAAAACAATATTTTATTATGCCACAGGTTTTTCCAAGAAATGAGAAATCAGTAGAAATATTGGAAGCATTCATGCTTTGCCAAGCATCACCATTATGCACTTCAACAACTGCCAAGAGACCACTGGGTTCACCCTTGATTTATTCATTTAAATGACCTACTCAACCTGCAGGCATTTGTCTATTTTGTCTTCTTTAATTGGTTCAGAGCTACAAGTCAATTGATAAATGCGAGATGAGGCATTTTGTCTTCTTTAATTGGTTCAGAGCTACTTATCAATTGACAAATGCTCAACCAGGAAATTTAAATGACCAACCTCTTGGTCATATGCTTAGTTTGGTCATATCAATGTCAATTGACCAAGCATATAGCCTGGTTGAGCTGCAGGCATTTGTCAATTTTTTATTAACAGTACAATAGCTTTATTCATATCTATTATTCTATATTAATATATTAATTACTATATAGTAAAACATATAAAAAATTTTATTAAAAAAATGCAACTTGGAATAGGCTTTAGGGCCCTTGTGGCCTCAAGTGTGCCTAACACCTTTGACAGCACTGCCCAGTTTTCTATATCCATGTTTTATGTTGCTACTTCACTTCAGCCGCTGTAGTTTGTTGAGCTAAACATTTGTGTTGATGGACTTGTAGAGTCCCTGAGAAAGCATCAGTTTCTACCTTATTGCAACTTCAAGTTACCAAAAAAAAAAGGGGGGGAAATTGTCAGGGTCTAAATGCTTAGTCCTTGGGCACTAGTGTGAGTATTTTTATATTTTATTTCCAGGTAAGAATGGGATATATAGTCTTTATTTAAGGACATGCAAACTAATTGTTTCCTGGTATTCCAACAGCACGAGAACCCCCTTTCTTGATCTTGTCAATGCTAGCAAAGACAAATATCAAAACAAAGCCTCCCCAACCAACTCCTTTATATCAAACACTCTTTAGCTACTCTTTTAGTTCCATGATGGAGTCTAGATCATCTCAATATTCAAGCCTCCAAGAATGAATTTAGGAAGGTTTTTTTCTATTGGATTCCATGGACATCGATTTTTGCGTAAAATCGGTAAAACCTAAAACATACGCACTAGTGACAGCGCTTTTAGGTTCGTGTAAAACATACGCACTAATGGGTTGGGTCGTGTCCAAAAGTTGGCTGCCCAATAAGAAACTCACAAATGCTCGACCAGTTGGTGCCCTTGACCCTACCCGATGGTGCACTCAAGCCGAACCCGTGCAAAAACTTCTCAAACCTGACTGCTGTACATCCACTTTATTTTCTTGGGGAAAAGTTGGGGATTTCATGCATGGTTAAAATCAATCTCGGATTGGGTTCCACTGCTGGGCAGAACCGTTTCTAGTGCCATATAGGAAATATGGCCAGTGTTTTGAAAATAATGGCTGGTATAATTGCCAGACGGTTACTTTTTTATTTCATGTGGTACACACCCAAAAAAGTTACCTTAAAATCAATGTTGAGCATGCACGTTACGACAGGTCATTTTTCTTGGATGTGGGCCATGAGAAATAAAACATCGACCGTCTGATGGTAGGCCTGTGATCTCAAGATCCATCGTGTGAAAGGTTGTGATGATAAACGATCTCCATCATCAAATTTAATGGAGTCAATGTGTTTTCTCACCCCACCTCGGTGTGAATCGACCGACTTTAAGAAGATGGTAGAGATCGTTTTTCGTCCCCATATTTCTGACAATTGATCTTTAGATCATGCTTGTATCATCGTAGGGTCATCTTTTTAGTATACATAGGACGCATCCCCCAAAAGTGATCATAAATCATATGACTGCTAGTGACCTAAACAGCTTAACATCATGATGTGAAAGCTCAAAATTGATTTTAAGGTCATTTTTCTTGGATGTGTGCCACGAGAAATAAAACATCGACCGTCTGATGGTAGGCCCGTGATCCCAAGATCCATTGTGTGAAAGGTTGTGATGATAAACGATCTCCACCATCATGATGTGAAAGCACAAAATAGATCTTCAAATAATAGTGCACCTATCCGATAACAGATCACCAAATAATAGTGCACCTATCCGACACCTTTCCGACGATTATTTTATACTCGTTCGACGGATCCGCAAAAATTGCCCTCTAAGCTATATGGCACACATCATGCCGATATCGACCACAATACGTATCAAATATCGGCCCCGATCTATCATACAGTGGATCTTCATATCATGCCTACCCTATCAGACGTTCTGTTTTTTATTTCACAAGTCATAAATCCCCAAAAAATGGATTTTGAATCTTATGGCATACCCATCGTCACACTCTAACGGATCTAGAGGATCCGTGACATGTGGAATTAAAAAGTTACTGTCTGATAGGTGAGATATGATCTCAAGATCCTTTTGGTAGAAGTTCGGGGCGAAATACAATCTCCATCATATGATCTTAAGTAGTCCAAGGATTAAACGAGGTTTGAGATGTTGGTGCTTTGCAAATAAGTTGGTGCCTTTTAAGCAAACGGTCCAATCAATTCCCATAGCTATCTGTTAGGTTTTCGGGGTTAGTAATAGGTGCTAGTAGAAGTACTACTAGGTAGGAGGCATTAGTAGTAGGTGGTACTAGTAACTGAGGTTTTGGGCAACAGTGACAGTAATAGCATGTGAGGTTTTAGGGACTTTTTGCAAAATGCAGCTTTAGGACCTGGTAGTACTTCTATGAGACCAATTAGTCTAATAGGGTAGTGCTTTGCAAACTGTAACCTGGTTTGCTTAAATTTCGATTAAGCAAACCCTTACGTCTCATATGAGACCGATTAGTCTAATATGACCTGGCTTAGATGAAAATACCCTTACGATTAGTCTAATGGCAAGTTATTTATTAAAACAATAAGTTGCTTTAGATCAGACGATGGAGATCGTGTTTTTCTCCGATCTTTCACACAATGGATCATGAGATCATGCCGCACCTATCATATGATTGGCTTTTCATTCCGACGATTATTTAATATTATATGTGCTAAATATCCCTAAAAAATACCCTTCCAGCCATATGGCACGTTTCACGCTCAAACGTGAGTTTATTGCCTTCTTTTTGGAATTCGTGACATGTGTAATCATAAATTGACCATCCGATAGATGTGCCATGATCTGAAGATCTATTTTTCGAAAATATCTGGATGAAACACTACCCCGATCTTTTGATCAGATGCAATCAATTGTTTTAATAGGTATGATATTGGGGTGTTACAATAAAGTCGTGGGTGCAATTAGAGGTACCCTTACAAATTCATTATAGAGATGCAATTAAAAATTCCCTAAGAAAATCGGGTGTTCCAATTAAATGCTTTGAATCTAACAATAGAGGTCCCCTATCACATCGACATGTGAGTGTCTCTTCAAAGGTTATTACATGTTAGATCAAACCATAAATTGGGTAATGTTATGCTTCAATAGTACATCCTTGTATTATTCATACCCGGGCTTTGCAACAAAGGAAAATCAAGCAAAGTTGTGTATTTTGTTGTTACGCCCACTTCTTGCAATAAATTGGTAACCATAATTTAGTTGAAAATCTTTTAATTTTATCGTAATCGATTGGATGGCTAGTGTTGATCCACACAATGAGGCACGCATGACTATCATGGTAAACATTTTGAGGGAGAGGAGAGCCGTAAGATTTGAAGTCTTAGTTCTTAATCGGCTTTCTTTTGGGCAGACGGTCGAAAATGCTCGCTCGCTTTCATGCCTAGTTTATTAGGGTCAAGCAGTGTTGACGGTGAACGCGAGGAACATCATGACTGTTAGTCTCGCGGAACCTCCAACCGCGGAGGAATATCGTATCGGCGAAGCCGTAAATATATCATTCGTATTGCGATTCGATTATAGTGATTGGATAGTAAGCATATAAATTATTATTATTTATTAGGTTTTACATATATTTATTTATAAATGCAACTCCTAATCGTACTATTGATAGTTGCAGGCAATGACCGGTATGGTTGCCCTTGGCAGAGAACTTTTGCCACACAGGGCAGATGATGAGCACATTAACGACACTAACGGAGATGCCGAGGAAAACGATGATGAAGAGAATGGCACCGGTAGCGATGACGGCGACGACCAGGGATACGCCCAAATCTTAATCCGTTTTCCCTTCTGTTTTTCTTCTAATACAACGTGTATTTTTGATTGACTATACAAAGCGCTAAAGATGCACCTTTGGATTATCAACTCTTCCCACTATTTGCAATAGAAAAAAGTCAATTTAATCTTACAAAAGGACAATATTTAATGTTCAATGGTCACAGGTGCTGGATCAATAGATTCTTGGACGAAAAGGGGCCCAATCAATTAACTATTTTCCCATTTATAATTACAACACTTGGTGTGCATGCCTCTAATATGGGCGTATGGTGAGCAGGTAAAAATTTGGGATGTCAACGGGTCTGGTCTGGTTGGGTATGGCGCAAATTTTGGCTGCCCAATGGAAAACTGGCATATGCCTCGACGAGTCAAGAATATATGCCAGACTCAGCCTACTTAAATATATCCCCTATTTTTCTTGATTTTATATAAAAATATTGAGTCCAGTTCCATCGACCGGACACAACCTGATTTTGCCCAACCAGACTTGAAGGTCTGGTCAAATGCATCATGTTGAATTGGATCGGACAGGTCAAGTTTATATGCCGGACCCAATAAAAAACCCAGGGCGGACGGGTTGGGTATCAGGTCAACCTCAACCGCCTTATGATCCCCATTCAGTAAACGGCTCGTGCACCTATAATACTAGTGAGCCGGTTTTTACGACGGGTCGAATATGATATACTTGAAGTGTCAGGCAGTGGGGCCCTTTTATTTTGAAGGACACCAATGCGGCGCTATCACATGATGCGGTGGACCATTATAGGATCAGCTATTACAGGGGTGTTAAAAGAAGGAAGTTTTGTGCTTACTAAGAACTAAATTTCTGCACTTATCAAGTAGATATGATAAGGGGAAATTTACCAGATCGACCCTGTCAAATACACCTTTTACGTCAGAGGCCCTGTATTTTCACCTTTACCCAAATTGATCAGCTGGGAGCCTAGCCGACCCTAAGGATAGCAAAAAGTCCAAGTGGCGAAGGTGACGACGTCTTCTCCTCAGTCTAATCGACTCCGATCTGCTATTTGGATCGACCTAAATACACCTTTTTTGTCAGAGACTATAACAGATTAAAATGAGGAAGAAGAGAATACACCTATATAATTTAAATTTTTAATATTTGTATTTTTCTATATTTACAAGATGTGAAATGAAAGCTATGCCGTCTGGTTTGAAGGTTACAATATAAAATCGATAGTGCCAAAGATAGATATGAAAAAAAGGCGATATCAACTCTGTACACAGTCGATATCGACTATGTACATAGTCGGTACTGACCATTTTAAGGTCGTTAACATTTGTTCTGATGCCATCGACTTTTGTAATATAACATCGACTCATGCATGAGTCGCCATAAAAAAAATAATAATAATAATAAATTTATATAGTCAATGGCGACTCTATACAGAGTCACCATCGACTCTATACAGAGTCGCCATAAAAAAAATAATTTAAAAAAGTAAATAAATTATTATTATTATTATTTTTTTTTTTTATACAATCGATGATGACTCTGTACAGAGTCGATGGCGACTATGTACAGAGTCGATGACGACTTTGTACACAATCAATGACGACTCTTAAAATGGTTGGTACCGACTATGTTAAGAGTTGCCATCGATTGTTTTAAAAGTCGCCATCGATTGTTAATTTTTTTTTTTTTAACAGAGGCGATATCGCCTTTTTTTCGTGTCTATCTATGGCGCAATCTATTTTATTATGTGGCCTTCAAATCAGACGGCATAGATCCGATTTCACATCGCGTAAATATAGAAAAATGTAAATATTTAAATTTTTAAATCATGTAGAATAAAAGAAGTGTAAGAAGGGGTATTTCAGATTTTTTGTGCTAGCTGAAAATGGCTTGGCTAAAAGCTGGTTGATTTGGGTAAAGGTGAAAATACAGGGCCTCTGACGCAAAAGTTGCATTTGACAGGGCCGATCAGATAAATTTCCCTATGATAAGTTGTGAAGAAAGCATCAGAAAAGAAGCCCCCTAGGAGGGCTAGTAGGAAGGTTGTGCCCATGAAATTGGTCACCGTGTTTGATGATTTTGCTGGCGAAAAATGCATGAAATCTCCTAAATAAAGAACCAAGTTGCTTGCATTGGCTAAGTACGCCAGATTTTCTAGTATCTCCACAGCTGAAACAACCAAATTAAACAAAATTATATTCTAGTTTTTGAGAGATTGTTATGGGATCATAAGACAAATAAATATAATTAATGACCACCAACCCCCCCCCCCCCCCCTCCCCTTTTTCTCTTGGGAGGAGATGGTTGAAAGTTGAAAATTTGAGTTCAGTGAATTCACAAGAAATGTGAAAATGAAAAGGGAAAGGAAATGGGTTCTTTTCTGTTAAGTTGATTTGATAATTTGAAACATGTAGGTGGTTATGAAAATTGAAGATAAATGAATTTGAATATTGAAATTGATTTTTCTTGTTCTTCTACAAACGGTTGGAGAAAAGTTTTTAGGCCGCCAATATAGAGATTTAGCTGCAAACATTCAGATCAAGTGCAGAAAATGGGTTGATTGCAGAAATTGAAGTATGAGTGACTCCAAATATTTTTTTTTAAAAAAAAAAGAAAAAAAAAAGTCTCTTTTTCTTTTTTTTTCTCGATCGGTCAAAGTCTCTTTTTCTCTCTCTTGGTGGATTAATGAAGGGAGAAACTATGGATAGTAGAAGCCCAAGATTTGGAATCAAAGGAGCAGGATTATGAAACAACAAATAGGAAGGTTTATGTATCAGAGAATATAGTTTTCTTATTTTGGATGAATCAACCAAATATATTCTCTCTCTCACATGCACCAATGAATTTTTATTTATTATTATATTCTCTCTCTCTCTCTCATATGCTCTCAAGTTTACAGTTTACCACCAATTTAATAATTTGTTGGGGTTTCATAAATATATATATATATGCTCTCCAACCAAAATATTCAGATGCTATGATGAGTTTGATATTTTGACTAAAATTTCAGATGGACAAATGCCTAATATCCACATGAAGGGTCATCAAAACATTAGTAAAAGAAGAGTCTCGTCTCACTCACTCACAATCCCGAAAACAAATAGAGAATTAAAGCGATCTAATCCATTAGTATTTAGCAGTTCAGCAAAAACCTAAAGGAAGGAAATGTGATCCATGTACTATTGTTGGACTTCAAGTCTTCTTCTTCTCCCAGAGTCTATCCAGAGCAATGTCCGCATCTCCCTGTAGCAAAGAATGGGCATTATAAGTGAACACATTAACAACCACCATTCGACAAGGCGCAAGAAGACCCCAAGTTTTAAGGTAGAGTCAAACCCCAAGTTTCAAGGTAGTTTTAGTGAGTGAAACCCCTGTTGCGCCCTAAAATCACTGTACATAATTCCAACACAACTGCAAATCATATTTGCACTGAAAAAAAGATTTGGCATCCATTGGCGAACCTTGGAAAATGTACACATTTTTTTTTTTAGTGTCAGATTAAATCATTGAAATGTACAAAATCTACCACCAAGAATTTGCAGGGCAATGCTAAAGTTCAACTGGTTCAACCAGATTTGTAGCCATTGGATAGGAGAAAATCATGACTTCCACAATTTTTATTTTTAATATTGGCAGTTTAGTGTACTGATCTTGGCACATGGCTGGATGTATCTTTTTTATTTCTGCTTTTCCTATGCTAAGCTTCTCACTTAGCATTTTCATCATGATGTAAGTTTTGGAATTTCTAATGACTTGCATTAAAAAAAAAATTGAGGTTTTGGGCAACTGCAAAGAATTGAGTACCTTAGGGTTGAATCACTTGTGTTATCACAGCCCTCAACCTGTTCATTCACAATAGAAGGGCGGGTCTGTTAGACCAAAGGTTGGACAAACATCAAAGATATGTTTTATAATTCTTATGATAGTGTATACAAAATTAAATGCTAAAATAATATAAAATACAGAGATGTATGCTAAGATTTCACACACACAAAAAAAATACCATCAATTAAGAAAATAAAGGTTAGTAGGGGTGTAGCAGGGATCATTGCTCCTGAAGCACCCTTCAGAAACCGAATCTTGTCAAAAGATGATTGTCACGGGTTTCAGGGGCTTAGTGGCTCAATTCATGTACAGCTGGAAGATGCAACAACTAAGGGCCCATTATAATCTATTTGATACATGAGAAATGTGTTAAACTAACATATAGAGAAAACGTAGTCTTCGCGTCTACTAATCCCTTCTCTGTTTAAACTTTAAGGTAGAGTGGGTGTTGTGGAAACCAAATTTTAGTTCAAACTGAATTAATTTTATTCAACAGAAACCAATCTATTTCCAAAAATTGTCTTTCATATGACTTCCTCTGTCTATATACTACTTAGACAATTACCTAAAATAGATGAAATTCAGGGCAGACTATAAATGACTTGTCCACTTTTTTGTTTTCAAATTTAAAGACTAAATGAAAAGTGGTTCTCAACCACTGACATGAAATGGATTATTTTTGGTTTCTAAGGAATCAAAATAAGCTATAATTAATTTCGCACCAAACACCATTGTGGACCTAGAATCGATTTTTAGGGATCAAAAGCAATTCCATGGTCCAGAGAAACCATGCCAAACAGGGTCATAGACTTCTCAGGGGTCTAGACAAATAATTGTGGATCCCATGGTAACAAAATTGGGGAAAACATAAAACAGAAAGTTCATTAAATATGGTATCTATAATCGAACCACGAGGAAAAATCCCACATGATCAAGATCTCATCCCTTTCAAGGTCATATTTACCTGGGCTCCTTATCAAGTTGTAGTCACCATACTTTGACACATATTAAGTGATTTTCAGGCAATAACATAGTTTAACGAAGGGTCTTGATAAATATCTGTGTAATCCCAACTGACACAAACATGGAAAAAGAGAATATATAAAGCTTATGAAATGGCGTATCTCTATATTGGGAAACTGAAGAACAATCCCATATCTTCAATACCTCAATACGTAATAATAAAAAAGAACCAACCTGAGCTCCAGTACTATTCTTTTCTGTACGAAAAATCAGGGAAAAATCAAGCATCCACTTTCAAAGAGTAAAACTATAAACGATCAAATGTTCTAGCATAAGTATATGGTTGAACACTATAATTGGTTCAACCAATTGACCTGATCACTGCCCTTATTGGGAAATGGTCAAGTCCACCTAGGCTGAACCTGAACACTACATTAGGTTCAACCAATTGGATCGACCTGATCACTGCCCTTATTTGAGAGCTCATAAATATCTGTCTCCCAAAGTTTGATCATTTGGCTGAAGCAACTAGCTAGATTGGTATACCGGGCAATGGTCATGCCCAACCACGTTGAATCTGATTTCAAGTTCAACCCCATCTGCTGCCCTTGAAAATAGGAGAATCTCGACTTTCTATCACTTTTTATAGGATACGTGCAGTCGAGATTCTCCTATTTTCAAGGGCTGCAGATTGGGTTGAACTTAAAATCTGGTTCAACCTGGTTGGACTTGACTTGCTCATGGTATACCACACTTGTTACAGGGGTGCCTGTTAAGTATCAACCGCCGTGCATAACTGTATGTTGAAAGAATAAAGTAACTTTAGCAACTTGTATATGTATACACTGGACAATACAATATGAAAAGGTACACAACAAGCTTCATATAATCATATAGAAACTTCAGGGGGCAATAGATTGGGTGAGATTTTAATCCTTAAACTAGACAATTTTTTCTCTTGCCACTAACATGCTTATTGTACAACTCTCATGCTACATTTGAGCATTTTGGTCAGCTCTTGCTGCTCAAGGTGGACGTTTGGAAGATATATGAAGCACATATTAAGAACATTCATAAGCTAAAATTCTCCTATTCTGATCTATTTGCTTAAGTTCTGGAGGATAGTGTTAAAAAAGTTGTAGGCTTTTATTGAACATGAGAATATGTGATGGTGTTTTTTGGGAGTTTGACGGGGTGATTGTGACACAGGAACTTGCGGCAAGCAGGAGGAGTAGCATGTGATATATTTTTCAAGTCAGGTATAGATATGCAAGAATTATGATAACATGTAAGGATTTGTTAAGGAGAAAGTTTAAGAGATTGACAGCGATGGCTTTTATTGGAAGACGAACAACTCTATACTTGTTAATAATATCTTAACCGCATAATTCGAATTCCTAAACTTCTACATGGTATATCAGGAGTGGAATAGAACAATAGAATGTGTACGATTTGTAATTTGTTGATAAGTTGTGCAGTTACTTGTGAAGTTGTGTTATTATTTCCCCTTTGATAGAAAACAGTATTTCTCGACATGTGAAGAGTTTTGCCTTTGTTGGATTATTGAATTTACTGTTATAGTGCGAAGGCTCAAAACAGGGAGGAAAACTATTGCTCAATTTCATGTGTCATCAAATGGGCCATGCATTGGAAATGAGGTCAGTGATGCCAATGATGAAATTTGTAGAAATGTCAAATTAGGCAAGCTAAAATTTGTAGAAAATTATCATATAAAGAAAAAAAATCTAAATTTTTATAGATATTGAATCCTCCGAAAGGCTTACTGCCATTGCGTTAGTTAATTTAGTTTTTCTTCTATGAGACTTTGGGGATATATTTATGATCGAAGCCCATATGATTGTGGCTTGAAATTGAGATAAAGAGCAATTTCCCTTTAAATTGGGAAAGAACATTTTTTAACTAATACGGTAGCTTGACTCTAGTAGGGGTGATTGCTTCCGAAAAATACTTATATTTTCAATAAGTTCTCAAGTTTTGAAAATTCTCCTGTTTCAATGGCCAATGACAACAAGTATAAACACCAGGTGACAGTAAATGTTGGTACAAATTTACAACTCTTGTAGCATCTTTTAGAACTCCATGGGTCTGTGTAGTGCATGCATCTTGAAATATATAAATTTCTACTAGATCTTTTACCAAGATGTATTCTAATATCCAAAACGAAGAGGGAGAATTTTAATGATCAAAATGTCACATCCGGACAGAAGAGCAGGGCCCAGAAACTAGTGTCGTTTGGGCACCATTGTTTGGGCACCTTGATGGAGAAATAATGTAAATGCCCCTATGAAGCAGGAAAATGATGAAAACATCTTGAAAAGAGGGTCGTTCAGCACTCGTGTTTAGAGATTTTGGTTATTGAAAATTACCATCCTTATTTCAACAAATAAAATTTGGTTAATATTTTGTTAAGCCGTCCTTTCTATATTTATTCAAATTTGACTTGATTAGACATTGTGCAACCAAGATACCAAGTCAATTATTTAAGACTCACTATCCCACCTAGCTCCTTTCATCAGCAGGGGATAAAACAAGTTATTAATAAGGTTACTGCATACAAACCAACCAATCCCTGAATAAAGGGGGTTAGATTAACCATTACACCACTACAAAAAATAAGACTATTAGCGGCAGTTTTTTTAACAAAAAGCTGCCGCTATTAATCTTGTCGCTACCAAAAACTGCCGCTATTAGTCCTGTCGCAACCAAAAAATGCCTTAATAGTGAGTGCCGCTGAAACACCTTAGTTTTGTAGTGCACCTTGTTTATTATTGAACGAATCGTATATAACAAGACATCTTTATGCCCTTAAAATGAAGGAATAATGGGGTATCACAAGCACACACTCCTTTTACAAGCGAAGCTATATAAATGCATTGAGAAATTTGAAACCTCTGTTAAGAAGGAAAAGAACCAAATCCTCATATTTCTTATAAGCATTTTATCAAACACTTAACACGCAACTTTGAAATAATATATATTACTAATAAAACTATAAGAAGAATCTAAAACAAATTACTAAAAGCCAAACCATTAAATCCAATTAGTCGGATGAAACATCTCAAATGTTGTTGAAACATTTTCAAATAATCCCCAAAACTCTACACACACAAGATATCCATCTCATAAATAATAACAATATAATCCAATAAATAAATAAATAATCTTACAAAGTAACGCCTTTAAAAATTAATAATGGTGTTCCAAACTAATTGAAGACAATGTGACGCCTTTTAAGATTATGTACTGCCGGAATGACTCAGTCCTACTCGGTGTAAAAGAAGGTGTACCGATCTATTTACCCTAAACCCTAAACAGAGAAATATTAGTAAAATAAGAGTAAAAATTATTTTTCTTGCAAAAAAGAGGTAAAAATTACCTTAAGAAATGAAGAGATGCCTTGCTTCAAAACTCCTTCCAAACTCTAATCAATGGTCTGCTCGCCTCGCTGTCGCCAAAGGCTATGCTAATCGATGCTCTGCTCGCCCCAGGCTGCGATAAAGAAGTGAGTGCATGCGACAGAGGAGGGAGGGCGATAGAGGAGAGGGAGCTACGCAGGAAAATCGAAGCCAAAAATCCCACCGTAAGCTTCTGATAGAGGAGAGGGAGTTGCGCAGGAAAATTGAAGCCAAAGAACCCACCGTAATCTTCTGAAATGCCCTTTATAGAAAGGCATTTCAGTAAACTACTAAGGATGTAATACGTCTCACGTGATACAATTTGAGCGATCTCATGGATATCAGAAGTTCGAAAAATACCAAATGCCTGATTCTCCAAAACGTTTGAAGTCCGTATATAGAGCTAAAACGTTTCGTTTTCATGGTCGTTCTTCTAAAGTGCCCATTAATAAATAGGTCGCGCTCATGCCACACGTAGAAGGGTGGCCCACACTGAAAACATGACTGCTTTGAATGAGAAAACGGAGGTTGTTTTCTGACTCAATCCTCCAAGCGGTAGATCTTGAGATCATTGGGTACCATTAGCTGAGCTCAGGTGCTAATTTCAGATGGCACACATCCCAAAACCGCCCATGTGGAATATGTTCTAACAGAAGGCAACATTTGAGTTATCTAATGGTTTGCCCATAATTTGAAGATCTTTTGTATGGAAGAATAGAACTAAAAATGATATCTATCATCTGATTTAAATTATTTAATGACTAAAAGATGGGGTGTGCTAGAGTTTTAGTGGTGCAAATAGAGCCACCCAACTTACACTTTCATTAAAATTCGAACCGAGGCTCTCAAGCCCATTGGTTTTCATAATCTCCATTACAATTTACAACCAAAGAAGCATTAGCCCAGTTGTAATACTCCCTCTAATATGAGGGAGTAGGTCGTGGGTTCAATATTTGCCTCCATGTTGTTTCTTATGTGTGCCTGCTTTTTGATTCTTGAGGTTGCCTTGGCCGAACAGTCGTATAAAAAAAAAAAATGAAGTAATATTTTCGATACCTCTTTTCGCACCCACACATTTATTGAAAGTGCCCATGTCGAAAACCCTTAAAACCAATTGATTGAGTTGGTTCAGATGAAGATCATGTTTCACCCAGATCCTCTTACAGAAAAGATCTTGAGATCATGTCGCACCTATCGCAATGCCAATTTTTTCATTCCACTAGTCACATATCTCGAAAATCATGTTTAAGCTAAACACCGCAGCCAATCTGTCTATCGTTTATAATTTTCCTTGAGGTAAATAACTTCACACAATTCAAAAACCAAATTGTACAACCGCTGAGATTAATTCGTCTTAATAGTTGGCACATGCAATATTGCATTATGAGGGAATGAGCTTCTAATTGATGCATCGTCTATTGATAGGAACTATTTAAATGACCTATATGTTAGTTCTACAAATTAATGCACATACTAATTGATGTGCACACAGAAGAATGGTACGCTCATATGGTACCCCAATGTGAGCGAGTAGATCGTAGGTTCGATTTTCATTTTTCACGTTGTTTCGCACTCTTATCTTTATAAGGTATGAATTGGGTTCTTTAATTAACCCTTATCACTATAATTAGTGCTCTTTCATATGGCTCCACAACTGTTACATATGTATGCATGTTTGCTCAACATTGATTCCTCAAGTGTTGCCCCTAATGATTCACTCTCTGCAATATGTAAGTACACTTGTAAGGTTGTCGATACTGTATGGCATCATCAAGGAAAAAAATAAAAGCAGGATAATCATTTTTTTATCAATTCAACACTAACTTTTATAATTTAAAAAAAAAAAAAAAAAAACATTTTTCAAAAATAATGGCTATTGTTTTACTATTAGGAAGGACAACTTGTACACAAGAATTGTGTCATTACACATAATTTATTAGAAATACTTAGGTTGTGTATGACATAGCATTCTGTTAGCCCCTGCCATAACAAAGTTTATCTGTTTTAGTTAGTTCTCATTCTCTTTTCTAACTCCCAAAGGACGATTTACCTGTTCTAGCAATAACCTCTCTACTCTGCTCTCTACTAACTCTCTACCAAAGCAAATAAATTTGCTTTCGCAAGGAGTGAGCAGAGAAGAGGGTAGAACTGCTAAACAGACAAATCTTGAATAAAATATTGTTATGCAAGGAGTTATCAAAGAGGAGTACTTGCTAAAGCAAGTAGCAAGATATTAACAAAGGAGATGGAAACCTACTAAAGCAGGTGAACTTTGTTATAGCAGGAGCTAACAGAGAACTATGCCATACACAACTTTTAGTATTTTTGACACTTGTGTCAAGTTGAACGCAATCTAAGGCGTTTGATTTGAAGGCTATAATGCCGAGGGTTGACATGAAACATGATCTCTATCACTTGATTCAACATAGTCAATGATTGAATCAGATGATGAACTTTGACTATATATAGCTGCTAAAGTATCTGTTGGTTTGTCCGATAAGTATCCGATACATATTGGCTTGGGACCAGCTAATATGTCGATGTGTTCAGCATTTGAACCCCAATCCAGACTCTTTTTTGTGCCACTCTGGCATATTTGCATTCCGGTCCATTGGATCCAACCCTTGTTTGGCACGGACAAGCATGACCCGACCAACCTTACCCATTTGCATCCCTATGATAGAGAGTTAGGGCTGTCAACGAGTGGTCGGGCCTGTTTACGGTAAAGTTTTGGCTGCCCAATAAGAAATTTGCAAACCCCCGACCCGACCCGACCCAATCCGATGGTGCACTCAAGCCGACCTGTCCCCACCCAATAAAAATCCCCTATTTTTATACTTTTTAGGTATAAAATATCGATTCGGGCCAACCTGACCCGACCTGACAAAATCTCTTCATAGACCGGACCTTACCCGAAGGATGATGGGTCGGATGTCTCATGCCGGACCCGACTGGACTAGATTTTTATTTTTTGAGGCGTGATCTGGTGTAAAGCCGGGAAGGATAGTGACTTAAAGGTGCCTACTGCGCCTCCATTGTCGTTGGCAGATATTTATATTTTTTTGGGTCGTTGGCAGGAGGTATGAATGCCGTTGTTTTCCAACTAACATGAAGGAATTCATCAATTCATCTTCTAGGAGAGGGGTAGTTGATTTTTGAAAATACACACAGCCTTCAAATCCGGCTTGGGACACGTGGCTAAATATCACTTGTAAAAAGCATATAACTTTCAGAATGTTATATATCAATTACTGAGGGAGCCCACAATAAAAGCTGTGTGACTCTTGTTAAATTAGTTGATGGGGTTTGTTTTTCATCCCAATCTTTTAGACAATTGATTTTGAGATCACAAGCATACTATGCAATGGTCATATTTTTATTCCAGGGGCACAAATGTCTACAAAGTTATTAAAATATAACGTCGCACATATCACACTCAAACATGATTGTAAGTTCACTTTTTAGGATTTATGGCACATGGAATAAAAAAGAACTGTTTGATGGTAGGCCAATTCTTGATAGATCCTTAGGGCTAGTTTGGCACTTTCCGCCTAAAAATCCATTTTTTGAGAAAAATAGCTACCTGAGTTTTTGCTCAAAAACTCATTTTCTGAGTGATTGTTCTTGAGTTACTCAGAAACTCATTTTTTAGGAAAGTTGACATTTTCTTGTGTTCTACACTTTTTCAAGAACATGCATTGTGTACTTTTACGCCATATAGTCACACTATATTTATGACCTTCATCAAAGTGGTTATATTGATCGAATGATCGTCAAAATTTATGTACTTTAAATCGGTAATGGGTTTAACACTTTGGTTGGTCAGATTCTCGAAACGTTTTCTTAAACGTGTACACCGACGGTGACTTACTTGAAAATCGATAGCTATCAGTTCAATTTCGATTTAAGAAACTAAAAACCGATAGTTATCGGTTCGGTTTCGGTTTAGCATGAAAATCGGTAAGAATCGACCCGATAACACCCCTACCTATTTTCCATATTTTTTACATATAAAATATCGGCTTGCGTCGCATTAACCCTGCACGACCTGATTTTCGTCCGACCCGACCCAACCTCTTAGTCGACTTGAGTTGGATGTCTCATTCATGATGTCCGACCTAGTAAAATATCAAGTCGTTCTATTGAATGACAGTCCTACCCATGGAATACCGTCCGTGCACAACCGTGAACTTTATTATAAAGATTCAATATAAATAAAAGAAATAAGAGATCAGCCCGACCTGTTACTGAAACCCTTAACCCGATCCTTATTATTCAATTTTCAAAAAATGACGATTAGAAGTGTTATTGTCGCACCCTATTCAAAAAATGTCTGACCCGTTCACACTTCACAGCCCTAACTTGATCAAAGTGCTAAATCTCAAATTGCTAATCATTGTATATTCACTGATATTTTTTAGGACAAAATCAGCTAAAGGTCAAAAGTAAACTTTTCGTGATTTATGTGCTCATAAATAGTTGTGATTAAGGATCAAAATTTCGGCTGAAATGATCAAAATTTCAGTTTCGATCCCCACCGAAACAGAAACAAAATCTGAAAATTTTGGATTTTTTGTATGAGGGGGTAAATTTCGATCCAAACTTTCAGTTTCGATCCCCATCGAAACGAAATCTTGAATTTTTATCCTTTGTTGTGATAACCTCAACACTTGACCATTTGGACAAAAAAAATATTGACCCCATGTACCACCTTTGGCACTCGGGTCAGGCACCAAATAAAAGCTTTTATTTACAGATGCGTTGTATGAACTTCGATTCACCCTTAAAGGTAGAATAAAACCTTGTAAAATCAGAATGTGCCCATAGACTATTGTTTAGATTTTGATTTAGCCCCGAAATTATGTTGGTTATAATAATTTCTATGATTTGATCAAGAGCCTTTAACTAGACAACTAAACAAAATACTATATGGACCCAAAAAGTAGTTTGATCTGATGGCTACAAACCTCATATAAGACATCAAAGAAAAATGAATCTTTGGCTGAGTCTCAATCATGTGCCAACCTGCCATTTGGACATCTCAATTGAAAAGTGTGGCTGTAACATAAATTGTGGTTGTAACATAAAAATGGCGATAAGAGGTGTGACAGTAACATAAAGTGTGACCGGAAACTTCTCCTCTTAAATAACAACATTTAAAAGGAAATTGAAGGAGTGGTGAAGAACCGATTCGGTGAGACCCATGGTTGTGTTCCATTATAGCCCAAACTCAGAAAATGAACTTTCCTGACCAAATTGCAAAGAAAATCGAAGGTCGCTTTCTCAGGAAAGTAAGCTGAAAACCTGCAGTCCAAGAAAACTCTCGAACAAAGGAAATGCAATTTTCTGAGCTCTCGAATGAGGCCTTATTCTGTTGAGCGTTGATGTTGATTTTTCCTCAAATTTGGAGGAAATAACCATGCCATAAGTATCTACCAAAGTATTGACATTATTTCCAAACAAATTTAATGGCCGGTTGCTAACTTTGGCAATGAAAACTTTTTGGGTTCCTCCGTTTGCATCCACGCGTTCTATGAAAGCGATCACGTCCCAAACACCTTCAAAATCATTGATTGCTTCGGATCAATAATGGAATGAAAAATGATCTCTACCATCCAATTGAAGTTATCAACATTCTAAGCACGTGA
Organism: Chloranthus sessilifolius; assembly: GCA_021018995.1. Lineage (NCBI taxonomy): Eukaryota > Viridiplantae > Streptophyta > Magnoliopsida > Chloranthales > Chloranthaceae > Chloranthus > Chloranthus sessilifolius. The sequence goes on from CM037590.1 coordinate 35,472,933, forward strand.
AACCCTGATCTCAAGATCCATTGTGTCAAATAACGAAGAATAATCTCTACTGTCTTATTTAAAGTAGTCAACAGTTTAAGCATGTGAAACCCAAGTTGAGAAGGAAAGGAAAAATTTTGGGTTCATAATCTTAATACCTAAGAGAATGTTAGAGCAGCATGTGAAACCTAAGTTGAGAAGGAAAAAATTTGGGTTCAAAAACATGTTAGAGCATCTCCAATGAGGTTAGCTATATTATTATTTTCCTTAGCTATATATGGCTATGGCTATGGCTAGCCCCATAAAGTGGTTGTGATCCAATGGGCCGAGGATAGTCAATTTTAGGAACCCCATACACTTTTATTAATATTTTAATTAACTGTCAATTTAAATTAATATAAATTAATTAAGTACTATTACCTAACAAATTGATTAAGTAATATTATAAATATATATTAAATGAATTAAAAAATATTATAAATTGATATATGAATACATATATAACCCAAATATATAGTACTCTTATATTATGACCACATGCATCATAATGCCTAATATGATCGTTGAAAATGAACAAAGTGACAACAATGATCTTGACTTCAATTACGATGCACCTAAAAAAAGTGTGTCGGTATCAGTGTCACATGAACATACACCTGAACTATTATAATATTGAAAAAATAGTATTGATAATGGCCCTGAGGCATGTAGTTTACTATACTATCTTAAAGACAATAGATGCCCTCACTCTGTCGGATAAACGAAGACGCAATAGAGTTCCAGCAAATTTGCCTTCAGGATATAACAGAGCCTGATCTTATTAAGAATCATATGTTTTCTTTTAGATTGCCCTTTCTAGTGAAAGAGTCGCACAAATTTTCTAATACACAAAAAGAATTTTTACAAATAAGAACGTAAAAGAAAAAGAGAAATAGATGTTATTATTATTTCTATTGTGTCTTTTTAATTCGAATCTGATTTTTATTTATAGAGAAAATCTTGAAAGATTGTGTCTTTTCAATAATCGTGAAGAGAATTATGTATTTTTAGATAATTATAAAGAGATAAAATTAATTCTTTTGTATCTTTTCATATTCGGTGAAGAGATACCAAACTTGTCAATTCACTTATGTCTTTTTAGATTTTCGGTGAAGAGACGCTAGACTTGTGTCTTTTCAACTAACGATAAAAAGATAAATTAAAATTTGAAAAAACATTTTAGAGAAAATATATTTACAAGTTTGTCATTAAATTATTTTACTAGTTTGCTATTGAATTATTATCAATATATAATGATAAATATAAATTTAATTTTGAAATAATAAACTATAGATATTACAAAACTAATATATATAACATATAGTTCATCCAAACTCAAAGATCACATTAGAGACTGGCAAACTCAATCACAAGTTCACAACTACAATCTGATCTAGTTGAACACTTGCGGCAGCTACATGGAGGAGACTAATATTTATGGCTTTATGTAAATTTATATGCTCATATTTATAGATGTATTTGAATTTGTATCAAGGTTTAAAAAATCGGATTTGGCTTCATTGGGGACCGAAACCAAAATTTCAGCCAAAATCTTCCCCCTAGTACAAAAACTATCGAGAATATGAGTTATCGTTTCGGTTTCAGTGAAACCGAAACACTTTAGCCAAAATTTTGATCCATGATTTGTAATAACTTCAATTTATGTGCTCATATTTATTAAAAATTCAATGACTCATTAGAGATGCTTCAAATAATCAAATTAATTATTAAACATTTATATATATATATATATATATATATATATATATATATATATATATATATATATATATATATATATAATAAATTAATGGAGAGGTGATTGCTAGTACTAAATCATCATCATCATCACATCGTCTCTTTTATTTAGTTGTTGGCTTTTCTAAGTTATATATCTGGCTCATGTTCGCGAAGGGCCAATTTCTCTACGCAATTCTTTATATAAAAGTTTATTTCAGGCCAACCGTCACACGTGTACAAAATTTAAAATGAACAGGGACCACGTATTAAAATACCAAAATATACCTTTGTGCACCGTTTAATAGCCACAAATCTTGAGCCCAAGGGAGTTGGCCCACAGCTCAACTAGAATGTCGACGATATTGTAACTTTCAGGTCCCAGGTTCAATCCTAAGTTTTTTTTTTTGGCATTGAAAGCAGGCGAGATGCTTCCTTTTGACACTATATGCCAGACTCCGTAATCGTCCGTTAAAGCTATAACTCCGTAATCTTTCAATTTGCCTCCAATCAATTGAAGGCAACAAAAATAATTGAAGATAGATAGATTTAATAAAACTTACTTCTTTTTAGAAGACTTTATGATGACGAAATTACTTAGGTATCCAATTTAATGTTGCTTTTCAACTCGTTCTCTACGTTTAGACCTCACTCCTCTTTTCCCCCTTGTGGCTCGATCATCCCTCAAATGGATTCAAGGTGAAATATCTGTATTGAAAATTGGCGAGAACAATTACTCCGACTCTATCATGGCTATGGATTTGGAGAGCTAAAGCTTTGTTCGTTGCTATTGTTTTCACATGGCAAGTTATGATCGATAAAATTCTTACAGCAGTGGATAATTTAAAGTCTAGGGGCTTCTCATTGGCAAATCATTGTGTTTTATGTAAATGCAAGGAGGAAAACGCAGACTACCTTTTCATCTATTGCTCTTTCATGTCTTTTATCTGAAGCTTCTTTTTCATTTCGTTTGATATTATCTGGGTCATGCCTAAAAGTTGTCGATATTTATTTGGGTCGTGACAATTGGGATTTGGAGGTAGCAAACTAAAGGAAATTTGAGGACTTATTCCGTTTGACGTCCTTTGGGTGGTGTGGAAAGAAAGAAACATAAGTTTTTTTAGGGAAAAGAAATAAATAAATAAAAGTTGGCCAAAAAGATTCGATTAAAAACTCTGCATTTGGCACAGGCTAATAAGGTTCTAGCCCCATATTCGATCCAAGACTACATCCGAAAATTAGAAGAGGTGGACACTAGTAGAGTCCTCTTGTTGGAAGAGTAGCAGTTTGAGTTTTGCTATGGCAGAGTTTTATTTTAGTTTTATTCTAGTATCATTTTTCGTGATAGTTGTTGCTTCAAGTCGTATGTGGGGTCTGGGTTTTCTAGCTAGCTTTCTATTGAGTATCTTGCTCAATGTCGGTTCAGTCTTTGGTTGTAGCTTCAGGTCTTAAGGTTTTGTTTTTGGGGCGGGGGGGGGGGGGGCTGTTAAACCTCAATTTATTTATAATAAAAGAAAATCCTAAGTATTCTTTTTAAAAAATAAAAATAAATAATTATAATAATAATAAAATCAAATTTCATATACAAGGATCTCCATTTTTTATCATTTAAATAAATAAAAGGCAAGTAAATCATAATACTACTAAGATCATCAAGGTTATGTTTAGCCTTTTAGCCTTCTTAAAACCTTGCTGTAATAAATTTTTATGGACTTAAATATCCGTGGAAGTCGTCTCTTGACAAGTTTAATGATATGAAAAGATTTCCGGTGATAATCCTTGCTCTAATATATATATATATATATATATATATATATATATATATATATATATATATATATTCTAGTGCTGAAGTGTAATAAGCCCCATATATAAGTGGTCGTAATCGTTGATCCTGAACTAGACTGATTGAGTCATGCATTTCAGTCCATGATGACTCGAGAACTCTGCGATAAGACAGTTTCCGATGCACTAACACAGATTGATAGGTGTTCGTTAGATCATTGAATACAGTGGCATGGTAGGGCACGGGGCAGTTGTCTCCTAAAGTTTTTAGCGTCTGCTCACAATAGCGTCAGTAGAGACATCGCTAGACCCGCTCCCCAGTGACCTGCCTGCTTCAGTCAAGTGCCGCGCACAGTTGTTGAACGTGCTTCAGGCGAATTGAAACATTTCGGTTTCAGTTTTTATTAGCCGAACTTTTCACACCCCCCTCCCCCCCAAAAAACAGGAACCTAAATCGAACCGATCCGATTTCAATTTTGATTGGTTCGATTTTTGGTTTTTCTTCATATTTTTTAGTTTTTTAGTGTTTTTTCCTTTTTTCTCACCTAGCTAGTCATGTTTGAGTTTTTAGTTACCAAAATTGAAACCGAACCGGGTTCAGACTAGTTCGGAAGGCTCGATTTTTATTTGCATCCCGAGTTCCCAACCAGTATGCCAAAGAAAGGGTTAAAAGCAGTTGCCAACCTTCAACCACTTCCAAAAATGTGACCCCAGTATGAAATCACCTCACTTAAGAAAAGAACGTGTTAATGCAACACCCTCGTTTGACTGATGAGGAAGATAATTTTTCGTCCCCATTTTGTATGTAATAAATTTTGAGATCATTAGCCTATCATCATACAGTCGAAAGAAATTGATTGCATGTGTTGCATATCTCAAAATATAAATGTGAACCACATTTAATAGGACATTATGGTTTACTTTTTGAAATATGTGACACATTAAATTTTGGGATATATCACACATTGAATCAACATCTGACCATATCATATTAGAGTATGATTCCATGATCTATCTGTGAAAGATGACACAAAAAAATTCTTGCATTGCACAAGTCGTGTGGCTGTAGCACAAAAGGGTATAACTAGCACTTGCATAAGAAATCTTGGCTCGGCAGTTGATTTATTATTATTTTTTTTTAATACGGCTCAACCGTATTCTGAATCTCTTGGTTTTTATGTCTTATCCTTTGTGATATCACTCTTTTCAAGCTATGTTGTCTTCATCAAAACCGTACGAACCAAGAATAACTATAAAAAATTGGGAAATTTATTTGACCAGTCCTGTCAAATACACCTTTTATGTCAGAGGCCCTGTATTTTCACCTTTATTCAAATTTATCAACATTTAGTCAAGCCATTTTCAGCTAGCACAAAAAGTCCGAAATACCCTATCTTACACTTTTTTTGTTTTATATAATTTAAAATTTTAAATATTTATATTTTTCTATATTTAGGCAATGTGAAACCGAATCTATGCCGTCTGATTTTAAAGCCACATAATCAAATAGATGGCGCCAATAATAGACACGAAAAGAAGGCAATATCGCCTCTTTAAAAAAAAAAAAAAAAAAAATTAACAATCGATGGCGACTCTTAACACAGTCAGTATCGATCATTTTAAGAGTCGTCATCGACTCTGTACAGAGTCAATGACGACTCTATAAATAGTCGTTGACGACTCTTAAAATGGTCAGTACCGACTGTATACAGAGTTGATATCGACTGTTTATAGAGTCGATATCGACTGTGTACAGAGTCGATATCGACTGTGTACAGAGTCGATATCGCCTTTTTTTCATATCTATCTTTGGCACTATCGATTTTATATTGTAGCCTTCAAATCAGACGGCATAGATCTCGTTTCATATTGCGTAAATATATAAAAATGTAAATATTTAAAATTTTAAATTATATAGGTGTAGCCTCTTCTTCCTCATTCTAATCTCTTACAGTCTCTGACGAAAAAGGAGTATCTTGGTCAATCCAAATAACAGATCGGTATAGTTTGGATCGGAATAGATCTCGTTTCACAGCGCGTAAATATAGAAAAATGTAAATATTAAAAATTTTAAATTATATAGGTGTATCATCTTCTTCCTCATTCTAATCTGCTAGTCTCTGAGGAAAAAGGCGTATTTGGATCGATCCAAATAGCATATCGGAGTAGTTTGGATTGAGGAGAGGACGCCGTCCCCTTCGCCACTTCTGACTTTTAAAAACTATACCAGATTAAAATGAGGAAGAAGATGATGTTTTTGTGCGTTAAAGAAGGGGGGTAATTTGGACTTTTTGCTATCCTTAGGGTCGGCTAGGCTCCCAACTGGTCGTTTTGGATAAAAGTGAAAATATAGAGCCTCTGACGTAAAAGGCGTATCTGACAAGGCCGATCAGGTAAATTTCCCATAAAAAATTGGTGCCATATATATATGGCTGTCTTTAGGGTTGGGCTGCCCCTCAGCTAGCCTAGCCCGACCCTATAATTTTAGAGTTAAGTCTTAAAAATGGTATAAGAGGGTTGGGTTAAGGAGTCAAAATCTAACCCCATCCTAAAAATATTAGTAATTTGAATATCTATGAAGAGAGATTTTAGAGTTTTATTTTTCCTCCATCGGCATCTCTTTTTATCTTAAAAAGAATTTAGTTTTGTACAATTTTTTTATAAACAATAAAAAATAAAGCCCGATGTGCAACCCGAGCCTGCCCCGACCTGCCTAAATCGGTGTTAGGGTTGGGCATATCCAAGTCCACCTAAGTTAGGGTTGGGTCAGGTTAGGTCCTAGCCATGGCTTCTAAGAATGGGCTAGGTTTTATATGGGCCCGACCCTAACATGGCCCGTTGACCGCCCTAGCCAGATATTGGTAGCTAGCGGGTTAACGTTGCCTGTTGTGCCACGTGTTAAAGACATCAATTAGATGATGCCTTGTCAACTGTAAAATAAACATCAAATCCCAGAGTCTCTAAAGTCTAAAACCCTTTGGCACTCGAAATGTGAAAACAACATAAAACCTCTGAAATAAAATACTTTAATTACATGGGCATCTTAGATATATTATTATATTGTATTATATTAATTTTTCGGTCAAATAAAGATGGACTAATACTACTAGTAGCACACCATTTTACTAAATATGCACAACGAAAAAAAATTGGGAAATCTGCACTTTCGACTCTATAAATTTGCGTATTTGTATAAACGGTCCTATAGTTTCAATCCTTACATAACAGGCTAGCTCCAAGCCTAGGCGGCTCCACGTCAGCAAAGGCCTCTTTTATGCAAATTGTGAAATTTTATACCGCCCTTTAAATAAAGTATAAATAACTTTATTACTTTTCATTCTTTACTTTTACTTTCACTTTTAATTTTTTTATAAAAATCGAGAGAGCGGCGGCTTAGCGGTGACAAAGCAGAAAAAAGGTCACAGCAAATTTTCAGGTAATTTATTTTTTTACATTTAAACAGATTTAGTCATCCGTAATGTTTCTCACCTAATCCGCTAACTTACCGATAACTTAAGTTATCAATCGCTAACCTAAGTTATCGGTAGTTTTTTCAAAATCACTTATTTTGTTAATTAATTGTGTTTTATTTTTATTGCAGTTCCTACTAAGTGATTGAAAATGACCATGACTCTAAAGCCCATCGGGAAATACTCTGGAGTTGGTGTTAAGAAATTTTACATGCACTGTAACGAAGAGAGAAAGAAGATACTAGATGATTCAATATTCGGTCATCTATTTAGGATTAATGATAAATTAGGATTCGTTGGAGACTTGGTTGACGCTATTTTAAGTTTTTTGGTTAAAGATAATGCTTTTAAGGTCAAGAACACTAATGTACTCCTGCAAGAGATCGATAGAGCCTTGATTTTAGGCCTCAACATGTTGACGGAACCTGAGTCTTAGAAGGTGGCCGTGCCAGAGGAACAAACTATTCGATACAAATTCTTTCGGGGGAAGCCGGCGAAAAGACCTCGTATTGAAGAAATTATTGATAGTGCTGATTTACCCAACGATGATTTTTTGAAACTATCATTATTATTTTTCTTAAGTTCTTTTTTACTTCCGGACACATACCAAGAAGTGGATACACGGTACTTAGAATTAGTAGATAACATTGAAGAGTTCAACAAGTTATCGTGGAGCCTGATAGTTTACACTAATTTATTAGATAGCATATCAAAAGCCAGCGTCAGAAGGGAAATGGCGAAAATGTCATAAAATGGGCAATACAACAACTACGGATGCACTATCGCCTTACAGATTTAGGCGTTTGAGCACTTTCCTCGAGTTGCCACCGCTCCTACTGGGCTCAAAGATCTATTTCCCAGGCTAATGAAATGGGAAGGCTCGAAATTCAGCCGCAATCCTAATTTATATCGAGAAAAATTTCTTAAGTCTAAAGTTATTTTAGAGCTTGAAACTGTAAAGTACGAATTACAGTATAAATCGGTTCGATACTTTTTGATGCAAAGAGAGATGGAAAGAGAGATGGAAAGGGAAAAGGAACAAACCGAGGAAAGAGAGGAGCCTTACTCCGAAGAAAATATATATGAATATGATGATATCCTAAGTTATAAGACACGTCCGGAAGAAAGAGCCGAAGAGCCGAGATGACGACGACGACGACAATGAGGATGACGATGATGACAGCGACGAAAACGACAATTTTGAAGTCGTTGTACGTCAATATATTGAACCAAAGGGCAAACCGGATATTAGGCCCCAGCCAACAAGAGAACTGCCGGTTAGACAACCGCACCTAACCAAAGAAGTAACGGAGCTTAGAAAAGAATGCAATACGTTCCGCATGGCTGTAAAAGAGATGAAAAAAGACTTTCGGCGTGCATTTACACTGCTAAAATGGCAAGCACTCACCATTGAACAACTCGGGAGAGATAAGAAGACCCTACAAGACAAAGTTGGGTCGTTACAAGATCAAGTAGGGTCACTACAAGATCATGTTCTAAATTTAACAGAACAAAATAAATCAATACGGAAGGATCTTGATGCGGTCATCTCTCATTTGACAAAGGTACTAAACCAAGCCTTTTTTAATTTAAAAAAAAATTAATTTTTTACAGATTAATGCAAAATTAGCTTGTCGGCCGATAATGTAAATTATCGTTCGACAAGTTACATTATCGGACGATAACTTACATTATCGTTCAATAATGTAAATTATCGGCCGATAACTTACAATATTGGCCGATAATTTACATTGTCGGCCGATAATTTACATTATCGGCCGATAATATAAATTATCGGTCGATAATGTAAGTTATCAGACGATAATTTACATTATCGATCGATAATGTAAGTTATCGTTCGATAATATAACTTGTCGAATGATAATGCGGTTGTTAATTTTTTTATTTTTTGTAAAATAATGAAAGTTTTAAGTTTTTGAAAGATGTATTTTTTTTGCAATTATGCAGGATAATATTCTAACCTCTGTGCTATTTGACACGTTCGTTCCTTCCGCCACTCATCCTCAAACTTATACCCCTTAACCCACTACTCCTCAACTAAGCCATCAATCCACTATCCCAAAACCCACTGCTCCTCAACCAAGCCATTAATCCACAGCCCCAAAACCCACTGCTCCTCAACCTACCCATCGATTCACTGCCTCTAAACCTACTGCCCCAAAACCCACTACTCCTCAACCTACTAAACAACCCTTGGTGGATGTGGGTGATGACGGTGCTCCTCTTACGCAACCTTCTCGTGAGTCACAATCGGCATCACTAAAATTAATTATAGTGAAACTATCAACTGTAAAAAATGAAGCCGAAGGATATGACTTGCGTTCTCGTAAGAAGAGAAAGTCTCCGACCAGTAAAGCAATAATAAAAAAACCAAAATTGGTTGTGGAGGAGGAGGAGGATGAGCCAAAATCAATGGAGCAAAAATATATGCTCAGTTTTTGGAATCGGCCGGAGAACAAGGACAATGTGATCGTCAATACTATCATGGGTGTTGACATCACTGTTGCTCTTTTAAAGGTTCTCAAAGGACGCTCGTGGCTCGACAATGAAGTCATCGACGCGTACTCAAGAGTCCTTGAAGTTATAAACTATTTAATGTTTACGGCAAACCCCGAAAAAAGCTGGTTCGCTTCTGCGTCTGCCCTGGTAAGGTTTCAACTATTTATTGTTTCGCTTGTTTCTTTTATTTGTCTTTTCAATTACGACTCTTAATTCACTTCTAATTTATTTACTTACTACATTATCCTGTTTCAGACCTTGTTTATGGCAGACGAGAAAATTTTTGAAAAGTTTATCGACAATGAAGGTATAGCTGCGCTGAGCGACTTCAATAAGTGGCAGGCCTATTGTGACGAATGGAAAGTTCGTCACAATTCAAAGCCGCTAGAACCACTACTTACAAATAATAATCGCGAAATTCACGCGATCGACTGTGGAACGGTACATTTTTTAATACTACACTTCACTTTATTTAACGTTAAAGGCTTTTAAATAAAAATTTTATTTAAAATTTCGGTTCCGTTTATGTGCAGATTTATCTTCCGATGCATAGTCAAAAATATAGCCACTGGGCGTTAGCTATAATTTCATTAGTTGATCGAGAAATTAAGTTAATAGATCCAGCAAACCGAGAGTGCTCAAGAAGGTTTGAAGCGCATAAAGAATGTCTATTGAATCACCTTCCGCGCCTACTTTACACTGTCGGTTTGAAGTCAGCTTTCGATCAACAGTGGAAGGTATCGGCGTTCAACAGTGTCGTTCTCCCTATCCAAAGAAACGGTTGGGATTACAGTGTATACGTTTTGAAGTATATAGAATACTTCTCCCAACGGCGGCCTATTGATTTCGAAGAAAAACATATGCAACAATTTAGAGCCGAAATCGGACATTTAATGTGCACGTTTGGAAAAAAGAGTTAAACTTTCATATCTTTGTAAAATTTTATAGACTTTTGTAAATATTTTTTTTGATAAAATTGTAAATAATTTATATCAACTTGTATAATTTTCGTTGTTATCAATTTATCGTAATTGTCTAACAATTCCTGATAAACAATTCTTTATCTAATGTTTAGATTTCACCATGCCCGATAAATTAAGTTCGCGGCCACTAAATTATATCAGCGTCCGATGACTTAAGATATCGGCCGATTGAAAGTGGGAAGTTGGATCTCTTTGGTAGGGCTCTATGCCAAAACAGCCTAATATTTTAAACCTTCCTTAAAAAAGGGTTGAACTTCACAATCTCCAAGCCCTCAATAAGAGTCAAATATTGGAGAGAATGCAAATCCTGACCAAAACATGATTGCTTCGAGAGAGGAAGGCTCCGTTGATTTACTAATAGATTAGAGGCGAATTTGGCAACTTCCAATCCTTTTTGAGTTAATGATTTATTAAGCCCAACAATCTATCTCAATCACAATTCCAAAAGGAAATTATTAGTCTAAAAAATAAATATTAATCAATTGGCGGCGAACTCGATTAATAAATTCTCACCCCTACAGAGTGGACTAGAAAACGATGAATCAGAATTTAAAGATGATGATATTGGCAAGGATGTTGATCGCTCTTTTCTTGAGGTCCAATCTGTTAATGTTGAAGGAAAGAAACAAAGAAAAAAAAAAACTCTTCGATCATGGGATCATTTGAAAGCTCGATCGCCACTAGGTCCAAGGTTCGCTCAGACCAACAAGGTCAAATAAATAAATTTATTCCTTTCCCTGATGACTTAAGATATCGGCCAATGACTTATATTAGCGAACGCAAATTTAAGTCATCGACCAATATCTTAAGTCAGCGACCGCTGATTTAATATTAATCTAAAGGCTATGACCGTATTTGTTATAAAATATGAAATGCTTTGAAAATCTGATCTCAATTTCAAACTTCGAAGTAATATAAGTTAATTTCAAATATTAACAAATTTACACGAGCGACGGTTATGACCGTACTTGTTACAATTTTTACATCGTAGTGGTCGAACTTCGCCGTTAAATCTTATTCTCCTTTTCTTCGGACGGCTGGCTTGACGTATTTTGTGGGGAGGTAAAACTTGAAGGTCGTCTCTTTGCGAAGTCCATTGGCGCTTGTCAACGGTCGGGACAAAGTGTTCTTTATAAGTTTCCCTAAATAAGTTACTGGTAAACCAGTGTTCACAAAATTGAGGGATCTCTCTTTCTCTGTTTCGGCGCGATAATGCGACGATCGCATGTGAACATGGTAATCCAAGAATAGCCCAATGTCCACATGTACATGTTCGCGATTCTAGATCGACACTTTGAGTGTAATCACCACGTTTAACTTGAAATATATCACAACCATATGGTATAACGTTTTTTCGACGGGCCCATCCTGAATTTCGTGTTATGTATTTTTCGGCCATCGGTGTTAACACATGCGTCATTTTATTTCCTTCCTCCTAACGACAAAGATAAAATTTGGCTACCTTTATGCGAATAGTTTATAACATTCTCACAATCGGTTCCTCCATGGCTATTTTTAACACACTATTTATGCTTTCAGCTATATTAGTTGTTAACATATCATAACGCCTCCCTTGAAAATAAGCGCACGCCCAGAAATGATCACCAATTTCTTTAATCCATGTTGTACATTTCGGGGGGGCGTCGTCTTCTATTTTTCGCATAATTCTTTTAAATTTTGCTTCCGAAAATGTACGGGCAGCAACCCAGAAAAGCGGTCTAGAGATTATATCCTTATATTTATCAAACAAATTTAGAGCTAGATGTCGCATACAGTAGTTGTGAAAGGCATTAGGAAAAACTTTTTCCACAGCTTCCATCAAACCTTTATGTCTGTCTGATATCAATACAAACTGTTCTTCAAAGTCATCGATTACACGTCTCCCTAATAGATCAAGGAACCATGTCCAATGATCTTCATTTTCTTTCAGTACAACGCCGAACGCTATAGGGAATAAATGTCTATTCCCGTCTATCCCCGTAGCTATTAACAACACTCCCTTGTATCGTCCACGCAAATGCATTCTATCTACCGCAATTATTCTTCGTAAAGTATTACGAAAGCTTCGAATGCCATGAAGAATCTCTGAAATGCATTATCAGGCTCGAGACACAATTCGATCTATACGTCTGGATCGACCCGCTGTAATTTGGCAACATATGACGGTAACATCTTAAATTGCTCCTTCCAGCTACCTCGGATGTCATTCAATTTCTCTCCATGCTTTCCAGTAACCTACTGTTATACGGTATTTTTTTTCAATATAAAAAATTATTGAAGTAGGAGTCTCGTCAAAGCCCTTTAATAGCTTATCTCTCATGAATGAAGTTATCCACGATGTCGTACATTGGTGATGTCCGCTTCCGAAAGTTGGCATTCCGCACGTATGTTCTGGGTGGAAAGTTTTTACAGCAAACGTGTTCACGCCTACTAATTTCGATGCATGTATTCGCCAAGCACATCCTACCTCAACACACCTCACCGTAACTCGAAGAGGACTGGTTTTTATTAGTTTAATCTGAAAATTATTTGTCATTGCAAATTCTTTAAGAATTTTTTGAAAGAATTTCTTATTTCTAAGCGCCTGACCAATGGTAATTGGTCCCCCTTCATACAGTTCCTCATCGTCCGAATCCATATACTCTCCTTCCGAGTCATTAAGCTGATAGTCTTCGTCCACCAGAAGTTGATCAATTCTCCTATTAGTATCAACACGCGAAGTGGGAGACGGCGGTGCTTCATTATTTTCAGGATCACTATCACCGTCATCGACTGGATGGTTATTACGTGATTGGGATTGAGCCCGTCGATGTACGCTTGGTTGATGTGCAGTTGTTTGGATTGATGTTGGCCGATGCAGGAATGTTTGATGTACGAGAGACTGTTCTGTTGAAGGCTCGATTATCGTTGGCTCTGAAGCTATTTGTTCGAAAGGTCATTGATATGGACAAAGGCCGACTAAAAACGTTTCCCACTGATTTACCGAATCGAAGTTGAACTGAGATGTATCATGCATCGGATTCATTTAATGACAATATCCTTGATCTTCATCGCCTTCACTCATTGGAATGTTTGAAGAGGGTTGCTCCAGAGGCCTACGGTAGGGGTGAAATCCTATATTCATATTTCTATCATCGTCGACTATCATCGGTGCAACGATGTTCTCCTCTTCATACCGTATTTCTTGATTTTCAATCAAATGTTCTGTTCCCTCACCATTATCATCTTCGTTTGTTTCCTGGAACGGTTAAAATGTTTCTAAAGACGGTAAAATTTCTGCTACGGTAGTGACTAATAATTTTTTGATATAAATATTTATCACACCATCACCAATACGATATGCTCTGAATAAGTTTATAAGATCATCAGAGTCAGACAATTCGGCAAATACAAGTTCATTCCCTATGCGTAATGAAACCGTTAGTGTAATAAAATGTTCTTCCGGTCGTGTCCGACTGACTTTGTATATTTTCTCTATAAACTCATCAAATGATATGTTCTCCTTGACAGTGACAATCCTCCGATGTCCTCCGTTGTAAATATTATCTCCCACGCGGATGAAATCAAAATGACAAAGAAGGGGAACATCTATTTCAACCTACAATATTTACAAAATGAAAATTGGTTGTTTATAGAGAGTCATACTTGACTTAGCGCTACAATATTAAAAAATGAAAACTTTAGGGTTAAAAGTCCATCATAAGATATCGGGCCGATATCCTATGATGGACTTTTAACCCTAAACTCTAAACCTAAACCCTAAACCCTATCTTAAGATATCGAACGATATTTTTGGATATCGGCCGATAGCCTATGATATCGGCTGATATCTTAGGATATCGGCCGATAGCCTAAGATATCGGCCGATATCGTAAGATATCGATCGATATTTTACATACCTTGGTCTACCTACAATATTTTGAAAATTTGATAAATCAATAACTTAAAAAGATAATGTACTCAATATCTTACCTAGCCTGTTGTATTCTCTATGTTATACGAACTGTAGTCAAATCTCGAAATCGCTATCCAAGAGAGAAAGAAAGTGTTAAAAAAGGCTAGAGAAACTGTAGTTTCAATCCTTGCATAGAGAAGCATATATATCTAACGTGGAGCCAGCTAGGCTTGTAGCTGGCATGTTATGCAAGGATTAAAATTATAAGGCCGTTTCCGCAAATACGCAATCGTATAAAGCCGAAAGTGTAAATTTTCCAAAAAAAATACTAATTTTCAACCTTTAGTGGTGTTTAGTTAACGAAACTAAGATGCCCACCAATTATGTCCCTTTAATACTTTATCATTCTGCCCTATGCACGTCTTCCCCTCTCCTCTGCTGCCGAACATCTCTTCTTTTAACTCATATAAACATGGGCCTCTGCAACATAGGTCAAAATAGCGAGCAATGCCAATATATATTTACCGATACATATCGGTATGAAATCCCACCGATACAAAGATACAATGAAATATTTACCCTTGATGCATGCCTAATACATATCAATATATCTATTGTAGCACAAATTTATTAGCGTTACCTGGTACCTGATACATATAATCTCGGTATCGATAGGGGACGGTTCATATTAGTAAACGGAGATCTTGAACATGATATGCAATGGCTCAATCCCCCTGCTTGTGTTCATTCTTGGTGTCGTGTTATCCTCAGACATGGTACCGATATGTCTGATTCATATTATTATTGAAGCCACAGATGCACGATACATTGGATATATGTCATTGATACATACCCAATACTTATCAATATCCTTTGTATCGCCAAAACATTGAATGTATCAGCTATGCCTGAGTAATCGATGAGATACGGTACATATGTGTAGTTAGAAAGTTATAAATCTAGTTACAGTCATCAAAACGTGGTGTGCTCGTACCAGCACCCATAAATATTTGCATGAAAAAAGTAGCCTTAAATGTTAAAGCGTTGCTAGACGGCTCTAGATGCACTAAGACCACTCCTTGCCTTATTAGTAGGGAAACACCCAATATCCTTTCACTGAACGTAAAATTCTTTTTTAGTGTCAGCAATTAAAGCTCTCAACGAACATGTCGACTCACAAATGGTAGTAATGTTACCTCCCACTCTCCACCCAACTCCCCTGCACACAACTATTTATGAGACCCACACATCCCTCTCTGCTAACTTGTTTGTGCACAGCTGATTGAGAAAATGGCTCAACACCAGACCATCATCACATATCTATTCTTGATCACAATCCTACTACACCTTCCCCTAGAGATTCGGGCCAAAGTTCCGGCGATCATCGTCTTCGGAGACTCTTCAGTTGATGCCGGTAACAACAATCAAGTCTCGACCATCCTTAAGAGCAATTTTGAGCCCTATGGACGAGACTTCATAAGTCACAAGCCGACCGGAAGGTTTTCCAACGGTCGGATCGCAACCGATTTCATCTCTGAGGCGTTCGGGATTAAACCAGCAGTGCCCGCGTATTTGGATCCAGCATATAGTATAAAGGACTTTGCCACAGGCGTTTGTTTCGCCTCGGCAGGAACCGGCTATGACAAGACAACTTCCGATGTTTTGGTAAGTATGCTACATAACATTTATTATTAAAAAGTTATACTTATTGCTCTAACATAAGAGTGAAATGTAGTGCATTTTAAAATTTTAATATACAGATTTTAAAGCTTGACTAATGGGTATAATTCTGTCCATTTAAGCTAAACTTTGATAATTAACAATTTTTTATACCACAAATATCAAAAGGAGTTATGGATTGCTTATAAAGCGCAAATGTCGATCCATATAATGGTATCGAGGGCTAGCATTGTGTCACAGGGCAACTCTCTCCCCCGTGCTCCGTGTGGGAACATAAGAAAGAGTCGCACCTTGACAGGTGACATTAGGGTTAATCTCCTTTTACCCAAATAGCCAAACCTGACGAAATGTATTGAAGTTCAGTTTGACCCTTTATGATTTAACAGCCAACTTTATTAGTGAAGAAAGCCGTCAAATAATCTTTATTGATTTTTGTGATCAGCTAACATTTGTTGCTACAACTATTTTTGGCGCAATTTTCAAGTAATCTTCAGTTCATTTAAAATTTAATTAGTTCAATGACATTTCTACCCCTTCCTTTTGTATTATTCCGGGAAAATGAAAACCAATAATGGGTAAGTAATAAATTAAAACGGTTGAAATAGGGAGTCATTACTTGCACACGCATTGTAAGTGATTGGACCGAAGTTAAAAAAAGATTTTGTATTTTAGGAATATGTGACATATGAAAACGCAATCTAGGCCGTCTGATTTAAAGTTAATGATCTATAGATCCTTAGCGGATAAGATTGGAGCAAAACACGATATTTGTCATATGATCAATTATTGTCACCCGTTGAATCAGCCTTTGACTATATTTAATCACATGATGAAGATTCTATTTCTTGCCAATCTTATCTACTAACGATCTATAGATCACGAACTTTAAATCGGACGGCCAGATTGCGTTTTCACATGTCACATGTCCCTAAAATACAAAGTCTTTTTTTAACCTCGGTACAATCACTTAAAAAGCGAGTGCAAGTAATGGCTCCTGTAGAAATATCGGCTGTGTATGGCATAGATCCCTGCTAGCCCCTATCACAGGAGAGTTCACCTGCTTTAGTTGGTTCCCATTTTCTTTTCTAACTCCCTGCAAAGGAAGATTTACCTGCTCTAACAGCAACCTCCTTGTTCTCTACTAACTCCCCACCATAGCAAATAAAATCTACTATGGCAAAGAGTGAGTAGAGAGGAGGGTAGAATTGCTGAACATGTAAATTTTGTATAAAATTTTGCTATATAAGGAGTTATCAAGGATAAGGGGTACCTGCTAAAACAGGTAAACTCTACTATGGCAAAGGCTAGCAAAGAGCTATATCATATGCAGCCATCATATCTATTTTTGCAACCTGAGGTTCTTGTATTTCTTTTTTTCTTTTAAGAATAAAAAGTTGTTTTTGGACCTTTTTCTATTTCACTTTCCCCAACTACCATCACGCCCACCCACTTTCTTTCTTTTTCTTCTTCTTTGCTATTCCCCACCACCACAAGCACATCGTATTCATCACCTACCCATATATTCTTCTTATTCTCTCCATCTCCTTGGCACCCATCACGAATCATGACCACTAACGACCAAGAAGAAGAAGAAGAAAGCGGAGAATCTGTTTGTTTTTTGGATGGGTGATTACTAACTACTAACAGATATATAAAACCATTGGTAGGCACCCACTCAGAGCATACATGACTTGTCGGTGGCTAGAGAGAAAAAATTTATAAACTTTTAGGATTGCAAAGGCAAGTTTATAACATCATCAATGGTTTGAGATGTTGGTGATCCATATGGCCAAAGTGATTAATCATAGATTGAAATGCAACATGTTCAAGCATGATGTTTCGGGGAGATTTAACTACCCGATGTGTTGACTATAATATCAATCGTTGTTTTTAATTTTAATTGTCGAAACTAAAATTTATCAATGGGATGGTTACACCCACTGACCCACTTATAGGCACGTTTCTTTGGGCCAAGATATGTTGCAAAGATAGATTGACACTTAGACAATTTAGATTATTCATATATGTGTGTCACATGAAAAATGATAAATCACACTTTAATGGTGTGAGATAAAATGTATAATTTTAATGGTGTAAGATCATTTAAACACCATTTGGGTGTTTAACCTTGGGTGGGAAGTCATTATCCCATATAAAAATGTAATGGGGTTGGGAATACTAATAGTTGCTACCAAGAAACAATGGTTACAAAAACAGGTACGGAGTTGAAACTCGTGCCTTCACCTTTTTTGCTAAAAAGCTAGAACTAACATGCAAGATGAACTCTTATAATTAAAGAGAAGTCCACGGGCTGAACACATATCTGAAAATAGCTTGGCTCATTAAGGGTGAGATATTACATAAACTGGCAGATTCAGCTACCATCGCTGTGAAACCACCTCTTACATCAATGCTTCTTGTTTTAGAGTAATGATTCTTAGGAACTGTTTCCACCATTCTATCGTGTAGTCACTCTATCGTGTAGTCACAACTATGACTTTGGTGCAAAGGTGGTCCATTTCTTCAATAGGGAAGCAACTGTACTTACGTTTGACTATTCATCTGGTGGTCATGCGACCCTTTTGAAGGGACAAACATTTAGTCAGGCTTGCATTTGGCATAGCTTTTTGTTAGCTCTTTGTTAGAGCCGGAGCCCTTTCTCATCATAAACTTCCTGCAAAATAAAATTTATAAATCCAGCTCTTGCAAAGAGTTAACAAAGAGAAGGGGCCCCGCTAAAGCAGGTAAGAGAAATTTAGTAAAGAGAATGGGAACGGGAGAACTGCTAAAATAGGTAAATCCTGCTCTGGTAGGAAGCTAGCGGAGAGTTACACCAAACAGACACTCTGTTAAGATTATCTCACACCAGTAAAGTTATGCCAAGAACAATTAAAAGTTACGGCACACCAATAATATAAGTGGCAATCCATTATTAGAATATGAACATATATGAGCAAAATAGGCACGCCTTTAAAACAATATGATCCGTTTGATCGGTGAATTTTAATATTAACAATTAATTTTTTTTTTTAAATGTTTAATATTAGAGTACAAGAAACTTATAGTTTAAATCTTAAAAAAAAAAGTGATTTTATGGCTCACATATTATCAATGTATCACCTTTAAAACCAATTGACTTTTTAATTTGAATCCCACCCTTTTTTAGCCACTGCAAGGATTTACTGATTGGCATCTTGTTATAAAAAATTAATATATATATATATATATATATATATATATATATATATATATATATATATATATATATATATATATATGCATATCACCTTTAATTGTGTAAAATCATTTAAACATTCCAACTTTTTAATATAATATATAGTGCTGACCTTTTAGATCATGGGACGCACTTCATGTGATTAATAGAAGTGTGATCAAATTTGCAAACTTTTTGAAAAAAAATATGATTTAATCATCGGTTGGTTTAATTGATTTTAGCTCAACTTTTTCAGTCAACTATCAAATTTAGAGTTTTCCAAAACAAATTGTAAATTTTGCCCATAACACATGAATTTTCTAGCTTTTTCTCATTTTCCCTATAATTTTTTTTCCCAATTATTTTAATTTTTTAATAAATATATATTTTTAAAATTTTCCCAATTTTCCTCTTTTAATATTTTTTTAAAACCGATTTATCCCCTAGTTGATCACTATGATAACGGTCAACAAATGCCAGAAAAAAAGTATGTAATTGGTAACGAATGATCTTGATAGAGATGATGCAAACGTTGGCCTGATTCAGATCTAGATGACGGCCCCAGACGCCAAAGTTGTTGCCACGTGTACAGAATTAATGACCTGTTCACGACAATTGAAGGACGGTTCCTTTACCTAATAACAGCTCTCTTCAATTTCATAAGAGGACTGATAGAGTGCTTTGCTCGAACAACCAAAGTTGGTAGTATCAAGGTCCACGCGATCCGTACAACGTCCTACTAATTTCGGTAGTTTGCAGACAAACATAAAATAACTCCTCAACTGATCCGATTGAAAAAGTGTCTAACCGTTGGATCAATCGCCGATATGATCGAAAGATCGAACGGATCAGATGGATCAGCAACTTTGTCCACTACTATTTTCAGATCTCGAACTAATCTAGGTTTTGCAGTCAGTGATACCGCTCGCGAAAGAGCTCGACTACTTCAAAGAATACCAAGAGAAATTGAGAAGCTACCTGGGGGAGAAATCGGCGAACGAGACGCTGAGCGAAGCAGTTTACTTGTTGAGCGTGGGGACGAACGATTTCCTCGAGAATTACTACATATTTTCGCGCCGATCTTCGCAATTCACCGTCGAAGGTTACGAGAAGTACCTCGCTGGGATCGCGGAGAGCTTCGTCGTGGCGCTCTATGGCCTCGGCGCTCGCAAAATATCGCTAGGGGGGGTTCCTCCAATGGGGTGCTTGCCATTAGAGAGGACCACAAACCTGATGTCTGGAAGCTCGTGCGTTGAAGATTATAATAAAGTGTCTGCGAGCTTTAATTCGAGGCTTATTAACATAGTGGCGAAGTTGAGAGGTGGACTTCCTGCTATTAAATTGGTTTATTCCAGCGTCTACGACCCGTTCATGAAGGTTATACAGAATCCTTCACAATACGGTGAGTTTAGTGTCCCCAATTACTTATATACTTCCAACAGTGTTATATGGCAGGCAAAGTATAGGCGGGTGATATTGCGTGGACCCTAGCATTAGAGGTAGGGGCAGCCACTCGCACCACTATAGCTGCCTGCACTTTGCTTGTACAAAATCTGTCGATGAAGGATAGATTGTAGGCGGCTGATGTGGCACGTTGTAATTGGTTGAGAGTGCAGTGGGACAAAATTAATACAGGTTAGTCAATCACATCAAGTCACGTCAGTCGCCTACACTTTATCCTCAACAAATCTGTCATTCACTTATAATTTTTTTATATTATTTTGTGGGTAAAGCTAGGCCTCTTTCCCGGTATCATCTGGCATACAATTACATGATTCAATACAACATAAAAAAGTGGCTCTATAATCATACCATTTTAAAAATAAGCCATATAAAATCTGTTCAATCAAAGGAGTCAACTCCAAGAAAAATGAAAAGTAAAACGACATTTAGTTATACCCTTCATTTTTTGCCATTCAAATTTATATATTTTGACAATGCTTATGATATTGTGCATCATGTAATTAAGTGTCACATGACAAGGTAATATAAGTACTTGATAATAGGCCAACTTTATGCCACGTTACACCTATTCTAGTTTACATGTCACAAATTAATTTATTAGGTCTTGTTTGATGGATAGACCCATTATATGCTACCTGGTGATGTGGACGGACTTTACAGTAAAGTTTGTACATATCATAAGGTCAAGTGGACATGCAACCCATTTTCTCGCCTATAATATATAGTGCGCACATTGTAAACAAATATTTCTTAAAATTTGTTGGAATTTGAGATTTAATGATAATTAATTTTAAGCGTGATGCCAAATTAATATTTTTATTTTGAGTGATCAGTTTTTTATATTTTTATTTTTTAAAGATTTATTGATAATTAAATTTCTAATGATAATCCTTCTCATCAAAACCTCAGAGTTCTCAAATTCTGAAAACTTTTCGCCTTTGCATATTCTAAAAGTTTATTTTGGAAGGGGGTTGCTTAAGTTTTGTGTCATTCTGAGTTTGCTCAATATACTGTCAAACGAGTCTTTAGTCTTACAAAATAAATAATAATAAAATGTTCACGCACTTTCGATCTAATGATAGGCAATAACTTAAAAATGAATAACAAAGCATTTTCTCACTTTACGGTTCAATTTTAATATATTAAAATTAATTATTACAAAATTTATAAATAAATAAATAAAAATCACCTAAGTATTTATAGGTGGCGCCACCCAAAAGAGGCTGAGGAGTCAAGGCTAGTGTTGATATTAGCACTCGAGTCAAGAATCCATTTGTTTTTAGTTTTTATTTTTTTGTTCGAAATATTTGGTACTGGTACCCCATCAAATGATAGTCTCATGTTTTAGATCATGTGTCATGTTAAACTCCTTTGGCCAATCCAAAGTTTCAAACTGTTCTAGTTACTCAGTCAGCGAATGACATAACTCTCTGCTAGCCTCTTTCATATAGAGCTCACCTGCTAAAGCTTGTTCCCATCCTCTTTGTTGAAATCATGTTACCTATTGTAGCAGGTATCTCTTATCCTTGATAATTCTATCCTCCTCCCTATTCATCCACTTCTTGTGATAGAGAGTTAGTAGAGGGAATTAGAAAAAAAATGAAAATCAACTAATGAACTCTGCTGTGGTAGGAGCTAACAAAGAGCTATACCATAAGCAGTTTTAATGTGCCTTAAAATGATAGAAAAGAAAGAATGAGTCACATAACATTATATTATTATTATTATTATTATTATTATAGTCTTATCTTATTTATTTCAGGGTTGATAAATATAAGACTCGTAAAGTGGTGCTAGTTGAAAGCCACATCAATCTTGTAAAAAAACTATTTCTCGATTCCAAATTTTATTGTCCTATTACGGTAGTATCCTACATACCCATTTTCATTGGTTTTGATTTTTAATTTTATTTCTAAACATACGTGATAATCTTTGAATTTTAATGATTTTGCCACCGTACCCCTTATATACAACCGAAGATTCTTTATTTTTAACCCGAGTTTTACGTGCTTAAATCATTGATTGTTTTGAATCAAACGATGGAGATTATTTTTCATCCCAATCTTTGAAACAATAAATCTTTATGTTGCAGACTATCATTAGACGGTCAGATTTGAATCCGTTGTGTCACGTACACATTGATAAAAGTGATCATGAGTATGCCTCAAACATGATTCTCGGATAGCTTTTCGGTATATGTGCGACCTGGAGTCAAAATTTGACTGTCCTATAGTAGGCCCATGGTTTCAAGATTGATTGTGTCAATGATTGGGATGAAAAATAATCTCGATCATTTGATTTAAAGCAGTCAAGAGTTTACACATGTGAAACTCGTGTTGAGGAGGATTTTTGGGTTGAAAATATATTTTAACCCAAAATTCTTCCTTCTCAACCCAGTTTCACGTGCTGATTGCTTTGAATAAGTCAGTCGAGGTCATTTTTTATCCCAATCTTCCACACACAATATATCTTATAAATTGTGATCATAATCTTACCATTAGACAGTTAGATTTTAATTCCGTGTGGCACACATCTTGAAAAGTGATATGAGAACCACATTTGATGGATGTCACAATCATGTTCATTTTTGGGGGAAATATGACCCGTGAAATCCAAATTTGACCGTCTGATATAGGCCAATGATCTTAGGATCTATCTCCTCAAAGATTGGACTAAAAATGACCTTCATCATCTAGTTCAAAATAGTCTAAGAGTTTAAGAAGGTTGAGATGGAAAAATCTTGGATTGAAAATAAAGGTACCCTTTATTTATTTTATATTTTGCAAAAGTAAAATGTGTATTAAGACATTTGATGGGGTTGGATGGACAGGATTTGAAAACGTGGCGGTTGGATGCTGCGCGAGTGGAATGTTCGAGATGGGTTACCTGTGCGGCCGATATAATCCGTTCACCTGTACGGATGCCAACAAATACATGTTCTGGGACTCATTTCACCCAACTGAAAAGATGAATCGTATTCTCGCTGATCACGTGATGCACACCAGCTTAGCTGAGTTCCTGTGATCCGTGATGATCAAGAGATAGCTACCTATTTTGCGCATATATATGTATCCACATGTTACTACTTCTCTATCACCCTTCCATTTGTATTATTAATCTTATTTAATTATATAAGCCATTCATAGAGAGAGAGATATAAATATATAATAATAGCTATACATATCTATAGTAGTTTTTTTTTTTTTTTTTTTTTTTAAATTTCCGTTGGAGAGCTTTGTTTAGATATTGTAAAGAGCCCAAGTAGAATATGGAATTTCGGGTTTGATTGTAATCCTAAATAACGTTTTTAATATCAAAGAGGCATTAGCTCAATTGATACACTCCTTCCATTGTGAGGGAGTAAATAACGTTTTTAATATCAAAGAGGCATTAGTTCAATTGATACACTCCTTCCATTGTGAGGGAGTAGGTTATGGGTTCAATTGTCATGATCCGAAATTCTACCTCATCTCAAGGGTCTAAAATTCTGAGTTATGACCCGCACATATCCCGGATATATTAAGCTGATATATATTTAATCATAGTTATCGCATAAATCTGATTCCATGAAATCCGTGAAAGCCAATATATAAAGGTGAAAATAAAAGCAGTCATAAATACTAGAATAAAAATAATGAATCTAAATACTACACTCATAAAACAATAATAAAAGTCGGAGACAAATTCGATAAAATGAAATCATAAAATTACTGATAATAATAAGGACCTAATCTACTACCAAAGTCTGCAACGATCAATATCCGGCACTCGGATCGAAATCAGCACCGTAGCTCTCTTGGTACTCAGCTCCGTCGCCCTCTCAAGGCTCCTAGTACTCAACACCCGCGGGATCAATGAAATCAGCGTCAGCGACCGACGTCTATTCCACTAGTGTAATCACCTGCAACTGTTAGATTGTCGTGAGATGAGTTTACTCAATCAAGTAAACTCAATGGGATACATCACCAATCCACCTCATTCTACTCAGGTGCATTTTATGAGTGATAAACATAATATCTCAAAGCAGATAGTAAGAGAAAGACAAAATTATTTGTAAATCGTAGAACTCATATTATATTATAAATGTAAGACCATGATCTAGATACTCCTATCCTAACGTACCTCACCATATCTCATAACATATCATATCATGTCTTATTATCATTCTCGCACATACGTTTGTACATCGCATGAGTATAACTAACATACTCATAAAATCCTAAACGACCTGTGCCAGAGTCGCTGCTCGAGCTACCATATGAGGGTTACCGTAGTATCATACCACCATATTATAACGCCCTTAATATCATATCATATCATACACCCCATCCAGTTACAGGGGCGGTCGGTGACTCATAACTCATATTATCTCCCAGAGACATCCGTCTTGACTGAAAGACGTTGTTACCCTTACGGTGGCTACGCAAGGAACGGCACGTACAGAGACTTAAATTGTTAATCTTTTGCTGGCGTATACAACGGTGTCTTATTATTGTAACATATCTTATCATACTGACTCATATTATATCATACTAACTCACAACTTAGCCTACCGACTCATATTTTATCCTATCATATTATAACTCGGAGTGATAGGGTCACCGTTTATGCCACCGTATACGAGGCTACACTGAATTTGCACTTACCCTACTTGTCATGGTGTCCCATACTATCATGAGTTGTAAGGCATGTGAATACGATATATTCCCCGCTTCGATATCATCTCAGTGAATTACTACGCCCAAGCATATACATGATCTCATACACTCTTACGTCATCTGACCTAACATGACCTTAACTCATATCATGATCAAAGTAGAGATATAAAATCATCACACGTACAAAAAGTTTTCATTTAGATTATTATTATATTTATACATATATTTATTTACATAACACACCAATAAATATAGAGTAGGAGAATAATTATGTATTTTCGATAACTTAAAGATCAGAGTTCAATTTTCACGAGATATCGAATTTTTAATATTTCGTGTTATTGAAGAGGTCACATTGAAATGATAAAAGTGATATTTAAATATATTATTATTTATTATTATAGAATATTTAAATTAAATATTATTATTTTAGAAGTTAAGTACATCACGACCATCAATTGAAAAGTGTAAGTGTATACTAAGTTTTTGGTCGTACAATGGTGAGATTTTAGTGTAAATCAGGTCGTCTGTTCGGACGAAAATCGATAGATCAAATTTAATAAGGTGTAAGTTGTCGTCTGGCTCAAGATCAATTGATCAATTTTTAATAGGTCAATCCATCGATAAAAAGGAAGATAATTGGGCTCTGACAGGGGATACTACTACTCATATATCTTATAAGATAATTTTATAATATTAAGATAAGGTAGTAACCAAGTATCTTTATTTTATATGAGAATAAAATAATAATAAAGTATAAGTATATAATATTTATTAATTTTTATATTATCTCCTGAAACTACTTTCTCTTTAGATATATTATAATATAATATAACAGATACTTTAATTATTCTAATGTCATCCTATGAAATGAAATCAGATGCGTGGGTCCAATATCAGATGGGTCTGAGTCCGTACAAATTTGAAACAAGAAATGATACCTTGCATGTGTCTTGTAAGGTAATTTTTATTGTTAAAATAAGGTAAGTACTTAAGTAGAAAAATTAGATAAGAATATATTATTATATACTTATAAGTTATATGACACTTTATTATATACTATTTTAATAAATATCTAGTTTAAGTTTCAAGTGTTTAGAAAATAGTATAATATTATAATCACAAATTCTAATTAAATATTTATTCATAGAAATAAAAATCGATCATATAAGGTAAAACAGTACCAGAGGAGATTGATCAGAACAAAAGAAACTCAAGAAGTCTAAGGGTTTTTCTTGGTAATTACCATTTATAATAATATTTAATAGGATGGGTGACATCATCGTGAATATAATACTATTTATATAAAGTAAGAGATATAATATTATAATAGTTGAAAGGAAAGGTAAAGATTTCTATAGTAATTTAAAGGGAACCAATCTATATTTTATGATCTCATCTAAAAGTTACTATTTGAGCAATGTCTACTTTACATAATCTATTATATTATTATTATCTTAAATCCAAAGTAGCACAGATACATATATAATATTCATATATTATATTTTATTATATATACTATAATATATAAATAGGCAAATTTAAAGAATAAGAGATGCATATAACCTACCTCCATCTAAAAAAGTAGAGATGCATAAAAAAAATAAAACGTCTTATAAAATCTGGTGAAGTTGCAGCTATTATACTCCAAATAATATATATATATATATATAACGTGATTCTGTGTATAATATCATTATTGAAACGAGCGAACCAACCGAGTGGCTATACGCTAATATTAATGAAACGAGTGAACCGACCGAGTGACTATACGCTAATATTTTTGGGATTATCATTTACCGCATATTAAAATAATAAGGGTAAAAAAAAAACAACACTAAAAGTGTAGAAAAAAAAATATCAAATAAGTCAATTACGACTGATTTATAATGAACGGATTTATAATTAATCCCTATCGATCGATTGATTTTCTAAACAAGTATGATTTTAAAAATAAATAAATAAATAAATAAGTAAATAATATTTTATCACAAAAATAATAATGAAATTATAATCAAAATTAAACTAGAATCAGATCTAGCCATTTATTTAACCCTAAGGCAAAATGATATGAAAATAATTTATATTTATTTTTATGGTCCGTCGATACGCGATCGAATCGTATCCTACGCAACGGGATCTGAGAAGGACGAGATGGATGGATGGGTACCCACCTCTTGAAGCGTGATTCGATAGATCGACGACGATTAGGGCGATAGAGATCGGCGTCCACACGATGGTTTGTCCACGATTACGCCGCCTTCTTCCACCACGATCTAACGACAGAAAAATACTACGATATTCTTTGTGAAAGAACACACAAGAGATTTGAGTGTTTTTAGAAAAGGGTGGTTAGAGAAGAAGATGAAGTGACGACTAGGGTTTTTAAGAAGAATTCTTGTAATAGTGATTTAGGGTTCTACGTAACTTTCTTATTTATAATATATGGGGATTAATTCGATGCTAAGCGGTCACATCAAATAAGGGTGTATAGGCTTTTACTTCAAAGTTTAAAATAGAGGTTTAAAGCTCACGTAGTAAGCTACAATTAAAGCCTTTCAACCATTAGGCCACTACACAACTTGTGTCAAATAAAGGTAATTTTAAATATAAAACCTTTTGAAAACCCAAAATATGTATTTTCTCAACTAGGGTAGGTTCCGGTGTGGAATACTAACACCATGCAAGGTACAAAGCACCATCTAATACCAATAAAAGAAAGTAAAAAATTTTGGGTTGTTACATTGATACTAGTCCTCCATGTTGTTTTCATCCTTCACGCTGCTCTGCAACTATTATATGTGTATGTTGTCTCAGCCGAATGGCCGTATAAAAAAAACGTTTTTATTGGCATATAGTGTCTTCTTTTATTTATTTAAGGCGTTGGCAAGAATACACCCAGGCACACACGATGATCTCTGCGCCCACCCGGTGGCCAGATTACATGTCATGTGACATGATCAATCCAAAATAAATCTCATTTTGAGATTAGTCATAGGACATGTGATTTAATTAATTAATTAATTTTACTTTTTTACCCTTCACGCTACTCTGCAACTGTTATATGTGTATGTTGTCTCAATCGAATGGCCGTATAAAAAAAAAATCTTTTTATTGGCATATAGTGTCTTCTTTTATTTATTTAAGGCATTGACGAGAATACACTCGGGCACACATGATGATCTCTACGCCTACCTGGTGACCAGATTACATGTCATGTGACATGATCAATTCAAAATAAATCTCATTTTGGGATTAGTCATAGGACATGTGATTTAATTAATTAATTTTACTTTTTTACCCTTCACGCTACTCTGCAATTGATATATGTGTATGTTGTCTCAGCCGAATGGCCGTATAAAAAAAAACTTTTTTATTGGCATATAGTGTTTTCTTTTATTTATTTAAGGCATTGGCGAGAATACACCTCGGCACACACGATAATCTCTGCACCCACCCGGTGGGGTGGCCAGATTACATGTCATGTGACATGATCAATCCAAAATAAATCTCATTTTGGCATTAGTTATAGGACATGTGATTTAATTAATTAATTAATTAATTTTACTTTTTTACCTTTTATTTGATAGGTCAAAAATAAAGTAACACCCCAAAATTTTGGCGCATTGAATTTTTTTAATTTTGACCATATTTTTAACGGTGGAAAAGTCATAAAATCATTTTTTTTAATGGGATCTGATCGACTTTGCTCAAGTTGTCGTGACACCCACCACATGATGGTCAACTGATGGCAAATCTCCACATTCGGACGCATAATCCCAAGCCTCTCTATTTAATGTAAGACTAATAGTAGAATATTGTGTGTGGGAAAGGATGAACTCACTTGATTCAAAAATCATACAGGTAATAAATGCTGGAGTACGAGGAAATGGTCTCACTAATCACTGAGGGGATCAGTCGGTTTAGGGCCGAGCCTCCCCCAAATATAACCCAGCCCTAACTTAGGCCGGCTTTGATATGCCTAGCCCTAGCCCTTAGGCAGGTTGGAGCGGGCTCAGATCAGACTTCAGACTTTATTAGTTATGAATATTATTTTATTATTAAAAAAAATTATGCATTGTAAGTTTTTTTTTATAGTAAAGGTAGAAAAAAATATTTCGAATCAGAAAAAAGAAAATCATAAGACTTATATATATATATATATATATATATATATATATATATATATATATATATATAAATTACTAAAATACCGTTATAATCATCTGCTTGATAAATCTAATATTGAAAGTTATTTGGGTAATTTTATTGTAAATAAAATAATATATCTTATATACTTATATTAACATATTTATTATATAAATATATAATTAAAAGAGATCTACGGGTTGGGCCGGGCTTTAACTTGTCAAGCCCTTACCCGGCTTGATGGACAACGGACTTTTGGTTTCGAGGCCCTAGCCCTACCCTTTGACCTCATTTTAAATCCCTAGCCCTAGCCCTAAGATTTTAGGGCCCGGCTAGGCAGGCTAACGGGCCTGCCCGACCCTATTGACAACCTTAATTCTCATATACAATAGTGGAGATGTTGTGTTGCGATGTAGGGTTCAAGCCTATACTAATGTCATTTGGGTGTCAAGTGACATACCTAATTCAAATATTAGGTGCCAAGTCGGGCTTTCAATAGGCTGGGTCAGGCCGGACTTTTGTATTGCACTGGCCCTAGCCCTAGGCAGGTCTTAATATGTTCGGCCCTAGCCCTAGCGGGGTTTTAACATGGTCGGCCCTAGCCCTAGCGGGCTTTAACACGGTCGGCCCTAGCCCTAGCGGGGTTTTAACATGGTCGGCCCTAGCCCTAGCGGGCTTTAATACGGTCGGCCCTAGCCCTAGCCCTAGCCTTAGCAAGTTAGGGCCGAGCTATGGGCTTTCGAATATGATCAATTTATTTTATTTTTATTTTTTTATGTTATAAAAAATATATATGATACTTATTATTAAATAATTTTATAATATGAAATATGAAAGAAAGAAAGTTTTATGTCTAAAATTATCAAATTAACCTTTTATTTATTAAGAATGATCTAAAGGTTAGAAAGAATGGTACATTTGATATATATATATATAAGTTCAGGCCGTGTCGTATCTTAGCTTTGTCTTAAATTTCAGAGCTTTTATTTTAAAGGCCCAAATCCTATCCTAGGGCCTTCAAAATTGGGCTTTAGCCCTAACATTTAGGGTCGGGCCGAGTAGGGCTTTTAGGGCCAGCCCAGCTCTTTGTCAGTCCTAGTGCCCAGGTGAGATATAGGAGATTAATCACCCCCCTTAATGAGTCCCTGGCTTAGTAATGCAACGTTTGAATTCTGTGTGGCTACCCATATCACATGCCACGTGATCCTAAATACCATATCCATTCGGAGATGACGTAACACGTGATTTAATACAAATCTAAAAAGAAAAATGCTCTTTCTGGCCTTAAAAAATAAGGTCAAATATTGGGTGACGCTCAATATACTAGGTGTATTAAAAATTTCAAACTTTGACTACCAGTTGAATGGTGGATAAGATGTTTTTTCAAAAATAATTTGGGATGGACTTGATCAATCTTGTGCCTTTTGCCTTGGCGCATAATTTTCGAATTAGGTGTCACTTGACCCCCAAATAACACTAATACAGAGTTCATCACGAGGTCGCTATATATATATATATATATATATATATATATATATATATATATGAATGTGGAGACTTCGAGTTAGCGACCTCGTATAATGATCCTCTCACTTGAGTAATGATCCTCCCACTCGAGTCACCTCCCACTCGAGTCATGAAATATAGTCACATAACTCTAGCAACTTTTATTTATTTATTTTTTTTTTCTTATTTAGGGTAATCCTAAGCTTACACTTGGACTAATTTCTAAGGGATGCTCTCACCTTCACCGTGTAACAAGTATTTCACGATTTACACACCCTACGAGGAATCTTATTATTACAGAACAGAGTCATTGATAATATATGAGAAATGATTATATAACTTGAGTCATGAATGATTCGAAACATAAATTCTTGATTCAAGCTCCTATTGGTTGCATGTTACATCAGGTGGCTTGAAAAGTTAACCTAATGTGACACACAATAATGATTGCTAGAATTATGAAATTATATTTCATGACTCGAATTAGAAGATCATTAGCCTATATATATATATATATATATATATATATATATATATATATATATATATATATATGAGTAATAATCCTCTCCCTCAAGTCATAAAATATAATCACATGTTTGTAACAATTATTGGATGTATGTCACATTAAGTTAACTTTTTTAAGTCACTTGATGTAGCATGCAATCAATAAGAGCTCGAGTCATGAGCATATATCTCATGACTCCAGTCATTTGAATATTTTCAATATATATATATATGGGATGGGTAATAATTCTCTCCTTGTCAACCAATTAATTGAGCTCTCATTGCGTGCATCTCATTTTAATAGACTTTTGATTTCTCAAAATTGATTAATACTTGAGCTCTCGTTCTTTGCATGTCATTTTAATTGACTTATCAAGGTAGTTGATGTAATACAAAATTAAAAGATACCATGCCACATGATCCTAAAAAACAAACCCGATTGGAGATGACATGCATATCATATCATTTCAATTGACTTGCATGTCATATCATATGCCACGTGATCCTAAAGAACATACCCATTAAGAGATGACATGACACATGGCATGTGATTTAGAAAGAAAAATTATCTTTCTGGCCTTAAAAAATAAGGTCAAATATTGGGTGACTTTCAACATATTTGGTGTATTAAAATTTTCGAACTTTGACTACCATTTGAATGGTGGATAAGATGTTTTCTTCAAGAAAAAAATTGGGATGGACTTGATCGATCATGTGCTTTTTGCCTTCGCCCATGATTTTCAGATTAGGTGTCACTTGGCCCTCAAATAGCACTAGTACGGAGTTCAACACGAGGTCAATTACATGATCTTGGATGTGGAGACCTTGAGTTATTGACCTTGTGTAATGATCTTCTCATTTGAGTAATGATCCTTCCACTCGAGTCATGAAATATAATAACGTGACTCTAGCAATCATTTTTTGTTTTTTTGATAACTAGGTAATCCCAAACTTACGCTTAGACAATCTCTAATGAATGCCCTCACCTCCACTGTGTAACAAGTATTTCACAATTTACATACTCTACGGGTATCCTTTTATCGCATGACGAGTCATGGATAATATATGAGAAATGAATATAACTCGAGTTATGGAACATAAATCCATAATTCGAGCTCCTGTTAGCTGCATACCATATCATGTGACTTAAAATTAAAGTCAATCTAATGTAACATGCAACAATGATTGTTAAAGCCGTGAAATTATATGTCATGACTCGAGTTAGAAGATCATTAGCCTATATATATGTGTGTGTGTGTGTGTGTGTGTGGGTAATGATCCTCTCCCTCGAGCCATAAAATATAATCACATGACTATAACAATTATTGGATGTATGCCACATCAAATTAATTATTTAAGTTACCTGATATGACATTCAATTAATAGGAGTTCGAGTCATAGACTTATATCTCATGATTCCAATCATTTGAACATTTCTAATATATATATATATATATAAAATAATTCTCTCTCATGCTAGTATTTGAGGTAACATTGCTTCATCTCATTTAATTCAATTAACTTTTGAAATCTCAAAAAAATTAATGTGAGCTTTCATTGTTTGCATGCCATTTTAATTGACTTGTGAAAGCAATTGAAATGATAGGCATCCAATAAGAATTCAAGCCATTGTTTTGTGATTCAAGACTACTGAGAAACACCATCTAAGCTCTTTGGTTTGAATTTAGGTACAAAATACCATATATTTCATTGCATTCAAAGGCCGTCTTTTGATTCATCGGTTGACTGTGTTTACTCATACGATATATATTTTTTTGGTCTAATATTTTACACTAAAATTTTTTAGATGATGGTGCACCTATTAGATGCTGAAATCGATGATTCCAAATAATACACATCCCAAAATGTGAAACCGATTATCAAACTGCCTTGCACTCGAGCATCTTACCAAGTGCTAAATCTAAGAGGAGGGTGCCACCTAGGCTGTCAATGGCTCGGGTCAGGTCATAATTTTGGTTGTGCAAAGAGAAAATCACATGAGCCCAACTCGACTTAATAGTGCACCCGACCTGAAAATCCAACGTGATGGCATCCAACCCGAACCACCCTATAAAGATTCCTTATTGTTTATGTTCCTATTATAAAAATATGGGGTTAGGTCAATTTGATCCAACCCGAAGGTCGGGTCAGATGTCTCATGCTCAATTTGGCTCGACAGGTCAAATTTATGCGCCAGACCAAGTAAAATTTCTGGGTGTAGGTCGGGTACCGGGTCGACCGATCCGTTAACGGCCTTCGAATTATTATATTTATTATTATTATTCTTTATTATAATGATTATTATTCTTATTATAATGATTATTATTTATGCAGCCGTCTATTATTTTTCTTTTGAGAGGAGTGTAGCCGCCTATTGATGTTAGATAAAAATGAAAGCGATGGTGAAAGGGATAAAAAGTATGAAGAAGAGATTGTTGTGGTCGATGGTATTGGGAAGATCATCTTCATTTAGTAGCAGAAGAAGAAGAGTCATAGATATGGCTGCCAAAGAAGGAGAGCTTAGAGTTTTCATGCTTTCTGGGGAGGTCTCTGGAGACACCATTGCTTCACGTCTCATGGCTTCTCTCAAACACCTCTCTCCCTTTCCTGTTTTTTTTTCTGGTGTTGGAGGGTTAGCTACTTCTTCACTTTGCTTTCATTGGCTTTTTTTTTTCGTTTTCATTCTTAATTGGTTCTTATGTTTCGATAGCTAAATTGGGTATGAAGATACAAAAACATGAATTAGTTAGATGGGTATTCGTCATTTAATACTTTTGATAGCTAATTGGGTTTGTTTTTTCGCTTTTCTCTGTTTAATTTAACTGGAACTGTATAGAAACTTTGTGTTGGAGGTTGATTTTGAATTGGGTAATAATCATGTTGTTATTTTATTGTACAGTCTTTATTAATTCTTTTGATTTTTTTTTTTTTTTTTGTTAGATGGGTGGTTCGTGGCTTTTGATAAGTAACTATTGTGCGTGTGTGTTTTTTTTCCCTGTTTGATTTTACTGGAACTCTATAAAAAGAGTGTTGGAGGTTGATTTTGAATTGGGTAGTTATCATTTTCATATTCTTTTACTTTTTATTAATTATTATAGTGTGGTTTTGCCTTTAGTGGCTAATTTTTATTTCGTTTTTATTGTTCTGCCTAAGTTTACTAAAACTATAGAGAAGCCATGAGTTGAGTATAATTTTCATTTGGGCAAATACTATTTTTATTGCCCCTTTGGTGATGACAACTAGTTTTTTTTTTGTATGATTCAATAACACTGTAGAATGAATCCATCAAATGTGTACAAGGAATGAGTATGTATTAAGTACCCAATTTGTGAACTGAAGGCACTGCACCGGTCAATCTCCTTCTGCCAAAATGGGTAAACCTTGGGAAGAGCTCATCTATTTGCGAGTATGCAAATAAGTGAAAGCACGCTTTTGGCCTTTCATTGATTTAGTGTTAAAAATATCCATTCAACTCCTGAGATTGATGGAGGGAGATTGACCCGTGCACCGCCCTTGTTGGACAGGTCGAGCCATTACAAACTTATGATGAATTTGCATTTTTGAAGTTCTATCTTGACTGCTTTTTTTTTAGTTTTCCTTCCCAGTTCTCTTTAAAACTTGGCCATAAGTAATCTTTGACAGTAGTCAAATTAGTTAGATAAACTGCAAATCAATTAAAGGAGTCTGGTCCAACAAACTCAACAGACGGTTTTTCCTTTTGGACATATCAAGTGACATGAGCGCACATAAAGGAGTCATGTCATTGAGATTTGTAATGTGGACACTTCTGTAGAAGCCACACCACCTCATATTTGCGTCCTTTAGCACATATATTTAGGTTTTCTACTGCAATTCATATTTGCACCCTTTAACGTCCAAACCAATGGGACTTGGGAATGAGAATGATTTGGCCAAAATATTGGTATTCTACAACTGACGTCAATCTCGGTACAGAACATCTCTTATTTTGTAGATGATCAAAAGAGAAGATATATAATTTTTACATACTATTGACTAGCCTTTGTATTTGAGGAGCTCCATTGTATCATTTGTATGGCGAGGG
This sequence comes from Chloranthus sessilifolius, assembly GCA_021018995.1. Lineage (NCBI taxonomy): Eukaryota > Viridiplantae > Streptophyta > Magnoliopsida > Chloranthales > Chloranthaceae > Chloranthus > Chloranthus sessilifolius. Next base: position 35,508,582 of record CM037590.1, read on the forward strand.
CTTATTAGGTTCTAATATAGGTAGAATAAATGAACTTCAATTTCAAATTACACAATTCACTCTACCTGGTTGAGCAGTGATCATCATCATCATCGTCATTGCCACCATCATCAAATTTCCCCCATTTATATTGTGGTTGGCTTTGTGGGTTCTATTTATTCACTCATTTCTATTTAAGGCCGAACTCTCTATTACTCCACAATTCTTCACGTCAAATTTCACTACCTCTACAAGTCTTTATTGGTCTGCAATGTCCCCAAATTGTGAATAGGTTCACAAATCATAAAGGCTCATTTTAAGCCGAATGGTAATTCGGTAATCATAATTCGTAAGATCCAATCTGATAATTTTTTTTCTAATCAAACAAAGAATTATAAAAGAAATCTTCAAAACCTACTTTCTCATTCATTTCCATCAAGAAAATTAACAAGTAACAATTAATTACAATATTTTCATACACACGAGTCAGAAAACTAAGCAAGTTTTGAAAAAAATAATTTAAGCTTCAATCATCCTTAATCGAGCCTGATGATGAATTGATGTGGCATTAATCATGACAACAATAATTCAAAGCTTCAATCATCACTAATTGAGCATGATGATGAATCGATGTTGTATTAATCGTGATTATTGAATGATATAGAGACGAAAACAAAAGGAACTAACCATGAAAATAATTTTTCTTTAAATCCTAAATTTTTTGCCCAAGAGACTAAGATTTTCAAAATCTTCATTTTAATATGGAAGTACCTTTTGTTTGGTGTTAAAGGCCTTATAAGACCTTGTTTAAAAATAAATGATAAACAAAAAAGAACTTGTCGGTCTAGCATGGTCACCGATAATGGACATGTTCATCAGTTTCTTGGAGCAGACCTTGTACGCAGGAATGAGACGCTACAAGTACGAGAAAGTAGGTGAAGAGGAAGACCGGTGAAGACTTGGAGGGAAGCCGTGGGAAGGGGTAGGAAGGATTGCAAAGTTTAAAAGAGCTTAGTGTTGATCAGAAACGAGTGGAGAAATGGGACTCACAAAACTGACCCCAAATAGATGGGATAAGATGATGAATTCCCAAACAAGTATGATTTTTATTAATAATGAAACATAGGAGTTTCAATGATTCAACAAAAAAAAAAAAATTAAAGGAAAGATGACATTATAGCCCAAGCATTGTAATAACTAAAAAAATATTAAAACAATAGCTGAACAATTTCCGAGATAAGTTCATCTCCATCCTCTTCAGAGTTGGCTAATCTATCCGCCATAGCATTCCCCTCCCTGTGTATACGAGTGATCTGAAAGGGCATTAAACTATCAAGGAGATGGTGGGTTATCTATATTGTACACCTAGAACATATGGTCATCATTTGCACTGTCCAGGTGGCAGTTTATCACGTGGAAGGATTCAGCCCAAAATCTTACTGATTGGAGCGTGCCAACTATCCACTCGAAATGACTTATGAAAATTAAACGTTTACTTTTCCCACTTTTAATTGTTTTTTGTAAGTTTTGATCTGATATCAAGATCGTCCGATCGGTGTGAATTTTGGGCAGTCTCATTTAGATGATGGCTTGCCGCTAGGATAGTTAGGATATAGGACTAGCACATACAGTATAGATGACTGGGATCCTAATACCACTTCTCATTATATGTAAGGTAGAGTTGTCTGGGCGCTTCCTTTTTCGCATCTAGAACATATGCAAGATGTTTATGACTATTATTTTCCTTCACTTTTATCAGATGCAAAATTGTTTTTCTTATCTTGAATGGACCAGATTTCTTGGACAAAAATTTTCAAATAGATTTTTTTAGTTCAACTTAAAATTTTAAATTGGCTGTTATAAATTTATGTGATTTTACATTTTAGACTATTCCATAGGTTGTTTTTAGACACCGTAACTCTCTGTATCTGATCAGGTCTCTGATGTTCAAGGAAGGGTTACAATCTCTCTTTCCCATGGAAGATATTGCAGTAATGGGCATTTGGGAACTATTACCACATTTGCTTAAGATTAAGGTGGGTCCCGTGTAGTGTGATTTTTTATATGCTTCCACGTTGGCTATATATGTTAATTTTATAATATTGGAACTTGAATCCGACAGATGAAGTTAGAAGAAACGACAGAAGCTGCAATTTTGTTCCGTCCTCATGTTGTAGTTACAGTTGACTCAAAAGGTTTTTCTTTTCGTTTCTTAAAGCTATTAAGAGGTAACTTGCCACCACTTTCCTTCTAGTTTGAGTCGATACTTCTCATTTCTCTCTTGAAAAAGCTATGGTTTTTCCAATGAAGGCAGAAGCTGAACTGGAAAGGGATATATTGGGGAGTGCTTTTTGCAGCTAGATGTAGTCAGAATGGAGAAGGTGGCCCTCTGCACATCCATTATGTTGCTCCATCATTCTGGGCGTGGAAAGGGGGTGAAACAAGGCTCAAAAGGCTATCTGGGTTTGTGGATCATTTATTGTGTATTCTTCCATTTGAGGAAGAGGTATGCAGATCGAGCGGATTGGCCGCAACATTTGTTGGTCATCCCATATTGGAAGACACTTTAAACTCAAGTATGGTATGAATTTATTTATTTCTTTCTTTTTTTATTTATTGAGACTTATGTTGTATGGCTCTATAAAAATGTCAAAGATAGGCATGCCTGTTATTATAAAGCCATGGATCTTTGATCATCTTTGTTATATGTAATCCAACTATCCATTAGAACATTTTGTTAAATCATGTCCATATCATATTTCAGTTAAAAGGGTTTAATACAGCATAGAATGTTTGGTGTAGCTTCTCCAGGGATATCCAGATGAAAAATAAATCTCATCTTTGTCAAATGAGCCTGGCGTGGTATGCTATGTTGACAACAGCTGAGAATTCACTCAGAGGAGCTAGATCTTACACCCTGGACCAATGCAAAAGGATATGTTTGCAACAAATTATCAACCAAATGAGCCTTGCTTGGCAGGATTTCATCGACTTCCATGAATTCTCCTAACTATAGCTGTTCATTGTCTCTCATAAGCATGGGTCAAAATCTCGACTTTCTGGTACGAATTGTCCTGTACCTACCGGTTTCGGACGATACATACCAATTGTCCTGTACCTACCGGTTTCGGAAGATACATTGGTATGTATCGTCCAATACATTACCAAAATCTATGTAATGGCCCGGTACGATACATTCAAACTATTGTCTGGTGACCTCCGAAACCGGTATGTACTGGTTTCAGACGAGCTTTTGAGCAATACTCATAAGTCATAATCTCACCTCCCGGGAAAAAATGCCCCCAACGTGCCCACACCCATGGAATACACACAAATGCAACTCCATATACATATAAATGGAGTTCGGCATTTTGATAAGTACAACTGATAAATCATATGAGCAATATTTAATCAGATTACTCTTTATTGATGGCATACTTTTGAGATTTTTTGACGATATCATTTTTTATAGTTGATTCACTATTTAAATTGCACCGGGCATGAAACTCTATAAGGAACTTCACATTTTATATTGCACCATCATGGCTCCCAACATCTCATTGGTTTGCATTTGTGATTCATTTAATGGCCTTGCTGATGTTGCTTGACTGTGATAAAACCAATTCATGTAAATTGTGGGAACTTATCCATATCCATAACTCTAATTCTATAAGCTTCCTGCTAGTTCAACAAACATATACTGCTACAGTCAGGATTTATGTTGACATATGATGCTCTGTTGTATCACTACCGATGCTCTTGTTATGTAGTATCAGGCAGTGGGCAGCGCAATGGGTTCAATATGGATGAGGCCTTTTAGCCATCAATGCTCACCGAATTCGAAGTCGGGCATTTTCTTTTCACTAACTTTCTGATAGTGTACGAATCTCTACATTTGAATTCGCTGAAATTCAAATTCTCTAATGTTGTTCAACTTTTGCTTAGGTACGAAACCTCCAACATTCGCATTCAGTGAAATTCGAATTCTTTGATCATGTTCAAGTTCTAATGATGTGTGAATCCTCCAACATTCAAATCGGTAAAATTCAAAGTCTTGATGATGTATGAATCCTCCAGCATACGAATTCTCTGATGCTGTCATGTTCTAGTGATGTACAAATCTTCCAACATGGTTGGTGTTCCTCCATACTTGTGCAACAAGGACCTTAAATATCTAGGATCTTGTATCAAAGTTTGAGAGTAGCATCATAATTTTGCCTAATTTTTAGTGGGAAATCATAAAACTGAGAAAAACTGAAATTATATGTTACCTTTGAGGAACACCTTGTACCAAAGGAGTGGGTTGGGAGACTAAGGCATGTGCCTTGTGCCTAACATTTATGGGGGGACTGAGTTGTCCACTTCAGGCGTTTTTGTGACGTCCCCAAATTCACACACTGGATCAATGCGCTCACTAGGAGATATCACACTACATCACCTATCCATGATCATAAATAAATCAATTAATCCATAAAGATCCGCATATTTTCTTTATCCATCATCATGAGAGCAATGCTAAAATATGAGATAACAATCTATTATACCAAATTCTATGCCTACTCCTTAAATTAATAGATAAATCTGAAATCAAGCATAATCCATAATCAACATGAACTTGTTCATAAAATAAATTTGAAATAAATGTCTTAAAATCCTTCATAATACATAAAGAAAAAAACTAATCAACTAAGCTTCAAATCCTTCTTCGCTCAAATCTAGATTTCCATCAATCATTGACGTATCTACTTCATCCACTCTATGTATAGCTGTACTCTCTGGAATCCCAAACAATGAGTCAGTTTACTAAGTAAACCGGTATGGACCAGACATGATGAGGCTAATAAAAATGTCCATAACTCAAATCATTTCATAAAATCAAACAATAATAGAGATATAACATGACATAATAATGAGTAAAGCAATAGAATGAAACTGAAACATAACATTATGGCTTGGGTCTCTACCCTAATTTCATGTGTGGTCATTTTTAATTGTGCATTTAATGCTCATGAATCAACATACATGATGGACATAGCTATCTCTTTCTTAATCATTATCCTAATCTTCTCTGATCCTTTGATTAATATCTACATTAACCTTCACATAACTTCTCTTCAGTTAAGTAGTAAACTTAAAATTATTCTCCATCTCTTTAGTCTTATCATTAATGCATGGATGCATAACTTTTATTACTTGTCATTCTTATTCATGTTAATTCCTCTAGTATAAGCCAAAAGGAATTCTATCGTAATCATAGAAATATTTTCTTTCATGTGTCATGTCATAGATGTATCTTTTCACTTTTATTGATGCCATGAATGTACATGCATAAAAAAATTGGAAATCAATCGATCATGCAATAACTCTTTCACTTGTTTAGGCTTAACATATTATAGACATATAATCTCTATTGATTCCTACTTGTTTCATATCGTGTAAATCAAATATCCTAGCTTACATGGATTCTAAGCAACTAAAAACAATGATGAACATAAATAAACATTTAAGCATGATGATTATACATAGGCAATATTTGAATAGAAATTCATTGCTTGCATCCTAGACAAATTCTGAATTCCTAACAAATTCTGGATTCTGGACAAATTCTGGATTATGAACAGATTCTGAATTCTGGACAGATTCTGAATTCTAAACAGATTCTAGATTCTGGACATATTCTGAATTCTACACAGAATTTCGTGATCAATCACGAAACTCCGTGTACCGTCGAAAACTTGCAATTAAGCATAAAAATTTAACAATCTAACATGAAGAATATTCATTAAATGAAATAAATCCTAATTTCTATTTTATTTTTGTGTTATCTACTTTTCCGATTAATCTCAACATGATTTCTCCATACCTCTAGTCTTTGTGTAAAATTTATGTAACTCCTCTCCCTTGATCTAATCCGAAGCTCTAATTCGAAATCCGGCCGCGTCGTAAGCTCCTCTTGCGTTCTTCTAAACCTTCAAACCGAAACTCTAGGGTGCTTCTTCCAATTCTCCGTCTTCTCTAGAATTTTCTCTCTCTCTCTCTCTCTCTCTAAGGTTGTTAGGTTATAAGAGTTATGTAAAATTTTTGTAAATTAAACTTAATCTCCATATTTATAATACTTTAAGGTTTCCTATTTAAGATCTAACTATTTAAAATACTTTAAGGTTTCCTATTTAAGATCTAACTCTATTTAGAATTTCCTACATGAGTCTTAAGTGATTCTATGAGCCTTTAATTACTTAATGGGTTTTTAATTAGTTATTGAGTTTTTAATTACTTAATGGGTCTTTAATTAATTTACTAACATATTTTAAAAGTCCATTAACATTATTAAACGCACCCAATTATTACTAACATATATTTAAATGCTTTTAAGGTCTATTAATTAGATTAATTAATTATCATAGGTTATTATTAAATAAAGTAAGCATTACACTCATGCAACAACTAATTACATGCATCAAATCAATCAAACTACTCATAATTACAAATCTAGCAAATAAGTAAAGACTAAATAAGCGAAAAATCTCGATCATTACAGTTTCACACCTTGTCCTATGGAATCTGCTTGTAGCTTAATTTTTTAAGAACATTTCCTTCCAATTGCAGCTATTTTGTACTATTTAAAACCTTTTGTTCTAAATCTAGACATTTTATAATTCAAAAAAATAAATCACTATATTCTATTTAAATGCGTAATAATTTATATAGAGGTCGACCTTGGTGCGATAGCAAGTGCTGTCGTCCGCCCAAAGCGATGCATCATGGGTTCGAGTCCAGAAATCAGCTTCTTCAAAATGGGGCTAAGGCTTCCTACCATCTACTTCTCCTAGACCCCGATAAAAGTGGAGCCTTGTGTACTGGGTGTGCACTGGGTGCAACATTTTAAGAAAATAAATCACCATATAAATTATTGTTTGTATTTTAACAGATATAATACAGCCTTCAAACAATTTTAAATAATTTTGAATGTTGACACTTCATAGGCTATTTTACGTACTTACATTTTCTGAGAATTGTTGTTTGCTACTCATTATTTGAATCATTAAGATAGTAATTTCTTCTAGATTTCACACTATGCTACTACAAATTCTAATGTAAGATTTGACATCATCATCATCAGGAACTTTCTAGTTGATTATCCTTCGTGAATGGCTGCCGCCTGACTATTACTCTTTTGAGAACTCAATGAACATCTTGACTTTATTTGTGATATCCTTTCGTTTGTTTAAGTAATGCATCATATGTTATTCTAAGCATTAATATTTGCAAAGGACTTCATGTTCAGGGAAGGGATACACCATCAAATAAGTGGATGGTGCAAGGGAATGGTGAAGGCTTCCGAAGTAAACATGGACTTTCTTCTGGTAATTTATCATTACTCTTTTTTTTTTTTTCCTTTTTTTTTGCTGTTCTTTCTGGAAATTTTTGTTTTCTAAAGGTATTGACGTGGGACACCGACCCTAAACTGAATATGAGATGATAATTGCCGAAATTAAATAAATTAATTGAACAATTAATCACAAATTAAAGCCATACATTAAGGTTTTGTGGATTTCCGCTTAAGTGACCATGCTTGGTTCGGCTAGGGTCCCATCTGGCACGCGAGATCCGTTTAGATTTGTGGAAGGTGCGATCCTAGAGATATAACTCTAGCATTCTCTAGGTTAGGGCGCTTGCTCATTAATCGATGTGGATTCTCGTAGCTCTTCGCTAGGGATTTGAAGGGAACAATCAATCGGCACAATTTGAGCGATTTTGAGCCCAACAATGATTATAGATCGATGGGTATCGAAGAGAATCGTTCCACAATGATGGACATCAAGGTTGCTCGAGATTTAGGATTTTTGGGGGTTTTAGACATTCAAATAGATGGAAATAAAAGCAAGAAATAGCAAACAAAATAGGAAAAAAGAAGAAAGGGAAAGATCAAGAACTTAAATGGGCATCTCACCCTTGACCTCCCACCAAACCCACATGAGGAAAGAAGAATCACTCTTCACAAGCTCATCTCAAACTCAATGTAAGACATTTTGATTCATTCATAAGCAATGCCTAAAATGGCTTACATCAAGATCTTTTATAGTGGGTGCCTAAAAGAGAAAACCCTAAAATGACCAAATACAATAATACCCAAAGTAGCAAAGTTACATAGAAAAGGAATAGACAAAAGGAATGAAAGGAAAAAGGACAAAAGTGACAAATTTCGTGGCACACCACTTATCCCTCTTGAATTTTTGCCTGGGCCGGATTGGTTCTCGCTTGGGCGAGGATTTAAGTGGTTCTCACCCAGGCGGGAACCCAATGCTGCTTTGAATGGGCTGGTGACCAGCCCCTTCACTTGGAGTCAAATCTGGTCGCTTGGGCGACCCCAATCCCGCTTGGGTGGCCCGTGGATGACTTTGACTCTTCCCTGGCTATCTTTGTGGCTCCTTAAGTCCGTGTTGTATTGCTCTTTATTCCTAGATCTCTCACCGGTTATTCTCGTGCTCGATGACCCTTCCGTTTCTTCTTTCGATGATAAACCCGGTGTGGCCCAAAACCAACGTTTACGATTTCGGCGTCCCCATCAATTCTCTCTGACCAAAAAGGTTTCATCACCGATAAAGTATGCTCGTGGTATCGGTCAATCATATCTAGATTCAAGCGGTGCACTTCTTCATTCACCCAAGTGTTTTCAGAATCCAGCTTGCCAACCTACTTTACTAGATATTTATGAAAACCTCCACCATGGGCGGAAACCACAAGATCATCCAAAATCTTCTCGATTATCTATCTTTTCGGCTTGTTTGGAGGAGGAAGTGGTATAGGTTGCGTAGTTAGGGTAGGATCAAGAAGAGTAGACGTTTGAAATAGATGACTAGGAGGTGGGGTTGAGCCTAGATAAGGAATTAGGTCTTCCACATTGAATGTTGAGCTAACCCCCATATCTTGAGGTAACTTGAGAACATATGCATTATGGCCACTCCTTGCCACAATCCTAAACGGCTCGGCACCGCGGGCTTGGAGCTTCTTCGCGATTCCCGATGGGAATCGTTCAGGCCTAACCCGAACCATCACAAGATCACCGATTTGGAATTCTTTGAAGCGCCTATGCGAATTTACCGATAATTTGTAGTTATCTTAATTTTACGTCTAATTTCGGCATGCAGATTATGAATATGATGTGCAAATGCATATGTGGATTAGGATGTACGATGTAATGCGGACATAGGGATCAAATCTAGGGGTGTTCTAGGCCTATGACCATGCACCACCTCAAATGGCCTCATACCTATGGACCTATTAACGGAATTGTTATATGCAAACTCGGTTATGGGTAAGATAGAAATCCAAGTCCTAATATGATCACCGACAATACATCGAAGGAGATTACCTAAACTCTTACTAGTAGCTTTAGTTTGGCCATCAGTTTGAGGATGATACGCCAATGAGAATCGAAGCATAGTAGCCATCATGTGCCATAAGGTCTTCCAAAAATAACTACTAAACTTTAAATCCCTATCCGACACAATGGTCTTGGATGACCCGTGAAGACGCACCACCTCTCCGAAAAATAATTTCGCAACATAAGTTGCGTCGGAGGTTTTAGAGCACGGTATGACGTGGGCCATCTTAGAGAAGTAGTCAACTACAACAAAAATGGAATCATGCTTTCTCAAGGTCTTGGGGAGCCCAAGCACGAAGTCCATTGAGATGTTTTGCCACGGTGTGTGAGGTACCAACAAAAGAATATACTAGCCCGTGTTTTGGTTGCTTTGCTTGAACACTTGGCGAGCAAGACATTGCCTCACAATTCGGGTGACATCTCTCATGATGCTCGGCCAATAAAATCGGTCCTCCATGAGCGCAATGATTTTGTCCCGAAGTGATCGACAATCCCTCCGACATGTAATTCCCAAATGAGGAAATCACGCAATGAAGTGCAGGGGATGCAAAGACGATTTCCCTTAAACAAATACCCACCCTATAGGGTATATGTGTGGCTAGTGCTTGCCGGGTCACTATGGAGTGTGGTGTAATCCTTTCCAAAATCTGGGTACTCGAGATACTCTTCCTTTGACCACTCAATCCTGACCACTTCCGTACTCATGGATTGCAAAATCGCCACACGACTAAGCGCATTCGTGGCTTTGTTCTCTATACTGGCCTTATGCTTCAAAACAAATGTGAACCCTTGGAGGTATTCAACCCATGTCGCATGCCTAGGGTTCAATTTCTTTTGGGAAGTAAGGAAGCGTAAAGCTTCATGGTCGAAAAAGAGGAAAAACTTGTGCGGTCTAAGATAATGTTTCCAATACCAAAGGGATCAGACTACCGCAAATAACTCCTTATCATAGGTGGAGTACTTTTGCTTCGCCTCATTTAAATTCTCACTAAAATAGGCCACCAGGTGGCCTTCTTGGCTAAGCACTCCTATCCCTACACCAAATGCATCACATGCAACCTCAAAGACTTTAGAGAAGTCCGGTAGGCGCATGATGAGTGTACTAGTCATTTTTTCCTTTATCTCGGCAAAGGCCCGCGTCGCGGCTTTACTCCATTGAAACTCATAATTTCTCATACAATCGGTGATGAGAGCTATAATAGTGCTAAAGTCTCGGATAAAGCGATGGTAAAATGTGGTCAATTCATGGAAGCTACGGACATCATGAATATTTTTAGGCTTGGGCCATTCCACAATGACCTTGGCCTTTTCTGGGTCCGCAACCATCCCATCCGCCGAGACAATGAACCCCAAGAAGACAACAAAGTGTTGCATGAATGTGCACTTCTTGAAGTTTGCATACAATTTCTCTCCCCTGAAGGTTTCACAAATCAACCTTTGGTCAATTAAGTGTTGCTTCTTGTTGTGGCTATAGATCAAGATGTCGTCAAAATACAAAACAAGACTTGCATAAAAATGGCTGCAACACTTAGGTCATGGGCCTCATGAAGTTGTTCGGGGCATTAGAAAGCCCAAATGGCATGACCATCCATTCATAAAGACCATCTTTGGCCTTGAAGGCGATTTTTCACTCATCACTAGGGCGAATTCGAACTTGATGGTAGCCACTCTTAAGATCTATCTTTTAGAGAAGATAGTGGCACCAACCATCATATTGAACATATCATCGAGCCTTGGTGTAGGAAATTGATACACTGTAATTTTGTTGATCGCCCAACTATCCACACACATTCTTCAAGATCCATCTTTCTTAGGCGTGAGTAGTGCGGGTACTGCACTAGGGCTTGAACTCTCTTGGATAATGCCTTCTGAAGGAGCTCATTAACTCGGCATGTTCAACTGGATTCATCCTATAATGTGTTAAGTTCGGTAGAGTGGATCCGGGAACTAAGTTTATTGTGTGTTGAATATCACGTGTCAAAGGGAGTTCATCGGGTAAGTCTTCCGGGAGACATCCGCAAACTCTTTCAAATTCCGCTCAACCTCCTTAGGGTGTTCTCCCATAGACTCGAGATCACACTCGACGGTGATGGCAACGTACACCATGTTCTCATCCAATGAAGCTTTCTTAAACTTTGAAGGGCTCACAATATTAATGGTCTTAGATTGGCCGTCCTTCTCAACTCTCTTGTCCAATGGTGCTTTGGGAGGCAAGGATATGGTCACGTCCATGTCAGCTAAGACCTTCCGAAGATGATGTGTCCCACATCCATTGACACCACATCGCACTACAAGGTATCCAATTACGAGGCTAATTGTATCGACACACGACACCTTTGGGACACAGAAATAGATGAGGAGTTGACCCGTGTGACTTTGTACGGTCTCGGGTGAGCTTCGGGTGTTATCCCTAAACGAGTGATAGTGTGTGTTGACACCACATTGGTGCAATTCCCACTATCCATGATGACCCTACAACTCTTTTTGCTGCATTTGGCGTAAGTGTAGAAAATATTATCTCGACGCAGTCACCTTCTCATCCAGTTAAGGTTGTGCAAGAACACACCTCACGATATTATCAACTCCTTTCGTAGGTTCAAGCACAATTCGGTGCAGAATCTAGAGAGACTGACTTGAGGGCCCTCCGGTACATTGGTTTTCATCATGAACTCTTCAAATTTGCTAATGTATTCGGTCACGGATATACTACCTTGGCGTAAATTTTGCCATTGGTCAAGTAGGCCATGGTAATATGACAAAGAAACGTACTTCACCATGAGTCTCTCCTTCATGTCTTTCTAATGGGAGCACAACCCGCATTCGTTCTCATGCGCTCGACGTTGGTCCAAAAGAGTCAAGCTTGACTGATAAACTTCACCTTGGCGAGTCTAACACATCGCTCATGCTATATCACTCAAAATGATCCATATCAGAGACCAAATCGAGGAAGACTTTAGGGTCCATTCTTCCATCGAAATTCTGAAACTCAATTTTAACATTTTTGAGGAGTTTCTCATCCTGATTTTAGTCATCTCCGTGATAAACTACTTCCCTACGATTCCAATTTCGATCATGTCGACCATCGCGCTTGCGTTCAAAATGCGGACCATCACGCTCACGGCGTCGGTCATGGTGCTCATTGACTCCTTCCATCTGATCTAATCGGTTGTTTAATCGTTCATTGGAGGCACCTAAGGTCGTTTGGGTTGTTCCATGGCATTCATCCTGGCAATCATTACGATCATCGTGGCTTTTGGATGCTCTTAAGAGCATCGGTAACCTCACTCGTATCCATGGTGATCACAACACCCTAAACAAGGGATCTAAGATGAACAAGAAACTATGAACCAAAAGTAATTGAGTAATTTTAACAAACACAAGATGAGCGTACAAATGAACATACAAAATGCCCTAACCTAGCACTTAAAACTCTAATACCAAAACTGACGCGAGACAACGACCCTAAAATGAATATGAGATGATAATTGCTGAAATTAAACTAATTAATTGAAAATTTAATCACAAAGTAAAGTGATACCTTGGGGTTTCGTGGATTTCCACTTAAGTGACCATGCTTGGTTCGGCTAGGGTCCAATTCGGTGCGCGAGATTCGTTTGGATTTGCGGAAGGTGTGATCTTAGAGATAGGTTGGGGCACTCGCTCTTTGATCGATGTAGATTCTCGTAGCTCCTCACTAGGGCTTTGAAGGGAACGATCAATCGACACAATTAGAGCGATCTCGAGCCCAACAATGATTGTAGATCGATGGGTATCGAAAAGAATCGATTCACAAGGATGGACATCAAGCTAGCTCGAGATTTAGGATTTTAGGGGTTTGGACATTCAAATAGATGGAAATAAAGGCAAGAAAATAGCAAACAAAATAGGAAAAAAGAAGTAAGGAGAATATCAAGAACTTAACTGGGCATCTCACCTTTGGCCTCTCACCAAACCCACATGGGGAAAAAAGAATCACTCTTCACAAACTCATCTCAAGCTCAATGCAAGGCATTTTGATTCATTCATAAACAATGCCTAAAATGGCTTACATAGAGATCTTTTACAGTAGGTGCCTAAAAGAGAAACTTAAAATGGCCAAACACAATAATACCCAAGGTAGCAAAGTTACATAGAAAAGGAATGAAAGGAGAAAGGACAAAAGTGACAGATTTCGTGGCACTCCACTTATCCCTCTTGAATTTTCTCCTGGGTGAGATTGTTTCTCGCTTGAGCAGGGATTTAAGTGGTTCTCACCCAAGCGAGAGCTCAATGCTGCTTTGAATGTTTGCTGGTCGCCTGCCCTGGTCACCTGGGCAGGCGACCAGCCCCTTCACTTGGTTTCAAATCTGGTCGCTTGGGCAGCCCGTGGATGACTCTGACTCTTTCCTGACTATCTTTGTGGCTCCTTAACTCCTTGCTCTATCGCTCTTTATCCCTAGATCCCTCACCCGTTATTCTCGTACTCGATGACCCTTCCGTTTCTTCTTTCGACGATAAACCCGATGTGGCCCAAAACCAATGCCTACAATGTCGGCCTCTCTGTCAGGTATGCTACTTTTTTAGAGAGACATTGCATAATTCTTGGTCTGGTGATACTTCTGAGCACTGAGGTTGTACTAGGTGTAGCTTATTGTCTAGAACAAAAGGAAGCAGATGATTTCTAGTTTGCTGTTCCTTTCAGAATAGGCATTATCCCAATTATCCCCATAATTTAGAAATCTTATTTGTAGAAATAATTGCCAAATATCTTTTTCCATTTATAATTTAGAACATTATATCCACAAGTTATTGATTCATTTCTCCAATCATACGTATCTTCTTTATCTGGCAATTAGGATTTCAAAATTGCCCCATACCGATACTTATCAGTGTCTCAGCGATACATATTGTTTTTGGCCTGAACCAATGCTTGTACTATTGGTATTTTAGTATGGGTCGGTATCAGTCGTATCAGCGATACAAGATTTTGTATCAGCGGACACTGTCATTTTTTACCTTGAGGTCGCAGGTTCAATCCTAGCTTACCTATTAAAAAAAGATACCATAATTTTTTGTCAACCGACTAAGTGATTTGGTATCCTTTGGTATCAGCCGATATGTATCCGCTCGGAGGGTGGCCGATACCACCTCCAATACCAAGTTTTAAAAACTTGCTGGTAATCATATATTCCCTATATCTAGTACTCAATATTTCTCTATGGTGGCATCGTCAGCTAACCCAACTAAATCTTTGTTAAAACTCCATTCAAAAGTAAATTTAGGATTTTCTTTTGATATTGGATTCACTTCCTTTTGAGAAGGTAATGCCTTTTCATACCTGAGTTTCTTTCCAAGTCTTTTCTAAGCTCCTCATATTCTGTTCTTTTTCCCTTGCTATAATGGGTAAGGTTGACTGGATCCTAATATCGAACATGATCCCGCTGTTAGTTATATGTGGCTGTCTAAAGTTACATCATTTTCATAGTAAATCAGAGTTAGAAAATTATATCAGAATAACTATGGATGATGATTTTCACATTACAGCTACAACAATCATGCTATAGACTACTACAATCAGTTCCCATTTCCCACAATTGAATTTCTGATCATCTGCCAAAAAATACTTGTTGTCAAGAACTTCATCCATACAAAAAAATTGTGCAGAAATAGAGAATAAAAAATTTAAGAAAAAGAGGGTTTAATATACTTCATGTGTATTTGGTACCAAGGGTTATTATAGTAGATATAATTCATATAACATATCAGTGTATACCTAAATATGAATAATGCACAAGCTATAACAATTTAGTTGCGTGTGATAATTAATATTATCCAGAGGTGTTTAAATTTTCCACATATTTTGAAGAGTCAAAGCATGCTGAACTTGGACTTTGCGCCCCATATATAGGGTCTAGGTAACAGCGATCTAATGCTACTGACCTCTATTCCATATTGAAAATTTGGGTCACATTTCTTGCGTTTACAGATTGCAGGTTTATTTTGTTTGTCTTGCTTCTTAAAGTATCACATTTGCCCCAAAAATTAAGGTAGACTAATGTGGAAAGCCAGCATAATAGCTGGTATAAGGGTATTGTGGGAGATGAATAGTAAAATCTTTTTACTTCGAATCGAGCTCTGCCCATAACATTTTCGGCCTCATGAAGGGCAGAGTTGCATCATGGGTCTCCATTCACAGCTAGTTCAAAGCACTAGGGAATGGTTTAGTTTGTAGAAACTGGTGGAAGGTGGCGACAGCAAACCTAATTCACAATCCAAAATCAGCTCCCGGCTACCCCCACCACTTGACACAGTCAACCTGAATTGTGACGGGTGCTTGTTTGAGAGCCTGGGAGTGGCAGGAGTAGAGACTGGTCAGAGATCATGCTAGGGATATATATATTGGAAACTTTACTCAAATCACGAGTGGCCATTGCAACAGTATGGAAGCAGAGTTAAGGGCTGCATTTGGCTCGAAAGAAACACCCGTATTTTTGGCCGGAACCGTTGCCCTGTTGGGTCGGTCTTGAAGTCGGTTCAGGATTTTATGTACTTATGGGTGAACTTAGACTGGGCAGGGCCTGGTGGGGGGCCAATCCTTTGGGATCCGGGCTAGGCAGGGGCTATTTCTGTTCCCCCTCTTAGGAGTTTTCTCTTGTTTTTGTTGTGCTTGGCCCTTGTGGTCGGGCTGGTCTCTTTTTTGTTCCTTTTCAGATTCTCGCTGTCTTCTCAATATATTTATGGGTTTTACCGATAAAATAAAATAAAATTAAGGGCTGCATTAGATGACATTACAATCTGTGTTGCAAGAGGCTGATATAGAATTGAGATTGAATGGGATTTGTTAATTGTGATTCCGTCGCTCAAGGGGGACAAGGACTTCCATGGAACTGGTAGGCGTACTAAATCATGCTATTGATCCACCTGTCAACAGGTCGGGTCGGCCCGATACCCGACCTGACCCCCAATATTTTACCGCGTCGGGTACATAAGCTTGACCTGTTGGGTTGGGTCGGGTCAACCAAGAGGACTTGTCAGGTCGGGTATTTGCCGGGTTGGGTCGACCCGATATTTTATAGTTAAACAAGCATAAAAGTAAGGGTTTTTTACTGGCTTGGGTTGGGTTTTTGGGTTGGTCGTCGGGTCAGGTCAGGACGAGTCGAACATTTGAGATTTTCTTATTGGACAACTAAAATTTTGACCTATCCCGACCCGTTGACAGCCTAGATCTACTGCAAGACTGCTGTGTTGAGATTTGGCACATCCAGTGGGAGTCTAATCAATTGGCCGATTGTTTAGCCAAAATGGGAACTGCTAATCAGTGAAACTATACCATTCAATGTCCTTGTTATAACTTAATTTTCATATCCTGATCGTATTTTGCTGCTCTGTTTTTGTCTATAGCATGGCACTACACTCAGGATCTTCAATTGGACCTGTTGTATGACATTCTTTAAGTCAGTGATTACAGTCAAAACCTAAGGGAAGGGTGCTCAAGTATATTTCTTAAAAGCACTCCTTTTGCAGAAAGTGATTCTTTGGTTAAAAGTGACTGGGTATTATTTTTTCCCGGTAGTTAATGTTTGCAAGGGAATTTGCAACAGTAGTTTCCTCTATATGCAGACCACTTCCATTTTAGCTCTCTCTCTCTGTATATATATAGGGAGCCAGTTAGGTCCTCCTAACCATTCTCCAAGATACGCGTGGAGCTCCACATGGCATTCAAAACACATTTTGGTGCCACGTGGAGTACGGGTGTGTTGTTTAGATCAATGTTAAAAAAAAAAAATTCAAGAAAATATTTTTAAAGCACAAGTCAAACTTGGACTACATTTTTAACGGTCCAAATTTTATTTCTCAAAAAATGCATGATAAAGATGAGTTTTCCAAAAAAAAAAAAAAAGATGAGTTTCCAATTTTTTTTTTTCAAAGATTACCTAAGCAACGCACTTGTGCTCCATGTGGCATCAAAATAGTGTTACAAGCACGACATGGAGCTCCGTGTAGGATCTTGGAGGACGCCCACCGTCTTCCAATGGATGACAGAACCCTTTTCCATATATATATATATATATATATATATATATATATATATATATATATATATATGAGGGCCAGGATGTGCGTTCGAACCCATGGATGACCCATGCGTTCGAACCAGGTGGGCTCCACGTGGCATCCATCCAGGGGATTGGGTGCCACGACAACTTTCCCAAGGACGATCAGATCCATAAAAAAGGTATTTTTTCCATCATCCAAAATGTGGTCAAAGGTGCAAATTGTCAATGGATTAGATTAAGCAGGAGTTGGGGAAACTTTGAACAGGGTATCGAAGGGCAAAAAGTATTTTTTTAGATGACATGGTACATGGCACCTGATCCCAAAATGAGCCTTGTTTTGGGATCACGTGCCACATGTCTCATGATCTTGGGTTCAACTGCATGGGTTCATCTATGCGTTTGAACCCACTAACCCTTTTCTTATATATATATATACTAATTAAATTGTTTCTAATACAATGAAACCTTTTTTTGGAGCTGTGGTCATTTGTGTTTGAAATGATAGCTTCTTTTTCCTCGAACTCTCGTGTTTATTTTTGACAGGAGCTACAGTCATCGCTATACTTCCTGGAAGCAGATTACAAGAAGTCACACGAATGCTTCCCATTTTCTCAAATACTGTGAAACTGTTAAAAGACTCTTTTCCTGAGTTGACAACAGTTATCCCCGTGGCTCCGAATCAGCATGTGGAGAAATACATTGATAGAGCTATTCAGACTTGGCCAGTGCCTAATATATTGGTTTCCGGGGGGTTGCTAAACCGAAAATACGACGTATTCAATGTAGGACAACATGCCTATCTGCTACTTTACGTCAGTGGTTTACCATTTTTCGTATTCACTTCTAATAACAGTTTTCGTATTCAAAATCTTGGACGATACAATACGTATCAGTATTGCTGGCCACCGATACACTATACATTGGATATATATATCGGCGATACATACCCAATAAATGCCATATTTATTCATTGTATCACCGATACATTGAATGCATCTTCGATACCGATACGTATCATCTCGGTATTGATGGTAAACGATATGTATCGGAAAACCGAGATTTTGATCCATGCTTTCACTAAGTTTTGTGCTCATGAGTAGATGTGGTGCTCCTGAGGCTGGACCATTGTGACAAAAGGAGATTGACCCGGGTACCACCTCTGGCACCAGCTCCCATGAGTAGGTGATAAGGTAGCTTAGAGGCACTACAGCACTTATAGAGTTTTCATTGGTTTTGAATTTTTTCAGGCTAGCAGAGCTGCGTTGAGTACTTCGGGGACAGCCGTAATGGAATTGCAACTTGCACGGCTACCATGTGTTGTTGCATATCGAGCCCATTTCTTAACAGAATGGGTAATTCGATTGAGGACAAAGTTAGAGTTTATTTCCCTTCCAAACATTCTTTTGAAATCGCCTGTTATTCCTGAAGCTCTTTTCCAGGATTGCACACCTAAGAATCTAGCTGCACTCCTCAGGTAAGATTATTTCTTCACCTGCCTTTTGAAAAAATAAATAAATAAATTTTCACAGATATGATTTTACTTGGGTAATATATTCGTATCTATCTATGGAGGCATGAAAATGGGTTAGACACATTACACATTCAAGATCCCAGAAATATGATACTTGAGGTAATAAATATGGAAAACTTAGAAAAAAATAATAATATTGTATTTTATTCTATAGTTATCTAGTTTAACAAAGTGCCTTTTTGTTCTTTATACTTTTAGTTTTCAAAATGCATTATACGTAGTTATAAATATTAAATTTGGTACTTAAATATTCAAAATACCTACCATGGTCAATATATATGGAGAGGACCTGTCTCTCCTGACCGTCATTTTAACACCAAAATGGTGTTTTAATGATCTTACACCATTAATGGTTTAAAATGTGGGTAATCCACACTGTCAAAGTGATAGATCATAAATTGATGGACAATGGGCCAAACAATCACATTTTTTGGGAGTTTTGAACCATTCGATCTGTGCACTCTAATAGCAACCATATTTCTTAGTTTTAATGGCTGATATTAAAGTTTGCCAATCGGATGGTTCACATCCACTTATGGGCATGATTATTTGGCTAAAACATGTTCCAATGATGGATTGTCACTTGGACTATTTAGATTGATCACAAATGTGCACCACATGATATTATAATAAGAGTTAGTCTACAATAGGTGTCCACTCATCATGGGCGGTATTATAATAAGAGTTAGTCTACAATGGGTGTCCACAAATCTGTGTGACTGCATGACGTGCACGGACTTCCAATGCATGGAAGTCCGTGCACTTACGTAGTCACACAGACGTGTGGACTGCTTTACTGCCCATGATGGGTGGACACCCATTGTAGACTAACTCTAATAATAAGCCACACTTCAATGTTGTAAGATAAAAAAAAGTCTAATCTAATGGTGTAAGATCATTTACACACCATTTTGGTGTTTAAATGTCGGTCAGGAGCCATTATCCCATTTGGAAAACTGAAGAAAGAATACTATATTATATTTGGTCTTGTCTGCACAACAATGCATCTGATTGACTGATTGAGTTTTCTTCCTCAGTTTTTGTTATTTTTTCCCTGTTCTGTCTACAACTAATACACATTCTCAATTGTCTTTTTTCCTTGGCATAAACTTTATATTTTGAATAATATTTTAAATATCATATTGAAAAAGGTGACTGTCTTAAGAAAAAATTGTAAGAAATTGATCTCTTCTTAGCAGAAAACTTTGTCTAGTTTCCTCAGGGTTATGAGGACTGTTGGCAATGTTGAAATTGAATGATATTTTCTGTCAGATTTCAGGATTGAACAGATTGAATCTCATTGTTCAAGTTATTCTATATTTGTGTTATAACTGATAGTTTCCTTTGTCGTAGGAAGAGCTTTGGTCATGGTCATGGTCAAGGTTTGAGAGGACAGTATACGGGTCTGTAGGACAATGGAAGGTTGACAATATTGCAACCTCAAGGTTGCAGGTTCAAACCCAGCTTACCCATATATATATAGATGGGTAATGATCCTCTCACTCAAGTCATGCAATATAATCTCATTACTCTAGCAACCATTGGTTGCATGCCACATCAGGTTGACTTTTAAGTCACCTGATGTGACATGCAGCCAATAGAAGCTCGAGTCATGAGCTTATGTCTCATGACTTGAGTCATATAATCATTTCCCTATATATATATATATATATATATAAGGTGTCAATGGGCCAGGCTTGGGCAAGAGTCCTCTTTCGAAGGAGCTGGGCTCGGCTGGGTTTAAATAAAAATCACAAAAATCGTAGACTCAGGCCTGGCCCATTGAGACACCTATAAATATTGTAAAATGTCTAATTCTTAATTTTTAGTTGAGAATAATAGTGAAAATGGGTGAAATTATGGCTAACCTTGAAAACTTCTGACTGCACAAATTTTAATTAAATTGAATGTGGAAACACCTCCTTTGGATCATTTTACAGTCCTCTACCAACTAATGATACTTGGGAGGCCCTCTACTTAGTAGAAGATGGACCATCTTTTACCAGTCAGTTTTTCTCCTGGAATGGAGCACTAATCGCTCTCATTGCTCATAGTTTGGGAAGCTAATGAATCTGGGACATCACCTGTGGTTGATGGTTTCAATAATTGGATACTTGGCATCAACCTTATGAGGGTATCTAACTGGTTCCACCAAGGATCAAAATTTCGGCCACCGAAGTTATCGGTTTCAGTCCCCACCGAAACGATAATTTGGACCGAAATTTCGGTCCAAATTTGTATGGGACCCAAAATTTCGGTCGAAATTTCGGCCAAATTTTCGGTTTTCGGCCGAAATTTCGGTTTCGGTCAAGCCCGAAACCGAAATTTTACCCGATATTTTGATCCTTGGGTTCCACCGATTTCCCTGCTGATGGAGAAGCCTTGGTCCTTGACCAATAAATAATCTTTAATCAGTACGAATTATGACCATTTTTTCTCCCCAAGCTCTCGTTCGATTTCATTAATCCTTTTGGCTGACACTGAAGTTCTAAAAGGAGAATTTGTTTCTGAGAAGAAAATTTTCCTCATCTTTGAAGATTTGGGCCATGCTCTCTTATAATGAAGGATAAAGGAACAAGGAAAGCTTTCCTTCTGTCTTTTTGGGTATATAAACTGGGCTTGAGGCTGTGACATTGTTTTGACTTCAGATGGACACTGGAAGCTTCCCTAATCCTATCTCTTCTTCTCCTAGTTTTTATGACGGATTCACGGTGAAGAACTTTTAGGCTGAGTGCTTCTAGTCCAACTGGCTTCAGATACAATAATTCTAAACCTACCTTGGGGATGAGTTTTTTTTAAAAAAAAAAATACATTTTCTCCGAAATTTTCCATCACTATGCATCAAATACCAGCTTTTAAACTTCTATCTTGGAGGATTATCTGATTGAAAAACCTGCTTATTAGTCTTGAGTCCAAAACCAGCTTTTCATTCCTAAAGGAGCTTTTTTACTGCTGCTGTTAATGGATCCTTTCTTTTGAGGACCACGCTATTGATGATGGTTACCGTCCTCATGAGATTGTCAAGCTTATGAAAAGCCTTTTACCCATATCAGACCTGTCAAAAGCTGACTTACACTAATGCCGGGGTTCTTGGAAATTTATGAAAGTCAACATTAGACAGGATTCAGTGGCTAAAAGGATATTAATCAGCATAATAACCTTATGATGTTGGCGTGGAGGGTCAATCCCACCATATAAATCTTCCTTGTGCCTAATTCCTATCTGGTCCTGAAATCAACATGGGCCAGAATGACCCTTCCTCATGTTGCATTTCAAAGCGCTGCTAAAGGCTTCAGGAGAACAATATTCCTCCATGATAGGTGACTGTAAACACCCTTAATGTGGTCTATTGTGCCCCATCTTTTGGGGTCACTATTTGCTTTGAGGGTTGTAGATCCGGTACCTGTTCCTGCACCTCCATAAGTCCTTAATTTGCCTCTGAAGGTGTTGGCGTCTCGATCAAGGAAATTGCCACTTCTATTCTCCCTCAAATTTCTGGGATATCTGGACCGAGCAAAATAACAGGATTTTTAGAAACGAGGAGGCCTGCCTGTTCAATTGGTTTTTGAAGGGTGTCAAAGATCTGGCGTTGCATTGGATCCTCTTATCTCCTGATGGGCATACTCTTGAGGACAATGCCCTCTAGACCATCTGTTATCTTGCACATGTAGCCTTTTTCCTCTCACGTTTTGGTTTCTATCTGTTTTTGGTCTGGATGGATTTGGGGGTGAGTTGTGCGTGGGGTCCCTATTTTCTTTTTGTCTCCCTCCATCCCCTCGCTGGAAGGTTTGGTCTCCTTTTCTTTATACCTTTTTGCCCTTTTAAAAAATATATTTATCCTTTTAACCGATAAAAAAAAATCACTCAAATTAATAGGCCATTGTGTGGTTCTATTTTGGGTGTGAGGTGCCTTTTTTGCTTTTGTCCATCATTTCCCCTTTTTTGGACTCGAGAAATCAGAAGTTTCTTGTATCTAGATATAATCCATGGTCCCGTGGAGTAGTGACTGACGAAAATATCTTCTCCCTTGACTTGAAAAAAGAGATCTCTGTAAATAGAAAATTGAGAGGTTTTCAGAAAGTTCGCTGATCGTACTTTACAATTAATTATGAATAAATCCATACAATTGGTAGCATTGATCAGGGTATGATCATTACATGGCTCCGCCATTTGGTTCAATTTAACTCATAAAGTTGAAGCCCTCAGGCCCAATCCAAAACAGATGTTAAGAATTTGATGGATTACGTCAGAAAAATGATTCTGGACATGTTCTAATTTTCGATATCTGCTAGAATTGGTGGGAGTTGCAATCTGTTTCTCTTCCTGTCAGAAGGTTAGTATCGAAGGTGGTATATGGGATTATGTGAGATGTGAAGATGGTTTCCTATCATTTCCGGGAATAATTTCTCCTCCAATTTTTTGGGCAATCTTTTCTGGCCATGCTAGTTTTAGTATGGCACATTGCAGATAAGGGTGATAGGAGAGGAAAGGTTCCTTTTTGAGAGTACTCTCGGGAACAGATCCAGGGGAGACGCTGTGGGGCCTGAAGCTCAGAGGATTAGAGCACGTGACTATGAATCACGGTGTCGGGGTTTCATATCCCAGAGTGTGGACACAAGTGTAAAGTACCTTACCAGTCCAGGAAGCTCATGATCTGTAAACTAGAAACTGAAAGACCCATGTTAAAGTTTCTATATCTGTTCAGGCTGAGCTAATTCCATGCCTGCTGAACAATCTGTTTAAGTCAGGTCCCTGCAGGGTTGTAATTTTTCTTCTGCTATATGAAACTAGTTGGAGTTTTGCTTAATTTTTCTCTTTGGATCAGAAGCCACCCACATTATACTCCACTGGTTCACGATCACTCGATCAGATATCATTCAGTGCCACGTAGCCCACATTCCAATATCGCATTGCCATTCGATCATGAAATGATGGTCCTAGCATGAGTTGGTATTAGCCATCCAATCCGTGTGCCAACTTTGTCACTCTAAATCTCTTTATTAGATGGTCAAGCGTCGGGAAGTACCCTGTTATTTATGAGCAATTGAGCATACAAATTAGTGAAACTACACTTTTGACCGTACAGTGAGATGACGCTCAACAATATTTGTGCATTCCCCAAGGTTGTCATAGAGAGGTTGGGGTCCTTAATAGCAACTCCCTAGTTATATTTAACTCAGTTTCAGGTTTTACTTCCAGTGTTTTCCTTTTACTAATCATGTTCAGCTTAACATATATGGGTATTAATTGGTTTGTGATTCATCTTGTTGCAGCCAAGTAATTTCTGATGACCGCCCCCGCGAAGAGCAGATTGTTGCTGCTGAGAAGGTTTTTGAACTTCTCTTTCCTTCTGCAAGTAAAATAAGCCAGTTGGCTCTTAAGGAATCGGGATCATTACTCGCTAATTACAGACCCAGCATGATTGCAGCATCCACCATACTGTACTCTGCAAGACGACGATGACCATGAATCAAAAGGTACTCGACTGTTGCGTACAAGAACTCCGTTTTGGTAGTTAAAACTAGGATTAGATGCAAGGATCAAAATTTTGGCCGAAATTATCAGTTTCAGTCCCCATTGAAGCGATAATATGGGACTGAAATTTCGGTCATTTTTGTATGGGGTTGAAATTTCGGTTTCGGTCCCCTCCAAAACCGAAATGAAACCCGAAATTTTGATCCTTGATTAGATGGTTCATTATCTCACTAATTGACCCAGGAGCTAGACACTAGAGCTGCGAAAGTATCCTAAAAAGTGAGATGCAACAGTTTTTCTGTTCTACATATTTAAATTTGAGGCTGGGAGGGGTGCGTCCAAATTAGCTGGGCACCATGTGGCACCTCCTCACGAGGTTCGGATTCAACTATAACTTAGACAATATCGATCAGGTACCACCCAAAATATATGGATGATCCGATGCATATTCACCGTTGAAAATGTCATCAAAGGTGCCCAAAATCAGTGCACAAAATGGTTCGTCACCTAATCTTTGACTCACCAAACAGAAGCCAAAAAAGGGCATATATATATATATATATATATATATATATATATATATATATATATATATATATATATATATATATATATATATCACATGCCCCATGGCGGAACAGGTGTTGTTTTGGATTGATGATGCCAGGTGGCGTATATCTGGCGCCCAGGTGCAGCCCTTCAAGGCTTCATCTGGACACATCTTCCCCATTTCTCTTCCAAATTTTACTAATTTATTCATTTTCTTGACAGCACAGGGAAGTGGGAGAAGAGGAAGACAGGTAAGACAGAAGGAAGCACTGAGAAGTGATAAGGATTGCGGGGAAAACTGAGAGTTTATGTCTGATTTGAAATCACTAGAGAAATAAGACTCACAAAGCGGGCCACAAATAGATGGGATAATGATGAATTTTCTTGGTTTTCTCCTTGGTGGGGATGGGATTTTCGTTTTGTTCCAGCCTTTTTTAGTAGTTCTTATTGGTCTGTTCTTTGTGTGCTTGTAAAGTAACAATGCTCAAACCACTTTGGATGGTTAGTTACTAAAAAACAAATAGTTAGCAAGAAATGATACCATGATGCACAGACCACTAATTTTTAAGAGTTAGTTTACAATGAGTGTCCACCTATCATGAGTGGACTCGGCAGTCCACACATCTATGTGACTGCAGGACATGTAGACTTCCAATGCACGGAATTCAGTGCACATCATGCAGTTGCACGCATGGACTGCTTTAATGCACATGATAGGTGGACACTCATTGTAGACTAACTCAATTTTTAATGGCATCTCCCTGAGATCCAAAAGTGGCTGCTAATATTTGGAAAATTGGGCCGTCTATCTGATTGGTGAGGGTAGCGGGTCTTCCTAGACGTGATGTAGTGCAGCCGGTCCACAGACCATTTTCAACATTTTGGTTATATTTAAAAGAAAAAAATGGAGATGTCTAGAAAGTTTGGTGTACAAAACTATTAAAAATAGTGAATTAATCTCATTTTTTAGATTCAAAATATACCAATATCACTCAAAATATAAGCTATACTAAAAATGGACCTTATCTGACATGAAAAGTAGAGATATACTGATAATGAAAATGCTAAGATCAACGGCCTAAAAAAAAATAAAAATCTATAAGAGCATCTCCAAAGCAACTCTTCAAATCCAACTTTTGGTATTTGGAAGAGCCTCTTACCCCATTCCAACCCTCTCTTCGAATCCAATGTGGAAGCTTGGTTTCACTCTTCAAATTTGAAGTTATGATTCACTCTCCAAATTTGTTTTTATTTTGATAAAAAGTGGGACCATTGGAGATAGAGGAAAGGGGTACTGTTTTCTTTTTATGATAAAAAATTTAAAAATATACAAAATATCAAGATTTAAAGAACATGATTGGAGAAACTCACCATCCTCATTCCTCCCTCCCCTCTTCAAATTTAAACCCACTCTTCAAATGTGTGCCACATCACTCGTCAAATGACTAATTTTGAAGAGGTGGGTTGGAGATGCTCTAAAGGCAACTGCTAAATCTCTCTCTCTCTCTCTCTCTCACACACACACACACACACACACACACACACACACACACACACACACGCACACACTTTTTGTATTAAAGGAGAGAAGGATTATAGGGGGAAGAAAGCCATGTACAAAACTTGGAACTTGCATTTTCGGGTTCACCTGGTTCAGTTAGAACCACAGAGTAGGAAGTAGTGGGAAGAAAGCAATGAACAAAACTTGGAACTTGCATTTTCTGGAGCACCTGGGTCAGTAAGAACCACAGAGTCCGGCAATCAAACTGTCCGATCCAGCAGTTCTATGTGGTGCTGAGGGGCTCTGATGGTCCAGTATCAAAGTGGATCGCAATACATAGAGATCCCAGCTCTACCACCAGTTTGGTTCGATGCTGCTGATGATGGTGGCTGCTGTCACTGAATGAAACATGCTACATTGAATCTTATATTATCAAAGTACATCTTTTACATGAGACGATATAAAAACTAAAGGCATTGCTCTCTCTCTCTCTCTCTCTCTCTCTCTCTCTCTCTAAGTTCATGCATTTGTAACCAAATATCTGTAGACGACCAAATATGATGAAAATTTTAACAATAATCTAGTCTCATGACAGAGGAAGGGCTGTTCCTCACTTTCTTCTTATGTTTAGGTCCACTTTGAACCCATCAAAGATCGGAAACAAAGAAACCCACAAAAAAAATAAACATGCTGCTAGAAGTTCCATCTGCAAAAATCTCAATAATGAATTGGAAACCAAGACAAGCCAAATGAAGTTGGAAACCCAATAAATGAATTGGACACCATGATAAGCCCAAATGAAGGAAACTTTTACGACGAACTATGCAGGCGTGTTTTGATCCACGACTCCAGGGATTGTAGCTCTTCATTATTTATTGAATGGCCTAGATTCGGGTATGCCTGCAATTCCAAATGCAAGAAATTACTGGATCAAGTTTTCACATTAGTGTGCAAGAATCAAAAACTGATTGATGTTCTAAACACAACTTGTATAAACCATTTCTTCCACAACTGGTGCACATGCAAATTGATCCACCTGGCCCGATTGATGGGCCATCTCGTGCGTGAGTTATACCTTGAAAACCAGACTAATAGAATCCTCCTAATCAATGTCACCAGGTTTGTTGGTTAGCTCGGTTCGAACTCAAGATCACGGCTCAGCACTATCTAGTGAACCCAGGTCACCGGGGGTAGGGAGGATGATTATTAAATGAAAATGTTGATGTATATAATTTTTTAACATTTAATATTTCCTTCTATGCTCTAATGACCAGGATATTATGCATATAAGTCTATTGATGTATCCAATCTTGACCGATAAAAAAAAATCAAAAACGTTAAATTTTTTTAATAACGGGTCTCTGGTCTCAGTGCAGCATTTGGACGCTGCACCAGAGAACTATTTCAGGTGCAATGTGCTACCCACTGATCACTTGATACAATTGTTTGGTTGCAGCATTCAAACGCTGGTGCTAAAACCTGTAAATATTTTTATAAATTTTTGTGTCACTTGTCTGATAAGTCTCATGCTTTGAAAATGAGATACGGGTTCAAATCCTCTTACCAACATATTCATATTTGGGAAAAGGGCATATGGGTTCCAACCCTAGATAACGTGCTACATGGCATGTGATCCCAAAACGACACTTGTTCTGGGATCATGTAGCATGCGATCTATAAAATAATAATAAAAATTAAAAAGTTTTTGGGTGGTCAAAATCATTGTCAAGATTGGATACCGCCCAATACATCCTGGTTAATTGAATTTTTTCTCCTTTGACCACATTTTGGATGGTTGATATGCATTGAATCATGCCCAAATTTTTTGGGTGGTCCCGGATCATCCTTGAGCAAGTTGCAATGGCACCTGGTCCTCTGGA
Organism: Chloranthus sessilifolius; assembly: GCA_021018995.1. Classification (NCBI taxonomy): domain Eukaryota; kingdom Viridiplantae; phylum Streptophyta; class Magnoliopsida; order Chloranthales; family Chloranthaceae; genus Chloranthus; species Chloranthus sessilifolius. The sequence continues at coordinate 35,536,918 of CM037590.1, forward strand.
TGGGTGCTACGTGGACAAGGGCCCCACCTGGTTCGAACCCATATCCCTGGGCCTCTCCATATTTTATAAAGCATAAGTTAAAAAGTAGGGTGAAATTGACTGTACCCCAGTCAGGACAAACTGAACCGAACCGGATCATGAACCGATTTGCTAACCAGAGAGAAATCGATACATACTAGTTCGCAGTTTGCAAGGCTTTGAGCTAATTAGGCAACCCATATCCTAACAGCTTGATGCGGGATGCCAAAGTCAAGAGCCGTAGTTTCGAGCTGCAGCAAAATTTTCAGCCAAGAAGAAGAGGAGCGAAAACCAGAACTAGGCGTGAAGACGAAAATCTGAAGAATAGATCGAACTTGGCGAATTCGATTGATAGAATTTAAATTTCGATCGAACAAAAATTTCGATCGAACGATTTTCAATTTTGATTGATCGAAATTGTAATCGAAAATTTCGATCGAACGAAATTCAATTTCGATCGAACGGGATCGATCGAAACCGCGCTGAGCAATTTTAGTTGCTTTAAATATCTAAATTCGAACTTTAGTTTTAAGGGTATATTTGTCTTTTAGTTAATATTCGTTTTAGGGTTTTCTTAGCTTATATAAAGGCATTGTAAACACTTTATTGGGAGTTGATTATTGATATTGAATGAAAGAGAGTTGCTTTTGTGCAAACCCCAGAGAGCTTGTGAAAAGTTTTCAATCGAGGGAGTGAATCCTTCAAACCCTGAGGAGTGAGCAATCGTTTCTTATGCGACATGGTGCGAAGTCGACATACAGCCGTGGTGTGAAGCTTCAAAAAATCCTTGAAATTTATCCTTTTATTTTATCGTTCTCTAGTTGTTATCAGGTAATATCTTCATTATATCCTTTGATAAAAGAACAAAATCTCAAATCCCCGGGGAGTCAAGATCCGATATTACAATTATTGCTTGATACCCTAAACTATAATGAATTCCGAGTTTCCTTCATCGGTGCCGTTTTTCTAGATCGGAAAAATTTTCACGCATTCAGACGCTAAAGCGGATTAATCTAATTGTTTTATGAATTTCATTGAATTAATTTTATGCGTTGTTTGATTTTGAATATTTTCGCTATTCAATTCATTCTAAAAGTTAATCCCAAATTCGCATATTAGGGTTTTAGCGTTTGTCCCGCGTCAGTTTTGGTATCAAAGCACAGTTTTAGTTTAGGGTCTGTGTCATATAGATTTTAGGGTTCACTTGATTTTAGTATATTTTGTTTTGCATAATTCCATCATGGATACCAGTAGCTTAGAAGCCCTTATTAGAGATCTTGCATCTAAGGTGACCACTGGTCAAACCTGAATGGATGAGCACATCGCTGATCAATAAGCCAGGTATGAGGCTTTAGAGACTTGTTTCGAAGAGATCAATGAGCTCATCGCTGAGAATCACAATAGAGTCAACAACCGTGACCGTAGGAAAGATGTTCTTCCCCGACGTGAGGTCCAAACCAATCTGGACGATAAGGTCATGAAATTTGTCAAAATGGACGCCCCTACCTTTGATGAGAAAAGACAACCCAAGGTCTTTCTTGAGTGGGTCGCCAGCATGGAAAATTACTTTAAGTGGTATTCCATGTCCTAAGAGCGTAAGGTCAGATTTGCCAAAGTCAAGCTTATGGGTCAAGCTAGACTTTATTGGTTGGGAGTAGAGCGTCGTAGACAAATCCAGGGTCTTCATGCTATTTCCACGTGGGCTGAAATGAAAGTCCAACTGTATGAAAAATACGTTCCCATATCATATGATTAACGTATTCATGATCAGTGACAGTCATTGCATCAAGGAGACTCTCTAGTCACAGAGTATATCGATCGGTTTGAAGACCTGATAACCCAGGCCGATGTCAATGAACCAGCAAAAGTTACCCTCTCCCGATTTCGAATGAGTCTTCGCCCAGAGTTACAGAGGGAACTCATTCCTTATCCTGCTGCGGATCTCGATAAATGTTTTGTTAAAGTCGAAGAATTAGAACGGTATCTCGACACCCCCAGTCATGGCCGATCTAAGTCTTCCAAATTTGAACATCAATCTAACCCTATCGAAAGGGGAAATAATGCCCCTAGTTAATCGTCAAAGTCCATAGTTCCTCAAGTTGATAAAGGAAAGGGACCAATGGTCGAGAGTTTTAAGCGTGCCCCACAGCAATGTTATAAGTGTCAAGGTTTTGGTCACTTTGCATCCCAATGTCCTAGTAAGAGTCAAACTTTGATCATTCAGGAGCATACTGAGAAAGAGGACAACGAGATACCCGAAGAAGTATACGAACCGTGTAGCACTCCAAGTGATGAGGAAGGTGAGGTTCCGGTCAGAGCCATAGGTTGCATTAGGACAATTCCGATTGCCGAGGACGGTGTTGATAATGTGTCCATCTCAAGTGACTTATTAGAGTTGGTAGGATCACATCATCATTCTGAATTTATTGAGCACTGAAAATATGCATGATCAGACTAACACATTGAATATATTTAATGAAATTGATACTAACAGTTTTGTGTTAATTCCTGATAGTTCTGAGGATGTGGAATCTTTCCCAATCTCAGAAAGAGGGAAAGGTGAAGGTCTAGATCTTCTTCTAGACATAACGGTAATTGTCATAACGGATCTTACACCTATTTTTGATCCCACTACCCCGCCCTTTGATCCATTCCTTCTTAAGCATCCAATTGAACCACCCTCATTGTCCCATTTTCTATCCCGTACCATACCTGTGCAACATGAGAAAATGTCAAATGAAGAGGTTATAGAATTTCTAAGCTTCTATGCCAATGGAGGTAAACATTATGAGTATCTCACGGCGTGGAAAGGTAAGTCACAAATAAAGCTTCCGGAGTGTGCCATCCATGAATTTCCTAACTCATTGGAGATGAGTTTTTCCCACCCGGAGAGATTGATGCGGGACACCAAAGTCAAGAGCCGTAGTTTCGAGCCGCAACAAAATTTTCAACCAAGAAGAAGCGGAGCGAAAACCAGAACTAGGCGTGAAGACGAAAATATGAAGAATATATCGAACTTGGCGAATTCGATCGAATTTAAATTTCGATCGAACGATTTTCAATTTCGATCGAAATTGCAATCGAAAATTTCGATCGAACGAAATTCAATTTCGATAAAAAATTTCGATCGAACGAAATTCAATTTCGATTGAACAAATTTCGATTTCGATCGATTGAAACCGCGCCGAGCAGTTTTAGTTGCTTTAAATTTTAAATTCGAACTTTAGTTTTAAGGGTATATTTTTCTTTTAGTTAATATTCATTTTAGGGTTTTCTTAGCCTAAATAAAGGCATTATAAACACTTTATTGGGAGTTGATTATTGATATTGAATGAAAGAGAGTTGCTTTTGTGCAAACCCCAGAGAGCTTGTGAAAAGTTTTCAATCGAGGGAGTGAATCTTTCAAACCCTGAGGAGTGAGTAATCGTTTCTCGTGCGACTTGGTGCGAAGCCGACGTACAGCCGTGGTGTGAAGCTTCGAAAAATCCTTGGAATTTATCCTTTTATTTTATCGTTCTCTAGTTGTTATCAGGTAATATCTTCCTTATATCCTTTGATAAAAGAACAAAATCTCAAATTCCCGGGGAGTCAAGATTCGATATTGCAATTATCGCTTGATACTCTAAACTAGAACGAATTTCGAGTTCCTTCATTGGTGCCGTTTTTCTAGATCGGGAAAATTTTCACGCATTCAGACGCTAAAGCAGATTAATCTAATTGTTTTATGAATTTCATTGAATTAATTTTATGCGTTGTTTGATTTTGAATATTTTCGCTATTCAATTCATTCTAAAAGTTAATCCCTAGTTCGCATATTAGGATTTTAGCGTTTGTCCCGCGTCATAGCCTCATTTGCTTGCTTTGAGATGGCGATGAAATTACAGGCAACGATCCACAAATACACTCTTAATCAGAGTGTTTGGATCACCTTGGTGCGGTACTTGGGCAATGGCCAGGATCCAGTATTGATGGGTACTTGCACCAATTAGAAGAGAGCTATAGATGGGAAAAGCATTTTTGGTTAAAACAGAGTATCTAATTTACCACCTGAAAGGTGAACAATGGTTACCTTAAACTCGCAACTCATGCCAGCTTGTTCTAGAAAGGGAGGAGCGGCTTGCCCGGCTCCAAACAATACTGTTCTATCTGCCATACCGTGTGACCACAAGATAGGCGTCTGCAAAGCAAATAAAATATGGTCAGATCTCCGAATAAACGTGGCATGCAGCAATTCGAGAATAGGAACACATTCTGAAGACTATTAAGCAAATCCAGTAATATCATCTGAAAACAGAACATGGATTTGCGAGTCTAAATATAATTGAGCTCAAAGAAACAAAATTTTGGACTTTACTAGCATCGCAAGTTTAGAATGAAAAAAGTTTGCATTAGCTACCTGACCCAAGTGCCAACGACAGAACTCGGGTCTATTTCCCAACGCCAACATTGGGATAGGCAAAGGAGGTGGTATTACGTCTCCGACCCAAAGTGCAAACGATTATTGTTAAGCACCAAATCAGTGAAAGGTCAAAAGTGTGGTGTCACTGATTCGCATGCTCATAAAAAACTGTGCACTTCCCAAGACTTAACCATTAGCTAAGGAGGAGATTGACCCGAGTGCCGCCGCTGGCACTCTGGCCGAGTACCTAATACCAAGCTTTAAAAAAATGGGCTATTTAAAAAATCTCCAGTAATAAATGCACATTAATGGCCAAAACCTTCATGTATAAATGGGGGTAATAAATGTGATGATGTGTAATGTGTCACTTGGTGGATATGGAAATGGGGGGAATATATGATGTGATGCGGCTGCACTAGCACATTGAATCCAAGATCACTCTAACTTCCTGCGTCTAAAATAAGAGCTTCAAGAAAACACCAAAGAAAATACCCCCTCAGAATCTTATTTGAGTAAAATTTACGAAGGCATGTTGATGAGATATTATACACTGAAAAGATCGGCATTAACTACATGCAGTTAATGCTTGTAACACAGTGATGAATTTATTATGGTTGCTTTTCCACCTTACACTATGGTTGATTTTTTATCTTTTTCAACTAATCCCAACTGAGAAGAGGGGTATTAAACTCCATTCATGGGGGTATTGCTTATATATATATATATATATATATATATATATATATGCAGATAAATCTTGATAAATCATCAATAAAATATATATAATACATAAACAAGTGCAAGCTCAACCATTAGAATGAATAAGAAGAGCTCGAAATTTATTTATTTATTTAGCTGCATTTATTAAACCCAACAAAAAATACAGCAGATCAAAGAAGCCCAGTTGAGATACTGAGCAGAACAAAAAGGAAACGAAACAAAACAAAACACATGGAAAACAACAGAAAAACTACAAAAAGAAAGCCAAGTCTAGGGCAAAGGACAAATAGATTCTTGAGGCCCTATGGTGGTCGAATCTGCTCCCATGCCAAAAAGATCTCAGATCCTGATCCAGCTGGGCAAGATGAGGACGACAGGCACCACCAACATATATAATACACTGAATACCATAGGGCTTCAAATTTGTTTGGGCAATTCATATCTAACATCCTGAATACCCGTAAGTATTATCAAACTTAAGAAAATGGAAATCTTATTGAAGAACTTCAATAGATGGATGCCCCAAACGAGTATGCCATCTAATAACAATTATCCTTATCGAGACTAAAATCATAATGAAAAAAAAAACAGACTAGGATTTCTATGGCCAAGAAGAACCCCACCAATCTTCTTCCTCGTTACCAAGTCTTGAAACATACAATAATTAGGAAAAACGGTTATGCTACAATTCAAACTTTTAGTAAGACAATTAGCAGATAACAAATTAGAAGATCTATAGATTTGAAACATTAAAGACGGATTATAACTAGATGGAGGATGAAGCTTGGATAGTTGCAAACTTCCATACTAGATTTTTTTGTCTCCTTTTTTGATAAATTCAGCTCTAGTGATAGAATTTTATTGTAAGAATTCTACCATCACTATTAGAGTTACATATGACAGTTGCGTAAATTTTACCTCCAACAGTTTGTTCATTTAATGATTCCATGCATGGATCAAAATATCGTCCGATACCGATACGTATCATCCGATACGTATCGGTATCGGAGGTGGACGATACGGTACATTAAATGTACCGTATCGCCCATTTATATGGCTAATACCGGACGATACATTCAATGTATCGTCCGGTATTATACTGTTCCGGTACATATCGTCCGATACGTACTGGTTTTCGGCCCGGACGATACGTACCGGAAAACCGGCATTTTGATCCTTGATTCCATGAACAAAATATTGGTTATTTGTAGTAGTTGGTTGACCATTCTAATGATCCCAACATGTTTTTCTTATAGGATAAGGATGGAGACAGTAGGCACAATTAAGCAGTTCCAACTATCTCTTGAAATACCTTAAGTGAACTTATTTTGTTACTAGTAAGATTCTCGAACATTATCTCACTTTTTCTTAGCACTTTGAAGAAACAACAAACCTTGATTAATCATTGGTTACACTAAATTGCAAAGTCATGACATGACTTCCCATTCTCAACATTTGGTTTAATAACTCTTAATATTAAGAAACCTTTCTTCATATTCTAAAAAATAAAGAGCTTTACAAATTGTGAACATTAAAGATGATTGTTACCATTCAACTTTATATGATAATATGAAATCTGTTGGTGATGTTATTTCTATTGTATGGGTGTGTAGTAAGTAACTTTGGGTGTGTGTGCAGTTAAGTGAATTTTAAGTCGTACAATTCACTTAACTAGGGAACCATGTAATACGTGAATATGCTAAGATAATATATATAGTATTTTGCATTGGGATTTGAGTCACATGGACTCAACCCTAATATCTCTCTCTCTCTTCTTCTTCTTCTTCTTCCTCCTCTCTATTATTAAACCATAACCCAAAATTACAGTTTTGTCTTGGTATCAAACTCGTCTATCGAAATAAAAGTTTACATGCTCTTGTCACGGACGTCACCAGCAAACTGCTGACGTCAGCGCTGATATCAGCATTAGCCGCAACAGTCGGACCTCGCCGAAATCTTCTAAAATTTTATGGGTCTGATCAGAACACTGTCCCGACCAACTTTCCCTTTTTGTGATTGTTGTTTTGAGGCCCAGAGGTAGGAGATCTGTATTGTCTTCCTCCTCTAGCCATAGCTTGCATCAGTTGATCTGAAACCTTAGGGTTCTATTACAGATCCTTGGATCTGATCTACAGAGGCGTGTGAGGGGGCGAAATTGCATCAGAAACCAGTTTCGATGCCCTTAAAGTATGTTTAGGCAGTATGTGTGGAGATATGCCATCAGGATCGTCTGTAGGTCGCTGGAAAATTCAGGAGAGTCACCGGAACATCAGAAATTTGAAGGAGAAGGTGTGTAAACACCTAAATCTGTTGAGATTACAAAGTCTGGTGATGTGAATCTGACGTGTTGCTGAACCTGTGATGTATGTAAGCTCCACATCTACAGATCTCAAGTTATACTATGACTGAAAGTGTTCACATCCATCTGAACTTCATATTTCTGGTATGTGATTTACTATTATTTTTATGAAATAAAGTATGGCAGTGTCCAGATTTGTTAGATGTGTGATTCCTGCCAGGAATGTTGCCTGAAACCAGCCAAAAAACTTGTCGGAAACCTGGAAATCAGTGATCCAATATTTGCAGTCGTGAAGCCCATAATTTCTCCTTGCAGCAAAAAATTTTATTCTCTTTTTATGGTTATTGTGAGCATTAGTTTGGTTGTCCGGGTTGTAGTGATTCAAATTGTGGACAATAAATGTTTGATTTAATGTCTGAATCAACCCGTGGTGCTGATTTGGTGGGGACACTAATTATGTTTGTTGAAAAGCTTGTGTAGGCATTCTCCCTATTTGGAAGTTGTGGGTCTTCTATTTTTTTTTGAATTATTTTGACCTCGGTATCTTTTGATCATGGGCGAGAATAAATCCAGACTCGCTAGTGGGGGAGATATCTCTCATAACTTACAAACTACTACAAAAAAATTGAATGGGGCCAATTATCTTTCGTGGTCACGGTTTGCTGCTATGTACTTAGGGATGAAGAAAAAAGTGGGTTACATTTACGGGACTATTTCCAAACCCAAAGAAGATGACCCTAAGTATGTTGATCGGGAAAGTGACATTCTAACTGTCATGACATGGCTGTTACACTCAATACAATTAGACATTAGTGATTCTTTTATGTATGCCAGTGATGCTAAACAATTATGGGTGGCTGTGCGGGATGCATTCTCGTAGAAACAAAATCTTGCAAAAATGTTTCAAGTGACAAAATTAACACCATGAAGCAATGTGATAAAACTATTTGAGAGTATTACACTCAAATGAGGAGTTTGTGGGATGAACTAGCCCAGTATCACGAAGAAGAACTGTGCAGCTCGTGTGCCAGGAAGGCTAGTAAAAATATTGAAAGGAGAAGAGTGTTGGACTTCCTAAATGGGGTTAGACCTGAATATGAGAATGTTAAATCAAGCATTCTAGGAAGAGAGGAGTGTCCTCCACTTGGTACCATGTATGCCCTCCTTCAGCATGAGAAGAGCAGGCAACAATTTATGTAGATTTCTGGTGGTGATGTATCTGAGAGATCTGCCCTACCATCGTGGTGATGTATCTGAGAGATCTGCCCTACCATCCTTCACTTCTTTTGGTTGTGGTGGAGGCAAATCTGGTGGTAGAGGTAATCGTCGTGGAGGTTGTGGGGCCTCTCAAGTGAAGAAAGAGAGAAATTATTGCGCTCTCATTGTGACAAGAAGGGCCATACTAGAGAAAGATGTTGGGAATTACATAAGAAACCGAAATTCCTTCAAGGTCGTGCATTCTAGTCCTCTACTGAGGAAACTTCTCATCCAGTTGGTGGTCAGAGTACCCCTATTGATTTCCAGAGCTTACAGAGAGAGCTCCAGGATCTCCAGGGCCGCCTTCAGCGCATGCCGGTGACACAGGACAAACATCTTCCTCTTCCATAGCTAGGTCAGGTACCTATGGGTCCTGCACATGTGACCTTCTCTCAGTTCTCATGGATCATCGATTCTGAGGTTACAGATAACATGTCTGGTATGACTAGTTTATTTTCATCTGTGTGTAGCCCTTTTGATTCTATTCATGTTCGCATTGTTGATGGATCCCTTGTTCCTATAAAGGGCAAAGGGAGTGTTCAATTAGGCACCTTGTCTCTTAACTCTACTCTTTTGATTCCTAACATGCCTATGAATCTATTATCTGTCAGTAAGATTACCAATTCCTTATATTGTAGTGTGACATTCTTTCCTTCATATTGTGCTTTTCAGGACCTGAAATCGAGAAAGATCCTTGGTCATGGTACTGAAGAGAAGGGACTCTACATCTTTCAAGATTTACGGGGTGCATCTCCTCTTGCGACCATCCTCATATTAGTCGTTTGAAACCTTTATTTTCAGAAAAAATTCATGGATTTGATAGCCGTTTGTTAAACATGTTTGAAATTCTTATCCCTTGAGTGGCAGTAAATGTGCTATTCATTTTGAAGTTATTCACTCTGATGCGTGGGGGCCTTCCCCTGTTACTGCTTTGCATGACTATCGTTATTTTATTATTTTTATTGATGGACTCACTATGCTCTTTCTTACGCGCACCAAAGATAAAGTTGCTTCTATTTTTCCTCTGTTTCACAGACTAGTTAGCACACAATTTCATAGGCATGTTAAGGTTCTCCGACTGGATAATGGTGGGGAATATTCCTCTCACATTCTCCAATCTTATCTTCATTCTCACGGAATTGTGTGGCAAACTACTTGTCCTTATACCCCCAACAAAATGGGATTGCTGAGAGGAAAAATAGGCTTCTTTTGGAGGTTGCTCGATCTCTATTATTTGATATGAAGGTTCCTAAACATCTTTAGGGTGAAGCCGTTCTCATTGCTGCCTTCCTCATCAATCGAATGCCTACGCCTATTCTGGAAGGACATTCTCCCTTCCAACTTGTGTTTCCTCATCAACCTCTGTTCTTAGTGCCACCACGTATCTTTGGTTCCTTGTGTTTTACACATATCCCCAATATTCAGCGGAGTAAACTTGACCCCAAGGCTACCAAGTGTATTTTTATTGGGTATCCCTCCTCTCATAAGAGATAAAAGTGCTTTAATGTAACGATCGAGATTTTTCGTTATTTAGTCCTTAATTATTTGCTAGATTTGTAATTATGATTAGTTTAATTGATTTGATGGATGTTATTAATTTTACGCATGAATGTAAAGCGTACTTTATTTTATAATGACTCATGATAATTAATTAATCTAATTAATATACCCTAAAAGCCCTTAAATATGTGTTAGTAATAATTGGGGTGCGTTTAGCAATGTTTAATGGACTTTTAAAATATGTTAGTAAATTAACTAAAGGCCCATTAAGTAATTAAAGACCCAATAACTAATTAAAGACCCATTAAGTAATTAAAGGCCCATAGAATCACTTAAGACCCATGTAGGAAATTCTAAATAGTATTAGATCTTAAATAGAAAACCATAAAGTATTATGAATATAGAGATTAATTTACAGAATTTTTACATAACTCTTATAACTTAATAACCTCATAGAGAAAGAGAAAATTCTAGAGAATGAGGAGAATTAGAGGAAGAACCCTAGAGTTTTTGGTTTGAAGGCTTAGAAGAACGCAACAGGAGCCTACGACGCGACCGGTTTTCGGATTAGTGCTTCGGATTGGATAAGGGAGAGAAGTTACATAAATATTTTACGCGAAGACTAGAGGTATGGAAAAATTATGTTAAGATTAATCGGAAATGTAGATAACACAATAAAATAGAAATTAGAGTTTAATGAATATCCTTCATATTAGATTGATAAATTTTTATACTTAATCACGGATTTTCGATGGTACACGGGGTTTTGTGATTGATCACGAAATTCGCGAATCCGAATCGAATCATTTGGAAACCGAATCTATTCGAATCCGAACTGTTGGAATCGTAATCCGTCGAATCGAATCTTTGGAACCCGTAATCGCCCGAATCGAATCGTCGAGAATCCGAATCGCCCGAATCGATAATCTGTTTGGAAACGTAATGCAGAATCGAATCTGTTCATAATCCGTAATCTGTTTGGAATCGTAATGCGGAATCCGAATGCATTTGGAACCAGAATCATCGAATTGAGAATCGTCGAATCCGAATCATCAGAATCCAAAATCTGTTTGGAAAGAAAAATCATCGAATCGAATCTGTTTGGAATCGAGTAATCATTTGGAACCGAATCATCCCGAATTGAATCTGTTCGAATCGAATATGTTTGAAACGAATGCATTAGGAATCTAGAATCCGGTTTGGAAACCGTAATCGAATCTAAAACACATTTGGAATCGAGAATCAAATGCGAATCGAATGCTTTGGAACCCAGAATCTGTCAAGAATCCAGAATTTGTTAGGAATTTTAGAATTTGTCTAGGACGCAAGCAATTAATTTTTATTCAAATATTGTCTATATTTAATCATCATGCTTAAATGTTTATTTATGTTCATCATTGTTTTATTGCTTAGAATCCATGCAAGCTAGGATGTTTGATTTACACAACATGAAACAAATAAGAATCGATAAAGATTACATATTTATGATGTGTTAAGCCTGAACAAGTGAAAGAGCTATTGCATGATCGGTTGATTTCAAGTTTTTCTATGCATGTACATTCATGGCATTCATAAAAGTGAAAAGATACGTTTACGACATGACACATGAAAATAAAATATTTCTATGATTATGATAGAATTCCTATGGGCTTATGCTAGAGGAATTAACATGAATAAGAATGACAAGTAATAAAAGTTATGCATCCATGCATTAATGATAAGACTGAAGGGATGGAGAAGGTCTTTAATTTTTAACTTTCTACTTAACTGAAGAGAAGTTATGTGAAGGTTAACGTAGATACTAATCGAAGGATCAGAGAAGATTAAGATAATGATTAAGAAAGAGATAACCATGTCCATTATGTATGCCGATTCATGAGCATTAAATGCACAATTAAAAATAACCACACATGAAATTAGGGTAGAGACCCAAGTCATAATGTTTATTTAGATTTAATGCTATGTTTCAGTTGCATTCTATTGCTTTACTTATTCTTTATGTCACATGCTATATCTCTGTTATTGTTTGATTTTTATGAGATGATTTGAGTTATGGACCTTTTCTATTAGCCTCATTATGTCTGGTCCATACCAGTTTACTTGGTAAACTGACCCATTGTTTGGGATTCCAGGGAGTACAGCTATACATGGAGTGGATGAAGTAGACGCTTCAATGATTGACGGAAATCCAGATCTGAGCGAAGATGAATTTGAAGTTTAGTTTTTAGGAATTTCTTTATGCATTAGAAAGGATTTTTAGATGTTTAATTCAAATTGTTTTATGAACAAGTTCAGGCTAATGATGGATTATGTTTGATTTCAGTTTTATTTAATTTAAGGAGTAATCATACAATTTGGTATAATAGGTTGTTATCTCATAATTTAGTATTGTTCTCATGATGAAGAAGAAAAAAAATAAATTTGCGTGCACTTTTAATAGTTGTTTTTTTTTTTTCGTTGCGTTTATAGGCGGATCTTTATGGAATAATTGATTTATTTAAAACCATGGATATATGACGTAGTGTGATGTCTCCAAGTGAGCGCATTGATCCGGTGTGTGAATTAGGGGACGTCACATTTAACCCTTTCACTCGTCATGTGATAGTCACCATGGATGTCACATTCTTTGAGGGCACTCCTTTTTTCAGTCCTCCGAGTCCTCTTCAGGGAGAGAAATAGCTTAAAAATAAAGAGCACTATGATATGTTTAGAGCTTTACCTATGGGAGATAGTGAAGATTGTGAAGAAGTGGATGATGAAGCTATTGAGCCACAGCAAAGCGACCAGCTCACCTTTAATAAATATGAAAAGGGAAAGATATATGTGCGAAGGAACAAGAAAAGTATCATTGAAGCCACCGTGCATGAGAATGTAGATGAGTCTCCTTCTCAAAATACCGACCAGGATCCCTTACCCGAAGAAGGTCCTCTTGTTTCTGATCTTCATCTACCTATTGCTCACAGAAAACTTCCTAAATCATGTACTCGCCATCCCATCAGTATGTGTCATATTACAATCTCTCATCATCTCATTATGATTTTATTTGTTCTTTTGATTATATCACCCTTCCTTCTACTGTTTCTGATGCCTTATTGTAGCAAAAATGGAAGGATGTCATGATTCCGGAGATGAATGCTCTGGAACATAATCAAACATCGGAAATTGTTGAACAAAATGAAAGAGAGTTGTTGGTTACAAATGGGTGTATACAGTTAAGTGTAGACCCGATGGTAATGTCGAAAGATATAAAGCAAGACTTGTAGCAAAGGAGAACACTCAAACACAAGGAGTTGATTATCAGGACACCTTTGCACCTGTAGCTAAGTCCAACACAATTAGGATATTCTTATCTCTGGCTGCCCACAAAGACTAGCCACTCTTTCAACTTTATGTGAATAATTCATTTCTTCATGGTGATCTCAAGGAAGAAGTCTACATCGACCTTTCTCCTGGATTTGTAAAAGAAGGGGAAAAGGGAAAAGTATGTAGATTGAAGAAATCTATCTATGGATTAAAACAATCCCCAAGGGCCTGGTTTCAAAATTTTAGTGATGCTATTATGAGATTTGGATACCGAAGAAGTCATTATGATCATACTCTATTTGTAAAAAGGGGAATCAAGATGACTGTCATACTTGTCTATGTTGATGATATCATTATCATTGGAGATGATAGTCATGAGATTCTTAAATTGATGGAGAATTTGAGTAGAGTGTTTGAAATTAAAGACTTGAAAACCTTGAAATATTTCCTTGGCATTGAAGTGGTGAGATCTAAGAAGGGCATCTCATTATCCCAACGGAAGTATACCATAGACCACCTTCATGATACAAGGTCTTCGGGGTGTAGGCCTGCTGTGACCCCTATTGAACAAAATCACCAATTAAATGGTGAAGAAGGTGATCTTCTCAAGGATCCACGTACCTATCAGAGACTAATTGGTAAACTAATCTATCTAACCATGACCCGTTCGGACATTGCTTATGCAATAAGTGTGGTGAGTCAATATATGCACTCACTAAGGACAGTACATTTGGAGGCTGTTCACAGAATTCTGAGGTATTTGAAAGGAAGTCCTGACAAAGGGCTTCTCTATAAAAATCGTGGTCATTTGGATGTAGAGATATTTACTGATGCCGATTGGGCTGGGTCTCTGGATGATAGAAGATCAACTACCAGATATTGCACATTCTTGAGGGGTAATTTGGTCACATGAAAATCTAAGAAGCAACATTTAGCATCAAACTCCAGTGCCGAAGGGGAGTATCATGCCATGTCCCAAGGTGCGAGAGAAGGCATGTAGCTTAAATTCATCTTGGCAGACTTGAGAGTTGATGTATCCTCTCCAATTATCTTGTATGGTGACAATGAAGCTACCTATCATATTGCAGATAATCCTGTCTTTCATAAAATGACAAAACACATTGAGGTGGACTATCACTATATTCACGAGAATGTCGAGTCCAAAGAAATTAGTATTCCTCAAGTTAGAACTGAGGATCAACTTGCCAACATTTTGACTAAAGGTGTTGGTGGCAAGAGACTTTATGACATCTCCTTCAAGTTGGGTATGATCGACATCTATACTCCAACTTGAGGGGGAGTGTTGGTGATGTTATTTCTATTGTATGGGTATTTAGTAAGTAACTTTGGGGGGGGTGTGCAATTAAGTGAATTTTAAGTTGTATAATTCACTTAACTCGGGAACCATGCAATACGTGAATATGCTAATATGATATATATAGTATTTTGCATTGGGATTTGAGTCACATTGACTCAACCCTAATATCTCTCTCTTCTTCTTCCTCCTCCTCTCTATTATTAAACCCTAACCCTAAATTACAGTTTTGTCTAAATCCTAAAATTTGCAACGGTTGGAAGAACCCTCATATTTCTCCTATTGTCCGTACAGTTAGTACCCAAAATGATCCTGTAAACTATTATCCATCAAAAGAGGAATATACTGTCATTGCTGACAAACACACAAGGGATCTGATCTGATTTTTCCTTTAGAAACAACAAGTTATTGGTATAGATCCAGCTTGTAGGAATGTGGACTTGCAAGAAGATCTGCGACAGAGGTTAATCGTAGAGTCTATAAGCTCAATAGAGAGAATTCAAATGTCCTTTTGTGCTTGGAAAGTTACTAATTTTTCCAAAAATGTTTTAGGAACAGACTGCGTAAATCTATAGGAACAAAACTCAACGACTATCATCTTATCAAATAGACATCAGTTCTCACCAGCTTTTGTGCAGCCTTCAATGATCAGACACTTTAGCGCTTCTAATCCCTATGACTACTAACATAACAGTATAGGAAAAGAAAAAGGAAACACAATGTTAGGGTTAGAGTTAAGAAATGCAAGGGCCAGCACTTAAGAAGGGTTTTCACAAACGTTAAACATTTAAAGTGAAAACAGATGGGATTCAAAGAAAAGGTTTAGGATTAGGATTGAGAAAGGGTTTTGAATCTTTTGATCGAGAATGTGCTTGATGGTGCTCTGATACCCAGTGTTCCCTAGGTACTTCTACCTTTGGGATTTTTGTCGCGCTGACACTTGTTGGCACTTGGACGCTCCTCAACATAGCACAATAATTTTAGACATGTATGAAAATTCCACATAATACCATCAAAATGTTCCTCGTATTGACATGATAAAATGAATCGTCGTTTTATAAAAGAAAATTGCGTAAAGTTTAGTAACTTACAAAATAAAAAACTTTGAGTCCTTAAAAACGAATTGTACAATATAGTATATTTTTAGTTAGGTTCGTGACATACATTTTGTATCTTTTCATTACATACCACAATTGACTCTAAGATTTCCCTTAAAAAAATTTCTATATCATTTTTATTTTATTATTATTTTTTTTTACTAAAGGTTGTGTCGCAGGCTTGGAATCTGTAGAAATTGGTGTGTCAATCATCTGACACATTGACACTTGGCACCCGTGCCACATGTCTAGGTAACATCCTGACACCATAAAGAAATTTGGGATTAAAGGAGAAAAAATTGAGGGAAAAAGGAAGATAGAGAAGTTATATTTTCAGTTCTCAATAGTCTCGCAGTTGACCCCATAGATATTTAACTTTAGAGTTTTAAGATGTCTTAACTATAAAAAAGGTTGATAGTTAGTCCCTAATAAATAAGACAACAAAATTACTGGTATTTCCTTGGGAATGGTCTCCACTGCCCCCAAGAGAAATCTCGAGTGACCCCCCACATCATCTGAGCACATAAGTGGTCATGTGATGCCCTATCTCACTTGAATTTTACACTCACTAAAAGTTACACTTCACACGAGATAATGTTGTGCGCAAAACACTAATAGTTTTCAACAAAGGTTAAGAAATATGAGGCGAGAAATTTGCTTGAGTTTGATTTTAAGTGATAAACGTTGACTGCACATTAATTGTTGCAAGCAAGGTATCAGTATCAGTATTGGGTACCGGTCCATCTTGGACCGATATGTATCGACTAATACAGATACAGTATCGCCGACACCGTATCGGTTGATAACTTTTTTTTTTGAAAAAAAGTAGGAAGAATAGAAAAAAATTTGTATTGGTCAGTATCGGCCGATATTGACCTGTATCGGTACAATCCCGATACGGCTACCGATATTTAACCCTAACATTTCTTAACCCCAACCCTATACTTTTAAATCCTAACATTGTGTTTCCTTTTTCTTCTTCTATACTGCTATGTTAGTAGTTATAGGGATTAGAAGGACTGAAAGTGTTTGATCATTAAAGGCTACACAAAAGCCCAGTGAGAGCTGATGTCTATGTGATCAAATGATAGTTGTTGAATTCTTTTCCTATAGATTTGGGCAGTCTGTCCTAAAACAGTTTTGGAAAAATTGGAAACCTTCCAGACATTTGAATTCTCTCTATTTAGTTTATGGACTCTACAATTAACCTCTTTGTCACAGACCTTCTCGCAAGCCCACCTTCCTGCAAGCTGGACCTATACGGGTATACCAATAACCTGTTGTTTCTAAAGGAAAAAATCAGATCAGATCCCTTGTGTCTTTGATTAGTGTGTTTGTCAGCCATGAAAGTATATTCCTCTCTTGATGGATAATAGTTTACAGGATCATTTTGGGGACTAGTGGACAATAGGGGAAATATGAGGGTCTTCCAACCGTTGCAAATTTTAGGATTTCATATTACCATATAAAGTTGAATGGTAACAATCATCTTTAATGTTCACAATTGGTAAAGCTCTTTATTTTTTAGAATATGAAGAAAGGTTTCTTAATATTAAGAATTATTGAACCAAATGTTGAGAATGGGAAGTCATATCATGACTTCTCAATTTAGTGTAACCAATAATCAATCAAAGTTTGTTGTTTATCCAAACTGCTAAGAAAAAGTGAGATAATGTTCGAGAATCTTACTAGTAACAAATTAAGTTCACTTAAGGTCTATAAGTTTTTTTAAGAGATAATTGGAACTGCTTAATAATGCCCACTGTCTCCATCCTTATCATATAAGAAAAACATGCTAGGATCGTTAGAATGGTTGACCAACTACTACAAATAACCAATATTTTGTTCATGGAATCATTAATGAACAAACCGTCGGAGGTAAAACTTAAGAAACTGCCATATGTAACTCGAGTAGTGATGGTAGAATTTTTACAATAAAATTTAGTTACTAGAGATGAATGTCCAAGTGCCGGCATGTGTCTAAGTGCCACCAAGTGTTGGCAAGACAAAAATCCCAAAAGAAGAAGTGCCAAGGGAACACTGTGCATCAGAGCACCATCAAGCACATTCTTGATCAAAAGATTCAAAACCCATTCTCAATCCTAATCCTAAGCCTTTCTTTAAATCTCATCCATTTTCAATTCAAATGTTTAACGTTCATGAAAACCCTTCTTAAATGCTGATCTTTAACCCTAGCATTTCTTAATCCCAACCCTATAATTCTAAACCCTAACATTGTGTTTTCTTTTTCTTCTCCTATACTGCTATGTTAGTAGTCATAGGGATTAGAAGGTGACGCGGGACAACAACCCTAAAATGCGGAATATGATTTAATGAAGATTTTATCGAAATTAAATAAATTAATTCAAGTTTAATCGCAAAATTATCTTTGATACCTTAGGGTTTACAGAATTCTGATGGGTAGATCACATGAGATCCAGATAGGGTCCAGTCCGATGCGCAAGTACTTTAGAGTCAAGGCGAGATCGGCCTAGAGATAGTACTTTAGCTTTTCTAGGATTAGGCACTCGTCTTTGGTTCGATGTAGATTCGCGGATTCCAAATTGGGTTGTGAAAGGGATTTACGGTTTGTAAAGGCCTATGACTTTTAGATCGGTTTATGATTTTGGAAAAGGTATTGGCTTTGTGTAGTTTAGGGTTTCAAAAGGGTTTAGGTTTTGGGGATCACAAAGAAGAAATTAGGCTATGGTTTAGAGAAGCACGCAGAGATTTAGAGATATCAAATATAAGCAAACCACGCAAATCAACAACAACAATAAGGAAAATATAGGGGAATCACTCTCTTGGTCTCACACCAAACCCATCTCAGACAAAGATTACTCAAGCATACAAGCATTCAATAATCAATCAACTCCCTTAATTACATTGTTTAAATACCTTATATAGGAGGTCTTATAATAAAAGAAAACCCTAAAACGAATATTAAATAAAAGACAAATAAACCCTTGAAATAAAAGTTCGAAACTCAACTCCTAAAACAACTAAAATAACTTGGCACGATTTCGATCGAACGAAATTGAATTTCGTTCGGTCGCAATTTCGATCGATCGAAACTGAAAATCGTTCAATCGAAATTGAATTTCGTTCGATCGAAATTTCAATCGCAATTTCGATCGATCGAAACTGAAAATCGTTCGATCGAAATTTCAGAGTTTTGTGTTTTCCTCTACGCTGTTGTTCGATCTTGACGTTCCTCGTCAGAAGGGCTGAAAGTGTCTAATCATTGAAGGCTGCACAAAAGCCCGGTGAGAGCTGATGCCTATGTGATCAGATGATAGTTGTTGAGTTCTTTTCCTATAGATTTACGCAGTCTGGTCCTAGAACATTTTTGTATAAATTAGTAACCTTCCAGGTACAAAAAGACATTTGAATTCTCTCTATTTAGCTTATAGACTCTACGATTAACCTCTTTCTCGCAGACCTACTTGCAAGTCCACATTCCTGCAAGCTAGACCTATACCAATAACCTATTCTTTCTAAAGGAAAAATCAGATCAGATCCCTTGTGTGTTTGATTAGTGTGTTTGTCAGATGTGATAGTATATTCCTCTCTTTATGGATAATAGTTGACGTGATCATTTTGGGGACTATGAAAGTTACATATCTAAGTAACATCCTGACACCATAAAGAATTTAGATTAAAGGAGAAAAAATTGAGGGAAAAAGGAAGATAGAGAAGTTATATTTTCAGTTCTCAATAATCTCTAACTTTGGAGTTTTAAGACGTCTTAACTTTTAAAAAGGTTGATAGTCCTTAACAAATAAGAAAACAAAATTACAGATATTTCCTTGGAAATGGTCTCCACTACCCACAAGAGAAATCTCGATTGACCCCCACATCATCTGATCACATCAGAGGTCATGTGATGTCCTATCTCACTTGAATTTTACACTTCACACGAGATAATGTCGTGTTACACACTAATAGGTGTCAACAAGGTTAAGAAAAATGAGGCGATAAATTAGCTCTCAAAATTTGCTAGAGTTTGATTTTAAGTGTTAAACCTTGACTGCATATTAATTGTTGCAGGCAAGGTATCAGTATCGGTATCGATTGATAACTTTTTTTTTGGAAAAAAATTTGGAAAAATGATTTAAATCTGGTCTGTATCGGTACAATCTCGATATTGCTACCGATACCAGCCCAATACTTGTATCGGGGTGGTATCGCTATCAGTTCTTGACGAAACCGATGTATCGGTATCAGGTCCGAGTTTTGATACCATGGTTGCAAGAGTGGCATACTAGGTTGAACTTTGAACAATAAAAGGTAGTAATTGCAACATTAATTGTTGCAAGAGTAGCATATTAGGTTGAAATTTGATAAAATGCATGCAATCTGTTTGATGATATTGTTCATGATTTTTTTTAAACAACAAATGAATATTGTTTGAGTTAGGAAATTATCATTGAACATGATACAACATTGACAACTAGTAGTTAATGTTTATTCACAAAGAGAGCAAATATGCAACATTGGCAAAAAGGACTTCCATCAAACAAAAAACTCGTAATTTGAATACTATAGACGAAAAAAAAACAGGCACACAGCGTTGAAAAGATCTTACCTTCTTTGCATCTGGTGAAATGCGTTCTATAATTGATGAATTAAAAGGAACCCATCCGCTAAAGATTGCACCTCCACCTAGAGTTCTCGGATACAGCAACACACTTGCTAAGGTCAAGGCACCTGCTAACCCATTCCGCTCAGCAAGTTCTTGGTATGCATAAATTGAAGCTATGGGTGTAAAACAGAAGAAACCAGAGAATATGCCTACCCCCTTGGCTAAATCCACATAGAAATATGTTTCCAGGACTCGTTCCTGCAGCTACCTCCTTGTCTATCTTTGCATGCACATTTTGAACTGCTTTGATGATTCCTTCTTCATCTTTGGGGGACTCCTGATAAAAATTTTAATGCCATTGAATCTAAGTTTAGAAGAGGGGTGTTTTAAAAATTAACTAAAACAAATACAATTGAAATGTTATTGAAACGTTATTTGCAAAAGAATAGCAGGATGAAAGCAATTCAATAAAACATCATAGCAATTCTGGTTATCAGAGAAGCAGGTCAGCTTAATGTTTATAAAACAGATAAAATACTTACAAACAAGAAAAAAATGCGTGCAGAGCTTACCTAGCAAATGGAAAGAGATAACCAGACAGATCTGCTATCAAGTATAATATCAATGTTCTGGTCATGGTTAAAGTATCAGTTGATACTCCTATGTAATATCGATCAATTTTTTGCCTGGCCGATACCGATATCAATATCCCCAATTCTCGGCCGATACCTATTAGTATTGCCATATGTATAGTGTACTTTTTTATAATTAACTTATTTTTTTAATCAATCTGTATCATGTTTTGGCCTCAGCGGTGCCGAAATCAATCTGTATCGGTTTTTAATTAAATTAGCTTTTATTGATATAAGTTGTTTTAAAAAAAATTATATTGTTAAAACAGTGGATTATTTCCATTACGCCTACTCATTAAAATGTGACAGTATTATAATTTTTTACAATTACTGAGATTTTTAGCAAAACATTTAATACATCTAAGATGTTAACCAAGGGATTCATGTCAATTTGGGATAAAATGCAATTTTTTGAAATCTTGGGCCCCTAAGCAAAAATTTCAAGTTTTCAGAAGGAGTTCAAATTTTTTCTCTTTCTAAAACCGTAGGGGACAGGTAGAATCCTTAGAGGATGTGGTGTAACTTGCAATCATGTGCCACGTGACACGTGAATAGTTCCATTATCTTATATATATATATATATATATATATATATGAGGCTCGGAGGTTTGCATATGGGTGTAGCCAGTTGGGCTGCAGTTAGGCCAGTTAGGTGCCATGTGGAACCAAATCCAAGGATTTGCTTTACTGCTTCTCGTTACCGCCTCCCCATCCCTCGCCTCTAGCTGTGGTAGTGAAAGCAGGTGTCATTCCCATCCTCATCCTGGGGATAACGTTGCATTTCTTGGTGAGTACGACAAGGCAATCCTCATCCATTTTTCATTGCCCCCACTCCCCGGAGAAAAGATTTGCCGGGGGCAGAATCGAAAAAAGAACCTCTGGTGATTCCATGTTGAGCAGATGAGAACCATGAACTAGAGCAATTGCAGGTGGACCAATGCATAAATACATTATGTATAGAAGTTTCGACATTAGCAACTAGATTAGGCGCAAAATTTTCTATGTGGTCCCCTTGGAGTGGATGGAAAGGGTGAGTCAACATGGCCCCCCTCGATCCTGGGAAGGGGAGGGAAAACTTGGATGGTCCATATGGGTTATAGGTAATCACCAAGCTTGGACTTAAAAATTGTTTTCCTACCATACAGGAATGCCTACAGACTAGAAGCTTTGCCGGAAGCAAGTGAGTAAGCAAAGCACTGAGCAAGCTTAAAGGAAGCTGCTCAACAGCGAAGCCTTCCATTTAGTAGCTTCCTCACCCTACTTCATTTCAGCTTAAACTTCCCCGGTTTGGTTGGTTATGGGGATTGATTGATTGGATACCCGAGAACCATAATCTTTAGAAGGAACAGCTTCTACGACGATAGAAAGGGGTCAGGTATGGCATCTATGCCCCCCCGCCCTCCAAACAGCCTGGCGTTCCAAGAAACATTAAAAAATTATTGTTACACTATTGATTTTGTGGTCAAAGATACAAACTTTCAATGGCAGAATTTTTGGGTGGAAAACCCCATATGTTCGAAATATGAAGTGAAGGGCAAAAAGTCTAATTTCTTTTTCTAAAACCCTAAAGGGAATTGGTGAACCCTTAGAGGATGTGATGCAACTCACGATCACGTGCCACGTGGGACATGATCAGCATCTGTGTGCAGTGTTTTTGGGATGCACACAGATGTATTTTCCCATTTCCCATATCATATTTACAAATATTATTGCCATTTTTATGATATTTTAAAGATTTTTTCACAACAAAAAAAATCAAGAGGTATTGCCAGCATCGATGCAAATAAATCTTGAGGGGTAGCCGATACGATCACCAATACTGAGTTTTAAACAAGGGTCAAAATACCGGAAATCCGGTACATATCGTCCTGACCTCCAGGACGATACGTACCGGGTATCGTCCGATACATTCAATGTATCGGCGATACATTGAATGTATCGGTTTGATACATTCAAAAAACCGGTTTTTTGAAAAAAAATCCCAAAAAAATCCCAGAAAATCCCAAAAAATCTGAAAAATTATATTTATTTATTTTGTATTTATTTCAACTATTTTTGCTTTTATTTTTGACTTATTTGATGCATTATTTAGATGAATATTTAACCCAAGTCACATGCCTATTTTGTAACTTATTTTTGACTTAAGATCACATTTTTGACTTAATGTAATAGATCTTCTAACATTATGTTCGACCAGCTGATCACATGCCTATTTTATTAACAATATTTCATAATTTGATCGACACAGACACGCAGTCACGCATAAACTAAATTACAATGTATATTGACAAAAATAAATTATATATTGTCAAAAATAATAGCTATATTGATAAAAATAAATTTAATTGTACATGGAAAACTTACTTTAGAGCCACATTGAATTTCGTGGTGGTTCTTGGCCCTCATGATCATCGTCATCATCGGTGCGCAAGCTTTCCGGCCTTTGCCTATAATGTTGCCCATATTGATACCCATGATTATATGTGCCTACGAAATGAGGTAGCAACGAATATGGTTCAGTGTAGTACGTAAAGGCTGGTCCTCCAAAAATCTGACCAACGAAGTCATATGGCACCGGGTAAATTTGTTGTGACTGGTAGTATGGGTTACTAGTTGCTGAATCTTCGGTATTTTGTAAACTGAATCCCCCGAAGCTAGAAGTCATATAACCCATATCCGTATCATCTTGTGGTGGTGGTGGTGTTTGATATGATCCCGACGCTCCTCTTCCTTCAACCCCTCCCATTCTAAATGTAGGAGTGTCGAACTGTGTTAACGGCGTCGAGTCATCGTCCCATGCCGCCATATCTCTATAAGGATCAGAGGTATCAGCATCCTCCCCTCCACCACTAGTGTTAACGTCCCCTCCACCATCATGCCCTCCACCATCATCCTCACTACTCCCATCATCACTATCGGGCTGCGTTTCGTCATCAGATCCAACCACTGAATGACGATTCAATCTTCTTTTCCGCCTCGGTGGTAGGAAGCCTGCTGCTCCGCTACTCTTTCAGCATTGTCCAGCCATTCAGTGCTCTCACTATCCAAGACTGGCTCTTCTCTCTCTTCGATCCATTCATTCAAAGGGTCATCCTCCTCGAATATATAATCCAACTGGATGGGATCAAAATAATCACCGTCTGCAAGGTAGAATATGATAGATGAATTAGTATAATATGTAAGTAAGACTTCATATAATTGAGGATCTAAGACTTCATGTAATTGCTTACCACGGCTGGTCCTCTGTATATTCCTGACCCTTAATCGCATGTTGTAGTGGCAGTAGGCTAACTTTTCCAATCGGTCCATAGTTAGTCTATTCCTTGTCTTAGTATGAATGAGAGAGAAAGTGCTCCAATTCCGCTCGCAGTTGGACGAGGAACACGTTTGCGACAATACCCTCATTGCTACCCGTCTCAATATCGAACCATCACCTCCATAATGCATCCACCAATCAGCGGGTTTGTCGTGTTTAATTTGTGATTGCGCCAACGAGATCCCAAATGACCCATGTCTCTTGCGAAACATGTCAATCTATAAAGATGAAACACAGTAAGGCACATATCAATAAATAGATGATAATATCACATGACATTTGACTTATTACTTATAAGGTATGATACTATGATCACTCACATCTCTTATGGCTTAGCCTTGGTCCGCCAACTCAGGGAGCATTCTTTGGATTACATTGAGCAAACCGGTATACACTTCATCAGTGTCACTCAGCTTGAAGCGTCGCGTATAATGGAAGGCTGGATTCAAGTAGTGTACTACACATCAAATATGAGCAATTTCATCAGTATATGAAAATAATGAATAAATAAATAAAAATCACTACATAATTGTGCAACATGTTATACCTGCTGCATGCAAGTACTGGTGAAATTGTGCATCCCACCTCTTGTCGATAATCGCCCAGTATCGTTTATATTTTGTAGGGAATTTAGTTTTTATAGTCAATTTTGCCTTATCCATTGACTCATAAACGTACCCCATCGTTGGTTTGTCATCACCATCAACCAATCTCAACACTTGCACCAACGGGGTAGTGACGGCGATCAGGTGGTCGACATCTGCCCAAAACTGCGTGCTGTAGATCAGGTCAGCAACTTCAGTGCAAGCTAGTCTCTTCGCTCGTGGGAGTCCTATTTCATGTTGATTCCATTCTTCCGACGACACCATGCTTTTCAGCTCACGCCTATATCTAGCCAAACTCTGTAGGGCTAAGAACTGTGTTGCAAAACGTGTAATCGCAGGTCGGAGCAACTCATTGTTCGTGAAGGCTCTCATTAAATTGACCAGCTTGTCACTGTTGTACAGGTAGGAAGTAATCGTTCTTCCCTTCTGAATAGTTGTCTGTGCCTTGCTTCTCTTTCCTAAATCCTCAAGAATGAGGCCCACGCAATGTGCGCACAGGTCCGACAGTGACGCTCTTCGCCATTAGTTTTAATCCAAATGGCTTTGTAGTTTGCCGCATTATCTGTTACCACCTGCACAACCCGCTGCTCTCCAACCTGATGAACTACCATATCCATTAGTTTAAAGAGGTAGTCAGCAGTCTTTACGTGTCTAGAAGCATCAACTGATTTCAAAAATATTGTCCCGGCATCGTTGTAAACCAAAAAGTTTATCAAACTCTTCTTTGTGGGGCCAGTCCATCCATCGCACATAATTGTGCAACCTCTCTCATCCCATACATCCTCAAAGCTTTGTACATAGGCAGTTATCTCATCGTACTCATCTGTTAGTAAGGGCCCAGATATCTCGTATGGAGAAGGCTTTTTAACTCTTGGACCAACTTCTGCACTTGTATCAATCATGCTTTTGAAGTACGGCGAGTCTGCTACTTGGCTCGGAATGTGGTTGTATATAAAAAACTTGGCAATGGATTTTCCAAGCTTCTTCCCCATTTTTGTAAGTGAGATTGCACTCAATTTGGTTTGTTTGGAGCTTTCAGTGCGATACATGAGGGCTGTAGTACGGCCTCTAGTAGACGGCCTATAATCCCTCCCAGATCTTGACCGCTACCCAACATCCTCATCATCCTCAACAACATGTGGCCTATGACTAGATCCACCACCGGTAGCAGGCATGGATGGGCTCCTCAACCTGGACCGAAACCGATAATTGGCTTCTTCCTGATCTCGCCGCTGTTGTGCTTCTCTGGCACTCTCTTTCATAGCTCTCGCTATCTGCTCATCCTCATCATCCTCAAAAGTGCGGTGATGTAAACTCGGATCCGCCTCCCGATTCTCTCGTACATTTCCTATCACGATCAGCTTTTTTCTTTCCCTTTGCCGCTTGTAAACTAGCTCTAATATTTTCTTTTACCTCTCTGGGTACACTGGGACACCCTCTTGTCTCTCCCTTTACATGAGCCAGATGCTCCTTTAACCGTGTGATACCTCCTCGCGGTTTTTTCACGACTTACATTGTATCTGAGTCTATTACCATCTATTCATTGTCAGTATTGCCCATTTGGATCGAACGTACCATATTTATTTATTTCACTTGCATGAATGAGCAAACGATTGTATTAAAGTAAACATCTAATTTATACTTGAAAATAAAATTTATTTTTTAATTATTGCTATTTTAAAAATATTAGATTATATTTTATTAAATTTATTTGATATTATTCTAATTTTTATAAAATTTAGATTACATTTGAATTTTTATTTTATACTATTCTAATTTTTAAAAGATTAGATTATATTTTATCAAATTTATTTGATATTATTATAATTTTTGAATATTTATTTGATATTATTATAATTTATGAATGTTTATTTAATATTATTTTAATTTATGAATATTTATTTGATATTATTATAATTTATGAATGTTTATTTGATATTATTATAATTTTTGAATATTTATTTGATATTATTATAATTTATGAATGTTTATTTGATATTATTATAATTTTTGAATGTTTATTTCATATTATTTTAATTTTTGAATATTTATTTGATATTATTTTAATTTATGAATATTTATTTGATATTATTATAATTTTTAAAAATTTATTTGAAATTTATTCCATATTATTCTAATATTTTATGGGACATATCCCATAATATTAATTATTTTAATTATATGTAACGGTCACATATAATTAAATTTATTATTAAAATTAATATGGGTCGCATATAATTTAATATGTGACCCATAAATTTAATTATACGTGACCCATATTAATTTTAAGTTTAAATTATATGTGACTCATATTGACCCCATTATTTTATTAATTATATGTGACCCATATTGATTACATGTGACCCTTAATTATAATTATTTATATTATTTTTGACCCATCAATTTAAATATTTTAAATGGGATCACATATAATTATTTTTGACCCATCATATTATTTTTGACCCATTATTTATATTATTTTTAATTAATTTAAATATTTTAAATATTTTAAATTATTTTTCCCCTCTTCTTAATTTAAATAATTTATTTAAATATTAAATATTTTAATTATTTTAAATAATTTTAATAATTTTAAATAATTTAAATAATTAATATTATAGGTAAATGATAAAATTTAAAGGTAGATCTACCTAATTTAAGGGTAGATCTACACTTATATAAGGTAGATCTATACTTATATAAGGTAGATCTACACTTAAATAAGGTAAATCTACACTTATTTAAGGTAGATCTACACTTAACTAAGGTAGATCTACACTTATTTAAGGTAGATCTACACTTAAATAAGGTAGATCTACACTTATTTAAGGTAGATCTACTCTTAAATTAGGTAGATCTACCTTATTTTAGTGTTTAAAATGAAATAAAATTATGGTAAAATGATAAACACATACCTTCCACGTTGATCCCGTGATTTTTTGTGCGATTTGGCGCCGATTTAGGGTGTAAATAACCCAAAAATGAGAGAGGAAGAAGAAGGAAGAAGAGAGGAAGAAGACAGGAAGAAAATGAGGAAAAAAAATGGGAAACCCGACCCTTTAGTCGGGTCAAAGGGTGGGGCCCACCGATAATTTCAAATTATCGGACGATAATTTGAAATTATCGTCCGATACGAACGATAATTTCAAAGTATCGTTCGTATCGAACGATAATTTCGTCCTTTTTTTATTTTTTACTTTTTAGTCAAATTATCGTCCGATACGGACGATACGGACGATATTTTGTCTGTATCGGACGATAATTTATCTATTTTATATAGGGTACGATACATATCCTATGTATCGTACCGCTGACCTCCAAAACCGATACGTATCGTCCGATACGTATCGATATCGGACGATATTTTGACCCATGGTTTTAAACCTTACTTTCAACAAAGAAATCATCAATTTAAGGAAATATCCAGATTGGATAATAGATGACTTTCCCTGCTGGTGATAGGAAATTCATCCCATATTTCAAATTTGATATAATCCTAGAAATGATAAATCAAGATCAGTCTCAGCTATGAGCGCAAACTAGCCAAGCTTGGATTGGATAGGCCTATCTAAGCCATGGGTTAAAATGCCGGAAAACCGGTACGTATCGTCCGGTCAAAAAACCGGTACGTACTGGACGATACGTACCGGAACAGTAGTGTACCGGACGATACATTGAATGTATCGTCCGGTATTTGCAATACAAATGAGCGATACGGTATATTTAATGTACCGTATCGTTCACGTCCGATATCGATACGAATCGTCCGATACGTATCGGTATCGGACGATATTTTGATCCATGATCTAAGCCCAGCCTGAGAGTTGACAAGGCGGGCCCAGGTCTAGCCACTAAGCTTGTGAGGGTTGGCTAGCCAAGGTATATTGAATTTGAGTAGAAATAGGCCTGGGCACACCCAATAAGACTTTGAGCCTCACATTCTGGCTCAGGCGTAGCCCACTACAGCTGTAATTGTTGCCCAAGCCCAGCTCGAGATGGGCATAGCCTTAAAAGATCGACCTGTTTGAACCTCTGGTCTCGGCCTAATAGTGTAGATATACGATTTCTACCTGTCCAAGCCCGGTTTGATAGTTAACAAGGTGACCCCAAGACAACCCGCTAAGCTTGTGGGTCAGGTTGGCCACTGGGCCATCTTGAATTTGAGTGAAAACAGGCTATGCCTGTTTGGTAAGACTTTGGGTTTCACATTAGCGCTTTCGCTTTTGCCCACAATGGTTGTAGCTGCAGCCGAGCCCAGCCCAAGACGGAAATGGCATTAGAGTCTGCCCTGTCTGCACCCTTAGTCTCTGCCCATAGTTTGGAGATAAAATTTTCACCATCCACTAAGAACAGTCATTCTTCATATAAAATATAAGAAAAAAAATCACTTTAATTCTTGCATGACCTAATCATTCAAAGGAAAAGTTTTCCCTATATCATTTTGAATACGAGAAAGTTAAACTAAAAGGTTTAATCATCACCTTCATTTAAGTCTTAAATTCCAGAATTGTTATCTATAAGCTACTAGGATTAAATTTGAAAGGGAGACATTACTTGCACCAGGAAAGTTGGTCCTTGCGGTGAATTTAAAGAAAGACTTGGTTCTTTAGGGACGTGGTGAGAAAATGCAATCTAGGCCGTCTGATTTGAAGTTTAAGATCTATAGATCTCCAATGCATAAGATTGGAGAAAACGGCAATACTTATCATTTGAGCTATTGTGGGCGAGTGTTGAATCACATAATAACATTTGACTTCATTTAATCACATGATGAAGATTATATTTTGTGCTAATTTTTGCACTTAATATCTTTAATTCATGGTCTTCAAATAAAACAACTTAGATGGTGTTTTGACATAACAGAGGTGGCCAAACTTGCAAGTCTTTCTTTTAACTTCGGTGCAAGGGCCATATTTAAAATTACCGCAGAATATCCATACTTCGCACTTCATGCATCTTTCACAGTCTATCTAAACATTTCTCTGCCATATATGACATCCAAAATACAAATGCCCTTAATGTTAGAAAAGAACAAAATTCCATCTGCTTGGTAGACAAGTAAATAAGTACGGAATTTAAAATAAAGAGAACATAACTTACAGCTGTTATGGGTATCTCATAAATGTCAAACCATGAAGGCATTACGACGCCATCTGCAGGGAAAAGAGATATTATACTGCATGGTGTTCTAAGATAACACATACAATTCAATAATATATAGTGGGATTTAGAAGAACTTATATAGGTTCAACAAGATGTAATCAGATATGCAAAAGGCCCTAGGAAGTTAGAGCAACTATTCATGAAAATGCCCAATCCATAGCTTCCATTCATCAACCACTAGAGAAACATAAGATGAAGTTTGACCTTTTGCCGAATACTTAGCAGCTAAGAAGTCACTTTCAAATGTAGTAAGAAAGAAAATGAATATGAATATGCATGTGTGAGTGTGCACAATGGATAAGAACTTATATAGACAAAATATATTTTTGCCAAACTTCGAGGATTTTATTTAGGGTACCTCTATTTGTGCCAACAAGTTTTCTGAAAGCGCCAACATCTGAAACCCCTTCAAACCCATTGACTACTTGGAATCAGACGATAGTGATCATTTTTACCCCGATCTTCCACACAACAGATTTTGAGACCATTTGTGTGCCATCAAACGGTCAGTTTTTTATTCCACGTGGCACAGATACCCAGAAAGGCAGCCCTAAAATCATATGCACACATCATGCTCTGTGACAAGTAGAATAAAAACCTGGCCTTCTGATGGTTAGATCATGGTCTCAAGATCCATTGTGTTGAAGATCGGGGTGAAAAACGATCTCCATCGTCTTATTCAAAGCAATCATGGGTTTGAAGGGGTTTCGGATGTTGGCGCTTTCAGAAAACCTGTTGACGTGAAAAGAGATACCCTTTTATTTATACTATAACTGGCTTAATGCTAGAAATACAAACTAACAGAATATAATCTCTAATCCTAGCTACTCTAGTAGTCACCACACACAAGGTAAAGTACCCATAGGTGGATCCTAAAGTTAATTGTCCACAGAGAAAGGACCCAGAGCTCGGGGTCCCACCATATCAGGTTGTCCAACCCATGAAGCTAAGTTGATGCTTCACCACAGTATCCATAGTGCCAGGGAGTTTCTGCCTATGAGAGAGAGAGAGAGAGAGGGAGAGAGAGAGAGAGAGAGAGAATGTGATTCTTCTTATTTTTTCCTCCTCCTTTCTCCTATTTGGATTTTTTCTCATTTGAAGACAGTAGAGCTGTTTCCCTTTAAGATGGCATCTCTCTAATCCTAAGCTTTTAAATCCCCACCTTTTGCAATCCCCCTTCCCCCCCCCCTTTGTATTTTTGCAAACTTTAGGATGAAAACTCCCCAATAATCGTTTCAAGTAAAAATTCAAACTGTAGGCCTTAGTAGCAGTTTCCCAGACAGAGGTTTGGGGACCACTGTTGCAAATGGAGAACATTAATACCTACAAGTGAGTGGCAATTCATCCATAGTTGAAGCTTGTCTTCTTGTTAGTTTGAAGGGAAAAAAAATGCTAGAATCATTTAGAATGCAGTCGAAATATAAGTGTCACGAAACTATTTCTGGCCAACCATATAAATCAGAGACATACTCTCCCCACCGTCATCAGAAGATAGCCAAGCCCACCGAGATCCATTCAACACAGACTTTCTATACAAAGTTGAACTTCACATTTTTCAAGGGCCCCAACATCTGTAAATGTCAAGTTTTGATAGGATTCTTCCTTAAGAGACAGATAGTGGGGCTTGTCTATCTCGTGATGGGTAACACAACAGTAATCCTATAAATAATTTCTCAACCTTAATGTTAGTAATAGAGAGGTCTCCGAAGAAAGAGCATAAAATAAACTATCTAGCTACTTCCATCTACGAAGTGTATTTACTCTCATTGCATTGATTCCATAAATTTTTCAAGTCTCAACTAGAACAAGTGTATTCTTCATAGCAGAAACTATTACATTATACCCAGCACTCGTCAAAATCAGACTACTATTTGCATCTACCATTAAGAAAACTGAAATTACAACATGGACATCTTAAATACTAAAAATAAAACTAGATTCAATAGAAATCAAAATTTTAACAACTAAAACAATATCCAAATGCGGGATTGTTACAAATCACAGTCAACAACAAATTAAGCCAGCACAAAAATGAGAGATGCCTAAAGATCATTTGTAAAACACCAGCATATGCCCATCATTGTTGTTCATAGACCATGAACCATTTGACTTTATTGCTATAACGATCGCATATATATATATATATATATATATATATATATATATATATATATATATATATATATATATATATATATATATATATATTCAAGTCTCAACTAGAACAAGAGTATTCTTTATAGCAGAAACTATTACATTATACCCAGCACTCGTCAAAATCAGACTACTATTTGCATCTACCATTAAGAAAACTGAAATTACAACATGGACATCTTAAATACTAAAAATAAAACTAGATTCAATAGAAATCAAAATTTTAACAACTAAAACAATATCCAAACGCAGGATTGTTACAAATCACAGTCAACAACAAATTAAGCCAGCGCAAAAATGAGAGATGCCTAAAGATCATTTGTAAAACACCAACATATGCCCATCATTGTTGTTCATAGACCATGAACCATTTGACTTTATTGCTATAACGATCGCATATATATATATATATATATATATATATATATATATATATATATATATATATATATATATATATATATATATATACAACCATGGTATCAAATATCGGCCGATACTGATACGTATCGGCCCCGATACGTATCAGGTATCGAGTTATATGGATGGGTCATGGGGCGATAATCCCCTCATAGCGCTGCTTTTTCTGTGCTATGATGCAATAGGAAAGCTACTTTTTCTGCATTTTCTTTGCTGTGATGGGACCGTTCCCTGCCAGTGCACGAGAGTGGGTTAGATTTAGGAAAAGATATCTCTCTTCACGCCTACCTATTTATTGAAAGCGCCCACATCCCATGTCCTTGAAAACGATTGATTGTGTTGGATCAGATGATGGAGATCGTGTTTCACCTTGATCTTCCACACAAATAGATCTTGAGATCACAGCACACCTATTTGACTGTTAGTTTTTTATTACATGTATCACAGGTCCCCAAAAAATGACACTTGCATCATATGGCGCACATCACGCTCAAACATGAATTTAGGGCATTTTTCTGAAATCTGTGACACATGTAATCATAAACTGACCGTATGATAGATGCGAAATGATCTCAAGATCTATTGTGTAGAAGATCGGGGTGAAACACAACCTCAATCACATGATCTGATGCAATCAATCATATCCATGAGGTCTGAGACGTGGGTGCTTTCAATAAAGAGGTGGGTGCAAACAGAGGTATCCATAAGGAAAGGAGTAGGATTCGACTACTTTTTTGGTGTCAAGACACTCAATCTGTCATGTAATTTGTAACATCAACATTCAAATTTTTTTTAAATTGCCAAATTGAAAGTTGACATGTGTTATGTGTACCTTGTACACTTTCTTTTCTCTTTAAGTCTTTTCCACACTAAAAAAATGGGATACGGTATGAGAGGTATGGTGCATGTCTTCTTCTTTTTAAACAAAAAATAAAAATTTTGGATACGCATCGGTATCGGTCCTCTACGGACCGATACCCGATACCGATATCCACTTTGACACCTTGCATACAACCCATACATATTACAATATATCCGCACTCTAATTGAAGCAATTTTGCAAAACCATTCCCCATTTTCTAAGTTCACTACAGCAGCTAATAACTGAATGAATATATATATATGTGTGTGTGTGTGTGTGTGTGCAATTTTGCAAAACCATTCCCCATTTTCTAAGTTCACTACAGCAGCTAATAACTGAATGAATATATATGTGAGTGTGTGCGCGTGCGTGCGCATGTGCGAATGCGTGTGTGTGTCTGTGCGTGCGCGCGCGTGTGCATGTGTGTGCGCATGAAGCCAATTCTGCCAAATCACCCATGTGACAATCTTCTACATCCTAGGCCTTGTGTGTGTGTGTGTGTGTGCGCGTGCATGAAGCCAAATCTGCCAAATCACCCATGTGACAATCTTCTACATCCTAGGCCTTTTTGTTCCATCATCTGGCCTATGTTCTTCATGTAGCACTCAGACCAAATGATTCCATGAAATTGCATCGATACTTCCACATACACTCAGGTAGTAGGATTAACAATGGGTGGGTTGGCGCAACGTCGAGTGACCCAAACCTGCCATGAGTCATGGTAGGATCCAAAATCCTGATCTGAACTGACTCTTTACCCGGTGCCTAGCCTATCCCAACACAACCCAAATTTTGTTAATCGGGTCAGGTAGAATTTTGTTTATTGTAGATCATAATCGGGTTGACCACGAATCAACTCGTCTCATTTTAAGCCCTAAATTCTGTTCACAGTCCAATGGCATTTAGATACAATGACACTCTAATTTTCCACTGCTCGCGACACGCGCCAATCGATACAGGCCATCACAATCTACATGAAACTGGACTAACTGTTATGACCCCATAGTAATAAGGGATTAACTTTCCGCTCCAATAACGCCTAGGCATTTTTGGAGTATTGGTTAAAACTTTAACAAATGGTATCATAGCGAGCACCACGTAAATGGTATTGGAGTGAGCACCACATCCCGAGTTCAAGTCATGGAAAGGGCGACATGGAAAAAGAGCTACTTGGGGGGGCCCCAAAGATGATTACTGAAGTGAAAGCCACCATAGAGTGGGCCGCCGTGGAGTCCCGGAAGGGGTGACCTAAGGAAAGGGCTAGTTGGAGCCCCCAAAGAGGGGTATTGGAGTGAAAGCCACCACAGAGTGGGCTGCCGCAGATGTCGGCTGTGGAGTGTGGTGGTTTTCACTCCATTACCCCCAAAGAGGGGTACTGGAGTGAAAGCTACCACATAGTGGGCTGCCACAGATGTCGGCTGTGGAGAGTAGTGGTGTGTTAAAGTAATAAGGGATTAATTTTCCCCTCCACTAACACCCAGGCAATTTTGGAGTATTAGTTAGGACCCTAACAAATGGTATCAGAGTCAGCATCATGTCTTGAGTTCGAGTTACGGAAGGGACGACCTGAGGAAAGGGCTACCTTGGGGCCCCAAAGGGGGTACCGAAGCAAAATCTGCTACAGAGTGGACCACCTTTGAGTCCCAGAAGGAAAGGGCTACCTGCCTACCTGGATGACCCATAGTGGGGTACTGGAGATAATGCCGCCACATAGTGGGATGCCACGGACGTTGGTTGTGGGGAGTGGTGGTGTCTTATGATCCCAGGGTAATAAGGGATTAACTTTCCGCTCAATAACGCCTAGGCATTTTTTTTTAGTATTGTTTAGGATCCTGACAGTGACCATCACACTGATCAGAAGTTTCCAACCACCCAATCAAAGGAATCTTTTGGGTGATGGATACGACATTACATTCAATCGAAGTGTCAACAATTGATCCGATGATTACAAATTTCCAATCTTCGCAATTTTCCGCCTATGGCTCCTTCAATATATTTACATAATTAAGAAGAATCAAGCAGACTTACATGAGCATAATCATTTAAAATAATAATAATAATAATAATAATAATAATAATAATAATGATAATAATAATAGAGAGAGAGAGAGAGAGAGAGAGAGAGAGAGAGAGAGAGAGAGAGAGAAATGGGCTTACGATTACAGGAGACGGGATTAGAAGGAGCGGAAGGAAAAGCCCATGAAGTGTTGTTGAAGAGAGGTGAAGTGAAGAAGGTTTTGATGGGTTCATTTGCAGGTCCACTGTCTCCAAGGCCATGTAGCCATAATATGAAGCTACGAGCCATCGTTGATTCTTGGGATTGGCGATATGGGTTTTTTTCGGAGAAGAAAAAGAAGACGATGAAGAGAGATGAGGTCAGTCCCAAGGCTATGGCGATGGCAATGGAAGCTTTAGGGGGTTTTAATATCATTGTGTTTCATTACTCTTGTTTTTTTCACTACTCTTATTCCATTTCCATCCAACCTTTGTTAATTGGCTACCATTATTATTCACAGTCCACGAGACTGCTTTCTCGCCCTATTAACGAAAAATAAATAAAGTGGAGGTGCGAAATTTAAGTCCTTTAGTCCTCTTTTGATGGGGTTTCTCAACACACGGTGGGAAAACAATCAGATGGATTGTAAATAACGGTACCCGTATTAATTTTATTTATTTGAATGAGTACCTTTATTTACAACTCAAGATTCTTCCCTCTCAACCCGTATTTTATGTTCTTAAACAGTCAATTATTTTAAATAAGATCATGAAAATTATTTTTCGCCCCAATCTAAAACACAATGGATCTGGAGTTACCATATAAATCTCTTATTATAGTTTTAGTTATTCATTTTTAAATTGTTTAACTGCTTTAAATCACATAATAAAAATATTTTTTCATGCAAAATTTAACCTATCAAATTATTACATTGGTCTTTTGCACATGCGTCACACTTTGATGAACAATAGTACCATGGATTCAACTCTAGTGACCCATTCACATTCTAGATTCAAAATATGCCTGTTATCTTACACAAAATCCTTCTTTGGAAAATCTACATTCAAAATATGCCTGTTATCTTACACAAAATCCTTCATTTATCAAAGAATCGGTTATAGAATGAACAAACAACTTACTGGAGACTCATCATAAACAATAAGTTGAAAGTTGTAGCTAGCAACTATTGAGAGAGTGAGTGAATAGAATTTGTCGGTTACAAATATACGCGCATCTCATCTAACATCAACTCTTCTATGATAATTTTGGTGTAATATAAGCTTGCAGATGCCTTCTTCGATGAATGGACTCAATTCTATTGACCATCATTTTCGGGTTAGGGTGTGCAGCATAATGGAAGGTAAACAATATTACAACATCAAGGTCGTAAGTTCGAGCTCAATTTATCTGTCAATAAATAAATACCATTTTAGTATTTTAATAGTGGTACATCATCAAAACTGTAACATGTGTGACTAATTCAAGTCATCAAAATCATAGCTTATACATCAAATGATACTTTGCTTGAAAATTACTCTTTGGTGAGATTTGAACCGTCTGATCTATCTATAATAAACCAACAACTCATTGCATCATCGTAGATAATGAGCTGGTTGGACTTTGTGTGCATCTTTCTTATCATTAAAATTTGTGTATTTGTCAAGGTCCACTCACTGCACATTGTATTGAGTCTCAACTCATTATTAGTTAGCAATGAGCCTTTGGCTCATTGGCTCACATCTAACAAGCTTGTTGAGGTCATAATTTTAAATTTCGGCCATATCTAATACATATCGGCCCACACATATCCAGTAAATATCGGCCATATCCAATATAAATAGTCCATCTGATAAAATATACAACTCTAATTCAGTATGGTGTCAAATATCGGGTCATATAGGTAAAATATTGGCCTATATCGAGTCGTCTCGGCCCATAATGGGCAATATAAAACGGATACTAATCAAGTAAAATACAAAAATGCCCTTGCCAACACTTCTTTGAAGTTGCCCCCTTTATCTAGCGCACTCAATCATTGACACTACTGCTACTCATCAATATTTTTTATAGGACGTGTGCCATAAGAAAATATCATGTGTTACATGTGATTTGAGGCGTATGACCTCAAAATTTATTTTTGTAAAAGATTGGAACAAAATGATCTCGATTGCAATGATTTTATTCAGTAAAAAAAACACTACCCAAAATAAATGTTATATTGGATTTACATGATAGCATAGTAATAAAAATTGGCGTTTTATTGAAAATAAGCGTATAAAATGCATATTTTTAACTGAACGTATAAAAGTATTTTAAATGCCAAAATGTATAAAACACATATTTTTCGTTTTAAATGCCTTTTAAATATTTTTCTGCGTATAAAATCCATTTTTAAAACAAGGGGTTTAAATAAATATATTTTTATACTTTTTAATTTTAATATATATTTTTATATTTTTTATCTTTTTAAATAAAATATTTTTTTACTCTTCCTGTACTCCTTTTTTTTTCTCCATTTTTTCCCGTAATTGTTGTTTCTTGCCCTTTTCACTGAGTTTTTCCCTTGCCGTTTTACTCCAGTATTCTATCGACAATGTATGATAGGCATAGCCATTAGTTTTAGAGGATGTTTGTACCAATGATCTTTTAGATCATGGCACACAAACCAAATAATACTATAATAGTCTCACATCGGATAGGAAAATAATTTGACCTTAGGCTATATGTGATTGCAGACAATATATGTCATGACGCGTTTTGAGTGGGGACTTAATTAAGCCCATGCCACAAACAAAATCGGAGATGAGACCTAAGCCTAACAATATTGTGGCATGGTGGTTTGGGTCCTCACAAATACACATGTTAGTTTCACATTCCATGCATTCCAAAAAGTTATCCATGTACCAAACAAAATTCTGACTCTGCAATTTGGGACCCATCCGATATACCAAACAAAATTCGGACTCTCCAATTATGGACCCATCCGATATAATATATATATATATATATATATATATATATATATATATATATATGGGAGCTGGTTAGGTCCTCCATGTCCTTCAAGATACACGTGGAGCTCCACGTGGCACTCAAAACAGTATTTAGGTGCCACGTAAAACACAAGTGGGCGGTACAGATCAATATTAAAAAAAAAATCGAAAAAAACTTTTTAAACCCATAAGTCAACGTTTGACGGATTTCATTGGTCCACATTTCACGGTTCAAAAAACAAATGGTGGAGATGAGTTTTCAAATATATTTTTTTTCCAAAGATGATCTAAGCAATGCACCCGCGCTCCACGCGGCATCGAAACAATATTTTGGGTGCCACGTGGAGCTCCACGTGGAAGCTTGGAGGATGGTGAGCATCCTCCCATGGAGGACGGAGGCCTTTTCCTATATATATAGGGAGCTGGTTAGGTCTTCCAAGATCCACGTGGAGCACAGGTGGACAGTTTAGATCAATATTAAAAAAAAATTCAAAATTTTTTTTTTAAACTCACAAGTCAAAGTTTGATGATTTTCATTGGTCCATATTTCACGGTTCAAAAAATACACGGTGGAGATGAGTTTAAATTTATTTATTTTTTTCAAAGATGATCTAAGCAATACACCCAAGGTCTACGTGGCATCGAAACAATATTTTTAGTGCCACATGGAGCTCCACGTGAAAGATTGGAGGACGATGACCGTCTTCCCATGAAGGATGGATCCCTTTTCCATATATATATATATATATATATATTTCGAACTTATTTCATTATAATCTAAGTCTGGTAGAGGCTATTACAGAGCTGACAATTATATCTTTCTGTGCTGTGCCCTAGAAGGGTATACATGTCAACTATTAACCTTGAGAGATTAACTTTACTAGAGAACGTGTATAAATAAAATTTGACAGTCATTGCAAGGATGGAAAAAAGGTTAAATAGGTTAGAGTGTATGGATGAACTCATACATTTGACTTCTAGATCACATGCTATATGATACAAGATCTCAAAATAATACCCCTCTTGCAATCATGTGTCATATCACATGCGATTTATTAAAAATGTTTTAAACGTTGAAAAAAAATTCTGATCAAAATTTATGTATTGCTCCACACATGCTAGCGCATTGAAGTTTTTCTCCTTTTATCACATTGTGGGTGGTAGATATAAATTAGATCATGGCCAAATTTTTTGGGTGGCCTTCGATCGCCCTCGGGAAATTTGCTTTGGTACTGGATCCATTGTATGGGTGCCGTGTGGATCCCTACCTTATTCAAATGCATGGATCCACCCCGCATACCAACCCATATCCGAGGGCCTCTTAAAAGATATACGTCGCCTAATATCAACTCTTTAAGATAACGTTGATGTAGCTTGATAAGCCACATCAAAGGTTTAAAATGTGAAGGATTCATGCCAGCAAATTGTAGCTTATACATTGAGCAGCACTTTGCTTAGAAATCACGCTTTTTTCCCAAGCTGAATTAGTCGCTATTCTTCATGGGCTGAATCTGGCTAAAGTTCTTGCCATCTCAAAACTTAAAGTGGATTCAGATTCTCTTGGTGCTAAGTGGCATCAGTAGATTCAATCATATTCAATGGAAACATTACATAGTTATCGAGCAAATTCGAGATATAAGTAAGAAGTTTCAAGATATCAATTTCTCTCGTATATGGAGGAAAACCAATCAATCTGCCGATTACCTTGCCAAGCAAGGATTAAATGAATCAACGGCCGTCCAATGGAGTGGTTCAAACAATGATATGATTTCTGCACAATTGTTTTCTCACTTACAAGAAGATATGATTAAAATATACTATCGATTGTAATCTTCTCTCTTCTTCTATTGAAAGGGTAGGGACCTCCCCAAAAAAAAAATCACGCTTTCGAGAGATTTCAACCATCCGATCCATGCAATATTATTACGTGTCAAAAGTTGACAAATTATATATAAATGAGCATTAATTTGTTTTTATATGTAAATAATTAGCATACAAACACATTAGGGATGGTCCTGTGATTTTTGGGGCCCAAGGCGAGTTCCTAAAATGGAGCCCCTCTTTCATATTAATCTATCTTTATAAAAAAATACCACAAATTTTATTTTATTTTTACAAATAAAACAGTGGTCATTGCTTTTAGATTACAAATATCTCCATATTCCACTCTATTGTTTATAATTTGAAATTGCAACTAACAAATTAACGAAAGTATATATTAAAAAATAATGCAACACAAAAAGAGAAAAGAAAAATAGTAGAAGGTACCCGGCGGTTCGAGTAACCCAACCAATA
Organism: Chloranthus sessilifolius; assembly: GCA_021018995.1. NCBI lineage: Eukaryota > Viridiplantae > Streptophyta > Magnoliopsida > Chloranthales > Chloranthaceae > Chloranthus > Chloranthus sessilifolius. Next base: position 35,577,847 of record CM037590.1, read on the forward strand.
ACATTTTAACATTTTTTTTTATTTTAACTTCCATTGAATCTTTCATTGATATTTTTTAGCACTCTAGCAATCTCAAAAAATTCAAAAAATAGGTTCATTGGATAAGTCTCATCGAGTAGATCAAGATTGACAGGTCATTTGTAAAAAATAGAATTGTATCGAGCATGAAATTGCTATTTTACGGTAGGGTCATTTAATAAGAAAATTTTGTATGTACATATATACAAATATCTTTCGGTCAATAGATCTTGAGATCATGGTGCACCTATCAAACTGTTAGTTTGTGATTCAATATGTCATAGTTACTTAAAAAATGCCCATGAAATCACATTTGAGAGTGATGTCTGCCATATGATTTAAGGGCATTTCTTGGGTATTTGTGACACATGGAATGAAAAATTAGTTGTCTGATAGGTGGGCTATGATCTGAAGATTTTTTTTGTGAAAGATAGGTATGAAAAGCGATCTCCATCATCTCATTTAAAGAAATCAATGATTTCCAAAGGGTCTTGGATGTGAGCGCTTCCAGAGAACGTGTGAGTACGTTTAAAGGTATCTTATATATAAAGGATTTGGTCAAAAAAATTTGGTCTCATCAAAATTGGGCCAAAGAGTCTACTAGGTCAATACATATGCCCTACCTGATCCAGTTAGGTTTGTGACCCGATCAATGACCTACACCGACCCGACCGAGACCCGATCCATTAAAAAAAAAATGCAAATATTAGACTTGGGAAGAGTTGAACCCACAACCTCTTGGGTAAAAAGTAAAAAAGCACTAGTTACTTAACCAATCAAACAATTAGATTTATTTAGTACTTTCATAAATTAAAAAATATATTAAGCAACTAGTTGATAAATTAAAAAATATATTAAGCAACTAGTTGGTAAAGACTTCCAAACATTTGGGGGAGAGCCAAATTAGGGGGGTCCCGAGGCAGCCGCCTCTTGGGCCTTGGCCCAGGCAGTGGCGGAACCAGGATTCTCATCTAGGCGGAGCGCAAAATGAATTAAAGATAAATTTTGTATAATTAATTTAAATTTAAACTACTTTATATTATAAACTATAATTTTCATTAAAATTACATAAAAAAAGAAAATTTTAACAATAAGAAGTACCTAACCCTAAATCAATTAAAAAATAAATAAAATCCTAAATCTAGAGAGAAAGACAAGAAGGCGAAAAAATCATCAATCAAAATGCACAAAAAAAAAAAATACTGTGCTACAGAAAAATTATTTGGTTCGGTTACAATGCGATCATTTCAGATTAACTAGATAAACCAAAATAAAATACCTAACCAAACTACAGTACGAAATCACCATACTAACCCCACAGAACATGAATATGAATCCCCACTGCCTCTGCACGCCTCTACACAAAGACTTGGGGCCTTTGGGGGTCAAGGAGGAGGGGTTTTTTAGGGAGAGAGAATAAGGAGAGAGAGAGAGAGAATAGGGGGAGAGAGGGCGTCAGATTCTTAAGCCGGGGAGGAGTTTTTTAGGGAGAGAGAATAGGGGGAGAGAAAATAGGGAGAAAGATAATAGGGGGAGAGAGGGGGCGTTAGATTCTTAAGCCTGGGAGGAGTTTTTTAGGGAGAGAAAGAATAGGGGGAGAGAAAATAAGGAGAGAGGGCGTAAGATTCTTAAGCCTGGGAGGGATTTTTTAGGGAGAGAAAGAATAGGGAGAGAGAGAATAGGGAGAGAGGGAATAGGGGGAGAGAGGGCGTTATATTCTTAAGCCTGGGAGGGGTTTTTTAGGGAGAGAGAGAATAGGGAGAGAGAATAGGGGGAGAGAAAATAGGGAGAGAGAGAGAATAAGGAGGAGAGAGGGGTTTTTTAGGGAGAAGAGAGAGAATAGGGAGAGAGGCGTCAGAAGAGAGAGAGAGGGCGTCAAAAGAGGAAATCTAGCTTTTATATATATATATATATATATATATATATATATATATATATATATAAATAAAAAAAAATAAAAGTTTTGGATTTTAGTGGGGTCGTGCGCCTGCACTGGTAGGTATGTGGTTCCGCCCCTGGGCCCAGGGCCGGCCCTAGAACACACATTGATTTTTTATATAAATAATTAATATACAAAGACATATAGAATTTTTAATAAAAATCTATGGCTCAGTGCCCCATAATTGTAATCCTTGGTCTGGTTGGCCAATCCATACCAAAATTTTCTCCTTCTGGAAAACCATCCACAGAAACACCCTTGTTGCTGTTGGGACTTCGTTTACCCTTGTCCCCGTCCTTCATTTCGTCATCGTCGAGATCTTCAGCTAGCGGCGGACCTCCCCGACAATCGGTCCCGGCTTCGCAACCCCTATTGTACTTACCTGGGAGCCTGGGATGGCAGTTCTCTTTATTAACGCTTGTGCAAGGTTGGTAGCCCTTACCCTGGTCAATGGCATGGTAGCTGATCGTAGTGCCGAGGTGCTCCAAACCACCCCTCGCATTCGTTTCGTACATGCACACTAGGAAGGCTGCCCCGAACAATAACCAAACGTGACCTCGAGCCATCTGATCGTTTGATCAAAGATATATTTCAATGTGGATTATAGCTAATGGTTTATTATCAAGGTTAATGGAGTTTCAAGGGTGGTATTTAAAGATAGTGTTTTAGGTAGTTGTTAGGGTGGTTGATCTTGAGTCATAATTTTAGCCATAACTAAATTTTGAGTTAAGCTTAAAATGCTAATTCTAGAGCGCCTGAACGGGTCTTAAGTGGTTTTGGTGGTGTATAGAGCATGTGGCTCCACCATTTTTTTAGCTCCCACTTGCTTTATTTTTTTCTTTCGTAGAACTTTGTAATTAAGTCTTGATTTTAACCAATGTCACAAATATCTTATTTTTTAAGGGAAAATTAAAAAAACACCCCTAACCTTTCACCTCAATGCCCCTAATGCACCCAAACTATGCATAATATCAACTAAACATTTATAGAGTGCAAATGTACCAAAATTTGATCCCTACCGTCACACCCCGTTATCTTTGTGATGGAAGGTGGTGATGTGGAGCCTTAATGCGTTAAAGGACGTGGAGCATTTAAAGAGGTGACGTGGCCAAGACGAGGTGGATTTAGAGGGAAAAGCAGACATGACGCGCACGTGACTTGCAGACATTATTAAACCCAATGAAATGGGTTTTAGAACCGTTGAGTCATCTTCTCTGTGATCTGCAGCAACTAGTGAAGGAGTTCCTTCCCTTCCCGATGATAGAGATTTAGGGCCTCATTCTTCACCCGATTAGGGTTTTATTCCTCAATTTCTCACCCAATTCTACAATCTCTTACACATGCACTGAAATACCTTTTTTTCTGAGGGTTAAAATGGTTTGGGATAATAGAGAAGGTGCATGCAAGATGCCTCGCTACGGTAAGTTCGTTTATTTGGATTTATTTTGTCTATATTTTTTGTATTTGTGTTAATATTTGTTTGAATTGATTTGTATTGTACAAAGACTAAAAAAGGTTGACAGGGAAATTAGGGTTTTCATGGTTTTTGTCCCTTTATAGTCATAGGCATTAGATGCATTCAACCCTTTTTATCGATTGATATTGCTCTACAAAATTTACGTAAACGTTCATTCTTATGATTTTTAATTTCTTCTCTGTAAATGATTTTGGTCTCACATGATTGGATGTGCTGAAAATTTAGAGGATTAAATTATTTCATGAAAATGATTTTCACTTTTTCTGTGAAGGTAAAACTGAATTTGATGATCTCCTTTCACTTTGTTTTCAACTGAATTTGATGATATTCTTTAGACTCCGCTTTCAGTTGAATTTGGGGATCCTCTTAAAACTGAATTTGGTGATCTTCTCTATTCTCTATTGAAGTAAAATTTGATTGGCCCCTTAGACTGATTTTTAAAATTTAGGGGACTAAATTTTCTCATGACCATTTGTGGACTAAATTAAGAAATAGAACTGTTGGTCATTGTTAGACAACGTAATCCACAATGTTCAACTGCTGTTGCTCATTGTTAGACAACACAATCCACAAAGTTCAGCTACTGTTGCTCATTGTTAGACAACACAGTCCACAAATTTTATTTTTATACTCTCTAACTAAACATCTTATACTATGTTAGTATCATTTGAGTTGTCACCCTTATAAGAGAGTAATTATTTTATTTGTTTTATGTGCAAATAAAGGCTCTGACAATTTTTCGATTAAGTTGTTTTATGGAGGTAATTTTAGAGGTACACCAACTGCCAAAGGATATAGAAGAGGCAGTTTCAGCTTTTTTGATCACTGTCATAGTGATGAGATATCCATATTGGAGTTATTCCACATGAGTGAAGAGTTGGGATACCTTAGTTTCATAGAGTTCTGTTCTACTATCAAAGGCAAATTTGGTATCATCCAAACTGATATGCACGCCTTGGAGTTAGGGAATTCAATTGGTTATGATGTGGTAGTTGATGTGTATATGATTTCCCTCTTATCATTGAATGTTGACATCTAAGAGAGTTAAGTTCAACATGAACAACCCAAGAGGACAACAGCTATGACATGAGCTAAGGGTACATAGAGTTCACAAGCCAAAGGGAAGGGCAAGGTGACCTCTATTTTTACAACTAATGGGAAGGGGAGCAATGTTGATAAGGGCAAGGCCTCTATTTTTGCAAGTAAATGGAATGATAACAGTGTTAATAAGGGCAAGTTCTCTATTTTTGCAAGTAAAGGGAAGGGCGACAATGTTGATATGGGTCAGGGCATTTTAGATGAGGGCAACAATGATGATTATGACCCGGAGTCTAGTTCATCGTCTTCTGATGAAGATGAGTTATGGGATAGTGATTACTTGATCTCTGATGATGATGCACTGTTTGATGAGTTTATGGATGCGGACTCCGAGTTTGTCGGGTTAGGAAGTATAAAGGCAGAAAATGAGAGTCCATCTGGAGTTGATGGTGACATGGATATGAGAGAGTTATCTGATCCTCCTTCTTCAGAGGACGAGTTGAGAAGTTTGGACAATGATTTCGAGGTCGATGGGACAGGGCAAACAAAAAAGAGGAGGTATTAGGTATTCAATGAGAAGACAAATGAAGAAAATCCAACCTTTTGTGTTGGGATGAAGTTTAAGACGCATGTGCACTTTAGGAAAGCAGTGAAGGAGTATGCCATAAAGTGGGGCAAAGATATAAAATTTATCAAAATGATAGGGATAAGGTAAGGGCAGTATGTAAGGAAGGGTGTCCTTGGTTAATCTATTGCTCGTATATACCGAATGATGCAATTTATAGGGTAAAGACCCTAAAGGACAAGCATAGTTGTAGTAGATCTTTTGAAGTGGCTTGGGTGACTACCAGCTGGATAGTGAAGAGCTATTGGAAAAGGTTTAGGTAGAACCTTACGTGCCTGGTTAAATCACTAGTGAATACAATAGAGACCAAGAGGAATGTGAAGGGTGACATTCAAAAGGTTTATAGAGCAAAGAAGAGGACAATGCAAATGGCAGAAGGGTCTTCGAGCGCTTAGTTTAAGTTGCTATGGGGGTACGCTGAGGAAATTAGAAATACGAATAACTATAAAGCTGCTTGTGAAGTCAGTGAGTGGACTGCAAGGAGCAGTGAAGTTTAGAAGATTTTATATGTGTTGTGGTGCTTTGAAGAAAGAGTTTATAGATGGTTGTCGACCTGTCATAGGTCTTAACGGATGTCAGTTAAAGGGCCCCTATTGTGGCATTCTGTTATCAGCCATAACGATTGATTCAAACAATTATATATGTGCTTTTGCATATGCCGTTGTAGAGAAGGAGAAGACGTTGATGTGGTTCCTAGATGTTGGTACGTGTTTTTTGAGAACGCTCTCGGATTCGAACAAATGGCCCAATATGATCACAAGGGGACTCTATTTGCGGATAGGGGGTGAAGATTGATGAATGCGAAACTTTTATGCACTTACAGAGAAATTGTTAGTTGCAAACGAATTGAAATATTATACATGATGTGTGGTCATCATTTACAGATATTTATTGACGATGTAGAACTTCATTGATTGATCACACCATCATTGATCATCATTTATCATCATTGATCGATCACGTTATAGAACGTCACTGTTGATTGAACTCTTATGCTAAACACTGGCCTGCCGGCTATAGCAGCTAAGGTTGCCTAGGGTTTTAACTAATTTGAAAATTTCTAATCCTAAATTAATCTAACTAAAAGGGTGTGTTAGCCTGTTATGCGCAGGAGGATTGGTCTCGTTCCCGAGTACTCTCTGTTGGCTCCCTTGGGCAAATCGGAATGGATGACTATGATTCGTTTTGAAAATATGATGAGTGGTGTGGACCTAATTGGATATAAGTTGGAAATTTTGGCAAGCCTAAGGGTCGGATCTAAGGCTAGTTTTTCCTCTCTTCGAACTACTTAGGAATTGAAGTAGAAGGGTCGACTCAACTAGAACGACTACTCTACGAGATTCCTAGAAGAGAGTCAACGTTCTAAGCCCAAATACTTCGTGTGCAACTTTGCTCTATTTCGGAATCTCAGAGCCAACCTCGAGTTTTCTAAAGAGAATAAGCAAAAAATTGTGTTGGGAATGAGAGGGCTTAGGGCAAGGTTAGTGGTTGCTTGAACACTATTGTATACTCCGAGAGGTCGAAAATGGGGTGTCTACACTAGAGTTGTTGAGAGTGGATCTTGTGATTGATAATTCTGCTTATTATACTTTCATGAGCGACAACCAAAAGGAGCTCATTGATGTGGTGACTAATTTATTTCTTTGTGCTTCCCATCGATTTTGTGTGTGACACCTCTATAACTATTTCAAGACAGACTTTAAGGGGCTTCACTTGAAAGATATCCTATGGAGGGCAGCTACAGCGATGATAGTCCTTGAATTTAAAGGGTGATGACTGAGATGAATAATAAGGATGTTGGTGCTTATCAATGGTTGGTGGCGAGACCACCTGTGAATTAGAGTAGATCACACTTCAATATTTGGGTGAAGTGTGATATACTTTTGAATAACCTTTGCGAGAGCTTCAATTCGTCAATATTACCAACCAAGGATCAGTCGATCGTGACAATGCTTGAGAATAAGGGTCATCCTTATGATCCTTACGAAAATCGTGCATAAGAGAAGGGATGTGATGATGACGGTCAAAGACTATTTGTCCAAAAATAATGAAGAAGATTGAGAAGATGAGTGAGAGAGTTGTTGTATGGATTATACGATGGAGCGGTGATAAGGGTTTCGAGGCAGTTGGTGCTCATGGGGAGCAGTTTGCATTTGAAGAGGGTTTTGAGGCAGTTGGTGCTCATGATGAAGAGGATTTGCAGTTGTCGAAGGTGGGAACTCTCGGGTCTGCCTTGTGTCCACGCCATAGCTGCAATGAAATACATGAAGAAGAACCCACTGCAGTACTGTCATGACTGCTACAAAATGCTTACGTACATAAAGTACTATAATAATTTTCTGAGCCCGATAAGTGAAAGAGGGCAATGGCCAAATACAAAGGATGCAGTGATGATGCCTTCGAATGTGAAGAAGAGAATCGGGAGGCATAAGAAGGCGAGAATGAGAGACCCGATGAGCCGGCAGATCCATCAATGTTATCCAAGAAAAGTGAGAAAATGAGGTGCACCAACTGTCTAGAGGTGAGGCATAACAAGAGGAGGTGCAAACAGGCCAAGGTAAAAAGGGTTTCTTAAGTTTATTAGATTTTTTCATTGCATAATGACGTATGTGGGTAATGTTTGTCTACATGTACTATTACAGAGATGAGGGTCAAAAATTGAAGGTGAACCAACTGATGGGCAACCAAGTATCACTAAGAATACACCTAAAAATGGCAAGATACCAGTAAGTTTTATAATTTTTTTATTAGTACATTGCTATAAATTATTCTCCTTTCTCTTGGCTATAAATTACTACATTGCTATAAATTTTCATTGAATACACTGCTATAAATTTTTCATTAATGTAGGTGAAGAGGAATTTGCAAGCCACATGCCCCATCCCTCAGGCTCCTACTTCAGTTAGTGAACCCCACACTAGTGTTGACACATGTAGTATAATCCATTGCTATAAATTATTCATTTCTCTACCTAATACAAACCCCATATTTAATTTATTGTTCGTTCTCTTGCTTACTAAGGCCTCCAACTTCTACCAATTCAAGTAGATCACCCCTGTCAAAAACTCAAATTCTATAACGAAATGTGAAAGCAGGAATGAAGAAGTGAGAGGATGTGGTGTGATGAATGATAGAGTACAAGGGAAAATTTTTAATTTTTATTTGTAGCCAATACACAGTCTCTTATGTACATGGCCATATAGTTACGATTTTCTGAATCCTCTTTTGTTTATAACATATACTTTTAGACCAAGTGAAGGTCTTTTTAGAGAAAATGTTCATGGCTTAGCTTTCTAGACCTGTTACTAGAATAACACCTTTAATCAGGTGTCTATTCGGATATCTTTATATGGTTTTTGAATGTGATTTTTTAATGTTAACGGAACAATGCAAATGGAATATGGTTATTTAGATAACGGTTAAACTTTTCATATAGATTGATTAAAGAGTGAAGTGGAATCAAATTGTATATATATCAGGTTGGAGTAAGAAGTGAAGTAAATATGTTCTTGTTTCAAATTGGCGAAAAGTTGAAGTGGGGTCAAAAGTGAAGTCAATCTGATCTCGTATGTAGATTGGCGTATATCTTGAAGTGATGTGAAATTGTGTATCAGTTTGCAGTATGTATTAAAGTCAATCTGATATCAAATTGTGTATCAATTTGGAGTAAAAAGTGAAGTGAAGTCAATTTGTTCTTGTTTCAAGATTGCCTAAAACGTGAAGTGATGTCCAAGTAATTTTTACATGTTTTTGTCTATCGGTTTGGAGCCATAATTTCTTATAGCTTGCTGATGATCAAGACATAATATTATTGGTTTATCACTTGTGTGTAGAAATGAAGCTCAATTGAGCTTTTCTGGGAACCAATTAATTCTTTTATATTTTATCTTATAAAAGTTTTGATCCTCATTAAAAACTTATATTATAGGTCAATTGAGCCTTGAGCTTTTCTGAATAGGTTATCTTATAAAAGTTTTGATTATGCATAGTTTAGGTGCTTTAACGACATTGAGGTGAAAGTTCAGGGATGTTTTTGAAAATTTTCCCAATAACTATTTTTTAACCTTTCCACAGCTAGGTTCAATGTCTAAAGGGTCTTCTTGTTCATCCTGTTAATAAGTCACCCATTTTCATAGCCAAGTTCAATGTCCAAAGAGTCTACTTGTTCATCTTGTTAATGAAATCACCTCATTTCACGACTAGACTCACTGTAAACTCTAGTTAATTTATATTTGAGTTAATATTCGTCACGCGAAGATGATATAGAGCAACATTCAAAACACATAATTTCATTTCATTTCACCCAATGTTACGGAGGATCTACCATTTCATTGAAATTTAGCTTACATTCATTACTTTTGCCACAAAAAGAAAAACATCTTAGCCTATGGAAACCCACAAAAAACATCCCCAAACCTTATACCCTAAATTAGAACAAAACCATAAACCCTTAATATCGAGATAGACACCAAAAAAATAATCAAGAGGCAGCCAACGCCACCACACAACACATCTCTGTGATTCCTTCTCGCGATATCGATCTCGAACTTGTTACATCTCCGAAGGAGCCCTGGAATGATTTGTGTGGATCTTTCGCAGATGGATGGATCGATCTAGACAAAGTTTCAACATGATCGACTGAGGCAACTCAGAAACCTCTTCCCTAGATTTTGGAACGTCCACGATGTTTGAATGTCCCTTCGATTGCCGCAATTGGGACATGATTTCTCTTCTATCAACACCAAAATCTCGGGAGGGGATCAGATGGCGAAAGACACCGTATGGTTTAAGTGGTTCATTTTCGCTTTAAATCCTCCACGTTAGCGCCTTTAACGCATTAAAGCTCTACGTCATTACTTTCCATCATAAAGATAACGAGGTGTGACGTAGGGGTCTAATTTTGGTACATTTGCATTCTATAGGGGTTTAATTGATATTATGCATAGTTTGGGTGCTTTAGGGGCATTGAGGTGAAAGTTCAGGGGTGGTGTTTTTTATTTTTCCTTTTTTTAAAGGGTCTTTAATTATTCCTATCTGCCGAATCTTTGAGAGCACCTATGCCAAAACCCATTGACTGCTTTGGATTAGACGATAGAAATTGGTTTTCACCCCAGTCTCCCACACAATGGATCTTGACAATAAAGAAATCTTCAACGACCTTTTCAACCATTAGTCCAACAGATCTAGTGTTCTCCCTGACTTTTGCATTTCATTAATCATTGTGTCATATGCAAATCCTATGCATTATTTGCAATTTACAAGAAATGTCGTTTAAAATATATAGTAATTTAGTAAATCATGCCATTTTAATATATTAATCCTAGAAGTTATAAAAGAAAAAAAATTAAATTAATTAATCCTCCAAGTTGTACATTTCTATGTATAAGTGTTAAAAATGATAGCACAGGCTCTTCGTTGGAAGTACTTCTTGTTATGGAAGTACTTCATTGACAAAGGCTGCGTATGGCATAGCTCTTTACTAGCCCCCAGCCATAGCAGAGTTCACCTGTTGTAGCAGGTTCCCATCCTCTTTATTAAAATCATGCTATCTACTTTAGTAGGTATTCCTTCTCCTTGATAACTCCTTGCATAGCAAGATTTACCTGTTCAACAGTTTTACCCTCCTCTCTACTTACTCCTTGTCAGAGCAGATTTTATTTGCTTTGGTAGGGAGTTAGTAGGGAGCAGGGAGGTTGCTGCTAGAGCAGGTAAATCCTTTTTTTCAAGGAGTTAGAAAAGAAAATAGGAGTCAACTAAAACAGGTGAACTCCTCTGTGGCGGGGGCTAGCAAAGAGTTATGCCATATACAGCCAAAGTCCCTAAAAGTATCACTTGACCTCGGGAGAAGGTCTCCACCGTGTGTGTGTGTGTGTGTATATATATATATATATATATATATATATATATATATATATATATATATATATATATGGGTAAAAAGATGATGCACACAACAAAAATCATTGTGTATCAAGCCATTAATTCATTAACGTTTATCATCAATAAGCATTGTCCTCTGGCATTTCTCAACATTCCTTTCGAAAACTCATTCTGAAAGCAAAAGTTCACATACTTGGATCTTTAAAATATTTGTTCTGTCATTTTGAAAATTATGCAGTTATTCATATAGATAAAATATAGTTTACTAGCATAATCAACTGATACAGTTAATTCGCTTAGACCATCCATGTTATTGTTATATCCGTGCTCTCAAAGATTCGATAGGTGCAAATACAGATGGTTTGATCCCTGCTCTGACATTTGGGGTTCGGCAATATTAATTTGGCAAGGTTTAAATGCGAAAAAATCTAGCAACATGCGACAAGTTCGGGAAAATATTCGGAGAGAAACAAGGATCAAAATATCGGCCAAAATTTCAGTTTCGGGCATGATGGAAACCCAAAATTTGGACCGAAATTTTGGCCGAAAACTGATAATTTGGCCAAAATTTTGGCTGATAATTTCAAACCCATACAAAATATGACTGAAATTTCGGTCCAAATTATCGTTTCGGTGAGGACCGAAACCGATAATTTGGACCAAAATTTCGGTCATTTCGGCCGAAATTTTGACCCTTGGAGAGTAAAATAAAAGAAATAAAAAATAAGATTAAAAACTTTTATATATATATATATATATATATATATATATATATATATATATATATAAATTGAAAAATCGTGAATTATGTGGAAATTATTTGTGATTTATTTGTGAATTTTAAGAACACACGAATTTTTGAAAATGTCGCGAATAAGAAGGGACTAATTCGCACAATCTCTAATTCACGAAAATTTTAAAAATTCGGCGAATTTGGTGACTATGTTTGTGACAATGGTCCAAATCAAGACTTAATTCCAAATTTTTACCAAAAAAAAAAAAAAAGGCAGATCAGACGCTAAAAAAATGGTGAAGCCACATGCTGTATATACTCTCGTTGAACCACAAAAACCACCTGAGACCCGTTCAGACCCTCTAGAAATTAGCTTTTTAAGCTAAACTGAAAATTTAGCCTAAAAAGTAGCTAAAACATTATCTATAAATACTAACTTTCAAAGTCCATTAACCTGAATAATAATCCACAGTCATCAATCAAAATAAGTCACTGATCAAACGATCAGATGGCTCTAAATAACGTTTGGCTATTGTTTGGGGCAGCCTTCCTAGTGTGCATGTACAAAGCGGTGGCGGCCGAATCCAATCACCTCGACACTATAATCGGCTACCCCGCCCTAGGTGAGGGTAGCATCCCTTGCACAGGCCAGAATCAAGGGAACTGCATACCCCACAGCCATGGTAAATACAACAGGGGTTGTGAACCCGAGACCGGATGTCGCGTAGGTCCGCCAGCTAACGATGGCGAAATGATCGAATCGGACAAGGGTATAGGAGCTCCCAGTCCCAGCCCCAACGACCCAAACGACAGGGGTGTTTCTGTAGATGGTACTCCACAAACAGATGATTTTGGCATGGGTGATTTAAGGTTACCAAGGATGACCGTTATGGGGCACTAAGCCACTGAGGTTATAGAGTTTTTATTGAAAATCTTGCCTCTTTCTCTGTCTCTCTCTCTATATATATATATATTACAAGAATGGAAGAGTGGTTGATCTGTGGTGCTATTTATTTCTTTTCGGGAATAAAATCCGGCAAAATTCATCAAACTCAAGAAAAATGCTGTCAGAATTCAGGAAAAAATAAAAGTTTTTGACCAAAAATCGGAAAACGTCTTAAAATTCTCGAATTATTCGTAAACTGGGGACTGTATTCGTTTTTTGGTCAAAAGTCATGAATTATTTGCAACTTTTTGAAAAAGTAAGTGAATTTCGCTTGACACTTTAATATATATTTGCATAGATCGGATGGTTGAAATCTCTCAAAAGTGTGATTTTTGAGGCAAAGTGCCCCTCAATGTCCAAGCTATCATTTTGATGGGTTGACTTGATCTATAAAATTAACAAACTTAGAAAGTAAATGCAATAAAAACATCATATTCATAATGATTCCATCGCAAATTTCAAGATATGGATCTAGAGGCTTAGATTGAAGGTTTCTACACAAAAGAGGTGATGGCTCCTGGTCTTTAGGATCTCTCTTGGTGTTAGGTAGGGGTGCAAGTTTTGAAAAACCAAATAAAAAATCGAGGGCCCCGAACTGGATCGAATCGCCCCGAAATCCAACACAAACCGAGGGAGTAGGTTGAGTAAACTGAAAAAAAACAAAAAAAAAATGAAGAAAACCGAAAAAGTAGGTATTTTACCTACACCGAACAGAACTGAACCACTCTGAATCGGTTTCGGTTTCAGGAAAAAAAAAAAACAGACCAAACCGAGCCGAACCGAATGGGTTTTGGTTTTGGGTGTACCGACCCGAACACCGAAAAATTCGGGTCCAATAAAAACATCATCCTCATATATACATCATATAATAGAGTATGTAACTCTATAACATAGTGGAGCTCCTTGGGAGATACAGCTCTCCCAAAATAAGTTTTTGCCCCACCTAAATAGATGGTGGGAAGCTTCAAAATAAGGCAAAATTGTGGGATTTAGTTAAAAAAAATCAAAGAAGAAATATTTGTTATGAAATCAAATACTATAAAAACCCCTAAAGCTTAGTAACAATTTTTTAGAAAGTTTGGGTGGTTAATTGACCACCCAAGTCATAACGTGGCTTCATCTCTGAATTTTGGAGATGTGTGCCATATAAAATTAACATCTAACCATCTGATAGGTGCTTCATGATCTTAAGATCTATCATGAGGAAGATTGGCAAAAAAAAGAAACTCCATCGTCTGATTCAAATTAGTCAATGGTTTTTGTCTGTGAAAAAGTTGTGTGATATTTCTAATAAATAGGTGAAAAGAGCCATACTCTTATCTTTTGCTTTTCCATTCCTCCTCTAAACTTTCCGAGGTCTAGAGGAGTACCCTCGAACTTTTAAGTCAAACATAAGCGTAAAAATTGTATTTTGTATTCCAACCCTTAAGTTGCTTCCAAACAATGAAAAACTACGAAAAATATAATTTGAATTGAAGTATTTCTCTCTTTTCCCCATATCCAAATAGGCCCTAAGAGTTTAAGGGTACTCCTCGGCATTCAATTTGCCCAGACCTCGGAAAGAAAAGAGGAGTGGAGAAGAAAAAGATAAGGATACGACTCTTCTCACATGTTTATTAATAATACCACATAATTTTTTCAATGACGAAAACCATTGACTGATTTGAATTAGATGATGGAGATTTTTTTTTTTTCCAATCTTCCTCATGATAGATCTTAAGATCATAGTGCCCCTATCAGACGATTAGATGTTGATTCTATATGGCACACATCTCCCAAAATTAGAGGCAGAGCCACGTTATGACTTGGCTGGTCAATTGACCACCCAAACTTTCTCAAAATTTGTTACTAAACTTTAGGGGTCCATATATGTAAAGAGCAAAAATATCTTAAGACATATATAATTTTTTGGTCATGTTTATGATATTTCAGCTATTTTTTTGTTAGAATATATTATTTTCTTACAATTTTTCGCATATGTACCTAAATATAGAATTTGGTTAATCTTGCGTTTTCCCAACTACTAATGTAGTTATTCAAATAGCGAAAAATAAAGGAATCCCATGATTTCCTACAACTTAAGTATCCATAGAAAAATATAGAAATATTATTTTACTTTCCTACATTTATCGTATTTTTATCAAAATAGGTCTTAGAGAAAAATTAGAAACAATAATATATGGACTATATTTAAGGTGTGCAAGGATAAAAAAATCGGATTTCGTTTCGGTGGGGACCGAAACCGATATTTCAATCGAAATTCAAAATTTCGGCCGAAATTTCAGCTGAAATCTTCCCTACCATACAAAAAAAAAACTGAAATTTTGAGTTTTCATTTCGGTTTCGGTGGAAACCGAAACCAAACATTTTGGCGGAAATTTTGAACCATAATGGTGTGAACGCTTTTGTACCAAATAAATATGATAGACATCATGTCTCATGCTAATGCCTTCGCAACAAAAAATTTTAAACCAGCGCGCTTAATCAGACGACGTACATGGTGCTCTCACATAGAACAATTGCTCAAAATATCATATCACTCTTTTAAATTGTGTGGAGGTAACAACTTTTTGTGTACAAGTAACACCTCTAAATGATTTTTCTTTTTCTTAAATGAGTTTCTATTAAATAAGTTGTAATAGGAGTGTTAGATGACTTTATACTAAAGTCACTTTTTGAAAAGTTTGCCTACAGTATAGCTCTTTGTTAGCTCTTGCTCCTACAATAGAGTTTACCTCTTTTAGTGAATTCTCATTCTCTTTTTTCACTCCCTACAAAATGAGGATTTGTCTGCTTTAGTAGCAGCCTCTTTATTCTCTACTAACTTCATGCCAGAGCAAATAAAATCTGTTCTAACAAGGAGTGAGTAGAAAAGAGGGTAGAACTTGTGAATAGATAAATTTTACTATACAAGGAATTATCAATGAGAAAGGGTACCTGCTAAAGCAGGTAACAGGTGGCAGCATCACCCACTGAGTGCCAAACCAAAAGAAAATCATATTCCAAGCTCGTGAAAAATAACTGCAACGGACGAGCAGAAAAGGCTCTTATCCATGATCTAAAGATCACTAGTGCAAAATATTGAGAATTAATCTCTATCAACTTAAAAAAAACAAAAGAATTAATCTCTATCATATGGGGTCTAAGCAATCAAACTTTATCGGAAGTTAATGGATACCATATATATCCCATGTACTTTTGATTTTAGACTTTCTTTTATCACTTTGAATCAAATCATAGAGATCGTCTTTCGACCCAATCTTTTGCATCATAAATCTTGAGATCATGAGCATCAAATCACTCAGAACGCATAATGGTTTTGTTAGATTATTATAATATGAACGCCAACTTAATAATCGGGAACTCATAACCGACCCGTTCGCGAATATGATTTTAGAGATTTACATGGTGGGCTTTCATTTTAAGGGTGTCAACTATTATGAATCACATGATAGACATAATTTTCTTATTTAGATCATGGGCGTACCATCAAACAACACAAATGTTGAATCCACATTCCAAGAAGTGACCCGTTCAAAATCATCATTTGGAATCAGTGGCCCTATGCCAACTTATTTCTTTGAACGGTTGATATTATAGGTAAATTGACATTTTTTTTTGCTAAGACATGTGCCAACGATTGCTGCTTTAGCGATCGCCTTAAGATACTATATGTGAACTACATGATCATGTAAGGCCATTCAATAGTTTAGATTAGTCCACAAGGTCAAACCAATCAAATTTTCGAATTTTTCTTAGATTTTAATTCAAATCTTTTAAATATTCTGAAATAAATATTAGACCAATGATATTGGAGGCCATGCATGTGATCTATATGATCACGCAAGGCCATCCAATAGTCTAGATTGATTGATAATGTTAAGACCGATAGGATTTTGGGAATTTTCTTGAGTTTTTGCAAATAGACATGGATTTTTATTTGGAAATTTTATAAGTTCTGGAATATGTCTAAACCAGTGGTACTGGATATCATGCATGTGATCTACATGATCATTGAAGGCCATTCAATGATTTAAATTGGTATAATAGGTCAAAACCTAGAAAAATCGAATTTCCTTGGATTTTCCTGAACTGCAATTGCATTAATTATAATAGGGAGAGCTACAACTTGCACACGAGATTTGTATTGTGGCATATGGTTTAAAAAGAGAGACTAAGTATTTTTGGGATTTGTGCCACATGGAGCACCATCTATGCAGTCTAAAATGAAGGCCATGATCTAAATATCTTTGACACAACAGATCGGCAATAACTAGGCAAGTTTAAAGCTTGGAAATTTTCAGCAAAATTTTTAAAAAAAATTAATTAATTAAAAAGTATGATTTTTTTTTAATATATTTAAAAAATCACGATTTATTGAAAAGTTGTGAATAATTCAAGAATTAACCGCAAATTTTGTATTATTATTATTTTTTTTTTTAATAATACACAATATTTTGAAAATTTTGTGAATAATTCATGATTAATTTATATAACCTTAAAATCATGAATCATTTGCAACTTTTTTAAAAATTTGGCAAATTAGGTAACTATGGTCACTAAATTGATATATCTGTAAGGGTAAAAAAAGCATAAAAAGTGTGAATCATTTAGATGGTTGTATGCATTTTACATAGATTTAGGTCATGACAATCCACTTTTATATTATGTGAAAATATCTTTGATCATTCCAAGTTGTCCAACTAGTAGTCTATCATTGGCATAAGTCCCAACCAATGAATCAAGCCTATAAGAGCTTTGGAACAATCCAATCAATGCTTTCAACTTTAACTGTAGAAAAGAATATTCACAACCGTCCACCACCCTAGAGTACATAGATCGTACAGTTTAGTTGTCTAATGGAGTTTGATTTTTGAGTCGATGATAGATTCCAATATGAGCTACTACTTTGATGAATAGAATTGCTAAAATTATATTGTCACTTGACCGCAAATTGGGGCAGTCAGGGCCAAGGTAACAAAATCGGTATCGGACTTGGGTATCGGTCCATGGAGGATTGATACAAATCGGCCGATACGTATCGGATGATACCGATACGTATCTGTTGGTTGAAAACGGGGTGTCTACAGTATCGACCCTTTTTTTTTTTTTTAAATCCAAAGTCTTAGCTCAAACCAATACGTAGTGGCCGATACCCGATACGTATTGGCCGATTCGGGTTCGTATCGGTCAATACTGATACCGAGTTATAGGACCGATACATATTGGAACCAATATGTATCGGTTTGCCGAAATATATACTGATACATATCGACAATACGCATCGGTATCGGCTGATTTTTGATACCATGGTCAAGGCTCAATATGTAAATAAGAAATAATTTGTCATTTATCTAATTCTCAGCCAACTCCAATGACCCTATTTACATAGATTAAGGTCATTGCTAACCGCTTTTACACCAAGTGGCACATATCTATCGATCAATCTATGTAGTCCAACTAGTAGCTATTATTAGTGAAGCTCTGCAAAAAAGTCAAGCCTATAAGAACTTTGGCATGATAAACAAATATCTTTATTATTATATAAAGCAAGAAGGAGAGAGAGTTGAGACAACCGACAAAATTTAGTATTTTCATCCACTGTCTCAATATTAAAGTTTTAATATATGAAATCTCAACAGAGAGAAACAGAAATAGCTCCAAAATTTATCCCTATTTAGTAATTCTTAAAATCTCTAAACAATCTTCTTCTAATCTCTGGCATCTCAATAACCGTGAACTCACTCGCCATCTATCTTCCTCCATTGACAGATAAAATAAAATTATGTTAGAAATACCCCAAATATAAGTCATTGCACCATTTTAAAAATATATATGAATTAAAAAAGGGTGCAAGTTATAGAAATGGTGCAAGTACTTGCACCTCATTTAAAATCATTCTAAAAGATTAAAAGATGGTGCAAGTTATGAGTCATTTCTTTTATCTCTGTTTTGAGTCGCTCTTTCTCTTAAAAGCACGGGCAATAAAGCGACAAACAGAGAAAGAGAAAATGGTCGAGAAGTAAGACTTTGCTTAGTTTGTGATTGAGAAGAACAAAATAATCGACGATCAATAATCTAAAGCTTATGGATCTATTGCGTGAAGCGTATACTGTCGATTCAAATGATGAAGAAGAAGAAGAAGAAGATTTATCTCAAATTTCTAGGGTTTTGGACGACTTGTTTGTGATTTCTCCCATTTTTTTTTTGTTTTAAGTGCGGTGCAATCACATAATGCTCAAGTAAAATAGTGCTCACTTTATTATTTTATTTTAAGTGGGTGCAATCATTGAAATGGTGCAACAACTTATATGTGGGGGGCAAGTATTAGCTCCCAAAATTGAAGAAACACTAAATAGTTAAAAGAACATGAATAATGAGATGCATGTGAATAATAAAAATTAGAGAACTGTTATGAACTACATCTTGATGAATTTCACAGAGAGAGAGAGAGAGAGAGAGACACACACACACACATATATATATTATGATGGATGACCATTTAGTTTTCGTCCCTTAGAATTCTTATCCATTACTATGTAACTCTTTTGGAATTATAGCAAAGTGCATGTATCCTCTTAACCCTTTATATTCTTTACATAAGTAACAGTTTTTTAAAGCTCTTCAGGAATTTCAGGAAGATTTAAATCATCAACATATACTGCAACAATAGTAAATTCAGATTCAAACTTTTTAATGAAAATACATGGACAAATTGGATTATTCTCAAATCCTTCTTTCAATAAATATTCATTGAGACGATTGTACGACATGCGCCCTGACTGCTTTAACCTGTATAAAGATCTTTGAAGCTTGATAAAATAAATACTTCAAAATTTTGAATTATATATTTCATGCATTTTATATTCTTCTTGAATTTTCAAGTATATATCATTATCTAGTGATACATATAAATATGTGGTAACCATATTCATTAAACGCATATCCAAACTTTTTGTGACTATCAAACTAATCAAAAATCTGAATATAATTGCATCCACTACTAGGGATTATGTTTCTTCATAACTGATATCAGGTCTCTGCGAGAAACCTTGTGTAACAAGTCATATTTTATATCTTACAATTTCATTGTTCTTATTACGATTTTGTACAAATATCCACTTGTACCCAACAGGTGTTACATATTCGGGTGTTTGAACTACATGTCCAAATACTTCATATTTTACTAAGGAATTTAATTCTGGCTGAATTATCTCTTTTCACATTGGTCAATCATTTCTACGTGGACATTCTTCGACGATTTGTGGTTCAATTTTATCATTACTTCTGGTAATGTCAAAAGTAACTTTAAATTAAAAACGTCGTCGACAACAATTTTGTTTCTTTCTAATATTTCTCCTGTACTTATATAATTTATTGAGATTTTATTATTTTTAGATACCTGTTCCTCTTTAAGGGAAAACTCTTCAGAAGATTCCTCTTCAGGGGATAGCGCTTCAGGAAATTCCTTTTCAGGGGACTCTTTTTCAAGAGATTATTATACATAAAGTTTTGATAGATCAAATATTTATGTTGCATGTTCTGTGGGTATTTTTGTTGTCTGTTATGGAAAAGTGCATGTATCCTCCTAACCCTTCATATTCTTCCAGCCTTTCATATTCTCATATTATAATTTTATATCAGGGAGTCTTGTGGAAGTATGAGGATAATTTAAGAGAAGTTAATGATATAGAGTTCTTGAAGAATTAGTTTCATATATTGCAGTCTCTTTATTTTGTCTTCATTTTCATTTGATTTTACAACACGTTATCAGTATGAAGCTTCGATCAATTGTTCGGTCTTTTATCTTTTACGTAAAAAATTATTGGTTTAATATTTTTCGTTAGCGTTATGTTTCTTTATGATTTAGTAATCAAATTTGTTGATTAATGTTCTTTTTTAATATTTATTTAAAGAATGAATTTGAGATGAAAGATCTTGAGAAAACCAAATTTTGTTTGAGCTTACAAATTGAATATTTTTCAAATGAAATTTGTGTTCATCAATCAATATATACATAAAACGTTATAAAGCACATTTATATGGGTAAAGCTCATTCTTTGAACACTCCAATGATTGTAATTCACTTGATGTGAAAAATGACAATTTTCGCCTTCAAGAGAATGATGAAGAAATCCTTAGACTTGAAATACTATATCTTAGTGCAATCGGTGCTCTAATGTATCTTACAAATTGTACCCAACCTGATATAGCACTTTCCGCCAACTTACTAGTAAGATACAACTCTGCACCAACTCGAAGGCATTGTAATGAGGTCAAATATGTTCTAAGCTACCTTCACGGAACAACTTATATGTGCTGGTATATGGCTACAAAGGCATTATCCTATAATTACAAAATTATAATAAGCACTTTATTTTGTGTTGATTAATGTATATATCCGTTACACATAAGGTGATTAAGAGGGAGATTAAGGCCTCTTGATGAAAATCTATCGGTTACATTGCTTGCTTATATAACCAATGTCTAGCATAGGGAAAATCAGTGGGTGGACACATGGGATATGTCCTAAATTGATCGGACGAGCAGCAATAAGTGACCACCAATCTAGTGACACTGTCGCCCTCTTAATCGCAATATGTGGTAGGATTTTAGAACCCAACATTGGTATCAGAGATTAGGTTGCGTTATTGTGTCATTATCCTTGCCTATACGGTGGTTGTCGTTTTCGCCTCGCATCATTATTTTGACGGTCTCCTGATCATCCGATCGGTAGCCCTGCTGCTCCGAGTTGGCTCCCCACGCATGAACCTGCTCATCCTAGTTTGCTACCGAGTCAATCGTTTTGCGGGGTACTCGGACTGCAAGCGTTGTTACTAGATCTGCTATGGCTGTCACTAGATTCCATCACCATCATGAAATCAAAAGCACTTTGGATGAAGGATTTTATTTTGGGCTTTCATTTTTGTTTTCCTTTGTGTACAAACAAGAAAAAAGGGTCTTTTATTTCCCCATTCATAAAGAAGGTTATAACTTCTCCACGAAGCTGCCTTAAAAAGATATGTTCTTTTTGTTAAACACACATACATGTGTTTGGTGTATATGTTAGCTCAAGCCAAGCTTAGTAGCTGAGCAGAGCCATCCAAGACAAGCCCAGGCAAGCCAAAATAAACCAAACTTATTCAAAGCGACTGCTGATCCCACTAGTTGGGATCTAGATCCCTTTAGACCCGTAGACTCTAGGGAATGAAGGGAACTCTGCTCCATTGTTTAATCTTCAATCGGAATCGGTCTTACCATCAAATTTGAAATCAACAGGCTTCCACACATAAATCGGTAAATTTGAAACGAAAAAGATATATTCTTTCGAATCTTAATCCCGTAATTTTTTTGTAAACATGGAGAAATGCCTGGAATAGTGGGAGCATACTAACAATAGATGATTAGTTTATCATATGGTGTTTGTTTCATATTTGGAAACATCTGAATAAACTTGTACAAATGGTCTTGAACATGTTCATGACGGAAAAATTCGCTTTGCGTGTAAAACCTCATGACATATGAGATTTAATATGACATGATTAAAATGATAGGTAAATAGCCTCATAGCCAGCATATTTAAGTCTCGTTAAAATCGTTTGTACTTTATTGATGGATTAATCCAATGATTAAAAGAAATACCTTGTGATTCGGCCTTTATGGCTAAGTGGGAGATGTTGATATATGGTCACAAAGACATTATCCTACTATTATAAAATTATAATAGGCACTTTATTGCGTGTTATTAATGTATATGTCCGTTACACATAAGGTGATTAAGAGGGAGATTAAGGCATCTTAATGAAAAATCTATCAGTGGTTGGACACATGGGATATGCCCTAGATAGATCGGATATATGACACGGATTTTAAAACCCAACAATATGAGATTATTTTATCTAAGTGGGTCAAATTCATAAACAATGAAAATTTGTGTTCTTTGAGGGGGAATAAATGATTAAGAGGATTATACTCTTTTTACTTCGCTAAAGTTTTATCCTATAAGGTTTTCCTTTGCAAAGTTTTAATGAGGCAATCTTAAAGCATTTAATAACACAAGAATAATGTACTCTTTTTTCTTTGCCACGAATTTTTTCTCACAGAATTTTTTTTTTACAAGGTTTTAACGAGGCATGTTTTTTTGTATATGATCATCTAAGGGGAAGCGTTATAAATATATTTATTATGATAGATAATTATTTAGTTTTCGTCCTTAAAAATTCTTATCCATTACTATGTAACTCTTTTGAAATTATGTCAAAGTGCATGTATTCTCTTAACCATTCATATTCTCTCAATCTTTCATATTCTTATATTGTAATTCTATATAAAAGAGTATTGTGAAAGTATAAGGATAACTAACGAATAATATAAAATTCTTGAAGAACTAATTTTATATATTACAGTCTCTTTATTTTGTCTTTATTTTTTTTTAATTTTATAACTATATATTCATTAATGAAAAACACTTGTTTAGGTAGAGGCAAGTATAAAAGGTTTTCATTTATTTAAATAACTTCCTAATATAACTCTAAAATGCTACCCTCATTAAACTTTCCTCACCCTTAATTATGTCTAATTTTGCCTAAATTATTTAATGTACTCACCCACGCCTCAGGTTTGGACAAACTATTATGAAATTAATTTATTAAGTTTCCTTTATTATGAAGTCAGAACCAGTTAACTTCAGCAGGTGGAGGGCTAGGGTTCCTCTCACATTTCTCTCGGGGCTTGCAGTCTTGCACCCTCTCCGTGGCCACCACCACCGCGCTGTACCGGTCCACATCCCGGCTGATTGGGGTTAGTGCATGGTTTTTGACCCCCAAAAGAGGGGTAGCCAATCTCTGTGTGGGCGATATGCCGGACCGACTTTGTGCGTGCGAAATGCCGCACCATGCTCCACCCATAGCATGCAAACCAGAAGCCCCAACACAAAAACTGCAATCCCAACCCGATTTGTAGCCATCTCAATTTTGGGAGTTGATCTCTATCATATTTTGTAACTCTTTTTAACTGATATTTTTATTGAAGGTGGATAAATGGGTTGGTATTTATATAGGAGAGTTTGGCTGGTTTTTATGGTCCACATACGTTTAGACTTGCGGACAATTCAATTGATTTATGTGTAATCTTAAAAAGCTCTCAATTGGTTGGGGTATTTGCCATTGGATAGGAGAAAATTTTGCTCGTTTGGTGGAATAATTTGACTGCTTTTGACTAGGGCTGTCACATGAGTTGGCCCGTTACCCGACCAGTTTTTTAACCGGGTCATGAAAGCATCCAACCCAACCTTAAAAGCCCGACCCAACACAATATTCTATATATAAATATAAGGGCTTAGGAGATTTTGAACCAGGCCAACTATCTCACCTGACCACCCAATTTTTCGGATCGGGTTGGGCATATACCTTTGACGAGCCGGGTCAAGGTGCATCATAGGATCGGATCAGCTCAGACGGGATTGGGGTGTGTGTGTGTGTGTGTAGGGGTGGTGGGGGGGGGGGGAGGGGATTACATTTAGGCTGCGTTTGGGAACTTGGATTTGAATTTGGGGATTTCAAATTTAGAATTTGAAATATTTGAGTATGCAAATCTCTTGTTTGGATGTTTAAGCATTGCCTTAAAATTTGACCCAATGATTTATAGAATCTTCATTTGGCTATTTTTTTATAAAAATAATTTATATTTCATTGGTTTCCTTCATATATTCTATGTAAGTAGGGGTGCAAGTTAGGTGTACCGAACCGAACCGAATCGAATCTGATTTTTTCGATTTTTGATTCGGTACACTATATCGAAACCGAACCAAAATATTTCGGTTTCGGTACACCGAATTCCTCAAACACATATATTGCTCCCGAACCAAAAATGAATTTTTCGGTGTTCGATTCGGTTTGATTTGAATTTAGGGGAAAAAAATGTCGAAAATGGGTGCAACCAGCAATTTTTTTATGAGCCCAAACCGTAGCAAATCGAATCGAACACCGAAAAATTCGATTTTGGTAAACCGAATTCCTCCAACACATAAACTGTTTCCGAACCGAAACCAAATTCTTTAGTGTTCAGTTCGATTTGGGTTCAAGAAAAAAAAAATTTGAAAATGGGTGCAACTAGCAAATATTTTTTTTCCCAAACCGAACATTAGAAAATTCAATTTTGCTACACTGAATTACTCTAACACATTAACCGTTCCCGAACTGAAACTGAATTTGTTGGTGTTCAATTCGGTTTGGGTTTAAGAAAATAATATAATATATATATCAAAAATGGGTGCAACCGACAATTTCTTGGTTGCACCCAAGGTGGTGCACTATGCAAAGGTGGGCTGCATCGGCAAAAAACAAACCATTGCAGCCCAACGACGATTACAACGGCTAGAAACTAGTCGTTGCAGTAACTACTTAAGCTTGGGTTAGGCTAATTTGGGTCGGGTTAGGTTTGATACCGATTCAAGCCGGTCCATTTACCACCCAACAAGATTGATCAAGCTTAAAAATACTCTGCTCAAGCGAGTCGAGTATCAGGTTGAGCCGTACCTATAATAGCGCTGAGTAACAACTTTTTATTCACTAAACAGTCAATTATATACTAGTATATGATTTGAATTTTCAAATAACACATAGGAAGTGTTATTTACAAATCCACTTTTTTTATAATACAGACATGGATTTCTAAATTCCGATGGATTTATCAAATCCAAATCCAAACACAAAAATGTAGAGCCAATCCAAATTCCCAAATCCAAATCCATGCTCCCAAAGGCAGTCTTAGTTGATTCTCTTATCATTTGTGAGTTATTAGAAATTTGTTATTGAGTGTCCTTATTTACAACCAGATATCCTTTCTTCACAATCAAGCTTTACATTTAAAAAAATTGTTTGACTGCTTCGAGTTAGATGATGAGATTATTTTTCATCCCAATCATCCAAACAAATCTTAAGATCATGGGGCTTCAATTAGATGGTCAGATGTTAATTTCATGTAACAAACATCCAAAAAAAGTGGCCCGAGAATTGTTTGATGATACGCCCATGAATATATTCATTTTTGAGGATGTGTGCCACCTGGAGTCAACTCTGACTGTTTGATGGCACATTCATAATTGCAAGATCCACCGTATTAAAGATTGGGTTGAAAATAATCACGTATCACTCAATTCAAAGCAATCAACAATTTTCGCATGTGCTAAGCTTAGTTGTGAAGAAAGAATATCTGGTTGCAAATAACGGTACCGTTTCTTTTGTTTCTTATTTGGTTAGATAAATTGTTATAGGATAACATAACTTAATAAAGTAAATAAACATCCAAGATACATTGGTTAGCAGTTAGGCATGAGAATCCTAAGACAAATATAAGTTTGGCACGAGATGTAATGAAGTATAGAGTTGGGCAGAGACTCTTTTATCGTTATTGATTTAGGGGAATTGAACTTTAAACTTTTTCGGTATTTTACACACCAAAATATGATTAAATGATCTTATACCATTAAAGTTAAGATTTTCAATCTCACACCATTAAAAGGTGATTATCATTATGTTATTTGGTGAATATATGAGATTAATCTTCATTGTCTAAGTGACAATCAATCATTCGAACATATCTCAGCCAAAAGAAACATGCCAATAAGTGGATGTGAACCATCCAATTGATTACTTTAATATCAGCCATTAATACTCAGTTGATATTGAAACCCACAGATCATATGGTTTAAATCTCTCGTAAACACCAATTTTGGATCTATTGCATGCCAATCTATGATCTATCACTATAACAGTACGAATCACACAAATTTTCAACCAATGATGGTGTAACATCATTTAAACCCCATTTTGGTGCTTAAATGACAGTAAGAGTTAGACCCATTTTGTTTTTTTGATAAACAAGGGCATTGTCAACTGGTTGGGCACATAAACTTGACTGTCAGGGTCAAGTTGTGCAAGCGGCATCTGACAACCTTCAGGTTGAGTTGGGTCGACCCAAGACCCAACTTGCCCGACTTAAGTTTTTAATCGGGTCGGACACATAAACTTGACCCATCGGACCAGGTTAAGTAAAAGGTCGGGCACATAAACTTGACCCATCAGACCGGGTTAAGTAAAAGGTCGGGACGGGCAAACCTAACTCGATAGTTGATATATAAAACCAAGTAAAATAGGTCTGGGTCGGGTTAGGTTTTCGAGGCGGGCATCAATTCTGTTCAGGGATATGCCTTTGACCAATAGGGTCAAGTCGAGTCAGGCTTATGCCAATTTCCCGTATGGCTGCCAAAATTTTGGCCAGACCCAACCCATTGACATGCGAAAATGAAGGAAAAGGTATCCGTCCTCCAAGGGAGGGCGGTCACCGTCCTCCAAGGTTTTAGGCGGAGGTCCACATGGCATCCAAAACATTGTTTCAATGCCACATGGACCTCAGGTGCATTGCTTAAATCATTTTTTTGAAAAAAAAAATTTGAAAACTAATCTCCACCATGTATTTTTGAGCCGTGAAACGTAGACCATTGAAACTAGTCAAACATTGACTAATACTTTAAAAAAAAATTCTCAAAATTTCTTTTTTTTTTTTTAAATTGATCTAAACCATCCACCCATGCTCCATGTGGCAACCAAAGAGTGTTTTAGATGCCATGAGTACCTTCACATTGACCTTAGAGGATGGTGACCGTCCTCCTATTGAGGACGTAACCGGCTCCCGAAAATGAAGTAAAGGTTTGGGCAATTTATAGACATTTCAATGTCCGCCCACGGCAAGGTATAGTTCAAAATGTCTGCACAACATCGACGGTCCACCCATTGTAGACTAAATCTCTAATTTTTAAGCATAACAAATGGAATGGCGCTTACTTTGACGACATATGTAAGACAAGTTCAGTTCACTGTAATATGATAATATTATACTATTATAGGCACAATCTACCCTCTGTTTTTTTATTGATCAGTTGGATGTAAAAGGTGGAATAAAAGTGCTGTGAACATTACCTGCATTTTTTTACACTTACAAGGGTATGGCCTTCCAAAATTAAAAAGTGAACGTAGAAAATGCACTGGGCAGATAAATTTAGGGGAAGATGGAAAGTAAAGTAAAATAGCGCATAAAATAAATTATATACAGCTTGTTCATTTTACTATAAAATAAAATAACACATAAAGTAGATTTTACACTCATATTTTACAAGCATTTTACACCAGAATTGTACTTTTTACTAGTAAAAACATGTACTTTTTTCACTTGAAAAGTGAATTTTACATGAGAAGGCATTAATATGCCAACAGGACTGGCTAGTTATGGTGGAAGGGATCGAACCAAAAACAGGTTCTTTCTTCTTATTTTTAATTTATTTAATAATATGGGTTGGAATTACTTTCAACTAAGCCAATTAATAAAAAAGCTAAGGCTTTGTTTGGCAATCATTTTCCAAAAAGCACTTTCTAAGGGAGAAAATGTGGGCGAAAAGCACATTTCACCCAAAGATATGGTCACCTCTAGCTGAAAATGGTGTTGCATTGAGAAGTTGCCCAATGCTGCTTCTCACACAACACCATTTTCAACATGTGAATTGAGAAGCAGCATTTGAAAAGTAGCATGTAAACCACCTCTTTACAACACCTGAAAAGTACTTTTCGGGGAAAGGTTGCCAAATAGGGCCTAAATTTGTATATTACCTTCCACTAACAAATACTTCTTAACAATGTACATGCCTTAATAATCAATGCTGCAAATATAAATCGAGGCATTCTTGAACAATTCTAACACTTGATCCAACTGATTTCACCCAGTGCCTTGTGACTATGTTAGCGAACTGATTCACCGATTTGACGTATGGATTATAGATCTCATTACTTGTAACACTTTTTTCCAAATAAAGTGATTTTTTATTTCAATGCGCTTTGATCTTTCATAAACTATAGGTTCATCCACCTTGTGCCCAATTTCTATCATAAGAGTCCTCAAACTAAAACGTAGTATGTTCCATGGTTTTCAAAATTTGATCCAGCCATAACACATTGTCTCTTACTTTTCATGTAACGAGATCGCCTCCAACAAATGTGCAGCAACCAATAGTTGACCTCTTATCTAATGGAGATCCTGCCCAATCAGCATTATAATATCCTTCAACTCTGATGTACCTACTTGTCTTTTATAGAAGAATACTGACGAGATAACCCTTTAAAATAAGAATCATCCGACTCCAAAAAGATGGGATAAGGCTATTATGATGATGATGATGATGAAGAACTCAAGGAGTCTTCAGGAATCTTACTACATTAGCTATATATGATGTCTGGTTTACCTACCAGTCTACGGTACCCAAAAAAAGTCTTCCAAATCTCCCTTTGATATGCTGCGAGAATTGATTCTAGCCTTTGACCTAGTAACTTCAATCCTAAAAAGATATTGAAGGTGTCCAAGGTCCTCAGTGTAGAAGTGCTCTTTAAGATGTCTCTTGAGATCCTCAATTCTTCAACGATCACTACCATTAAGCTCCCAAAGTCATTTGGGTAGAGATATAATCTTTTTATGATGAGTGAATTTTAAAAAATAAAATAAAAAATGCAAGAATGGAGTAGCATTGGACTTGGTGGGCAAGAATAGAGTCCCAACTCTAGTGTCTGAGGACTTAGCACCCTTAATGGCTAAATTTAGGGACATCATGCTTGAAAGTTACCTCAAAGACTATAACCAATGAGAAGTATTCAACACCATTGATCCACTAACTGGATCAAATCTCCCTAATCAAGCAGTGTACCTAATGAAGAGCCCTAAAGAACATGAAGAGTTGCATAGTCGAAGTACAGAATTGGTACAGAATGCTTAGGCAGAGAAAATGAGTCACCGAATTTAGGGACATCATGCTTGAAAGTTACCTCATAGACTATAACCAATGAGAAGTATTCAACACCAGTGATCCACTAACTGGATCAAGTCTCACTAATCAAGCAGTGTACCTAATGAAGAGCCCTAAAGAACATGAAGAGTTACATAGTCGAAGTACAGAATGCTGAGGCAGAGAAAATGAGTCCCAAACATTGCTTACGCCCAAAAAGGATGGGACATGTTGTCATGCAATAAATAGGATCATTGTTGAAATAAAGGATCATTGCTGAAATTTCACACTTTGATGATATGTTGGAAATGTTTTCGGGAGCCTATATCTTCTCCAAGATAGATTTGCATAGTGATTATCATCAGATCATTGCCTTCAAGATTCAAGAAAGGTTATTTGAATAGCTTATAATGTCTTTTGGCATTTCAAATGCACGTAGTATCTTTATGTGCACGATGAACCATGTTTTACGCCATTTAAAAGAAATTTATAGTCGTCTATTTTGATGACATCTTCATCTGTAGCCGATGTCCTATGGATCATTGTGAGCATCTACGACAAGTGCTTATAGTTCAACAATTTGAAAATTATTTGTGAATCTAAAGAAATGCATCTCTATGACAGATACTTGGTATCTTTTGGTTAAATGGTGTCCATTGAGGGCCTCAAATGGACCCAGAGAAAGTTCAAGCCGTATTAGATTAGCCGATACGTTGAAATATTGGAGACATGTAGAGATTTTATGGAAAGTGGGTCTCATTTATATTTAGTGAAGTCTGACAAACTTTTCGTTCATAGAAAAAGACAATAAAAGTTTGTCAGTAAAAGTCATAATAGTCAACTCTACTCAAAGACAGCAAAAAAAAGGTCAATTTTGATCAAAGCTAGTCAAAATAATCAAAGATAGTCAAAGTTTCTCAATAAAAGTGAACATTAGTCAACTTTAGGCAAAGCAAAATAATTTCAGCGCCACTCAAAGCAAAGTTTAGTGAAGAACTAATTATAGAGGAAGGAAGAGGGGTTGCACATACAACCAATGAAAGTTGAAAGAAAGTTAAGAGAAGCTTTTAAAGTAACGAAAAAGATTGCTTATAACTAAATTAGTTACAAGGTTTTTACAATAATTAATGAAGTAATGGCAAGTGGAGGCATATGTAATCAATGAGAGAAGTTTGCTTTTGAGAGAAGGACCATAAGTTGCTTATAAATAGGCATCAATAATGAAACACAAGTGATAAAAGTTAGAAGAAATCAAGTAAAAGTCGAGAAGTGGGAATTAGTGAGTTGGAAGTTAGAGAAGTCATTTGATCAATGTGTGAGGGAAAGGGTGATTTGAAATTACAAAAAAGTTCCCAAAAAGTCATTCAGTCAACATGTGACCCAGCATTTGTAGTTGAAATTACCAAAATACCCTCGTACAAAATTCCATATAACCCAAATGATATTGTGTATTTAATTACGAAGAAGAGTTATTCAGTAATTTCAACTGCAAATGTTCTCACACGTTAACCGAATATCTTATTGGAAGCCCCTAAAATTGTGAGAATCCATTGGTTCTGAAATTTTTCGAAGTAGTATGATACATTAAAACTTTTGCAAACAATCTTTGTTTTCTAAAACCCAATTTTTCTGTACTTTTTCCTCAGAACAACAAAAGATCCAAGGTCAAATTTAACATAGAAAAATCTTCTGTAAAACATTTAGTAGAGACAATCCAAAAGATTCCATTATATGCATCCCCTGATATCCAGACGCAAATGGAGGTGCCTACAATCTTGAGATCAGCCATAAGCTAAAAATTACATCCAGAAAGATAAAAAGAGAGTATAACAAAGACCTCAGTAGTAAGATGGGAACAGCAATGAAGCTGATGCCAGATTTTCCTTGATTTTCTTGCATTTATGTTCCTGTTGAATGCATAGCACAAGAGTGTGTTAGAGAACCCAATCTTTTTTAATATAACTTCTGAAATTTTCATCCAGCAAGAAAATACAGTGTGCACAGCAATCTCGTGCTTGCTTGTATCAATTCCAAGACCATCCTTTGTCGTTTTAAAGTTGACAAAGTCAAAGATATTTCTTCTCCCCAGAAGAAAAATTTTAAGGATTAAAGGATTAATGGGGCATCAGAGTCATACACTCTTTTATAAACAGCAGTCCTTTTAGCTACAAAATAACCTTGGAAATTTGAATTTCATAGAACCACAGAAAATAAATCGTTTGGTCTTGAGATCCATGACAGTATTTTCTCAAAATTTTAAAGCACATAAGTGTTTATTCCGTTTGTGAAGTCAAGTAAGCCAGCAAGAGTTGTCCCATAATTCAGTGGTGACCATCACGATCATAATATAATTCAGTGGTGTCCATGTTTACGGCTCTGACAAAGACCACCTTTTGCTCTGTGTATATTGGATCAGTGGGAGGGACCTTCCAACTGTGGTAAGAAAAAGTTCACAACTATAATGGTTTCTCTCACTTTTGGCATAGCGGGCCTCCCAGTGGCAGGTCCACACGATGGGCTATTAGCTCAGTGGTAGAGCATGCCCCTGATAATTGGCTCATTGTGCCTGGGCTATGAGGGCTTTCAGCCATATGGATAGTTCAATGTACTCATCAGCGCCTGACCCGGAGACGCGGAACATCCAAGGCACAAAAGCATGGTGTACTCCTATTGTTGTCAAAAGTGATTGCATATGCGATCCTACAGGGTATTATCACATATGCCATGATGGCATATGTGATCTGGAATGTATGCGATCGCATACACATGTATGCGATCTCATACACCTCTAATGGTCATAAATATGACCGTTGGAGTTTTTTTTCTATTTTTTTTACATTTTAGGCCTCCCCAAAGCCCCTATAAATAGGAGGTTCCTCTTCCTAATCCATACCACATCCATCCAAGGTATATTTTTGTCTCTTTGGTCTCTTTTTTGAGTTTTTAGTGCTCTCTTTCTCTCTAGTTCTCTTTCTTAAATCTTTATTCATATTTTTTTTGCTCTCTTTTATGGGTTATTTACTTATCTTATATAATTTTATTCCATATTCTAGACACTACAAAATTAACACAAAACATATATTATATACTTTTGGAAATTTTTTGGGATTTTTTTTATGCCATCGCATAGCATTGCATATGCGATTTGACAACAATGT